>CM050164.1:379116196-379816196 GCA_027410445.1 Discoglossus pictus
ATGTAGACTAATACCACTATGGACTTGCAAAGTCTCACAATGGCATGTTAATGACAGCCAGCATTAATATAATATATTATCAACATAAAGGGTTTCAGAGGCCAGGCGTAGAGATGGCAGGATACAGGGGAGGGAAAAAATACCATAGGGCAGGGAGAGGGAGCAAAGAGACAGGGGGAGAGAGAGAAAAGGGGGAACAGACACATGGAAGGGAGAGGGGGGAAACAGACACAGGGAGCAGAGAGTGGGAAAAGGCTCACAATGAGCGCTAAAATCACTCATTGCGGACCTCGCGATGAGCGCCGAAGGACATGGGGTAGAAATGGCAGGATACAGAACGACCAGGTGTAGAGATGGCAGGATAGAGAGGGGCAAGTGTAGAGATGGCAGGATTCAGAGGGGCCAGGGATAGAAATGCCAGGATACAGAGGGGCCAGGAGTAGAGATGGCAGCATACAGAGCGACCAGGGGTAGTGATGGCAGGATACAGAGCGACCAGGCGTAGAGATGGCAGGATTCATAGGGGCCAGGGATAGAGATGGCAGGATACAGAGGGGTCAGGCCTAGAAATGGCAGGGTACAGAGGGGCCAGGGATAGAGATGGTAGGATACAAAGCGAAGAGACGTAGAGATGGCAGGATACAGAGTGACCAGGCAAAGAGATGGCAGGATACAGAGTGGCCAGACGTAGAGATGAAGGGATACAGAGCAACCAGGCGTCGAGATGGCAGGATACAGAGCAACCAGGCGTAGAGATGAAGGGATACAGAGCAACCAGGCGTAGAGATGGCAGGATACAGAGGAGCCAGGCATAGAGATGGCAGGATACAGAGTGGCCAGACGTAGAGATGAAGGGATACAGAGCAACCAGGCGTCGAGATGGCAGGATACAGAGCAACCAGACGTAGAGATGAAGGGATACAGAGCCACCAGGCGTAGAGATGGCAGGATACAGAGGAGCCAGGCATAGAGATGGCAGGATACAGAGGGGCCAGACATAGAGATGGCAGGATACATGGGGACCAGGGATAGAGATGGCAGGATACAGAGGGGCCAGGTGTAGAGATGGCAGGATACAGAGCGACCAGGCGTAGAGATGGCAGGATACAGAGGGGCCAGGGATAGAGATGGCAGGATACAGAGCGACCAGGCATAGAGATGGCAGGATATAGAGGGGCCAGGCGTAGAGATGGCAGGATTCAGAGGGGCCAAGGATAGAGATAGCAGGATACAGAGGGGCCAAGCGTATAAATAGCAGGATACAGAGGGGCCAGGGATAGAGATGGCAGGATACAGTGCAACCAGGCGTAGAGATGGCAGGATTCAGAGGGGCCAGGGATAGAAATGCCAGGATACAGAGGGGCCAGGAGTAGAGATGGCAGCATACAGAGCGACCAGGGGTAGTGATGGCAGGATACAGAGCGACCAGGCGTAGAGATGGCAGGATTCATAGGGGCCAGGGATAGAGATGGCAGGATACAGAGGGGCCAGGCCTAGAAATGGCAGGGTACAGAGGGGCCAGGGATAGAGATGGTAGGATACAAATCGAAGAGACGTAGAGATGGCAGGATACAGAGTGACCAGGCAAAGAGATGGCAGGATACAGAGTGGCCAGACGTAGAGATGAAGGGATACAGAGCAACCAGGCGTCGAGATGGCAGGATACAGAGCAACCAGGCGTAGAGATGAAGGGATACAGAGCAACCAGGCGTAGAGATGGCAGGATACAGAGGAGCCAGGCATAGAGATGGCAGGATACAGAGTGGCCAGACGTAGAGATGAAGGGATACAGAGCAACCAGGCGTCGAGATGGCAGGATACAGAGCAACCAGGCGTAGAGATGAAGGGATACAGAGCCACCAGGCGTAGAGATGGCAGGATACAGAGGAGCCAGGCATAGAGATGGCAGGATACAGAGGGGCCAGACATAGAGATGGCAGGATACATAGGGACCAGGGATAGAGATGGCAGGATACAGAGGGGCCAGGTGTAGAGATGGCAGGATACAGAGCGACCAGGCGTAGAGATGGCAGGATACAGAGGGGCCAGGGATAGAGATGGCAGGATACAGAGCGACCAGGCATAGAGATGGCAGGATATAGAGGGGCCAGGCGTAGAGATGGCAGGATTCAGAGGGGCCAAGGATAGAGATAGCAGGATACAGAGGGGCCAAGCGTATAAATAGCAGGATACAGAGGGGCCAGGGATAGAGATGGCAGGATACAGTGCAACCAGGCGTAGAGATGGCAGGATACAGAGGGGCCTAAAGTTACAGGTTGGTCGACGCCAGCAATGAGCAGGGGGAGAGCCTCACATTGAGTGGCAAAGAGCATTGCCAGCCTTCAAATTTTATTTACTTAATTTATGATGGGCAATTTCCTAGTCATTTATAATATTTTTACATTTATAAAAATACATTTTTTTATATATATTATAAATGGATTTTGAATTTATTAAAACGTTGATAAAAGTTTTTTTTTCTTTTTCATATGTTTAAATTAAAAATAAATTTTTCATTAATAAAAGTGTATTTTTTATGTTTTTTAATATATTGAAATTAGAAATGTATTTGAATCTATCCTATTTTGTGTGTGCCACCACCAGGGACTGACGAGGGAGATGAAGGACCGAATACTGGACATGTGAAGAAGGTGAGAGACCCCCAGGCCTGACAGAGAGAGAACCGGGCCCTCACTTGTGATAGGGGGGTGGGCGCGTATAGATAGATAACAGGATAGGTCCGAATGAGGGAGAGAGAAGGAGGGAGAGAGAGAGAAGGAGGAGGGGAGAGAGGGAAGGAGGGAGAGTAGGAGACTGTGAATAAGAGAATGATGGAGGGGGAGACAGAAAAGGAGAGAGAGAAGGAGGGAGAGAGAAACAGAGAGAGAGAAGAAAAGGAAAGAGAGGGAAGGAAAGAGAGAGGCGAGAGAGAGTAAAGGAGAGACAGTATGTCACATACTGTATCACATACTGTTTCACACAATGTATCACATACTGTATGTCACATACTGTATCTCACACTGTATCTCACTCACTGTATCACACACTGTATCACATACTGTATCACACACTGCATCTCACATACTGTATCTAACATACTGTATGACACATACTGTATCACACAATGTATCACATACTGTATCACACATACTATATCTCACATACTGTAGCACACATACTATATCTCACATACTGTAGCACACATACTGTATCACACATACCATATCACACATACTATATCACACATACTGTATCTCACATACTGTATCACATACAGTATCTCACATACCATATCACACATACTATATCACACATACTGTATCTCACATACTGTATCACATACTGTATCTCACATACTGTATCACACATACTGTATCACATACTGTATCACACAATGTATCACATACTGTATCACACTTACTATATCTCACATACTGTAGCACACATACTGTATCACACATACTATATCACATACTGTATTACACACTGTATTACACAATGTATCACATACTGTATCTCACATACCATATCACACATACTATATCACACATACTGTATCTCACATACTGTATCACATACTGTATCTCACATACTGTATCTCACATACTGTATCACACATACTGTATCACATACTGTATCACATACTGTATCTCACATACCGTATTACACATACTGTATCACACATACTGTATTATCTACTGTATTACACACTGTATCTCACATACTGTATCACACATACTGCATCACACATATACTGTATCTCACATACTGTATCACATACTGTATCTCACATACTGTAGCACACATACTGTATAACATACTGTATCTCACATACTGCTTTGCACTCTGTATCAGATACTGTATCACATACTGTATCTCACATACTGTATCACATACTGTATCTCACATACTGTATCACACATACTGTATCACATACTGTATCACACAATGTATCACATACTGTATCACACTTACTATATCTCACATACTGTAGCACACATACTGTATCACACATACTATATCACATACTGTATTACACACTGTATTACACAATGTATCACATACTGTATCTCACATACCATATCACACATACTATATCACACATACTGTATCTCACATACTGTATCACATACTGTATCTCACATACTGTATCTCACATACTGTATCACACATACTGTATCACATACTGTATCACATACTGTATCTCACATACCGTATTACACATACTGTATCACACATACTGTATTATCTACTGTATTACACACTGTATCTCACATACTGTATCACACATACTGCATCACACATATACTGTATCTCACATACTGTATCACATACTGTATCTCACATACTGTAGCACACATACTGTATAACATACTGTATCTCACATACTGCTTTGCACTCTGTATCAGATACTGTATCACATACTGTATCTCACATACTGTATCACACATATACTGTTTTTAATATACTGTATCACACACTGTATCACATACTGTATCACATACTTTATATAGAATACGGCAGCATCTCTTCTCAACTGCATTCCTTTCAGTGACCATCAATTGGTGACATGTTTAACGGAACCCTACGTGTTCACAGAGAAGAGGATCATAGACTATGTGATGGGAGGTAGCCACCTGCATACAAAATATCACTATTCACATAGGCCAATATCCAAGACTCTGTAGCCAGGCTAGATTAGGTTTACATTGTGACCAACAGATTGTCACTGAGGAGTGCTGTTGAGAAGGCACAAACATATGCGCAGTCTCTAGGTCCTCCTCCACCTAGGCACAGGGCATGGGGAGGCAACTCCCCGGGATGCAGTGGCACCTACAGTGGTGGAGGCATGGTGGGAGGTGAGGAGGAGCCGGGCTGCGAGTGGCTGGGGGATGCCTCCAGGGGGGAGGAGGCAAGGCTGGGGACCAGAGCGCGTCGCATGGCTTCTGCGGTGACTCCCTGGAATGCGCTCTGGCCCACCCCAATCCTGAGCAGCCCGACCTCTCCTCCCTACTGTGCCTTGCCAGGCTGCTCATTACCTCTGCATGATCGGCAGAGATGTTGGCTTGGTTCCCCTGAAGAAACACCAACTGCTGCCGCATGAGGGCCGGCATTTCCGCCTTCTCAGCCTGGCCTGATGTTGGTGCATGGCCTGGTGAGGAGGTAGCGGTGTGTGAGTGGGGAGAGTCTGGGGCCCAACTGGAGGGTGTTGCAGAATGGGAGGTGGTGTGGTTGGCCCTGATGTTGGTGGTGTCAGTGTCCTTGTTGGTCATGATGTACATGTGTAGTGTGTGTGATGTACATGTGGGGGCATGTAGGTGTATGTGATATTCACCTGACATGGAGGCCGGGTCCAGCTGGGCCACCAGGCCTGAAGCTCCAGCGGCGGGCACCTGTCTCAGAAAGTCCTTGGTCTCCCCTCATTATAGGTCACAGTCAAGTTCTTGTCTAGACGTAATTCTGGCAATCTCTGTTTCCATTGGCTCCATCACAACTCGTAACTACGAGTTAGAATAATTTATCCCGTTCACGGCCGCACATCCAACGAGTTAAAATGGTTTACGGGGTTTGCATCTCAAGCCCGTAACTCCAGCATATTCTAATTTAATAGCACCATAAATCCGCAGCTTTTGAAGCGCACAGCCGTTGCGGGTCTCACATTGCACATACCAGTTTAGAATTGAATGTGGCTGCATGTAAAGCAGCAGAATTTCAAGCCTGCAGGCTTTGCGGGGGTACCATTGCCACTACGGGCTTGGAATTTAATGGGGCTGCTAGTTTCATTAATCATTTAGTATAAATTGTTTTTAAGCCTTCTTATTTAACCATTTTCATAACGATCACAAATACAGGTTCAATTAGTGGATTGGTGTCTGTTGTCTGTTCACTTTACTTGTTAATTCTTAACTCTGTATGTTTGGAATGAAATTTCCTTAAATATTAATATATTAGGATACACTTGAAAACAGGTAATATATTTTTAACTAGTAAAAATATACAGACTCTAATTTATTACCTTTTATTTATCTACCATCAAGAGACACCAAATATATTTTGGTTTCTTTTGATTAAGTTCCCAAGGTGAAAGGACACGTTGAATCAAAAGGAAGATTCTGTCTGCACAATGGAAATGTGGCATCTACAACTACCAGTGCCGTCAACACAAATAATGGGAAGCTCATTAGTATAAAGAACATATCCTACAGGATACAGAGGGGCCAGGCGTAGAGATGGCAGGATACAGAGCAACCAGGCGTCGAGATGGCAGGATACAGAGGGGTCAAGGATAGAGATGGCAGGATACAGAGGGGCCAGGCATAGAGATGGCAGGATTCAGAGGGGCCAGGCATAGAGATGGCAGGATAACGAGGGGCCAGGCGTAGAGATGTCAGGATACAGAGGGACCAGGTGTAGAGATGACAGGATACAGAGGGGCCAGGCATAGAGATGGCAGGATTCAGAGGGACCAGGGATAGAGGTGGCAGGATACAGAGGGGCCAGGTGTATAGATAGCAGGATACAGAGGGGCCAGGGATAGAGATGGCAGGATACAGAGTGACCAGGCGTAGAGATGGCAGGATACAGAGGGGCCAGGGATAGAGATAGAAGGATACAGTGGGCCAGGGATAGAGATGGCAGGATATAGAGGGGCTAGGGGTAGAGATGGCAGGACACAAAGGGACCAGAGATAGAAGTGGCAGGATACAGAGGAACCAGGGGTACAGATGGCAGGACACAAAGGGACCTAAAGTTACAGGTTGGACGAAGCCTGCAATGAGCGGGTGGAGAGCCTCACATTGTGTGGCAAAGAGCATTACCAGCCTTCAAATTTTATTTACTTAATTTTTGACGGGCAATTCCCTAGTAATTTATAATATTTTTACATTTATAAAATACATTTTTTTATATATTATAAATGGATTTTTAATGTATTAAAACATTGATAAAAGTATTTTTTTCTTTTTCATATGTTTAAATTAAAAATAGATTTTTCATTAATAAAAGTGTATTTTTTTATGTTTTTTATATACCGTATATACTCGAGTATAAGCCAAGTTTTTCAGCCCTTTTTTTAAGGCTGAAAAGGCTCCCTTCGGCTTATACTCTAGTCACCTCCCTGTCTCTCCACCCCGTTCTCCCTCTCTCATGTCTCTCCATTCCCCCTCTCCCTCTCCCATGTCTCTCCATCCCCCCTCTCCCGTGTCTCTCCAACCCCCCTCTCCCTCTCCCATGTCTACCCAACCCCCCTCTCCTTCTCCGTGCCTCTCCAACCCCCCTCTCCCTCTCCCGTGTCTCTCCTACTCCCCTCTCCCTCTCCTGTGTCTCTTCAACCCCCTTCTCCCTCTCCCGTGTCTCTCCACCGCCTCCTCCCCCTCTCCTGTGTCTCTCCAACCCCCCTCTCCCGTGTCTCTCCATCCACCCTCTCCCTCTCCTGTGTCTCTTCATCCCCCCTCTCCCTCTCCCGTGTCCCTCCATCCCCCCTCTCCCGTGTCTCTCCATCCCCCTCTCCCGTGTCTCTCCATGGCCCCGCTCCGGTGTCTCTTCACCTCCCTCTCCCTCTCCCGTGTCTCTCCAACCCCCCTTTCCTGTGTCTCTCCACCTCCCTCTCCCTCTCCCGTGACTCTCCACCCCCCCTCTCCCTCTCCTGTGTCTCTCCATCCCCCCTCTCCCGTGTCTCTCCATCCCCCTCTCCCGTGTCTCTCCATGGCCTCGCTCCTGTGTCTCTTTACCCCCCTCTCCTGTGTCTCTCCATCCCCCCTCCTCAACCCCCCTCCTCACTTTACCCCTTTCTAATAACCTCCCCCTCTCCCTTTCCCCTCACTTACCTTCCATAAGCAGCTGCTCCTCCTGGCTGCTTCGGAACCCGGCATATGCTAATGACGTGACGTCACATGCGCATCACGTCATTAGCATTAGCCGGGTCCAGGCGCAGGAGTGGAGGAGCAGCTGCATATGGAAGGTAAGTGAGTAAAAAGGGAGAGGGGGAGGAAATGAGGAGGGAGGTAATGAGGAGGGAAGTAATGAGGAGGAGGGAGGGAGGTAATGAGGAGGGAGGGAGGTAATGTGGAGGAAGGAGGTAATGAGGAGGGAGGTAATGAGGAGGAGGGAGGGAGGTAATGAGGAGGGAGGTAATGAGGAGTAGGGAGGCAGGTAATGAGGAGGGAGGTTATGAGGAGGAGGGAGGGAGGTAATGAGGAGGGAGGGAGGTAATGTGGAGGGAGGTAATGAGCAGGAGGGAGGGAGGTAATGAGGGAGGGAGGTAATGAGGGAGGGAGGTAATGAGGAGGGAGGTAATGAGGAGGAGGGAAAGAGGTAAAGAGGAGGGAGGTAATGAGGAGGAGGGAGGCAATGAGGAGGGAGGTAATGAGGAGGAGGGAGGGAGGAGGAGAGAGGGAGGCAATGAGGAGGGAGGGAGGAAATGAGGAGGAGGGAGGTAATGAGGAGGAGGGAGGAAGGTAATGAGGAGGGAGGTAATGAAGAGGAGGGAGGGGGTGATGAGGAGAAGGGAGGGAGGTGAGAGAGGGAGGCAATGAGGGAGGGAGGTAATGAGGAGGAGGGAGGGAGGTAATGAGGAGGGAGGTAATAAGGAGGAGGGAGGGAGGTAATGAGGAGGAGGGAGGGAGGTAATATGGGAGGGAGGTAATGAGGGAGGGAGGTAATGAGAAGGGAGGTAATGAGGGAGGGAGGTAATGAGGAGGGAGGTAATAAGGAGGGAGGTAATGAGGAGGGAGGGAGGTAATGAGGAGGAGGGAGGATGAGGAGGGGAGGGGGGTTGAAGAGGGTTGAGGAGGGGTTTGAGGAGGGTGATAAGGAAGGGGGAGGGAAAGAGACACAAGGCAGAGGGGGTAAAGAGACACAGGTAAGGGAAGGGGAAAAGACACAGGGGAGGGAGAGGGGGGAAGAGACAAAGGGGAGGGAGAGGGGGAAGAGACAAAGGCGAGGGAGAGGAGGGGAAGAGACACAGGGGAGGGAGATAGGGGAGGGAAACACAAGGGAGGGAGAGGGGGACACAAGAAAGGGGCACAGAGGGCACACAAGATGGGGACACAGAGGGCACACAAGAGGGACACCGGGGGCAGCACATTTCCCACCCTCGGCTTATACTTGTGGTAAAATAGGTGCCTTGGCTTATACTCGGGACGGCTTATACTCGAGTATATACGGTATATTGAAATTAGAATTGTATTTGGATCTATCCTGTTTTGTGTGCGCCACCGCCAGGGATTTCCACGGTAGATGAAGGCCCGAATACTGGAGAACATATCACAGTCTGTGAAGAAGGTGAGAGACCTCCAGGCCTGAGAGAAAGACCCGGGCCCTCAATTGCTCTAGGGGGGTGGGCGCGTACGCACAGATAACAGGATAGGTCTGAATGAGGGAGAGAGAAGGATGGAGAGAGAGGGAAGGAGGGAGAGAGGGAAAGAGGGAGAGTAGGAGACTGTGAATGAGAGAGTGAAGGAGGGAGAGACAGAAAAGGAGAGATAAAAGCAGAGAGAGAAGAGGAGGGAGAGAGAAACAGAGGGAGAAGAAAAGGAAAGAGAGGGAAGGAAAGAGAGAGGCGAGAAAGAGTGAAGGAGGGACAGTATGTCACATACTGTATCACATACTGTATCACACAATGTATCACATACTGTATCTCACATACTGTATCTCACACTATATCTCACACACTGTATCACATATTGCATCACACACTTCATCTCACAAACTGTATCTCACATACTGTATCACACATACTGTATCACACAATGTATCACATACACTATATCTCACATACTGCATCTCACATACTGTACCTCACATACTGTATCACATACTGTATCTCACAAAATGTATCACATACTGTATCTCACATACTGTATCATACATACTGTATCACACATACTGTATCACATACTGTATCACATATACTGTATCTTACATACTGTATCATACATACTGTATCACACATACTGTATGGCATACTGTATCTCACATACTGCATCTCACATACTGTTTCCCATACTGTATCACATACTGTATCTCACATACCATATCACACATACTATATCTCACATACTGTATCTCACATACTGTATCACATACTCTATCTCACATACTGTATCACACATACTGTATCTCACATAATGTATCACATACTGTATCTCACATACTGTATCACACACTGTATCACATACTGTATATCACATACTTTATCTTACATACTATATCTCACATACTGTATCACACTCTGTATCTCATACTGTATCACACAATGTATATCACATACTGTATCACACATACTGTCTCACTTACTGTATCTCACATACTGTATATCACATACTGTATCACACACTGTATGACATACTGTATTTCACATACTTTATCACATACTGTATCACACAATGTATCACATACTGTATCTCACATACTGTATCACATACTGTATCTCACATACTGTCTCTCACATACTATATCACACATACACTGTATCTCACATACTGTATCCCATACTGTATTACATACTGTATCTCACATATTGTATCTCACATACTGTATCACACACTGTATCACATACTGTATCTCACATACTGTATCACATACTGTATTTCATACTGTATCACACAATGTATCTCACATACTGTATCACACATACTGTATCACATACTGTATCTCACATACTGTATCACACACTGTATCACATACTGTATATCACATACGGTATCTCACATACCGTATCACACATACCGTATCACACATACTGTATCACACACTGTATCTCACATACTGTATCTCACATCCTTTATCACATACTATATATCTCACATCTCACAATCTGTATCGCATACTGTATCACATACTGTATCTCACATACTGTATCACACATATACTGTTTTTAACATACTGTATCACACACTGTATCACATACTGTATCACATACTTTATCTCACACACTGTATCTCTCATACTGCATCATACATACTGTATCACATACTGTATCACACACTGTATCTCACATACTGTATCTCACATCCTGTATCACATACTATTTCTCACATACTGTATCACACTCTGTATCGCATACTGTATCACATACTGTATCTCACATACTGTATCACACATTTACTGTTTTTAACATACTGTATCACACACTGTATCACATACTGTATCACATACTTTATCTCACACACTGTATCTCTCATACTGCATCATACATACTGTATCACATACTGTATCTTACATACTGTATCTCATACTGTATCTCATATATATATATATATATATATATATATATATATATATATATATATATGTATTGTGTAACAGAGTCAAGCAAAGAGTGCCCCTAGAGGTGGGTTTAATTAAAGAGACTGGAAGATTTCTCTGGGGAAAGAAAGAGTTAAGCTGTGGATTGCCTTTAAGACAACAGCAGAGAGATGGTTGGAGTCCTCACTTAGGCCTGGGCCTAAGCAGTGTGAGCAGTGTGTGAAATCTGCTGAAAGAGGTCCTGTTGGTGAGCTGCTGTTAGCAGCTAAAATAGCCAAGTCGGATTGCAGAGCAGAACAAAGCCAAGTCGGTCTGGAGAGCAGAGCCAAGTTGGATTGCAGAGCAGAGCAAGGCCAAGTCAGTCTGCAGAGCAGAGCCAAGTCGGTCTGCAGAGCAGAGCAAAGCCAAGTCAGATTGAAGAGCAGAGCCAAGTCAGTCTGCAGAGCAGAGCCAAGTCGGTCTACAGATTTCAGAGAGATGGGCGGGCCGAATGCCCCCCTTTCTACTGATAAAGATATTTACACGAGAACTGTGTGATTTGTTATACCTTTGGATGATGTAACCCATTATGTGGTGTAATTTTTGGACTTTTAATAAAAAGATTAAAAGAATACATGATCTCCTTGCTGTTAATCTAGAAGTTAACTGGTCAATCTACCACAATATATATATATATATATATATATATATATATATATATATATATATATATATATATATATAAATTCAAATATATAATTATACATAGATGCACAAGAGCAGATATATATATTGAGGTGTATATGCTATTGTGTGTGTGTGTGTGTATATATATATATATATATATATATATATAATATAACCTCTGTTATAAACTATACTTTTTCTTACATTTGCCATTTGATATAGGATACAACCATAGAGCCCTATGTAAATCAGGTGCTCTAAGTTAGGGCATTGCAGCAAAAAGGCTGTGGGAGCTTTTTTTCCATATCTTCTACACTAATGTAAATCTTTAACTCCCCCAGAATCAGGGCACAGTGTAAATCTTGCTCTGTAGCCAGAACAGATTTCTGTGCAGGAAGTAGCGAAACCTAACTTTATGGATAAGATGGCCCTAGGAACCAATAGGAAAGGCAAACGTCATACATCTTATAATGAATGGGAAGTGCAGTTACAACTGCCATAACAGCTTCTGCAAGGATGGCTAGTTTCATTTATTAATTTAAATCATTTGTTTTTAATCCTCACTGTAAGTGATCACTTATACTGTATACTGAAATTAAACTATGGCAAAGCAGCTACTTTTCTTGCTACTCGGTATCGCTTGACAGCAATATTTTCAATCTTTTAGAATTGTCTGTTACATTCAAATATATTGTAGCTTTCTGGGAAATGTTTACAGCTCTGGCTTTTGTATTTATAGGGTCTTGCGTAATTCATTAGAGCCAGGAAAAAGCTATTTCATTTCTTAGTGAGTATTCATATGGAAAGAGAGCTACTTAAACATAGCTACTGCTTGACTACAATAGTAACACCATAGTTGGTATAGTTTGAGGACATATTATGAATCATTGATAGCACCTTAATTGGATAAGTTAGCTATTCTCACAATGGTATATGTATATTTTGCTACTGTTGGAAGGCTATTGAGATACTAGAGTAGATACAGTTCCAGTGAGCAGATTAAGAGTTGTCCCTATACAGTAAGGTAGGGGTAGATGCACAATAAAGGCAAGAGGAACACTAACATGACACAGACATGTCAGTTATCTATTGTAGGTAGCTAAGGATCAAATGGGCTAACAATTTAGAGAAAGTTGACAGTGCAAGGAGGGAAAGGTGATTAGCAGATGCCCCCTGCTAGTGCAAGAGGACAAGAAATAAAATATCTCATATGGGCCAGAGGTCATTAGAGACTTTTTTTTATCTTTGATAGAGGGGGGAAAACAGAGCTTGGGGATGACCAAGATCAGGTTGTGTTTGTGCAAATAAATGAATTTTAGTCGGGATATACATAATTTAAGTGTATTATTCTTTCTGGGAAAGGGATAACCCTATGCATTGGGTTTATTGATGCTGCATCTGATTGACTAGAGTAACAGTCTGTGACTCTGCAGTCCTGCTACCTTGGTTATGGTAGTTTCTTGGTCCTGTGTGAGGATTTAATACTGGTCTGGGTGTACCCCTAATTTTAGGGGTATCTACAATAACCGCCGGGTGGTTGAGAACCAGGTTCTGGATGAGCCCAATTGAAGTAGCAGTCATGACACATGTGAACCTTGTGTAATCATAATCAGATTGCTGTTTGAATGAATGGTAGAATGAAAAACAGACAAACTCAAGCGTGAGAGCCTGGAGATATTTTGTTATAAGGAATTTTAGATGGCTCCAAGAGATTAAGGAAAATGGTTGTTGTTTAGTGGGAAAATTTATACAGAATACTAGCTTTCCTTTCACTAAAGAAAGAAGTAGAAAGAAAAAATAAACTATTGTCTTATAGTGACACGGTTGATTATTTACAAGTAAAAATTATGTGCGGAAGTAGCCTTTAATGTGCAGTTCAAAGAACACCTTTTAATATATGATTAGCTTGTACTTGTTTTTGAGTAATATTTGTCTGATTGTCAAGTAAAAGGAATCATGACCATAACAGGCCCTCTATTCTTCTGCATTATGTTCAAATAGTTTTTGACTTGTACTTAAACCCTGTGTAGTGCCATGGAATATGTTGACATGATACAAATAAAGGATAATAATAATAATAATAATAATAATAATAATAATAATAATAATAATGATGACCTGTACAATTAATGTTTAAGTCCAAGGACATTGTGTTTTCTGTTTTTTCCTTTATTCTAATGTACAAGTGCTGTTGGTATGTGCTTGAAGAGTTTTTGGATTAGAAGTAAGGCCTATATGTATTTATAAAGAAATTAAGATATGTAGATGCCACATGTTTTCCTTGTATTAACTGTTAATTTCTGTTATATGGTTGTAAAAATAATGATGACGATCTAAATTGCCATTGGCTTCGTCTAAACCCATAACTGCGTTTGACTAATTTATCATGTTCATGGCCACACATCCAACGTGCGCAAGAATTGTTTACGGGTTTGCGTCTCCAGCCCGTTGGTTGCGCATGCTTCAGTGTAATAGCTTTATAACTCCGGCGACTTTCAAACCTGCAGGCTTTGTGGGGGTGCCTTTGCCGCTAGGGGCTTGGAATTTAATGGGACTGCATGTGTGTTACTTTTCTTGATATTGCCTGGGCAATGTAAGTGATCTAAGAAAAGAAAATAATTACTGCCAACTATCCCTGATAGCTCACACTGTGTGATGAATAACATTTCAAGTTGGCATGTAGGGAGTTAGTTTAAGAAATGTTAAGGACTTTAGTTAACGATTCTTAGAGCAAGGACTAGTCAGTGTCAGCAAGACTGATGTAAAAATCACTCCTACAAAGGTTTCATGACAACCTGGAATCGTGCCATGAACTTGTATTACAATTTCATGCCCAGGGCCTGACTGGACTGTTTTGGACTAAGGCTTGGGCCTGGACTGGAAATAAGTTATCCTGTTTATGGTTAAAGTTATTTATTTTTGATTGCTTAAATTGGTTAAAATATGATTACACTGTTATACTGTATGAATCTTGTTTTATGCTCTGCCTTACATATTAGCTATTCTGCAGGCTATTGCATCAGCCAACGCCCAAGACCGTAGTCTAATAGATATTTTTTTTACAGGGGTTCTCAGTAAGCAGGGGCAGCCTATTATGTTACAATGTTGTTATCTGGGATAACTCACTCATCCCACCTAAATATAATCAACAGGATGAGATTATTAAAGATCTGATTTGATCTGAAGTACATGGTTTTCCCAGCAAACAAGGGGCAGCCTATTATTTAGGCATGTGGCTTACTGATTGGCAAGCCTGTGTAAAAACAAAAATTGTATAAAATGTGCCAGTTAATACATTTATATAATTGGTATCTGGACGTACATAGACAAGGTGTAAATTTCATTCTGTGCATTAATCCTAATTCTAAGGGATCTTATGGTGTTCCTGATATCCTGAGGCCATCTTCTGTACCAGAGGTAGTAAGAACGACATGGTCCTGCTGGGGTAGGCTTGAACTAGATTCTTGTCAAGCCCATTGAAGAAGCAGGTTGTGACATACGATCTCTATTTACTCAAGCCAGTTGGAACTATTGTCCATTAAATTAATATGTGGTAGTCACCAATGCCAATGGGTCTCTGTAGGATTTTCTAAAAAAATAAAAAATGTATGGCCTTTATCTATGTGTTCAAAGTTTAATCTGTCCCTGAATCAGATAGCAGATTTTTTTTTTTGGGGGGGGGGGGGGGGTTATAGATTAGAAATTTGTATAAATAATTTGAAGAAAGAAGATAAATATTTCTGGTAATTAAGAGTATAATGATTTATTGGGTAACCAGTAATGAGAAATTAATCAAGTGGCATGTGGAAAGGTTGTTTTCCCTGATAATAAAAATAATGATTAAATCTGCTATTTGTGTAAAGAAAGACATCATTTAAGCGTAATGATTTTGGGAAGAATTTAAAAAAGGAAAGTTTAGACAGAGTGGGATTTTACTGTATTTGCTTGGCAAACACCGCCAACAAAAAGACAGAATAATCACATATATAGTTGTGAGCATGCGAGTTGTTGCTAACGCTTGCGGGCTCGCTGTGCTGCGAAGCGAGGGACGCAGTTCCCCACAAATGCGGGTCCTCGCTAAGCAAGGGGCCGCATTTGCGGTGATGGAGCATCCCAACGTCCCCGCAAATGCGGATCCTCGCGAAGCGAGGGTCTGCATTTGCGGAGGTGGAGGCTCAACGTCGGCTGTGTTAACACAAACACACCACACACGCGAATTCTTAACAAATCCAATCTCCCAGCCAAAAAAAAACAACGTCCCCGCAAATGCGGATCCTCGCGAAGCGAGGGTCCGCATTTGCAGAGGTGGAGGCTCCAACGTCGCCTGTGTTTACACACATACACGACTTTTTAACAAAAAAAACCTCAAAGGCGCCTCACACCCGATTACACACACACTGCGTCGTACACGTAAAATCCAACTGCGTCTCTCGCAAAAAAATACGGCCGCATCGCAACAAAATACGGCTGCATCGCAAAAAAATACGGCCGCGAAACGACCCATTCCAAAAGCGTGCATCAAAACATCACAAACACAAGAAATAAACACAACGAACACATAAAAAGCTTACTTACAGCAAGGGGGGGCATCCGGCATCTCCAAAAGTTAACTTACACGTCCATTTAAGTCCAAAAAAAAGAGTCTAAAGTGGCAAAAATCTCCTAAGCGAGAGAAAAAATGGCCGCCGAACAAAACGAAAACGAGGCTTCAGACGTAACTATACTACACTGACTCGCAAGAATGAAATTCAAACTATGCGGAACGTACCACACTTATATTAAACACCATTTTGACCACTACTACGCACAAAATGGTGGATGAACTCAAATTGTAAGCTGGAACGCAAATAGCGCATGCGTATTGCGTTCTAACGGTCTAACTTTCCAGAAATTTCTACAAGTTTATAAATACTGCCTACATTCCACAAAATTCTACATTTCTACTCAGGTGATGAACGGAGTGACTTCATAGTTAACTGCTGCTGTTACTTGAGAACAGAATTGTTTCCTAATTTACTACTTTAGATTGTGCAAATTACAACTGAGAGGTAAGCTATAATATATTACATTTGATTATGAAGACAGGACAAAACATTTATGTGTATAGCCCCTGCAACAAACTAATCTTTAAATGACATTACAAAAAATAAATAATTGAATATTAAAATAGGATTCATGTATAGTGATATGTCACACGCACATATATGTGTATTATGTATAGTCACGTCACACACACATTTATGTGTGTAGGCCCAAAAAAAAATTATGTTCATTTAACTATTAAAATATGATTCATGTATAGTGTAGTATATGTCACACGCACATTTATGTGTATAGCCCCTGCAAATAACTAATCTTAACCCAAACTATTTAAACAACTAATCAAAACTAATTAAACAACTATATTTAAATGACAGTAAAAAAAAAAAAAAAAACTTTTCAAATCTGATAAGATCTGTATACTGATATGTGACACGCACATTTAGGTGTGTAGCCCCAAAAACAAAGTAATGTTAATTGAAAGTAATTACAGAAGTATATATTTACATGACATTAATGTATTGTAATTCAATATATAACCTAAACATCAATCTTTCTCCTTTTTTTTACTATTCAAACAGACTCTGCATTAACAGCGTCACTCAAGAATTTGCACCGTGCATTGTGACCCATAAAAATACATTACATGCTGAAAAAGACCATTCTTTGCTAAATCAAAAAGAAGAAATATACAATTAACCATTTCTTTTTCTTTTTCAAACAGACACTACAAGAAGACCGGCGGATTAAGATTGGCAGGAGGGGACCCTCTGTCATTCGACACTTCAATCAAGGTAAAGTATAAAGTACAAAAAAAAAATGAACTATATATGTTTAATGGCCGCCAATATAAATTAATATTCTTCTTTAATGTTTAAGAACCTATAAGCCTTACAAAGAAGGCTAAATAAGCATACCAAAAGTGGTGCGCACAAATAGGATTGTAGAAAAAGTCACACAAACACATAGCAAACTAAATTAATATTCTTCTTTAATGTTTAACTACCTATAAGCCTTAGAAAGAAGCCTAAATAATCATACCCAAAGTGGTGCGCACAAAACAGGATTGTAGAAAAAGTCACACAAACACATAGCAAACTAAAGTAATATTCTTATTTAATTTTTAACAACCTATAAGCCTTAGAAAGAAGCCTAAATAAGCATACCAAAAGTGGTGCGCACAAAAGAGTATTGTAGAAAAACTCACACAAACACATAGCAAACTAAATTCATATTCTTAGTTAATGTTTAACAACCTATAAGCCTTACAAAGAAGCATAAATAAGCATACCACAAGTGGTGCACACAAAACAGGATTGTAGAAAAACTCACACAAACACATAGCAAACGAAATTAATATTCTTCTTTAATGTTTAACAACCTATAACCCTTACAAAGAAGCCTAAATAAGCATACCAAAAGTGGTGTGCACAAAACAGGATTGTAGAAAAATAACACAAACACATAGCAAACTAAATTAATATTCTTCTTTAATGTTTAACAACCTATAAGCCTTAGAAAGAAGGCTAAATAAGCATACCAAAAGTGGTGCGCACAAAACAGTATTGTAGAAAAACTCACACAAACACATAGCAAACTAAATTAATATTCTTCTTTAATGTTTAACAACCTATAAGCCTTAGAAAGAAGCCTAAATAAGCATACCCAAAGTGGTGTGCACCAAACAGGATTGTACCAAAACTCACAGAAACACATAGCAAACTAAATTAATATTCTTTTTAATGTTTAACAACCTATAAGCCTTACAAAGAAGGCTAAATAAGCATACCAAAAGTGGTGGGCACAAAACAGGATTGTAGAAAAAGTCACACAAACACATAGCAAAAATTCACCATAACAGATACAATACACCAAAATTAAGACATTTTTGCTTCATTTCAAAGACATTTAACTCAAAGAACATTTTCATTTTTCTTTTACAACAGATACTGCGTGAAGACAATCGGATGAGGACTTTCAACACAGGACCAGACCATCGGACGAGGACTTTCACCAGAGGATCAGACCATCGGACGAGGACTTTCAACAGAGGACCACACCATCGGACGAGGACTATCACCAGAGGACCAGACCATCGGACCAGGACTTTCAACAGAGGACCAGACCATCGGACGAGGACTTTCAACAGAGGACCACACCATCGGACGAGGACTTTCAACAGAGGACCAGACCATCGGACAAAGAATTTCAACAGAGGACCAACAAACATTCTGATTCAAATCACACTTCCATCAAGGTACAGTATAATAAGTACAAAAGGAGAAAACTAAATAAACATGTTTCATCTGCATCCGTGTCAACAAACAAAAAAAAAAGAACAAGCAATAACTATGTCCATTATTCAATTGCAATTTGCACAATTCAATACATGTGTAAATAGCCACATCACTGTTTTTTTTGGGAAATAAGTTGTTACTTGGTAAACATCTATCCACAAACAAGGTTAAAAACTTCTTTCAAAAAAATATGTTAGCTGCTTATTTACAGCAGTATTGAATTGCCCAAATTGCTATTCAATGAGGCCAGGCCCTATAACTTTTAACAAAATATAACTGATACATTAATGATTTACCTCTTATTTCTCTATTATGGACAATAATGTTTAAAAGTAATTCCAAATTTCAATATACCCAATTACATTTCATTTTTTGGCTTTAAAGATTAACATGGCTACTAACGAGAGCAAACAAGAGAAGAAAAGACGTCAAACTAGAGAAAGACAAGAGAGATGGGCCGACCAGCAGACAACAGAGGAGAAAGAAATTAGACGAGAAAAAGAACGCAAAAGACTTGCAAACAAAAGACTATAAGCTGCAAAAATGAAAGATACGCCAAAAAAAACTACCAAGCAAATAAAGCATTTACAACCTGTTCCTCAAACATCAATTGACATTTTACCAGAGAAAATTAAAGACATACCAAAAAAAGCAACGAAAAAACAAAGCATTTACAACCTGTTCCTGAAACCTTACATGACATTTCACCAAAACCAGGACAACATATACCAAGAAAAGCCACGAAAAAAACTAAGCATTTAGAACCTGTTGTTGAAACATTACATGACATTTCACCTGATGAATATGAAAGTCAAACTGCTATATGCTTTGCAAATTGTCCTTTACTCAAGTCTTTAGCAGTAGAGGTTCATAGTTGTGGGGACATGACTACTCAATGTCAGTTTTGTGAAGCTTATTATTTTAAACAGGAGAGACCCAGAGATGGCCAATTTATTAGTTGTTGTCAAAAAGGCAAGTTCAAACTTCCACAAAGAAAATAATTTCCAATCTATTTACAAAACATTATGACTGAACCTACTTTACCAAACTACAAAATTTTTAAGACAAACATAAGATCCTACAATAGTGCCATATCCTTTGCATCTATGGGTGCAACATTAGCTGCTAATGTACCAGGACATGGTCCTTACTGTTTTAAAGTCCAAGGACAAATTTATCATCGTACTTCCCATTTACATCCAGAGGAAGGAGAGCAAAGAAAATGCGCTCAACTATATGTCCTAGATACAATGGAAGCTGTTGACCAACATATGCAGATGGAAGAAAATAAAAAATGCTTACCCAGTGTTTTTATAGAGCTAAATAACATTATGGACAATAACCCCTACAGTAAAGCTTATAAAAAAATGGCAGAAGTAGAAAATGAACAACTACTTCATGCACAAAGACATCAATTACCAATGCCAAAGGTTAATATGGTGCTTAAAAGAGACAGACATACTGATAAACGTCGTTATAACGTGCCAACATCAAATGAAGTTGCAATGGTGTTTCAAAATGATGAAGGAGAACCACCATTTCAAAGAGACATTAGAATATATCCCAGAAATGTGGAGTAACCATTCATTAATATGAGTATCTTCAGTCCAAATTTAGATCTAATGACATATCCAATTTTTTTCCCACACGGAGAGGCAAGTTGGCAACCAAAATTAACACTTCCAAGTTACCCAAATGCTAAAGTCAGAATCCGAAATAATGTTTCTATGCTTGAATTTAAAGTAGCTCAAATTGCCATTCGAAATACATTTAATCCAATGTTTAAGAACCTATAAGCCTTACAAAGAAGGCTAAATAAGCATACCAAAAGTGGTGCGCACAAATAGGATTGTAGAAAAAGTCACACAAACACATAGCAAACTAAATTAATATTCTTCTTTAATGTTTAACTACCTATAAGCCTTAGAAAGAAGCCTAAATAATCATACCCAAAGTGGTGCGCGCAAAACAGGATTGTAGAAAAAGTCACACAAACACATAGCAAACTAAAGTAATATTCTTATTTAATTTTTAACAACCTATAAGCCTTAGAAAGAAGCATAAATAATCATACCCAAAGTGGTGCGCGCAAAACAGGATTGTAGAAAAAGTCACACAAACACATAGCAAACTAAATGAATATTCTTCTTTAATGTTTAACAACCTATAAGCCTTAGAAAGAAGCCTAAATAAGCATACCCAAAGTGGTGCGCACAAAACAGGATTGTACCAAAACTCACACAAACACATAGCAAACAAAATTAATATTCTTCTTTAATGTTTAACAACCTATAACCCTTACAAAGAAGCCTAAATAAGCATACCAAAAGTGGTGTGCACAAAACAGGATTGTAGAAAAATAACACAAACACATAGCAAACTAAATTAATATTCTTCTTTAATGTTTAACAACCTATAAGCCTTAGAAAGAAGGCTAAATAAGCATACCAAAAGTGGTGCGCACAAAACAGTATTGTAGAAAAACTCACACAAACACATAGCAAACTAAATTAATATTCTTCTTTAATGTTTAACAACCTATAAGCCTTAGAAAGAAGCCTTAATAAGCATACCCAAAGTGGTGCGCACAAAACAGGATTGTAGAAAAAGTCACACAAACACATAGCAAACTAAAGTAATATTCTTATTTAATTTTTAACAACCTATAAGCCTTAGAAAGAAGCCTAAATAAGCATACCAAAAGTGGTGCGCACAAAACAGTATTGTAGAAAAACTCACACAAACACATAGCAAACTAAATTCATATTCTTAGTTAATGTTTAACAACCTATAAGCCTTACAAAGAAGCATAAATAAGCATACCACAAGTGGTGCACACAAAACAGGATTGTAGAAAAACTCACACAAACACATAGCAAACTAAATTAATATTCTTCTTTAATGTTTAACAACCTATAAGCCTTAGAAAGAAGCCTAAATAAGTATACCCAAAGTGGTGCACACCAAACCAGGATTGTACCAAAACTCACAGAAACACATAGCAAACTAAATTAATATTCTTTTTTAATGCTTAACAACCTATAAGCCTTACAAAGAAGGCTAAATAAGCATACCAAAAGTGGTGGGCACAAAACAGGATTGTAGAAAAAGTCACACAAAAACATAGCAAAAATTCACTATAACAGATACAATACACCAAAATTAAGAAATTTTTGCTTCATTTCAAAGACATTTAACTCAAAGAACATTTTCATTTTTCTTTTACAACAGATACTACGTGAAGACAATCGGATGAGGACTTTCAACACAGGACCAGACCATCGGACAAGGACTTTCACCAGAGGATCAGACCATCGGACGAGGACTTTCAACAGAGGACCACACCATCGGACGAGGACTATCACCAGAGGACCAGACCATCGGACCAGGACTTTCAACAGAGGACCAGACCATCGGACGAGGACTTTCAACAGAGGACCACACCATCGGACGAGGACTTTCAACAGAGGACCAGACCATCGGACAAAGAATTTCAACAGAGGACCAACAAACATTCTGATTCAAATCACACTTCAACCAAGGTACAGTATAATAAGTACAAAAGGAGAAAACTAAATAAACATGTTTCATCTGCATCCGTGTCAACAGAAAAAAAAAAAAGAACAAGCAATAACTATGTCCATTATTCAATTGCAATTTGCACAATTCAATACATGTGTAAATAACCACATCACTGTTTTTTTGGGGAAATAAGTTTTTATTTGGTAAACATCTATCCACAAACAAGGTTAAAAACTTCTTTCAAAAAAATATGTTAGCTGCTTATTTACAGCAGTATTGAATTGCCCAAATTGCTATTCAATGAGGCCAGGCCCTATAACTTTTAACAAAATATAACTGATACATTAATGATTTACCTCTTATTTCTCTATTATGGACAATAATGTTTAAAAGTAATTCCAAATTTCAATATACCCAATTACATTTCATTTTTTGGCTTTAAAGATTAACATGGCTACTAACGAGAGCAAACAAGAGAAGAAAAGACGTCAAACTAGAGAAAGACAAGAGAGATGGGCCGACCAGCAGACACCAGAGGAGAAAGAAATTAGATGAGAAAAAGAACGCAAAAGACTTGCAAACAAAAGACTATAAGCTGCAAAAATGAAAGATACGCCAAAAAAAAACTACCAAGCAAATAAAGCATTTACAACCTGTTCCTCAAACATCAATTGACATTTTACCAAAGAAAATTAAAGACATACCAAAAAAAGCAACGAAAAAAACAAAGCATTTACAACCTGTTCCTGAAACCTTACATGACATTTCACCAAAACCAGGACAACATATACCAAGAAAAGCCACGAAAAAAACTAAGCATTTAGAACCTGTTGTTGAAACATTACATGACATTTCACCTGATGAATATGAAAGTCAAACTGCTATATGCTTTGCAAATTGTCCTTTACTCAAGTCTTTAGCAGTAGAGGTTCATAGTTGTGGGGACATGACTACTCAATGTCAGTTTTGTGAAGCTTATTATTTTAAACAGGAGAGACCCAGAGATGGCCAATTCATTAGTTGATGTCAAAAAGGCAAGTTCAAACTTCCACAAAGAAAATAATTTCCAATCTATTTACAAAACATTATGACTGAACCTACTTTACCAAACTACAAAAATTTTAAGACAAACATAAGATCCTACAATAGTGCCATATCCTTTGCATCTATGGGTGCAACATTAGCTGCTAATGTACCAGGACATGGTCCTTACTGTTTTAAAGTCCAAGGACAAATTTATCATCGTACTTCCCATTTACATCCAGAGGAAGGAGAGCAAAGAAAATTCGCTCAACTATATGTCCTAGATACAATGGAAGCTGTTGACCAACGTATGCAGATGGAAGAAAATAAAAAATGCTTACCCAGTGTTTTTATAGAGCTAAATAACATTATGGACAATAACCCCTACAGTAAAGCTTATAAAAAAATGGCAGAGGTAGAAAATGAACAACTACTTCATGCACAAAGACATCAATTACCAATGCCAAAGGTTAATATGGTGCTTAAAAGAGACAGACATACTGATAAACGTCGTTATAACTTGCCAACATCAAATGAAGTTGCAATGGTGTTTCAAAATGATGAAGGAGAACCACCATTTCAAAGAGACATTAGAATATATCCCAGAAATGAGGAGTAACCATTCATTAATATGAGTATCTTAAGTCCAAATTTAGATCCAATGAAATATCCAATTTTTTTTCCCACACTGAGAGGCAGGTTGGCAACCAAAATTAACACTTCCAAGTTACCCAAATGCTAAAGCCAGAATCCGAAATAATGTTTCTATGCTTGAATTTAAAGTAGCTCAAATTGCCATTCGAAATACATTTAATCCAATTTTATGTGGTGGAAAACTAACACAACAATGGATTATTGATTCCTATTTGCAAGTTGAGGCCAATAATTTAAACTTTATAAAATATCAACAAGATAAACTACGTGTAGAACAATATTCGGGACTAATGGACTATGTTACTGACGTGGCTACAAGCAGAGACATGACAGCTGGCAAAGCCATCATTTTACCATTCTTACCATACCATTTTTACCTTCCTTTCAAGGATCTCCTCGAAATATGAGAGAAAGATACAATGATGCTATGGCTATTGTCACCAAATTTGGCAAACCCGATTTATTTCTGACATTTACATGTAATCCACAATGGCCAGAAATTACACAAAATTTACTTCTTGGACAAAGTGCTTTCGATAGACCAGATTTGGTAGCCAGAGTTTTTAAGATTAAATTAAATGAATTAATACGTGACATCACTATCAGTAGGTTATTTGGCAAATGTCTTGCTTATGTATATACCATTGAATTTCAAAAAAGAGGACTTCCACATGCACATCTTCTGATAATACTTCAAGAAAAAGATAAATTAGATACTTCTAACAAAGTGGATGCAGTCATTGTTGCTGAACTACCAGATCCAGAACTATATGGTAGACTATATGAGATTGTTACTCATCGCATGATTCATGGACCCTGTGGTGAGCTTAATCCACAATAACCATGTTTGGAAAATAATAAATGTTCAAAAGAATTTCCCAAAGATTAAAAAGACAAAACCTATGCCAATTGTGAAGGCTATCCACTTTATAAAATAAGAGAAGGAGATAGTGCCATTATTCGTGGAAAAAAAGTTGACAATAGATATGTAGTACCCTACAATCCACATTTACTCATGAAGTACAACGCCTACATCAAGTAGAAGCCTGCACTTCCATCAAATCCATTAAATATGTCTATAAATATATTTACAAAGGCTACGATGCAGCTACTGTAGTCGTGAAAAGTACAGACAACCCTGAAGGTAGTGAGTTAGTACATGATGAACTTGCATCTCATGTAGATGCTCGCTATGTCAGTGCGCCAGAAGCTATGTGGCGGCTTTTAAAATTTGAAATGCATGATAGATCACATGCAGTATATAGATTAGCAGTACATTTGCCACAAAGACATTTAGTGTATTTCCATGCTGGAAATGAAATGAATGCATTGGCCCAAAGTGAAGATCGTCACACTACACTAACTGCATGGTTTGAATTAAATTCCACAGATTCACAAGCAACACAATTCTTATATATTGAAATTCCATATCACTATGTTTTTGTGAATGGATTATGGAGACCCAGAAAAAGCAGAGGAAATAAAATCATCCCAAGAATTTACACGGTCAGTCCAAGAGATGTTGAACATTTTTGCTTACGGATATTACTTTTAAATGTTCCTGGAGCACAAAGTTTTGAACACTTAATAACTGTTAATGACATTGTATATGAATCCTTCCATTTAGCTGCAAGACATAGAAACTTACTCGCTGATGATACAGAGTGGGAAAGATGTTTAGAAGAAGCAGCACAATGTCAAATGCCACAGCAGATGAGAGAACAATTTGCATTTATTTGTATCTTCTCAAATGCTCCAAATGCATTAGCTTTGTGGGAGAGATTTAAAAGTAATATGGCTGAAGACTTTATGCGACGATACAATGAACCTATTGCACACTTAAAAGCGTTAATGGAAATCCAAGAAGTATTTTTAACTCATTGATTAAGTTGTGCAAGTTTTTATTTGCCTGATCCAGGTCTTATAGATGACATAAACTTTGAAGACTATGACATTCAACTACAAGCAGAAAGAACAGAAGAAAGACTTGCAACTTTAAATACCTTACAATTGCAAGCATTTATTGCCATTAAAAACGCAATAAATGATGACATGGTGACAGAGCGTTATTTCTATCTTGATGGACCTGGTGGATTAGGAAAAACCTATCTATATAATTTATTAATGAGTTCAGTACGAGCACATGGTCAAATAGCAATGGCGTTTGCCACTACTGGAATTGCTGCACTTTCGTTAGAAGGTGGAAGAACTGTTCATAGTGGATTTAAACTGCCAGTGCCTATTTTAGAAACTTCTGTGTCAGATATTCGCATGACATCATTACAAGCAAAGAAATTGAACAAATGTAAATTAATTATAATAGATGAGGCCACAATGATGTCATGCTATGCCCTCCAATGTATTAACCGTTTGCTTCGTGAAGTCATGGATAATACTTTTCCATTTGGTGGAAAGTTAATGTTGTTAGGTGGCGATTTTAGACAAACATTACCTGTCGTTGTACATGGAAATCGAACTGACATTATCGAAACCTGTATAAAGTCAAGCACACTGTGGAAACATTTTACCCATCTTCAACTGCAACAAAATATGAGATCAGAAGGCCAAACTGATTTCAATGGTTGGCTTATTAAAATTGGAGAAGGCAGAACAGAAAAAATACCACATTTACCGGACGACACTGTAGAGATCCCACCTCATGTGATTTGTCACCAAGATATTATATCGGCTATATTTGAAGGTAGCATAAATAACCAGGAATATTGCGAGCTTGCCAACCAAGTCATACTAACGTGTAAAAATAAGGATGCATTAATCCTCAATAATGAAATCTTTAAAAAAATTAATGCACCACAAAGAAATTATCACAGTGCTGATTCTGTACTTGCTGATGACAATGAAAGTCAGGCTAACTTTTCTACAGAATTCATAAACTCACTAACTCCTTCTGGAATGCCACCACATATTTTGCAGTTTAAGAAAGGTGCAATTATCATGTTACTGTGAAATATGAACCCCAAAAAAGGCCTATGCAATGGGACTAGATTAATTGTTTAACAATTAAAGGGCCATTTTATAGATGCTGAAATTTTAACTGGGACCCATAAAGGAGAGAGGGTTTTCATATTAAGAATAAATTTAGCACCAAGTGAAAGTAGTCTCCCTTTTATACTTCAAAGAAGACAATTTCCCATTATTATGGCATTTGCCATGACCATTAATAAATCACAAGGTCAAACATTCAAATCTGTGGGTATTTTCTTGGAAGAACCAGTATTTGCACATAGTCAATTGTATGTTGCGCTGTCACGGTGCAAAAATCCACAGGCTATTAAAGTTTACGTTGAAAAGAATGAAAGTCAAGGTGATTTATTAGAAGATGGACGTATTTTTACTAAAAAATTGTCTACTATGAAGTACTATAGCTTTTCAGTATAGAAATTAAACCCATGCAAAACAATTTTAAAAGCATTCAAAAAAACAAAACAATTTGTTGTTTAATTCAGTCATAATTAATGGAAGTACTGTTTATGGATGATTCACCTCACAAAATACTTGCCTTGAAATTTTTTGGACAAATTATGTTAAAATGTTAATTAACTATGTTACTGTTTCTAATGTTACAAGTTTGAAAACAATATTTTCAAGTTCTTTACTTCAACATATTACAAAGTTCATGTTAAGAGCTCAACCACATTTTAAGTCACAATGTAAATAGTGTCTGTTATCTTAAGATTACTCCCTGGATTAATGTTTATCGCTAGTTCATGGGGTCAGGAAGGAATTAATTTCATTGGGTACGTTTTAAGGAGAGTTTTTACTGTATGCCTTCCTCTGCATTCAATGTATATTGAAGTTAACAATTATTCTGATATAAATTGCATGTTAATACTGATTACTTTAAAGTTCAACTGTTTTTACATTCAAATGTTAATAATTTTAATACAAAATGATGTTTAAATATTAATTCACTATGTTACTGTTTATAATGTTCCAAGTTGTAAAAATGTTTTTTCAAGTTTCTTAGTTACACACATAAGAAACTTCAACTTTAAAAAAATATTATGTTAAGTTTCTGACTTAAACATATTACAAACTTCATGCTACAACTGGGTACGTTTAAAGGAGGGTTTTTATAATGTTTGTCTTACTCTGGATTAAATGTATATTCAAGTTAACAATTCTTCAGATAGAAATTGCATGTTAAAAAAACATTACCTCAAGTTTACAATAATCATTAGTTTTAAAGTGCAACTGTTTTTACATTCAACTGTTAATACTTTTAATACAAAATTATGTTAAAAAATGTATTCACTATGTTACTGTTTATAATGTTCCAATTTCTACAAATGTTTTGTCAAGTTCCAAAGTTACACAGATAATAAAGTTCAAGTTTCAAAAAATATACTTTCAAGTTTATTACTTACATATATTTCAAACTTCATGTTAAAATTGTGTACGTTTGAACAAGGGTTTTTACTCTTTGCTTTCCTCTGGATTCAATGTATATTGAAGTTAACAATTCTTCAGATACAAATTGCATGTTAAAAAACCATTACCTCAACATTTTACAAATATACACGTTTCATATCACAATACTTACAAGTGTCAAATATGTATATTAATAACTAAACAACTTTACAAACATATACATCACATTGCCGTCATTTTTTGACTAGCAAGTCGCTAGTTTACCAGATTGCACAGTTCCTTCACAAAGTATAAAATGGACAAGATTATTGCTCACTACAAACTGTGGCCCTATAAATATATTTGCCTGTATTCTTTAAAAGGGCTACATTGTTTTGTTTGATATGATAGAAAATTCAAGAGAGAAGTGTCTTTTGAGAAAAAGCAGAATGCAAGACAAAGAGGTCCTAATTTTAATTTTTAAAGATGGAAGATTTAGGGCTTATGTGAGAAAGGACTTCTACTATTTAAGCATGCCTGAATCAAGCATAGGGCTATCCTGAGGTTAAATTAAGCCACATTTGTAGGTATAGAGAATGGGCAGACCAGATTGCATTTTCTGTACTTATCTGCAGTCATGTGTCTATGTTTGTTTTCTGAATAACTTCAATATTTTTTCTAACTTAGTTTATTTTTACGTTATACCATAAAATTGGCTGTGGGAACTTGTTTTCCCTATGTTACACATTCGTTCTAATCTTTTCACTCGCAATATTACGCCAAGCAACCACATGCGTAAACCATGCCTTTGTCAGTATTGAAGGGTCTGGATTACGCCACATGTGCAAAATTATACCAATTAAGTAAAAAAGATATTCTTGCGTCACACAGCCATAGGAGCTAATGGAAAAAAAAGCTAACAGATTAGTGATTGACAGGTATACTGTATATATTTGCAAGCCTCACCCCTTAGCTCTGACTGTGTGCAGGAGAATGCAGGAGGGTCAGATATTGGAGTGCAAGTCTCTATTCTTTTACTTATTATAGATAACACAGGCCGACACACATTTGGTGCCTCAAATGTTAGGCCTGTTTCTGGGTATATTTGACCTGCTGATAAAAAAAATGGCACCAGTTTTAGCTCTAGTCTTTGAGCTACGGAACATATGCCATATACCACTTTATGGTTTATGATACAAACTTTCTAGTCATTCGACACATAAGAAGCACTTTTTCTAAGACTTCCGAAAGTGGTAACTGCCAGGACAATCCCGCATAAGATTCCAACATAAGTCTTCCATGGTGTGTGCATCCCATTCCTTGGTATCTGGCTTCCATTGTTTTTATATCTTGGTGAATCTTTCATCTTGCTCTTCTCTTAAGTCATCAAGGTTCTCTGGAAAGCGATCTAAGTGACAGTGCAGATAATGGACTTTAATACTCATGTTACAACCAAGTATGTTGAAATGAAAGAGCATATCCTCTACTAATTATCTGTAGTTTTCTACCTCCTTGTTGACAAGAAAGTGTTTCACAACAGGAACAAATGAAGATCAGGCACATGATTTAATTTTATTCATTGATGTTATGAAATGTGGGTCATTTATAAGATGTCGGATTTGTGGACCAAATCATGGTAAGTCCAGGTAATTTATGTGCTGTGTATTCAATTAACAAACCGTCTTTATTCAAAGCCTTTACAAATTATTTTATCAGGCCTAGCTTTAAATGTAGTGGTTGCAGTATGATTCTATCTTGTGCTACCAAAAGACCATTGATTACATTTTGTGCTCCATCCAACATATAGTCCCTCAGAGAACAATCTTTACTTGCCCAATGTTCATGTTTGGCTCTACTATCCTATATCTATATCTAAGAAACTAGAGCTGATGCAGTCTATCCAATGCAATTTTCTGAATCAGCGCCCCAAATAAACCCAGGAACAGGTCTAAAAACGAAGACATCAAGAAAAAAAATATTTTTGTTGGCCTGTGAAATTAAATATGTGAAGATCTGTTTTCCCTAACCAAGAGGCTTTCAGACTCTAAAGCCATTTGTAGATCCTTTGTACTGAAATTGTATAAATACAATGCCTGTAACAAGAAATAATCATGCTCTTCTTGGGAGAGAGATATGCCATAATATGAAGCATGGTGATACACTATGGCAGTATGTTTTGAGGCTATTCACCCAACCATCCACCTGTCCACATTTCCCATGTGGCAATATGATTCCCCTACCCATTTTCCAATGGGGCGGTATGTCCTCTATGGTGGCTCAATGCACCAGGATCCAAGCCCTGGAAAGGGGTCCTTGACAAGGGTCTAATCAAGGCCCGGGGAATCAAGCTTTAAAGTTACAAAAACACGCTCTAATGATCTAGGAGCTTAGAAGGGTAGATGAAGTTGGCCAGCAACTGGGGCAATCCACCAGCGGGCCACCGGTATTGGATGATGAGGTTACCAGGCGGTGCCAAGCGCGGCTGGCCCTTTCTTCAACTAAACCATCTGATGAACATATTCATAGAATGATGGAATGCATCGCCCAGGAGATCCAGAGTGAGCGGGACTGGAGATCACCAGCGGCATCTTCTCGCAATTCAGCTGAGGGAGCAAGGGACACTCTATCCGCCCCACTCAAAACAGTCTACATAAGCTTTCTTAAGGGACTTTGATGAGAACCGGGAGGATATTAATGGCTGCCTTCAGAACTTTTAAGCGGCTGTGCAAGCTACACCGGATTCCCCAAGACGAGTTGGTCAAGCTCCTCATCGGTCAGTTTAGCAGCAGAGCCAGTGCAGCCTACCAGACTATTTCCTTTGACATTGCAGAGGATTACCATCAGGCAAGTATTCCCAGACCGGAATGCCAACACGCCCGAGACATACCATAGACAGGTTCGCCCCCTGACAAAGTAAGACATATAAACTCATGTGGAAAATGTGGTATGCCTGTCAAAGTTGGTTGAAGAGTGAGGATGTTCATAGCCTGGATGATGTGAAGCACCTCATGTTGATGGAGCAAATGTATTACCGGATCTCAGACCCAATGCAAGAATGGATTCCTGACCAGAATCCCAAAAAATGCTGAAGAGGTGACACGCCTAGCAGATCAGTACCAGGAGACCCAGGGAACTACATGGTCTGCGTGGGTTCAACAAACAGAGAAGGGCCTCTTCTTCCATCCCGCCACACCGGTAGCCACACCAAGGCAGAATCTGGCGCCAGCCCCTCCAAGAGCATTGGCACCTCAGGAGGAATCTCGGGGACCGATAACGCGGGAAGGAAGTTTTGAGCCCCATTGTTTTGGCTGTAATCCAGATCCAGGTCCCAGCCAGCCAGTTTATTACTTGGGAAACTGGGATGACCCATTATACAAAGATGAGGACCCTGAACAGTACCATGACATGTAATTACAAATTTTTCGGCCATTAATACCGAACACTGCTTTTTAAAACACTGGACGTACTGATAGCATGAGGTCAGCTACTTTCCATTCCTGTGGCATGAGTACAGATTGATTGGGGCACCAGCAAGGGTCTCCGGGAGGTCGGAGTGATTTTGGGATTGCCTGAGGATGTATTACTGGCCAATGACCTGGGCTAATGTAATGTCACTAATATACAGGAATATGTCTATTCAAACAGGATTATAAGTAGGAGCCAACATGGATTTATGAAGGATAAGTCATGTCAAACAAACTTAATTAGTTTCTATGAGGAGGTTAGTAGGAACTTGGATCAAGGCAACTCAGTGGATGTAGTCTATTTGGATTTTGCAAAGGCTTTTGATACAGTGCCACATGGGACTATTGAGCAAACTACGGGATACAGGAATTGCCATAAATATTTGCTTATAGATTGATAGCTGGCGAAAAGACAGGAAGCAAAGGGTTGTTGTAAATGGAACATACTCCAATTGGACTAATGTGGTAAGTGGGGTTCCTCAGGGTTCAGTATTAGGTCCCCTCCTTTTTAACACTTTTTTTTAATGAATTAGAAGTGGGATTGGAGTGTGGTGTCTCCATTTTTGTTGATGACACAAAGTTATTAAATCAGAAAATTAAATCAGAAAATGATGTACTTTCCCTCCAAAGTGATTTGCAAATAAGAGGAATGGGCATCTAAGTGGCAGATGAGATTTAATATGAATAAATGTAAAGTTATGCATCTGGGAAGGAAAACAGCCATGTCATTTATAATCTTAATGGAGCAAATCTAGGGGTATCAGATATTGAAAGGGATTTGGGAGTGCTTGTGGACAACCACCTAGGTAACAGTGCTCAATGCCAAGCAGCATCTGCAAAGGCAAGTAAAAAATTAGCATGTATTAAGATGGGTATAGAAGCAAGGGAAGCAAATATCATTCTCCCACTATACAAATCCATAGTATGCCCTCATTTGGAATATGGAGTACAATTTTGGGCACCACTACATAAAAAGGAAATTTTAGAGCTGGAAAAAGTACAGAGAAGGGCAACAAAGCTAATGAAGGGAATGGAGTTATGAAGAAAGACTAACACAATTAAACGTATTTACTCTAGAAAAAAGGCATCTAAGAGGGGATATGATTACCTTATAGAAATATATCCAGGGTCAATACAAGGCTTTGTCTTGGGAACTTTTTGTGCCAAAAGGTTTTCAACTGACAAGGGGACATCCTTTGAGATTAGAAGTAAAACGATTTCACCTTAAAGAAAGAAAAGGGTTCTTCACCATAAGGGTGGTTAATCTGTGGAATTCTCTACCAAAGGAGGTGGTGAAAAAGGCATTAAGGGCTATCCTGGATAAATAGAGAGGGTGTATTGATCCAGGGATGAAACCAATCACCAGTATCTGGGGTCAGGAAGGAATTTTATATTTTTTCCCTGTTGAGACAATTGGCAGAGTTTCACTGGGGGGGGGGGGGGGGGGGTTCTGTTTGCCTTCCCCTGGATCAATAAACCATAAATCTGCGTATTGCAGATCAGAGGAGATCTAAAAAGGTTTAACTTCATGGACTAAAGTCTTTTTTCAACCTAAATTACTATGTAACTATGTAACATTGTGACCCATGCCCAAGCAGCTGCCAAGCGCATGGAGGGCCCAGAACCTGTGCCAGTGGATCCCTCGCCCATCAGTAAGCCTGGGGTAAGTCCATTACCTGCTCTGGGAACTGGGGTTACTTGGCCATTGTTGATGAGGGGATTTGGCAGAAGGCTGACATTAGTGAGTTAGGGAAGGAAGGGTAGCAAGAATTTGCCCATGACATTCCCCTAGCCAGGCACATGGGAAATAAGAGAACCAGACAACGTCTCAGTAAAGTGAACAAAGATGTAAAAGATTATTGGGATACATGTGACTTGTGTCAGAGGTTCAGCCACCGAGGTAGAGGAACCCGGGCCTCCCTCCAGAGTATACCTAATATAGAGACGCCTTTCCAGCGGGTTGCTATTGATATGGTCGATCCTTAAGCCCATTTCCACTTTCTACGTTAAACCTGATGTTAATATTATCAATTTTAACATCAATTCACACAACACCTGAATTCAGCATTGAGTGTGATATGATGAGGATATAGCTATAGCTATAACTTTTCATACCAAACCATTTTTCTATGAATATTCCCGAGCATTATAGTGACACAAGAAGAGTTTAAAAGTATTCACATGCATTAATATGTCCACAGTTCTAACACATTAAATGTTATTATCCCAATTTTCTAAAACATGCGTGAATAACATCATTAGTGATTATTGGAAGTTAATACTTTGATAACTATACTTTGTTCACCATCTGACATGTCTAATTAACAATTATTTTATACATTAAGCCTAGCACTAATTGTCACATGGTATACATGTTGCAATTTGCACACCAGCAATGGCATGGAACTTGCCAGGACAGGTGTACCCATGATTCCCATTGGTAGAGGTAAGATTCCTGGTGCTCCATGTGCCTCTCTACAGCCTCATTTTTTGTTTGTAGGCCTTTGTGTAAAACCTCATGAGATTAATGTAATCCCCCTTGTAATAATCTGCCCCTATATGTCCATGTCCATGTGCCTATAACACCCTGTTCCTTGAATGCTCCATGTGAAGAGTGCCTGGCCTGTGCTATCTACTGTGGCATTCACCTCCCCCATTTATCCAGCATCGTTGTCAGCTAGTCCTCTGTTTAAGGCCTCATGCTGCCCATGATGACATATCACCGTCACCCCAGTGTACAGATTAATGTGTAGATGCTATACCTTCCCATGGATGTACCGTAGATGATATCTGTCAGTATAGTGCTTTGGTGATGATCACTGATGATGTTGAATATTGTAGGTCTATCCATTTAACAGTGAGTGCCTCATAGCATCTGCTGTGGTTCACGTGAAGTTGCTGACTGGTATTAACCTGTTGCGTATTGTAATCTATGTTCCCTTGGACATTTTAATGTGTTATGTGGAGGTGTGATATTTCCAATAGTTGGTGTTCTAATATATATGTCAACCATATCAGTGTATGTATATAATTTGTATTTTTTTAACATGTATGCCTCTGTGGCTGGCACATATTATTGGAGTAATGGAGTTATAAGATTTCTGAAAAATGTATTAATGTGCTGTCTCTTAACAGATGTATCCAGCTGTGAACACAACATTTTCTGTTCCCATTTGTCTGATGGGTCACATGTGGAAACTGAATTGTTTGTAATATTACATATGCCAATAGCAATGTTAATCATTCCTTTCTGATGATATTGCATGCTCATTGCAGCCTAAGTGCTGTGCAGCTGCTTAAGTGCTCATTTCAGCCTAAGACCCGGGTGCTTCAATGCCTCAATGCTTCGTGAGGCGAGCAGGGCAATGAGCGCCTTTCTGCGAGCTCAGAATGCTTCAATGCCTCAACTGCTCGCCTCGCTTCGCAAGCTTTGCAGGGCAATGAGCAAGAATTGCCTTTGTCCTGCGAGCTCAGAAGGCTTCAGTGCCTCAATGGCTCACTTTGCGAGGCTTGCAGTTGCGGCCCTCTGGCCCGCAAATGGCTCGCCTCGCTTTGCGAGGCTCGCCAGCGTGACGACAAATTTAGTTTGACAATTATATTATTATTTGCAGAACTATGTTTCCAAAAGTAACATATTTGTGGGGGTTCCACATACATTAAGTATTTCAAGGAGATAGTAGATTTAAACAAAGCAGTTAAACAACAACCTTTCCTCTTAATTACAGTATATAGAGATAGCATTGAGGCTGTATGTAAAAATGTATGTTTTTTATCTTTAGGTCCATTAGAAAGGCAAACATGAGTGGCTAAATAGGTTGCGCTAGATGTCAAAATGGAGGTCACTTAGAAATAAACTATTAACTTTTTAGATTTGAGATCAGAAGGCAGAGGGCATTCCAAATACGCAATGCATAGGTATTGTAATATATTTAAGTAAAATATGATTGCATATCTACTTCACATTTTATTGTTTTAATCACATTGTTCATGGTTATACACAATGTTTTTTTTAAGAAAATGTATTCTTTGCTTAGTCGAAGTCACTTAAAGGACCACTGGATAATAAAAATGTATTTATTAGCACCCATCAAGCCAACTTTTAATTATAATTGATAATCAGTGCATTACACTCACATTAGATATAAATATAGACAGATAGATAGATAGATAGATAGATAGATAGATAGATAGATAGAATTAAACCTACAACCAGAGAACAATTATGTTTTGAAATCTAATCAGGTGAGGTATTATATAATAAAGGGGCCAAGTGAAAGATATCATGAGTGCTTAAAAAATATATAGAAGACTTGGGTGTATATAGAAGATTGGGGATGGGGGAAAAAATTCTACTTGGAGTTGCATTTTAATTTAAAAAATAAATATTAAAAACAAAAAAAATATTTGAATACATTGAATCAAATGTCCTTAAATAACAGAGTCCTACTTCCAGGTCCTATAATATAAAAGGGGTTCTACTACTGGATCACTACCTTGTCGTGGTTAAGTGGCTTGTGTACTGCAATGAACCTGTGAGTTATACCACTCCAGTATCTTTGCTATGAAAACCTTATGGATAAGCACAGCCAGAGACATAGATAGATGTGTCTGGGTGCTGCGGTCCATGGGGTCTCGGAGAGTCCAACACGACTGAACCACAACTTCACAGGACATAAATTCAAAATAGTGAGAAGACAGAATTATGCAGATTTAAGTGTATATTATATTTATAATTATAAAAACTTCAGCAATCAGCAACTCACAAGTATGATGCAAAAACTTTGCACCCGGATGATACAGGTTTTGTTAGTGACCCAGTTACTCCATCCTTCAGGAAGATGCAATCTTCCTGGCATGGTTAGTCTTCATTTCTGGTTCCCAAACATCACACTGGTTAAGGGCTCCAAATGAAGGTGATATTTTACTTCCCTCAGACTGTCACTCCAAGGTTGGATAAACTCCAAGGTCGGATATTTAGATGTTTATAGTTCTGCCACTATAACTTTTCTGGACGTGTCATTAAAAAACGTAGGCAAACAATAATCAACTCGCAAATATGAGGCAAAGACCTAGCACCTGGATGATACAGCTCTTATATCACGGACATGTTCCAGGACTAATTGCTCAGTTTTTCCATGTTCCTAGATTTGTTTACAATTAAAATGTGAAATAAAGCATACACTGCCCTCTAGTGCCAATATATAAAACTGCAAAAACCCTAAAAAGTATTTATTCACACTATTCCGTTACAAAAAATCAATACATATCAAGAGAGAACACAAATACATATTTACAAATAAAAATCATGTTATAAATGATGTCTGCATCAGAATATGTGAAATGTGGATGTATAGTGTACATTTATATAATACCAGCCACCCCCATTTTTCTGATCACACTTATGATTGAAACTTTTATTCCTGGATGAAACTTGCCAACTGTTATCAGGACAGGGAGGCAGAAATGTAATTTCATAGATAACAAGGATTTATTGACCGTACTCAAGATTTAACTTGGATTTCTGCTGCTTTTCCTCTCTTTCATCCTGTGCCTGGTCTTTTGTACCATATGTGTGTCTATTGTGTGATTTCAGTCTACTATATATATGTGTGTTGGGGGAACCTTGTAGAATGAGTGCAGTGCATGCCAGTCTGTGATGGTGGAAATTAAATGGATGTGTCCCTGAATTTCATTTAAAAAATCTGGTTTGCTTAATTTTATTAAATACTTTTCCTGGTGTGCATAAATATTCAATTTTTTTTTCACAGAATTAAGATTTATGAATGTTAGCCATGTGAAGGTTCCACATTTGGGCTACAGATAAAAGAGTAGTAGAAAAACCTTCAAGATTTGGCCCCTTTTAGAAAAACATGAGTTTTAAACTCCTCTTCATTTTTAAGAATATTCAAATATTTTGTAATGATTTAACTTAAAGCTTTAAATCACTGTATAACTATTGGCATACTGACTTGCCAATGGTATGCATTTTTTACAAGAAGGTTGCCCCAAAAGTCTTGTTCTATTAATGAACTAATTTAATATCCTAACAACAAGAGCTAGATGTTTTACTTCTGATTAACAAATTTAGTATTTCAATTAAAAAAAATATTACGTTTTCTTTCAAATCGTAGTTTACTAAGGTACAGCTTATTTTTTTTGTCTCCACCCTCTGTGAGGTTAACAAGGGGTTTCAGAATGATCTTTCTGATGGATTTGCATAGACAGAGTTCAGCCTGTGTCTAGACACCGCTCTTCAATGGCTTTTCTAAAGTAGTTATAGGTATTTGATTCAGATTCATTTTACGAAAACAAATGCTTGGTATTAAGCATAGTATGGGTGGGGGTGCATAACACAGCTACCCAAGCCACAAACAGTTACTTTAACCTTTTGGGTCTCGTTAATATTCAAAGGACTGCTGACATTGACTTTTTTGGAGGCACCTGCAGAGGGTGCAAAGCCAACCTGCCAGTGCTTGAATATTAAAATGGCTACATGATATGGTTAATAAAAAAAAAAAAACATAGTTCATGGAGTCCTATGAATATGTGTCTAAATGTGTGATCCAGCTACACCCTTATAAAACATACATAAATCAACATGGATTTATGAGGGATAGGTCATGTCAAACAAATCTAATTAGTTTCTATGAGGAGGTTAGTAGGAACCTGGATCAAGGCAACTCAGTGGATGTAGTCTTTTTGGATTTTGCAAAGGCTTTTGATACAGTGCCACATGGGAGACTATTGTGCAAACTAAGAGATACAGGAGTTGCAGTAAATATCTGCTCATGGATTGAGAGCTGGCTAAAAGACAGGAAGCAAAGGGTTGTTGTAAACGGAACATACTTCGATTGGACTAATGTGGTAAGTGGGGTTCCTCAGGGTTCAGTATTAGGTCCTCTCCTTTTTAACATATTTATTAATGACTTAGAGGTAGGATTGGAGTGTGGTGTCTCCATTTTCGCTGATGACACGAAGTTGTGCAAGGTAATTAAATCAGATAGTGATGTGCTTTCCCTCCAAAGGGATTTACATAAAATTGAGGAATGGGCATCTAAATGGCAGATGAGATTTAATACGAATAAATGTAAAGTAATGCATCTGGGAAGGAAAAATAGCTATGCAATTTATAATCTTAATGGAGCAAATCTAGGTGTATCGGATATAATGGATTTGGGAGTGCTTGTGGACAACCACCTAGGTAACAGTGCTCAAAGCCAAGCAGAAGCTGCAAAGGCAAATAACATATTAGCATGTGTTAAGAAGGGTATAGAAGCCAGGGAAGCAAATATAATTCTGCCACTATGCAAATCTCTAGTACGCCCTAATTTGGAATATGGAGTACAATTTTGGGCACCACTTCATAAAAAGGACATTTTAGAGCTGGAAAAGGTACAGAGGAGGGCCACAAAACTAATAAGGGGAATGGAGGGGCTAAGTTATGAAGAAAGACTAACCAAATTAAACTTATTTTCTCTAGAAAAAGGGCGTCTAAGAGGAGATATGATTACCTTATATAAATACATCCAGGGTCAGTATAAAGATTTGTCAAGGGAGCTTTTTGTGCCAAGCGGTTTTCAACTGACAAGAGGACATCCCTTGAGGTTAGAAGTAAAAAGATTCCAGCTTAAAGAAAGAAAAGGTTTCTTCACAGTAAGGGTGGTTAATTGTGGTGGAATTCTTTACCAGAGGAGATGGTGACAGCGAATTCGATAGATAACTTTAAAAGGGGACTGGACTTATTTCTAATTAAAAAGGGAATTCAGGGTTATCATGGATAATTAGAGAGGCAGTATTGATTTTTTTTTATATACAACTAATGAATTAATAGTTAATCCGCATATTGCAGATCAGAGGAGATCTTAAAAGGTTGAACTTGATAGACTGAAAGTCTCAACCTTAAATACTATGTTACTATGTAACTATGTAAATACAATACAATACATCACCCAATCTATGTAAAATACAATCAATAATATATATCTAAAATACATCCCACAATCTAATATACAATAAATACTGTCTATCTAAAAGACATCCCACAATCTATCTAATATACAATACATCCTATCTAATATACATCCCCTAATCTATCTAATATACAATACATGCTATCTATCTAAAATACATCCCCCTATGTAACATACAATAAATGCTATCTCTAAAAAACCCTAATTCTAAGGTAAAATAAAATATTTATGACCACTTACCTGAGTATGAGTACAAAAAAAATGAGTACAACATTTACAGTAAATAAATAAACATTCTAAATATTCTAAATAATCTACTCACCTTTCCAGCATGACCCCGTCCTTCTTCTTTTCTTCTCCGGCGCAGCCCCTGTTGAAAAAAAACATGACATTAATACAACAGACATAAACATCAAAACAAAGTAAAATAAACATAATATACATTGTACTTATCTCCCAGCGATGTCCCCGGCCTCCTCCTGTTCTGCCCCGGCTGAGCCCTAGAACAATCCGCGCTCTAAAAAAAAATTGTAAAAAACTAACGGAAGTCCGCACTTGCGAACCTTCCCGAGGCTAATAAGCGTCCTACGGAGTGTTCCAGAATAAAATTGGCAATGGCGGGTTCTGATTGGCTGAAAACGCTGTCTATCCAATGCAGGCAATCAGAAGACGCCAATGTGTGAGCCAATGAGAAAGGGATACACCCCAAAATCTCACTCTGATTGGATAATGCAACTGTCAATCTTTATGTAAACCAATCAGAAGGCGTTATTGCCTGAAGACATCTGCTCCTTCTCATTGGTTGTAATACTGATTGACATTGACAACATCCAATGAGAAGGCGCAAATTCCTTCGTCCAAACAGTGTGTATATGCCATTGTGATTGGCTATTGTCAGTGCAACCAATCAGAATGCGCAGATGCCTCCAACCAATCACCCTGTGGGGGTGCATTCCATTGTGATTGGCTGAAGGCATCTGCGCCTTGTGATTGGTTTAAATAAAGATTGACAGGTGCATTATCCAATCAGAGTGGGATTTTGGATTGTATCCCTTTCTGATTGGCTCACACATTGGCGGCTTCTGATTGGTTGAATTTGATAGACATCGTTTTCAACCAATCAGAAGGCGCCATTGGTTATTTTCTTCCGGAAAAGGCTCCGGGAGGTTCCTTAGCGTCGGGGAAGTCCGCGAGTGCGGATCACCGTAATTTTTTAATTTTCAATTTTTTTGAGCGTGGTTCCAGGGCGGGGCAGAAGAGGAGGTGGCCGGAGACATCGCGGGGAGGTAAGTACAATGTAGATTATGTTTATTTTATTTTGTTTTAAGTTTATGTATGTGTACTAATGTTATGTTTTTTTTTAACAGGGGCCGCACCGGAGAAGAAGGAAAGAAGAAGGACGGGACATGCTGGAAAGGTGAGTAGAATATTTAGAATGTTTATAATGTTTATTTATTTTCTGTAAATGTGTTGCACTAATTTATTTATATTTTTTTCTCTGGGTTGCTGATCTGAAGGGACCTCTGCAAAGGTAAGTGGTCTTAATTATTTTCTTTTAGCTTAGAATTAGAGTATTTTATATAGAGATAGCATTTATTGTATGTTAGATAGGGGGATGTATTTTATAGAGATAGCATGTATATCAGATAGATTGGGTGATGTATATTACATAGGATGTATTGTCTATTAGATAGATTGGGGGGTATTGTATTTTATTTCATTTGTATTGTATGTATTGTATTGTATTGTATCGATTATATGTATTTACTTTTAAGGTGTGTAATGTTTTTTTTGTGTAGTGAGGGGGGTTGTAATGTTTTTTTTATTTTCTATAATGTTCCTTTTTTTGTGACTTAGTTTTTTTTATTTTCTGTAATATAGATTTGTGTTATTTTTGGTGAATTGATTTTTTTTTATTTTTTGTAATTAGAGTGGTGGGGGGGTTATTAGGGGGTAGGTAGGTAGTGTAGGTGTTAATATGTTAGTGTTGAGGGTGTTTAGTTGATAGTTCATGTTTTATTGGGGGGGGTATAGTGCAGTGCATTGTTTATACTTAGTGTCATGATGGTCCTTGAGGACCGTCATGGCACTTATGTGGTTAATGCTGGTTTGTAACAGCCCCATAAGGGTAATAATATACCCTTATGGGACAGATGGGGTTAAATAGAGGCTTATGAGGGTCTCTATTGATCCTCATGAGTGACAGGGTTATTTATTGGCTTATGGGGGTCTGTATTGGCCCTCATGAGTGACAGGGTTAATAAGGTGCTTATGAGGGTCTATATTGACCCCCATGAGTGACAGGGTTTTATTATGGGTTTATGGGGGTCTGTATTGACCCCAATGAGTGTCAGGGTTAATTATAGGTTTATGAGTGTCTGTATTGACCCCCACGAGTGACAGGTTTTTATTATGGGTTTATGGGGGTCTGTATTGACCCCCATGAGTGACAGAGTTAATGAAGGGCTTATGGCAGTCTGTATTGACCCCCATGAGTGACCGTATTAATTAAGTGCTTATGGGGGTCTGTATTGATTACCATGAGTGTCAGGGTAGCAAGATTGGACTATAGCTATCTGTCTCCGTTAGTGATCAGGATCTTCCAGCAGATTGGAGGAGACGCAGAGACCTGGCAGGCGTGTGGCAAAAACCTGTTCGGCCAACAGCTGCACAAAACAGAATACAATAGCCGGAATGTGGAACCGGCAAGCAGATTGGACCAGTATAAGGAGTGCCCAGTAGCTGCCTTGCTAGATGAGCATATGGCAGACTTGGGCCTCTGGCCGGGAGCAGAGCTAATTAGCTGACAGAAGGAGCTTAAGATACTTACCGCTACAGTCAGGAAGGAATAGGAAGAATAACTGTCAGCTGACCATGGCAAGGATCAGAGTGAGCCGAGCAATTTCCTTCAGCAGTGAGGACCAACTGGAGCTGCTATCCTCATGGCACCACCAAGAGATGTAAGGCAGACCATGATTACCAAGGGGAGCTCAAATTCTTGATGATAGAAGTGGCAGCCAAGCATCCTCCCCGAGGAAGATGGCTACAAGAAAGGTGGTAGCCACAGCAGGGGTCATAATCTCCTGTCCAGAGACTCTACAGGAAGCCAATTCTGCAGGAAGTCAATAGAGGAGATGCCAATTACAACCAGCAGAAATCAGCAGCCTCCTTGGATGGAACAGCTGATGCCAGTAGATGGAGACTGGCCTTGCTCTATTCAGAAAAAATATATAAAACTATATAAGACAGAGTGTATCTCTGGGAAAGAAGGAGAATTGCAGTCTATCCAGCAGACAAGTGACTGATGGTCCGACATCTGATCAACAGAAACCAATCATCAGTATCATCAGATAAGTCACATCCAAGCATCTGATGGACACTAGTTCAGTTATCCAGAGCTCCAGAAACTGTTCCAAAGATGAGAGAGAGAGGGAGACTCTGCCAGTGGATGTCCAGAATGGGTCGCTGAGGAAGATGCTCCATATTGAAGCACCATCAGGGCTAGATCAGACACTGTGACAAGATTCTACCTGGGCGATTTTGTGAGTGGTAGATCAGGAACAATCACCACCCGAGCTGCTCCATACTTATTCCACAAAAGAGATGAATCAGGTTCTACAACAGGCAGCAAATCCCTAACACCTGAGCAGCCAGGCAAGCTTATGCCCTGGAACTGCCTGAAGATTGTGCGAGTGGGGAGTCACTACTGATCCCAATCAGATCTGCACCATCAAGCAGTTTTAAACTACTGGACCCACTAGACTACAATTCCAAAGCGCAAAGCTGAGGAATAACTCCAGGACTGCATAGAGCAGCAGCATAGTGGTGATCATTTGCCAAGGATTATCACCTCAATGGTCTATCTGGAAGGGGGAAATGATTGTCAAGATCACTACATACACCCCCCTCCCCATCCCATCCTCCAACAGTTAATAAATACACAGAATAAACACTTTTTCCCCCCTCATACATATACAGAAACACTTCTTTTAATGTTACCTTATATTATTTTAGGGATTTAAATGGAGGGAGGAGAGAGGAGGGGAGAGGAGTGGAGAGGCGGGGAGGAGGAGATGAGGAGAGGTGAGGAGGAGAGAGAAGAGAGAGACGTGGCCCTGGGAAGTGGTGGAGGAGAGGAGGAGGAGATGAGGAGTGGTGGAGGAGAGGAGGAGAAGGTTGAGAAGTTGAGGAAGAGGTGGCAGAGGTGGAGGAGGTGGCGGAGGAGATGGAGGAGGTGGAGAAAGAGGAGGAAGAGTAGGAGAAGAAGAAGGAGGAAGTGGTGGAGGACGTGGCGGAGGAGGAGAGTGGTGGAGTAGTGGTGGAGAATGGAGGAGAGTGGAGAGGAGGAGGTAGTGGCAGGACGGCCCTAGCAAGAGGCATGTCTAGAGCATGGACAAAGGGGGAGGGGCCTGATCCCTGGGGGGTAGTTTGGGGGAGCAACAGGCCTCAGAGACATATGAGGGAGCTTAAATTTCCCATCCACAGTCAGGAGGGCAAGAGGCTAAGGGCAAGCACAGGGCCCACAATTACACGCACCGTAAGAATGTGGTCCTCCTTGGTGCCAACCATGAGCACCCCGTGATCCTTCTGGGGGGAAGGGAAGCCAGGCCAGGGACTAGGGCCCAGGCATGGAAGGAGGTAGTGTTATGAACAGAAGGGCCCACTGGACTGTTTGGGGTTATTCGGTTGTTATATGTGTGGTTGGAGGGTGCTGGCGACTTGCTTGGCAGTTGTACCATGGGTGTGGTGCATACATGTAGTTGTATCATGGATGTGGTGGGTGCATGTGGTGCTGTCATTGACTAACATTGGAACACTGTATCTGTGTTAGAAATAGGATAGTGTGCTATCTTAGATAATAGCGTTAATGCAGTCACTTATATGGCCCTGCGATCAGCCACGTGTGGAGGCTCTGGCTTTAGTCATTAAGGGGGGAGCTAGTTTTATGGCTCTGTAAGAGGAGAAAAAATGTGTAATTAGAAGAAAGTCAGACCCCTCTATACATCTGGAAATCATGTGGGTGAGGGGGGATAGCAACCCATTTGCCTAGGAGGATGGGCTAGAACTGGGGGAAGGTCTTTGGTGTTTTGTGTCATCTGGAAATGTGTTTTGAAAAATAAAGAAGTGGCAGTCTGATTTCGGACACACTAAAGAAAGGTGGTGTCAGAGTCTGCTTGTACTAATCAAAGGTACATGGTGTGTGATTCTGAGATCCTAAGAAAAGGGGTCTCATGGTACCTGTCTCTTCAGAAATGATGCTGTTATCTAAAGTGTCTGCTGGTGTCAAGATCTGAACAAAAAGTTACGACCCGTAGAGAGAGAGAATTGGGGTGAGAGTAGTCCCCCAAATCAGGCGGCCGTGGTAACAGCAGTGGGCATATAGCAAAGGGATGTGAGGTCCATCAAACACCATTTTGATGACATCAAGGTCAAAGTGAGGAGGATGATGGCCAAGGAGACCAAGCAAGCTGCATCACCAAGTGGCGGCCCCTAAGTGACCGTGTTCTACAATGAGTGGGAGAGGGTGGCCACTCAGCCAGGTGCCTACTGCTGGAGCTTCAGGCCTGGTGGCCCAGCAAGACCCAGTCTCCATGTCAGGTGAATATGACATACACCAACATGCCACCACATGTACATCACACACACAACACATGTACATGATGACCAACAAGGACACTGACATGTCAGCTTTATGGGATTAAATCCATAAAGCTGACAAATCACTCTCATTCCTGGGCACACCAACAGTAATCAACCAATAGAGAGTCCATGTATTGGTGTGCCCAATGCAGCACATGCAATTACAGACCGCAGCCGGAATCAAGATAGCGTTAGGAGTCAAGTGCAATCAAGATCAAAAACCAAAGATTAGATCACATCTAGCAAATGATAGCTGATCTAAATTGCAATTAGGAGAATCATCCAGGTTCAAGCCTAGATGTCAGATAGTTAGTAATGAACACAAAACAATATATTATTCATCCAACTAATAACATATACCTTTCTTTTCTCTCTTTCAGCATCAAGGAGGTCTGGGTCCAGTGGTTAACCAGAGGTGGGGGCGTCAGGCTCCATAGAAGCAGGGAGTCGAAGAGCGACCCCCCGCCCAGCAGGAACCGGCACAGGGGGAGGAGGAAAAAAGAGGAGCCGAGGGCTCTGGTTCGGAGGTGGAGGATATCATCTGGATAGTGGTGTCACCAGCAGGATCAGTGGCCGCACCGCCGCCATTTGACCCCACTCCTCCAGAGACTAAGCTTGTCACCAGGGCCCTCCTACTGGAGGGACAAGTGGGACTTGACTCCATCTCCTTTTCCCCTAAGCAGTGCCAGCAACTTGCCACCACCAGGCCCATTAATGACACCCCCACCCCCATGGGGCAAGGCTAAAGCCGAGCCCAAGATCCTCACCAATGAGCCACCACCACCGCCACCTCCTAACCAGGCCATGCCACAGAGACCTCCATTGCCAACATCAAGCCAGGCTGTGCTGGCGGAGATGCTGGCTCTCACATGCCAGCAAATGGAGTGCCTCCATGGGATCCAGGTCAGCATCTTCGCCAATCATGTGGCCAGGCACAATAGGGAGGAGAGGAAGCACCATCTGATGGCGGAATCATACCTGGCCGAGCTACTCAGGATTGGGGCGGACCAGAACGCATTTCAACACCTGACTATGAATGCCTTGCGCAGCGCCCTGGTCCACAGCCCTGCCTCCACAACCCCGGAGGCCTCACTCGCTTACCCGCAGCCCAGCTGGTCCTCCCCTCCCCCCATGCCTCCGCAAAGGGCGCTGCCAACAGCACCACTATCACTGCTATTGCCGCTGACTCCTGGGGGGATGCCTCCCCCTGCCCCCCCCCCCCCCCACCAACACCCAGGAGACGGCAGACGGCCACGGGGTATTGGGGCCATGTGGCTAGGCAGAGGAGGACCTGAGGGCTGTGTTTGTGCCTTCTCAATAGCACTTGTCAGTGACAATATATTGGTCCAAATGTTAACATAATCTAGATTGGCTACAAAGTCTTGGCTCTTGGCCTATGTGATAGTGATAATTTCTATGCAGATGGCTACTTCCCATCACATCGTCCATAATCCTCTTCTCTGTGGACACCTAGGGTTCTGTTTAACATTTTACCAATTGATGATCACTGAGGAATGCTGTTGAGAAGAGATGCTGTAGGCCTTATTTTGTAGGTGTTATGTTTTTGTTTTGTTTTTGGTACAATTCAGGTCCATGAAGGCATCTTCTGCATCACCAAGCATTGTGAAGGGAATATATGAGGTTTTTATTCCAATCTTTTTATTAAAGACCAAAGGTAAAACACAGCATGTAATGATAGATCAGATAGACAAATTATCCATTGCCAAGCATTATATGTTAAACATAAACACAGTGTCAGATTTGAAAACTTAAATACAAGGTGCAATCAATCCAAGAATATTCTGCAGTCTTCACACATTTTTTGAATAATTTTCTGTGATTTACTTACTGAAGAGTTCCCTCCTCAAATCTAAACTTAGCCTACTCGATATATAAAATACCGAGGAACTCTGAAATTAGCCAATAGAACTCAGTAATTGCAACTAATTAACTTAACATAACATCTAGTATAAACAGAAAATGTAATTAAAGAGAAGACCAAAAAAAATAAAAATACACAGAAAAAAAGGAAAGAAAGAGAAAGATAGAAAAAAGGACAAAAGGCATCTCCTGGTTAGTTACCTCACTCATGTTCCCTTCCGGTCCATGGCCCAGCCGGCCTCCGCCTCCCCGCAGGGCCAGGGTCACAGCGGAGAGTATAGTGTGCCTTACCTAATCGATATACTATGTTGGGAGTCTAGCCAAGGGGTCCATATATTTAAAAACTGGGGGTACTGATCTTCTAAAGTACTGGTTAATCTTTCATTAATCATAATGAAGTTAACCTTGGTGATTATCTCACCTAAGCTAAGCCTTGAGGATTTCCATTTTCTAGCTATATGCTGTTTAACTGCTAAATTAATAAATTGCAATAACTTATTTTGTATTTTAGTTAAGGCTTCAATATGCATTCCTAAAAGGCAATTTTCAATTGGGGGTCGAATTGGGCTACCAAATAATTTGGATCCGAGACTCATAGCTTGTTCCCAAATGTCCCTAGCCACTGGGCATGACCACCAAATATGCAAAAACTCCCCTTTCTGATGACAGCCCCTATAGCATTTATCGTTGTTCTGTGAGTTCATAGAATGCCTTCTAGCAGGGGTGAGGTATGTCCTGTGTAGGACTTTAAGCGACACCTCCAGAATATTATATGTAATATAGCCCCTAGACAGATTGGTAAAGGCCTCCTTCCACTCCGCCGGCCCCAGTCCCCTTCCCAGGTCCTGTTCCCACTTGTGCATAAAGGGGGGTTTAGGAGTTTTATCAGCCCTATTAAAAAAGGAGTACAGGGCTCCCAGTGTACCCCTAGTCAGAGGCAGGTTCTTACACACCACCGAGAACCAGGTTGATCTTGGGGGTCCTAGACTCTGTACCAACGACGTTAACCAGTGCCTAAGACGCAGGTAAGGCCAATTTTCTCTTGGTGGGATATTGTACTTAGCCAGCATTTGAGCGTGTGGGTAAATTATATCATTGGAGAACCAGGTGTTTATCCTATCTAGTTGTCCAAGAGCCCACCACTGACGGGACTCTGCGTGAAAAGCTTCTTTAAAATTTGGAAAGGATCTAATGGAGGTTAGAGGGGACAGCAGGGTTGACAACTGATGCTTCTTGACTGCCCAATCCCATACCGAGAGAGTTATTTTAATCATTGGGTTGGAAAATTTAGGAAGAGGCTGGTTAGACCCTGGATGCCATATAATAGTGTCCCACGTCCAGGGCTTGAGATCTTGATTCTCCATAAACACCCAGGTAGGCTGGTGTTTCACTGAGTGGGCTCTAGGTAAGAAAGCTAGCTGCCCAGCTCTTAGATACAGCCTAAGATTGGGGCAGGAGAGACCCCCTTGGCTTAGCTATCCGCGGTGGTTTGTTTGCCCAAATACATTTTAAAATATGTTGTTGCATTCTTTCTAGATCTCGGGTTTCTACTGGGATGGCCAGTGTCCTAAATAGGTAAAGAATTTTAGGTAACACATTCATTTTAACAGTAGCGATACACCCTGTCCATGATATATTATATTTAGACCATTTTTGCAAGTTGTCTAACAGTTTCCGAAACAGTGGGGGGTAGTTTGCATTATACATCTCTGAGACTCTCTCCGTGATCCTGACGCCCAGGTATTGTATGCCGTCTGACGGCCAGACAAATTTGTACCTAAGTTTCAGAACCTGAATGTCCGTCTGCCGCATCCCCACGCCCATCGCCTCAGTCTTATCCCAGTTAATTTTCAGACCCGAGTGTAAGCTAAACTCATTGATAGTCAGCATAAGATTGGCAATGTATGCTCAGGGGGAGTGACCGGAAATGGTAGCCTAGCCGCGTAGTGCGGCACGAAGCGGAAGGAGACAGTGTTTCGCACCATGTGGTTTGAGCAGTAGCTGGAGGTAGCGGGTTAGCCCAGGAGAAGCGCGGGGACATGCAAAAAGAACCCACAAGAGCAGAAGCAAAAAGCACAAGAGCTGTACCGCCGACGGAGGGGACAGAAAGACAACCCTGTCAACCCAGGCCAAAGGGGCAGTCATAAGCCCTGGACGACGGAGAGTACAGAATTGAACCAGAGCATAACCCTCCTGGAAGAAGCAGCCTAAGGGCAATGGTGCTCATGCCAAGAAACGAGATGGACTGAGGGGGCAGCACAACAATGCTGGAGCTGGACACCACAAGCTTATGCAGTGCAGCTGGATAAGAAGGTAAGGAATAAGGGAAGAAATTCTCTTACCTTATCTTATCACCTACCTTACATTCAGTCACAAAATTTACAAAGAAAGAAAGACCGCTATAAATGCTTTTTTCTCAGCACTGACTTGTTAGTGAATTTTGGACTCACTGTATGCACTTGCCATCGGTAATGATAAGTAAAACCACACAAAGCGCAAACCCTGAGGCTAACAAACCCCTACCTATAAGATCACATCACACATGATAGACAACAGAACCTTAAAAGGTTCCAGTAATAAAAGGAACTTATTACAAATTCATGACCTAAACTAGGTATTGGAGTTGTACATCTATCGTTCAAAACTGACCTACAGACAACTACCTTGAAATTTGCAAATGGACGTAAAAACATTAATTATAAAGGCAAGGACCACTAAATAGGATGATCTCAAGGATCTAGGTACCCAACAAATTGATCCTGTGGCCGCCTGATGTTACTACAACATAGGAAACGGCAGTATTCCATTTTATTTGATACAGCACTAGTGGACAAACCTTTAACCTTACAACTTTTCAAATTATAATCCCTGAATAACTCAGAGAAGTGTGGTTGCATTAGTGTCTCTGCACTACCAAATAATTGGCAATAGAAGCCAGGGAGGAAGCTGCCAAATTCAAGTGGATGTCTAAAAAGGGGAAAAGGAAGGCGAATAAGAAAGGGCAAAGAGAGATAAAACCTTGAAACCAACACCCCATAGGGGGAAAACAGACCACGATAAAAATAAAATGGCGTCTAAGAACAAATCAAGAGTACGGAAAAGCCCGACCCTAGAACCATCTCCCTTTTTTACGCCCAAAAACTCTACAACTGCCCTCCCAAAACACACTCCAAAAGAAGCGCCGGAACAAAAAACTCCTCACCCTCCTACAATGGCCCTGAGCAGAGAAGTGGAAAACCAAGAGGATAACTTCCTCACCACAGACAAAATGAAAGAGATCTTGAAGAACTTTCAAGCTGAATTTTTGGCGGACATTAAAAATCAAATAATGGAAAATGCCAAAGCAATAAATGAGGTAAATAAAAGATCTGCCGACTTGGAGGATAAATTTGATAAACTGATCACTGATCATAACATGTTACTAGAACAATCATCCAAAATGGCGTCTCAAATCAATATATTAAATGAGCAGATGAATATGATGGAAGATAAAGCTCGGAAAAATAACCTCCGGATAAGAGGAATCCCGGAAGCAATAAAAAAAGAAGATCTTCCAACATATATTTTGGATTTGTTCTCTAAAATTACTCCAAATTTCTCACACCTGGACCAAAGATTGGACACGGTTATTCGGATCCCTCTTCCAAGCCATCTACAGAATAAAAGCTCCAGAGACGTAATAGTGAGAATTCATCATTTACCTACAAAAGCAATAACCAAAGCAAGTTACTTAAAAAAGTCGTTTGAACCTCCACAAGACAATATTCAAATATTCGCAGACCTGTCAAAAGGTACAATTACCAAAAGAAAGGAGTTTACCTCTATAACACAATCCTTAAGGAAAAACAACATGGTATACAAATGGACCTTTCCAGTAGGTTTACTGGTACTAAATGGATCATCTTGGCACAGGATTAAAACTCTTACAGAAGGGAAAGAATTCTTGAGTACTGTAATAGGTAAAGTCCTGGACCCTAAAGAACGTACGATGGACCTACAAATCTCTAGACCAGATTGGCAGAAGAAAAAATGACTTTGACGAGCTAACGAGTTTTACAGATAAGACACCAACTAGTCTCTACCCCGTCTCTCTTCTCGCTCCTTGCTTTTGCTCTCTCTCCTCTCTTTGTCTATGCCCCCCACTCTAAAGGGAGGAGGAGGTGAAGGTCTAACAGTAGATACCAAAAGCTCACAGTAGCTGGATAAGAAAGGAGCCAACTGAAACAGAATCAGAGCTTGAAAGAGAGGGACGTAGATGTAGATTAAATTAAAAGGAGAGCATCCGGGGGGGAGAGGGGAGAGAGGGGGATAGGCAGAGGGGTAAGATATATTGGGAGCTAACAATATTAAAAGGTGTTTAAAGGAACTCGAGTAAAATAAATGGGCACTTTAGAATTAAGGATCAGGTGAAGGGAGAAAGTACAGATAAGGTAAATGTCAATAAGTAATAATTTCCAGGAAATAGAGATTGAAATAAGTATGTATAACTTAATGGAACTTTAACTATTTTATCGCTGTCCCCGAATTAATCTGCACACTATTTCTGTACAATGGCTGAATCCCTGCGGAACAGAAGGCTGGAAGAGCTGGAGTTCAGCCTCAACTGTTCTAACTGTATGTCTGCTTGTATGAATGGAAGTAAGGAAGATTTTGTATTTTTTCCCAAGAAACTTATAATAAGGACAGTTAACCAAGTTAAAGGGGTAAATGAGTTGCCTCTCCAATCTCAATGTCATTAAAAATACTTAGTTGGAATGTAAATGGTTTAAACTCTCCTAGTAAAAGGAAAACGGTCCTTAGATATTGTAGGAAAGAGAAAGCAGACTTGTTATTTTTTCAAGAGACTCACTGGGGGAAAACCAAAATTCCAAGTTTTGCGAGTGGCAACTTTGAGGTTAGCCTCCACGCAACAGGTGAAAAGAAAAAGAGAGGAGTCTCAATCTTTTTTTCTAACAATCTAGAAACAGAAGAAACAATATCAATAACAGACCCTGAGGGACGATATATTTTATGGAATGGACAGATTAACAAACAAAAAATCACATTAATAAACATCTATGCCCCGAATGAAAATCAAGGAAAATTCCTAAAACGAATAGGTCATTTAATCAGGAAGTTTGCTCAAGGGCCGCTTGTGCTGGCAGGTGATTTTAACTTAATCTCAAATATAAACTTAGATAGGTCAAAAAAAACGGTACTTAAAAATTTAGCTAAAGTTAGCAAAGAAGCGCAGATATTTACGGACTGGATCAGCAAAAACAATCTGTTTGATGCTTGGCGAGTCCAGCACCCAAACCAAAAGGAGTTCTCCTTTTATTCATATCCACACGACACATATTCACGAATAGATCTAATATTAGTAAACCTTCAAATTATTAATAAGGTTCTGCTCACGGAAATAAGCAATATTACCACTTCGGATCACGCTTACATCACGTTAGTAGTAGAAATTAATAATCTAAAACTAGATAAACCACAATGGAAACTAGACGACACTATATTAAAAATGGAAAAAAACAAAGAATATTTAATTAAAGAAATAGAGGAATTTTTAGACACTAACATACACACCGTTTCTTCTCACTGCACGATTTGGAACACGCAAAAAGCGTTCACAAGAGGGCTGATGATTAAACTCAAGCCCAAATGATTAGACAGAGAGGAACTCCCTTAAAAGTGCTATACATAGAATTAAACAAACTGGAATCTAAATATATTGTAGATCCCCAACCCCAAACAATGGCAGAGATTAAAACAACTCGGAACAGCATAAATAAGATCAACCAGTTAAGATCAGATAGAGAAATATGGCGCTACCAACAGACATACCATCACCAAAATAATAAAAACAGTAAATTACTAGCCTCACAAGCAAAAAAGAAAAAAGAAAAAAAGAGAATTCCTGTTATTATAGAGCAAAGAAGATATATGTCGTCCCCACAAGAAATTGGTCAAGCCTTTACAAGATATTACCAGGAATTATACAATTTGGAAACAGGTTCCTTCAGTAAACCCAGGCTAGAAGAGATTCAAATATTTTTGGATGGGATACAACTTCCTAAATTAACACCAGTTGACCAGGTGGAATTAAATAAGCCAATTACACAACAGGAGGTCCTTCAAGCGATTAAACATCTGAAACCCTACACTACCCCAGGGCCAGACGGATATACTAATCTTTTTTATAAAACATTTTCACAAATTCTGACTCCCCTACTCACAGAAGCGTTTAACGAAATTAAAAAGACCGGAATTATGCCAACAGAGATGACAAAGGTAGCACTGATTATGATCCCTAAGTCTAAGTTGAATACACAATTCTGTGCTAACTACAGATCCATTTCTTTGCTAAATGCAGACATAAAATTATATGCGAAAATTCTTAGCCTTAGAACTCAAAGATACATAGGAAAACTAATTTCAATAGAACAAATGGGATTGTAAATTTGTAAAATATCAGGAAACTTATGAATTTGAGTGAAATTGCAAGACTAAAAAGTACTCCCACCCTATTCTTGTCTTTAGACCCAGAGAAAGCGTTCGACAGAGTAGGGTGGGATTACATGAGAATGGTGTTGCTCCAGTTTGGCTTTGGGGAATTCGGGATCAAGGCAATAGGAGCCTTGTATAGATCTCCCACTGCAGAAGTAAGTGGTATCGGCTTCAGAGCAAACCCTTTTAAAATTACTAACGGGACTAGACAGGGTTGTCCCCTCTCCCCTACACTGTTTGCATTAATGATTGAACCATTGGCAGAAGCTATTAGGTCATCTCCATTGATTCAGGGCATTCGAGTGGGAGAGAAGGAATATAAAATCAGTTTATACGCAGACGATGTGATCTTGTCACTTACTAGTCCGGAAGACTCCCTTAGTCATCTAACAAGGCTAATAGACAAATACAGTAAAGTGTCTTATTACAAATTAAATTATAAGAAATCAAAAACACTCTGTTTTAATGTCTCTACGAATCTGTTCTCTAGATTAAAGGCTAATTACCCGTTTGATTGGAACTCAAACTCAATTAAGCACCTAGGTATTGTTATATTGGGAAATATACAGAAAACAGTTGATAGAAACTACAAAGATCCTTTTTATAAATTTCGAGATATCATAGACAACTGGCGGAAGGACAGATTTTCCTTTTCAGGGAAAATAGCTGTAGTTAAAATGATGCTACTCCCCAGATTAAATTATATACTTATGTGTATCCCTTTTAAGATCCTTAGAGGCTGGCTGAAGAAATTACAACGGACAATCGATGTGTTCATACACCAATCTAGATATATAAGACTTAAAAAATCGACCATGGGAAGAAACTTCTTAAAAGGAGGAATTTCCTATCCTTTACTACAACCATACCAGGAAGCTAATTGCGTAGTTCACGCATTAAAATGGTTAGAAACATCACATAAATTACCCTGGATAGAAATAGAAAAGGCTTTAAATCCTAATTTCTGCTTATCAGCCATGGTTTTCGGGGAAAAGCCATCTAATAAACATCTAGTCTTAGGATCATTTGTCATGAAAGAAATACTAAAAAACTGGAGACAAATTAACAGGAAATATAAATTAATCCCCAAGGGTAGTCTCATTACCCCGCTGAACTCTTTAATACATTTAAATATGTCAAGTATCACTAAAGACTGGAAGAGTAAAGGATTACTATCTGTAGGAGACACCCGTTATTAATGGGAATATTGCCCCCTTTGAGCAAATCCAAAAACAGTTTAAAATCTCAGGAGAAGGATGGCTAGCATACGAAGCATACAGAGTTTCTTGTGGGATAACTAATGCAGATTTACAAAATAAGAAAGAGTTAAATCCCATGGAAAAAAATTCTCCATAAATCAGAGAAAAAACACTTAATATCTAAATGTTTTAACATTATAAGATCAGCTGGAGAACATTCCAAAACTCAAGGCATGAAACAATGGGAACTGATGTTAAACCTAGAAATAACTGAAACAGACTGGGACACAGTGTTAAAAGTGACTAACAGGTTTATTAAACAAACAGCATACAGAGAAACCTTTTTTAAAATAATTAATAATTGGTATATCACACCGATAAAGGTAGCACAAATTTCCCCCTCTCCAGCTGACAGATTGTGCTGGAGAGAATGTGGTAGTCCTGCCCATTTGCTGCACCTTTTATGGGACTGTCCTAAAATTAAACCCTTTTGGGAAGGATGCTACGAACTTTTGAACAAGACGGTTGGGAAACACATCCCTTTTAGGGGAGAATGTAGTATTTTACATATTTTTCCAGATGATGTATCCATTGAGAGGAAAGCAATGGCGGTTACCATTTTATCAGTTGCAAAGAATGTACTAATCCAAAATTGGAAGGATAAATCTCCTCCCCTCGGTGCTGACATCATCTGGAGAATAAAGTATATCCGAGAATTAGAAGCAAACTATGTACTAAAAGAGTATACTAGGATAGATCCAGTAAAATGGAAATTATGGGATAAGACACAAGGAACTTCAAAATCAAATTAAACTCAATCTTCTAGATGTGAATGGAAGGTGGAAGTGGATGAGTGATTATGTTGTTCTAATTGAGCACTGTATAATCGATGAAACAGATTTGTTAAGATTGTACATTTTTGTTTACGTATTTGTTTTATTGGAAAACTAATAAAAAATTAAAAAGGAAAAAAAAAAAAAAGATTGGCAATCTATGCTACCGGATTTGTCAGAGTGCAGAGAAGATTGTCCGCGAATAGCGAACATTTAAAGTGTTGAATTCCCACCTCCGGGCCCTGGATGTCCGATCTGGTCCTAATGGCCTGGGCAAGGGGCTCAATCGCCAAAGCAAATAATAGTGGAGAAAGTGGACATCCCTGCCTCGTCCCTCTCTGAATTTTAATATCCACTTTCTTTGTTCCTGGTAATCTAATATTGGCTGCTGGGTAATGATAAAGTGTTTTAATTAGGTTAATGAAGCGTCCCCCGAAGCCAAACTTCCCCAGGACTGAATAGAGATAAGGCCACTCGACCGTGTCGAAGGCCTTCTTGATATCCAGCGCCAGAACGCACAAAGGTATGCTAGCTACTTGCGCAGAGTGCAAGACATTCAGTGTCCTCCTGATATTATCTGCTGTCTGTCGATAGGGGATGAAGCCTGTTTAGTCCTGATGAACCAAATCTGGTAGGAAGTCCGAGACCCTGCCCGCCATTATCTTAGCCAGGAGCTTAATGTCTCCATTCATAAGGGAGATCGGTAGATAATTCTTGGCCTCGACAGGGTCCCTGCCCTCTTTGGGAAAGACGACTAGATCCGCCCTGTTAAGCTCTGGGGGCATCGAGTCACCATCAAGAATTGAATTGAATAGTTTACAGAGAAAGGGGGATAATTGGGCCGCAAACTTTTTGTAATATGAGTTAGTGAACCCGTCCGGCCCAGGGCTTTGCCCATCTTAAGATTCTTAATGGCCGTTTGAACTTCCTCCTCTGTGATATTCAAGTTAAGTTTGCTTAAATTTTGGTCTAACACCGATGGGAAGTCGTATTTATCCAAATATGATTGTATAGCTTTTGCACTGCTTTTGGGCTTTGAGGTGTAAATATCTTGGTAGAATTTATTTTGGCTCACCGTAATGCCACCAGTAGGTGTTTTGACTCTAGAGATAGTGGTTTTGCCAGATTTTGTTTTAATCCTCCTTGCTAACATGGAGCCTGGTTTATTGGCTTTAGCATAAAATAGATGTTTAGTGCGCCGGAGGCCCTTTTCTGTTCTATCGCTCAGGAGGTTATCTAATTCAAGTCTACAAGTTTCAATTTTTTGGTGCAGCTGGGCCTTAGAATTAAGTTGGTTCTGACATTCCAGTAACCCCAACTCCTCCCTAAGCTCCGATTCTCACCGCCTACATTGCTTCTTATAGCACGATGCTAGCTTTATACAAGTTCCTCTCATAAATGCCTTATGGGCGACCCAGGTCCAACCAATTCCCACGTCTGTGAGCGAATTCTGGTCGAAGAATAATTGCAAATCACCGGCCATTTGTTCATGCAGGGAGGGAATTGTGAGAAGTAGCTTGTTCAATTTCCATGCATAAAGGGGTTTAAGCTGGGATCCCAAATTCAAGGTAATAAGAACAGCCGAGTGGTCCGACCAAGTGCAAGGGAGAATTTTAGCCTCCTTAGAGGAGTCAAAAAGGGCCGAGTCTATTAGTAGGGAATCTATGCGCGAATAAGACCCATGAGTGTGTGAGTAGTATGTATACTCTCTCGACCTGGGATAATGTCACCTCCAAGCGTCCACCAGTCCCAACCCGTCCAGACATTTATAAATTTGTTTTATTTTGTTGGAGAAGCGCCCATTCATTAAACTATCCGTTTAGGATAATATAGTGTCCCTCCTTATCTATCTTTTTTGATTCCAAAATGAAGGGGAACTCTCGGTGGATGAGTATTGAGGTGCCTGCTTTCCTAGTAGGTTGTGTCGCTGAGAAAAATACCGGGTAGTCTTTGTGTAACTAGCTAGGGACATGGTTACGGGAGAAGTAAGTCTCTTGCAAGAAGAGCACTGATGGCTTAATCTCTTTATAGTAAAGGAAAGCCTTCCTCCTCTTGAATTGGGAATTGAAGCCTTGTACATTATGCGTCACAAATGTATACTCTAAACTAGCCATGACCGTGTTGAAGTGAGGAGTGCTCATCAGCTGCTGACTCACCCATCTCTGGATCCAGGCCCCGCGGGGCGGGGAGAACAGACGGAGCCCGTAACCTCAGCTTGTGAGCCCAAACATGTTGAGGTAGCGTGGAGTGGAGATATTTCCCGCCAGGAGAAGGTGAGACAAGAACAAAGGAAGGAGAGAAGAGTAATAATAACGTTAAACTTTTAGTTTTCACATAAGATGCCATAAACAAGAAACAAACGAGCAAACAACTTAATGAACATAATAAACATAACCTCCCTAGCCACCTAACTGCAGTGGCGGATTCAGGGGTGGAGGTTTGGCTGACCATACCTCCAAACTACCCTCAAAGGGGGGGGTACTAGAAACAGTTAGAGTATGTGTCGGGGAAGGGGGGAGAATAAGACCCATTGGGCCTCGCTATGAAGACTGGTGCTGGCCTGGCTAATGACCACTTGTAGTGCCGGGGTAGAGAAGCCTACTAATTTAAGTTAAAGTGTACAACTAAGGGCCCTAGTACTTTTCCCGTGAGGTCCCTTCAGTACCTGGCACATTCTTTATTCTAGACCTAGTCCTAGTGCACCGATTAGGGCTATGGAAAATAGGCCGTTCAGCTTCCTTAAACCTCAACATTCTAAAACAAACAAAGTAAACAGTTAACTGTCAGCAGCCGTCCAGAGGAAGATGCGAGTGCAAAAAGTGTTCCAGGACTCCCAAAAAACAGTCTCAAGTAGGTTCTGCCGAAGCGGAGGGGCTCTGCCGGGATGGTCCGCCCTGTGAGGGGCGCAGAGAGAGATTGTCTCCCCTTGAAGAGGGCTCCTTTGCCTGTTTAACGCGGATTACTTCCCGGTATTGCTTGGTAGGAGGCGTTTGAGAAGCTCTTGGCATGCCTCCCGTGAGCTGGCTGAATAAGAGGAACTATTATGTTGAAACAACAAGGCAAATGAGAAGCTCCATCTATATTGTATTTTATGTCTGATCAGAACCTCCAATGCTGCCTTCATCTCTCTCCGTCTGGCCAAAGTGATGGGAGACAGATCCGAGTAGATTTGGAGCTCCGAGTTGTCCGGGCCCTTAATGACTGCCATCTTCCTGGAGGCCGATAAGATGAGGTCCCTTGACTTTTGCCTCAGAAATCTAATTATCACATCCTTTGGCAAGTTCTGGTTCTTTGAGGCTCCTAGTGCTCTGTGGGCCCTTTCCATCTCCCAGATCGACTCTGGGACGTCCGGTAAGATGCTGCCGATGGTTGCTTTCAAGTACTGCATCAGGTCCTGGACTGCTCTAGGTACACCCCTAATTCTCAGGTTGTGACGTCTGGAGCGATTTTCCAGGTCCTCAAATTTTTCTTCGAGGATAGAAATGCGTGTTGAGTTCTGACCGATCTCAGCCCTGTCTCTCTCTTGCGCTTCCACTATATGGTCTGTGTATTCTTCGAGTAGGTGGGTTCTCTGCCCTAGGTCACCAATGTCCTTTTTAAGAGAGTCTACTGTTTTTGTGAGGTGGGCCAAAAACATTTCCTCAATCATTGCCAATGATTCGGGCGAGAGATGCATGTGTGTTGTGGTAGGGCCACTGGCTGCCCCTCAGAGTCAGAGTTTTCGGACGGTTCTGAGTGGGAAGCATGGGGCGGGCTAGAGCTTGCTCCTGGAAGTCCAAAGAGGTCCGTTATAATGCGTTTTGCCTGCACGCCCTTCTTATTTTTTCCCATCTTCATGCTTGCACCCCCAAAAACCCGGCTGAGCTTGAAAGACTCGGTCTGAGAGATGGAATGGGCTGGATCGTCTATCAGGGCCCCTGGATTATATCCTCTCGCCCAGCTTGGTCTGGTAATATATGCTCACAACATCAACATTCTCCCCAGGCTAGAGTGTCCCCCCCCCCCCCCCCGGGACGTCTTGTTGATCTTAGGGAGACATGGTTAGATTGGTATTCGGCCAGCAATGTCCTGCAGGTAGTATAGTCAGTTTGCTGTATATGCCGCTGGGCAGGGACTCCAGCCGGGGAGAATGTAGGTCTCCCAAGCCCCAACTTGCCTAATCAGGTTATGTCAAAAGCCGGGTGCTGTGCAGAGATTGTAGGTAACTCTTTATAGGCCAAAGTTCTTTCAGCACAAGGTTCCAGCAGCTTGTAGCTGATGCACTAATTTTGTGTAAAAGTTATAAACTTGTTGCAGATGAAAGGGAGACTGTGAGATAAGCCAAAGCTCACATAAATATATATTCTGTATGCTGTTGACGCTGGGTATAAGGGTGTTGTTGTTGTATATTGTGCCCACAGGTCACATGGATTCATGTGCTTATGGGCCTGCACTAATGGAGGAGGAGGAGGGAAAATGGCCGCTCCAGTTCCTTTCTTCCCTAGCCCTTCTGTACTCACTCAGTCCCTTGGGGATGCAGTCAGGCCAGCCGCCGTCAGGGTGCCTTTTGGTCTTCTTTACCACCTCATATGGTATGGTAGCCCTGGGATGTGGCAGCTGCAGGTCCGATTCAGCACACAGGCCGCATGGCTGAGCCAAGATGGCGGCCGTCCTATCACTGGCTGGCTCTCTTCTGCTGCCTCTCTAGCTTGCTCTGTAGCTGCTGCTCCAGGGCTCTTCCAGGCTTACCCCGCCACCTCCAGATGTCTCCTGAGGGGCCTCGGGGTCTTTCTGGAGCGCTGGGCCTCTTATTTAGGCTGTTTGCCACCTCCAAGATGGCCTCCAAGCTTGGCCCCCCTCGCCACCTCCAAGATGGCGGCCACGCGCTCGCAGGCTTTGCTGCCTCTCTCCTCCTTCTCTGCGCCGGGTCCGGGTCGGCAGCCTCAGCAGCACAAAGGCTGTTGCTCCCGGTGCCCTCGGTTCACCCCCACCGCTCTCCGAGGCTCTGGACACCCTGGGGAAGGGCACCACTGCCTGTGGCGTAGGGGAGTCTCTCCCTCCCCTGTTGGCAGGGCTCCGGAACTCCGGGTGTACAGCCGGGGGGTCCAGTAGGGGACCCGGATCACCCCCTCCTCTATCCCCAGTTGTTACCTGGGCTGCTTGTGAGGTTTTTTTTTTTTGTTTAGGGCGCTTTATCTGCAGTTTTAATGGCAGGAGCTCCTTCTGTGCACGTCTGTCACAGTCAGACACCAGCTCCGCCCCCCGAATATATGAGGTTTAAGGTTTTCCCAGTGCCTCTCAGATAGGCAATCCTTCAATGACAGCCCCCTTAACATGTACAGTGGATATAACATGTCTACACACCCCTGTTAAAATGTTAGGTTTCTGTGCTTTAAAAAAATTAGACAAAGATAAATAATTTCAGAACATTTCCCACCTTTAATGTGACTTATAAACTGTACAACTCAATTAAAAACAAACTGAAATCTTTCAGGTAGAGGGAAGAAAAATAAAAAAGAAAAATAATGTGGTTGCATAAGTCTGCACACCCTCTTATAACTGGGGATGTAGCTGTGTTCAGAATTATGCAATCACATTCCAAATCATGTTAAATAGGAGTCAGCATACACCTGCCATCATTTAAAGTGCCTCTGATTAACCCCAAATAAAGTTCAGCTGCTCTATTTGGTCTTTTCTGGAATGTTCTTAGTCGCATCCCACAGCAAAAGCCATGGTCCACAGAGAGCTTCCAAAGCATCAGAGGGATCTCATTGTTAAAAGGTATCAGTCAGGAGAAGGGTACAAAAGAATTTCCAAGGCATTAGATATATAATGGAACACAGTGAAGTCATCAGTCATCATCAAGTGGAGAAAATATGGAACAACAGTGACATTAACAAGAACTGGAGCTCCCTCCAAAATTGATGAAAAGACGAGAAGAAAATTGGTCTGGGAGGCTACCAAGAGGCATACAGCAACATTAAAGGATCTGCAGAAATATCTGGCAAGTACTGGCTGTGTGGTACATGTGACAACAATCTCCTGTATTCTTCATATGTCTGGGCTATGGGGTAGAGTGGCAAGACAAAAGCCTTTTCTTACAAAGAAAAACATCCAATCCAGGCTACATTTTGCAAAAACACATCTGAAGTCTCCCAAAAGCATGTGGGAAAAGGTGTTATGGTCTGGTGAAACCAATGTTGAACTTTTTGGCCATAATTCCAAAAGATATGTTTGGCGCAAAAACAACACTGCACATCACCAAAAGAACACCATACCCACAGTGAAGCATGGTGGTGACAGCATCATGCTTAGTTAGGATAGAGGAAATTATGAATAGTTCCAAATACCAGTCAATATTGGCACAAAACCTTCAGGCTTCTGCTAGAAAGCTGAACATGAAGAGGAACTTCACCTTACAGCATGACCACGACCCAAAGCATACATCCAAATCAACAAAGGAATGGCTTCACCAGAAGAAGATGAAAGTTTTGGAATGGCCCAGCCACAGCCCAGACCTGAATCTGATTGAAAATCTGTGGGGTGATCTGAAGAGGGCAGTGCACAGGAGATGCCCTCGCAATCTGACAGATTTGGAGTGTTTTTGCAAAGAAGCTGATAGACTCATACCCAAAAAGACTGAGTGCTGTAATAAAATCAAAAGGTGCTTCAACAAAGTATTAGTTTAAGGGTGTGCATACTTATGCAACCATATTATTTTATTTTTATATTTTTTCTTCCCTCTACCTAAAAGATTTCAGTTTGTTTTTCAATTGAGTTGTACAGTTTATAGGTCACATTAAAGGTGGAAAAAGTTCTGTAATGATTTATCTTTGTCTCATTTTTTTACAGCACAGAAACCTGACATTTTAACAGGAGTGTGTAGACTTTTTATATCCACTGTAGCTCCCACAATTTTAAAGCTATCATATAGCCAGATATTTTAGACATAATTATTGTTAGCTTAAATGTAGACGAATACCGTTATGGCGGATGACTTGCAAAGTATCATAATGGCATGGTTATGTCAGCCAGCATTAATATATGCACTAGTGAAGCATGTGATCCTGACCTCAATATCAGTATAAGAAAAGATACATGGGTCTGAGGTAAGTAACATTTAATCTGGCTGCTGACCTTTGTGTCCTATCCATATTAATGGGTATTTTCCCCTATTGCTGATATCATGCGTATCCTTTAACATGTGCTAACACCTGTATAGCTGATGGATGGGATGTTAATGTGGATGAAAAAGATCATATTGCGAAGGTGATAATAAACCTTGACCACTGACGCTGGTCACAGCTAAGCATTTATTGTGAGATGACACATCATTATTAATGGTCATGTAAAGTATAAAAACATAAGATATAAGGAAATCATTTGTGATCCTAGCATGTAGAAGAGATAAAGGTTTTAAAACAGAAGAACAATTAGCTACAGTTTTTCAAGAAAGTAGTTAGATATAAAAAGCTTGACAAAATGATGGACTGGAAGAAAAGTGTTCACCTCTGACATTCCCCCATGAGGCACGTGGGAATTGCTTGGGAAAGGAAATAGAGCACATTTATAAAAAACATAGAAATTGTTTATTTTTTAGCTAAACAAGCTATAAAATGTTTGTTATCACTGTTTAAGATTTAAGTCAATATGCTTTTTCCATAATGCACATAAATGTTACAAAAATTACAAAACAGGCAAAGCTGCTACTTAAAAGAGCTTCAAAATCCATTGTTATGTTAGGGAACCTGCTTTATGAGGATATAAAATAGTTATAAATTCTGAAAAAAAATGTGCCTAGTTATATGGGCCCCGTTACAACCAAGCACGTAGATGGGAAAAAAAGCTCTTGCAACTGTGGGAGCTTTTTTATTGCAAGCTAAAGGGATATTAAAACCTATCCCTCTTCAAACCTCAACATAAGTTTGTGAACACACATAAAGCCTACTCCTTTGTCTAATGTATGCATGCAATCTGCTGCAAGAGACTCTGAGCTTGATGCTCAGTAGTCTCCTTAGCAGTGCTGTACAACACTAAACAAATCCTCTCCCTCTCTCTACTTATATAAACCCCTTGCCATGGCAGGGAATGGTAATAAACTAAATACAAAGGCATAGAATGACAGGGGGCTTATGTACCCTCTGCTGATCACCCACATGAGCCCAGAGAACCTCAGGGATTCCCTGCTCCCACGAGCTGAAGGGCACCCCTGGAAAAGGACTTCTGTGACACCTAATAATTAAACTCTACCATGGGAGTCCCTAACATAATTCTGTTGCCACAGGGTCCTGTGAGAAATCCTGTGGCATCTAACAATAAACCTAACCATAGAGGTCCTTGCAGTAACAGGTAACCTAAATGCCTCCATGGCATCTAGCTATGAGATATATGCTAAGGAAGTCCTACAAGGACCTCCATGGCACCTATCATAAAGATATATCTCATAGAGGTCTAAATGTAACCCTCCTCAAGAACCCCCATGACACTAAGTAAAAGCCGACTAACTCTAAAGGAAAAAAAAAATCACAAAACAAATTAAATAATTAAATTAAGTAAAACAAAAAGTTACAAAGTTACAATAAAATTAAATCACAATAAAATAATAAAATACATTACAATAAAATAAAAAATACACAAAATAAAAAAATTGAAATCCAATAAAAAATTATAATAAAAATTCCCTGTATGGAAGGAAAATTCCATATTTATCTACCCTTTAAGGCCATCCAGCAATGTCAGCGATGCTCTGGTCCTCATTCTTCTGCTCTGGATAAAATGGGATATCCAAGTTGATTACAATGTCTGGTCCTCTTATTTCTTACTGCTAGATGCCAGTGATCCTCACCTTCTGGGTATACAAACTGCCCTCCACCTAAAATAAATTTCACTCAAATAGCGGAACACCTCCTATTAGGAGTTCCAGCTCCATAAATTATTTTTGCAACACTTTTAGAGCTTGAATACAAATTTTTGTGGCTTCTAATTGGCTGAAATATATGTCATTAATTTTTCAGCCAATCTGGATTGAGTATTGGATGTACCCCTGCTCATATTTATGTGTCAATCTTTTTTATCGGTCAATTTACATATGACGCATTTTTATGCGTCTATGGGAAGGTCGGATTATACATAGGATGGAGGAAGAAAATCCGGTCGCGTAAGGGTTTGTGTACAGTTAGTAAATTTCGTGAGGCACTTGTATGTCAGATTGGAATGGCTTGTTGGGAAATGTGACAGCTACACATAGCTTGCCAACGCATGTCATTTTACACTATTCAGGGCTGCTTTCATGCAGCGCTGCATTTTTGCTGTATTGTAATAGATAGGTAGTGATTTATGTGTCTACCTGACATGTAAATTACCAATGTTAAAGATTGTAATGGGTCCCTAAATAACTATTTATTAATTACATGCTGCAATCTCAAATTGGGACACTAGAGAGCGATCATGTATCAAATCGAATATTCTAAAGTAAGTATAGCAGCACATCTGGAGAGCAGGCTTGTCCAGAATGAAAGTATGCCAAGGCAGACATTTCACATTCAGGCGTTTATGTAATAAGTGAGCTGTTGAGAAGTCTGGCTACTCATTAAACTCTTTAACATGTAACAATGTAAATAAATGCAATTAATTAAAATATAAATTTTAAAAAATCCAAATGTAAATGCAGCTTCTCACATTGCTGTTAGTATAATTTAAATCAAACCGATGTATGATAAAATAAATGAATGCTCTTTTGTATTGTCTTTTAACATCCCTTGTGTCTCCGCCTACTTAAACTATGGGTTCAGCTTGTGTTCTCAGCCATCCCACTATGCTATTTTATCCAGAGGTTCACAAGGGGAGCTCTTCCCAGCAGTTTGAGCATCCATAGAGAAATATTGCCCATTGTGTGAGATGCAGGAACTTTTTCTACCAACCTCCATATGGCAGTATATAACTGAGGAAAAAGCTTTTAGTAGGTTTTACCAAAAAAAGGAGCACAGCAGTGTGGGCAGGAAGAGATCAAAACATGTTTTATATATTTTGTCCAGCTTCATCTTCAAAAATACTTTTGTAGTAAAATGGGATTTATTTAATTTCCTAACAAACATTTTCTTTTTTATTTTGCGGTGGTACTTCATTAAGGTTCCTGGATATGGATGCTTAGGAGAAAACATTTATACAGGATTTCAAGATCTCTCAGAGGCTTTCTAAATGTGCATTGATATAGGAGAAATCCCAGACACACTTTGCATGGCTTCTTAATAGGAAACAGATACAAATAGTTGTGGTTATAATATTTAAATGTCACTTTATACATGCATACAAATGAACACATTAACCCATTCAGTGGAAGAGTATTGCATTTGTTGTACTAATATTTTCTAATTTATATTAATATACTGTATACTTAATAGTTTCTGACCATGTGAAACTAAAATACCTGAGATACAAGCTGATTCATAAAGAGATGATAGACCCGTGAATGGAGGGCGGTGGTGCAAAATAATGTAGGAGCCCCCTTGCATCTGCTCTATACAATGTAGTTGTCTGTAGAGGTTAACAGAAAAGTCAAAAATATATCTAGGTGGTCAGATAACATATCACTAAAATAATGATGTGCTGACTCCCCTAATAAAAAATGATTTTTCCCTTTACTCCAGGTCACTGTTGTGCCACATAGATATATAGATAGATAGATAGATAGATAGATAGATAGATAGATAGATGATAGATAGATAGATAGATAGATAGATAGATAGTTTTAGGGTGCTTTGGGATAAAGTACTTTCTGCTAAGATTCTAAGCTCAAAACAGGTCCCTTCAAATTTTGAATTTGTTAAACTTGTATTTTCCCTGTTCTTATCCCCTGTACAGCGCTACGTAATATGTTGGCGCGATACAAATAAAAGATAATAATAATAATAATAGATAGATACATAGATAGATAGATAGATAGATAGATAGATAGATAGATAGATAGATAGATAGATAGATAGATAGATAGATAGACAGACAGACAGACAGATAGATAGATAGATAGATAGATAGATAGATAGATAGATAGATAGATAGATAGATAGATAGATAGAGATAGATAGATAGAGATAGATAGATAGATAGATAGATAGATAGATAGATAGATAGATAGATAGATAGATAGATACATAGATAGATAGATAGATAGATAGATATAGATAGATAGATAGATAGATAGATAGATAGATAGATAGATAGATAGATAGATAACCATGTTTTTATGCCAAATTTCCATTACAGCAATTGATTTGGGTGTCATCTTCACTCTGGTGACCAATAGATGGCAGCGACATTAAATGACATTGCAGATTCCCATCAAATGAAACTACAGAATTCAATGACAAGTATTAAAAAAAAACACGATTCTCTTTCACAACTTGTGCATCGCATCTGCTATTCATCTGGCACCCACACTGTGACAAATTCCAGCTTTTGTTTTAAAAGCGGAGGCTGAAAAAGGGGCAAAAGCGCAACATATTGCAGATCACTTATTTACTTTAATATGTTACTGCTATGGAATTGTGCCCAAATGTACTTTATAATCAAAACAAGTATTTTTTTTATTTTTTTTAAGATGTTGCTTGATATTTACTTTTAGAAAGGCCCTCAGCTACATTCTCTCAGTTTTCTGAGTCTGTCCAAAGATTCAAAAGGCTCCCTGCCACTCAGGACAAGAGGAGGAGAAACAAGGCCAATGTTGTCTACGTTTGATGCAATTTCTCTACACTATATAGCCCTAACACTTCGATTGAAAAAAAAAAAAGTTAATATTCGTCATATGACCTATTAAATATGATACAAAACTGGACCTACTAAGTTTAGATCCATTTAGTAGCATGATTTCCAGTAAAACATTCCTGAAATATTTAGTATTGTTTGTGCTGGTTCATTATGTTAATGCCCAGGACCACATACTAATTTGTGACTCAATATACTTGATACGTGTGGCGGAGCAAAGCTAACTGCATGATGACTCTGGGGTAGATTGCTGCTGCCACCACAGAAACAAATAAGAGCAATGTGTAACAAATTAGCACATCAATGCAGCACATTACTATTCCTGAGTTGTACATTATCATAATATTTAGGCACAGCCAAAGGTGAATATCTCAAGAATGATTAACTTTTAGAAAACAATTACAATTGTAGTACTCCATTGAAATAACTTTAAAAAATGGACTCTGTCACCCTAAAATCAAGTTGTTTTTATTAGGTTATTCTAAACAGAACATGGAAAACTAACTATACATCCGATCAATCCTGGGAAGTTCCATGTTGTTCTTGATTTCATATGCAAATGAGCAGCTCAAGCATTGTCATTATTAGTTTGATGTGCTAATTAGCACTGCAGTCTGCTTGTCTGTCTTTGGCATGGCCAAAATAAAGACCCAAAATGTTAGTTGGCAGTTAGATCTCTCTCTCTTATAAAGTGCACTGAGCCACACAATAGCATGCAAAATCAATTTGAAATATATCATATGATGTGGTTTACTATAGAGAAAAGCTGTAAGTACAATGTATAGCCTGTTTTTAATGCTTTTTGCAATTAAATCATCTTCCTTTTAGGGTGACAGAGTCCCTTAAAGCTCTGTAATAATATATTACAAAGTGATTTCCATGCAAGTATTATCTAGTCGTGGAGTCTTCGGATACCTGAATACATTGTTTAGCTTTATAGCATATATAAATAAAAATAAATGATTCAAGGGGATATGCTTCAGTCACAATGAAATAAATTCCTATTTGACTTGTTTTTCAGTTGCTTTAGCACTGCAGTGACCTTGGAGTCTTTTCTTGTCATAATGCAATCTTTAAAGCAACGGTTCCTCCCTATTTTTCCAGATGAAAACATAGAAAACAAAGGCAGTCTGAGACATTCCAATTCTCCTGAAACCATAAAGTCATTAATCATACATGGGGCAGTTCCTATTAATTTCAAAAGCTTATTTTATATGTGTTGTTCAAGTTATCACCTCCTGATCTGCCATGAAAGAAAATCAATCAACCAAGACCACAGCCTGACAGAGAAGAAGGGCCATTGGAAAGCAGTTATTGAGAGACTAAGAAAGGTTACAGCTGTACAAGGAGATATGGCCATGGAGTCTGCTTGCAAAACAAATATTAATAAATATGGGAACTATTGCTACAAATTCATTCCTTATTAACTTTAGTCATCAGGATATGATTCAATCACATATGGTCTGTGTCCTAAAGCCACTTTCTTATTATTTTTATTACCATCCTATATATTTATAGAAAAACAGAATAATTGCGAGGTGCAAATGAAATGAACACAGCAGAGGTTCCAAAATATGGTATAATTTAAAACTATATGTAGTATCAAGAACTACTTTATCAAGTCAATAATAAATAAATGATAGAAGTCTCTTTTTAATGTGGTCAAAATAGCTAAAAATTGCTAATTAGTCCATGGGCCATTAAATCTATTGTTTTTAGTGTAAAGCCAAAGGAAAATTAAAAGACTGGGCCATATTGTTATCATTAGTTCCAGCACAACATTTTACAAAATATATCTCAATGACCACTGTAGTTCAATATTTATAACATATTGTATTAAGAACTACACTTGATAGTGGGAAAATGTCTTTATAAAGTAAAACTAAAACACAGCTTTAATTTAGTAACTATTATTTTGCATCTTTCTGCAGTGGGGGGCACCATATTTGTTCTTGGTTGTCTGCTTCTACAAGAGTACGGTGATCTTGAATGTGGTAATAAGAGTAATAGAAATCTAATCAATCTATAGAGACACTCATGCAACTCAAAAAAGAAGACAGCTGGATAATGTATTGTATTATATTCTATAATTGTTTACTTTAAAAAATGGTTTGCCCGTTCATTTCTTTAAAAAGCACTCTGTAAACAGTGTCCCTTTAATATCAATATATGGTTTAAAGGATGTTACCTACCATGTAATTTCATGGACCACAGCTGTCATATATTTAAAAATTACTATTTTGAAGTACTGCATTCAAATGCAAATAAATGTAAAAAATAAAATAATATAGCCTCTAATATATTACCTTTTTATGCAGATATGCTGCTCTGGGATCTTCCATTTTAGTTTTTGCTCATCAGCTTCCTGCGATACGGAGGAAACTTTGATTGTATAGGACATTTCTATTTGCACGATGAGAATATGGCAACTAGAACTGTCAGAGCTTTCAGTAGCAGTAATGAAATGCACATTAGTTTATAAGGACACATCCTGAAAATCAGCTGACAAAATAAAATAAAAGCCATCAATAAATATTAATTTGGTATAAAAGATAATCCACAGATTGTGTTTATTTGTTTATTTATTTATTACTGAAAACATTTGTACATTTAGAACAAATTGACCACAGTGGTTCTTTAAAAGAGAGAAATGAGCCAAGATGGGTTAGAATCACCAAGGTTTGCTGAGGTTGGGAAGAGTCCACAATTAATGTTTCCTGTGGAAAAGTTCTACATTCCTCAGAGGCTCTTTAACAAGGGGAATGGTGGTTACCGACACTGCTAAAGGGTTAATAAAGTGTGGGATCACTTCATGGCCTCAGTGTTTAGGTTTATTAGCAAGAAAGGGAAAAATGTTTTTGTTGGAGGGAAGTTTATCAGTCTGGACCTTTAACACAGAGCTCTGAATGTTAGATAATTAAGGGCACCATGTTCTGGTATCACAGAGAGACCAGATGTGCTGTATGGGAGTATATCAGCTCTACCGATTCACTTGGAGAGGGGGAAATTAAAAGAACTCGGCTTTTTGCAGCTGCAAGGTCCTGGGATGCAGTCCGGCAGGGGGTTAGTGACAGCGCCTATAGGCTATTTATAAATGTTATCAGGATTTTGTCCTAAAATTGTCCTGAAGGGGACCTAACTTATAGTAACATTTTTGTGTTGAGTAAATAGTTTTTCCCAAAAAAAATGCCATATTCAGGAGATGCATTATATTATTTGTATAACAGTTTGGTTAAAGGAGCACTATAATCCCATAATTACAATATGTTAATTTAAATAAATACACCTGATAATGTTGCACCTAAAAGAGAGAATTGATCAAAAGTATAGTGTGCTTCTTTATTTAATGAGGGATCAAGAACAGAATAAACCGCTTACAATGCAAGTTTGCCCTTGGAGCCTTGTCATTGCCAACAAATGTGCAGGAATATACGGTAGGTATGAATTATAATAAGACCCACATAGACAAGTGTCTCTGTGCACAAAGAGACATTTCCTGCTAATTTCAAGGACATTGAGACAAGTTTTACATAATATTTATTCTTGAAAAAAATATAATGTTTGAAAACAAATGCTACAAAAAAACTGTGTTCATGTCAGTGGTAGTCAACAGTTGTTGTTTCTGATCTGCTTCTACTGATGGAAGTGCATTTTGAATACACACAAGCTTTCAATTACTACAAATGAAAAGTGTCAATCCATACTGCGAGTGTTTTTTTAACAGGACTAAAGCAAATGTATTTTCTTTCCAAACCAGGGGCGGAGCTACCAGTGGTGAAGGTGGTGCATTGCACCAAGCCCCTCCTCTGAGGTGAAGACCACTTTGGAAAGTGGTCTTCGGGGGCTGCAGCTATGGGAAATGGTCTTTTGAGGGGTGCTTTTATGGGAAAGGATAGTAGGAAGGGGAACTACGCGAAGGGGGAGAGGAACTTAGTAAGTTGCTACCAAGGTTGGGAGCCGAGTGCAAAAAAAATATTATAGCCGACGTTGGAGGGAGGGCCCCAATTTTGTTTTTGCACCAGGGCCCTCCATTTTTTTTAGCTTGCCACTGTTCCAAACTCAATCCTATTGAGAAAGTAGCTCAATCAAGTCAATGGCTACCAACATTAATTAATTAATAATCGCATACAACAGTGAATAAACTAAAGACTATGAGCACAATGGCGTCTTTTTGCTGGCTCCAACCCGTTTACGGGTTACAGGCTTGAAAACGTTGCTGTTGTTAAACCCGGAACTTACAGCCTTTGATCGTTCCCGTCCTCAAGAGTTACGATCGGTAAATTGCAAATCGCTATTCAATTGCTACAGTTCTCCAAGCACCCAAATGTTTTCACACCAGTAAATGGCAAATGTAGGAGAAAATCCTATGGGTACCAGATAGGACCCGCAAGGGGGTTTAACCCCTGTCAGTAGCTCTGTAAATGCAAATAAATAATCAATTCTGCACTGTAAATGATGGGGAAAGCGATGGAATACATTAGATTTAATTACACAACAGTCTCAAACTCGCAAATCGTCAGTGGAAAATGAATTTTATTATGTGTCATTTCAGGGTTATATTGATCTCTGGAATAAATGAGTTAAAACATATCAGGCCACTGACTAGAACAGTATCAGCATTCACTTTTATTATTTTGTATTTCGCGGTTTTGTGAGTCCGATCACATATCAGACCCCTTAACACTAATTGATTGACATGTAACCTCCATGTTTTACTGACCTCCTGATGACAGTATCATTTTCCATTGACTGTTTCGAAATGGGTGGTTACAGTCTTGCTTAATTGATCATATTCCCGCCCTGAACTGCTACGAACAAGTGCATGGTTCGCAGTTTTGGCTTTCGGCCCGTAACTTGCGGGCTGGTTGAATTGAATAGCACCGGAATTGTAGCAGACTGTGAGCCCGCAGCAGGGCCACAGACATACGGCCTGTTTTCCTACAATATGCGGGATTCTAATTGAATCGTGCTCTATATTTTTAACTTTTTAAAATATTTCCTCATTATCAAGTATTTTGTAAATATAAGTCTACAGTTGTCAGTTAACTTACATTGCACAGTTGTGTTTAGTTGAGCCAGGCGCAGCTGAATGTCAGCTATTTTTATATACACACCATATGTCAATACATTAATTAGGTGAATGTCCATAATATACCACATTAGCATGCAAGTGTAATATGATTGCATAAGGTGATCTTTATCTTTTATTCCAAATGTTGACTTCTGGAGGAGGGTTACCAAGTGGTACCAGAGTGTTATTAAAACAAAGGTGAAAAATATTGGGACTTCTTAGAGAGACAGATAATTAACAATGGAAATTAACAATGGAGAGTGAACATGCAAACTTGTTTTAGTACACATTGGACCTGTTTTCTGTATGAACTAAACAGTGAACACTACCATATTGTGGCAGCTTCACTATATCTTACTGGCAAAGCCTCTAGTGGTGGGCAGCTCGGTCCTCCATGAGCCACCAAATGGCCATGGTTTCTGAATCTCTTTGCTTGTGTATTCAGGTTTTCTCTGCTTTAGCACATATTGTTTATTTGCATTCAGTGTGATTGATCCATCAGTGCTCAAACTGATAGTGAAAAAACAGCTTGTTGGAGGCCTTTGTTGTATTGCGTTGCCCACCAGTACTCTACACCCCTAATGACAATGTTTCCACTAATAATAATACAACCTGGGGAACTCTATTATCTATAGGAATACCTAACTACTAGACACTACTCTGACTCACCAATCAATTTCAGTTATTATTCAAATATAATATATGTTGGAGATTTCATCTCCACAAATAGTTAACAATTATTTTCCCTGTTATTATGCATGCCCATTTCCTGCTCCCTTACACACCAATATAATGCTAGGCTGCACTGATTGACCCTGACAGCAAATACGCAAGCGATGCAATAACGTAAGGGGTTTGGCACAAATTAAACTACAGATCACAAGATCAATTCTGCCAACAAAATGATATAAGAGTAGTCACAAAGAAAAACTAGCTCTTATTTGTACAATCATTTATCATGTGTCAGAGTCTACCAGTTGCTGCAATTTATGTATATTATAATGTATAACTCCCAGCACCTTGCCGATGAGCGCCGAAGGGGCTCATTGCCTGCGAGCATCGCAAAGCGAGGTGAGCAGTGGAGGCAATGAAACACGCAGGACTTAGAACATATAAACACTTAGGAAACGCAGGATCGCCTTACAGACTTATTAAATTGCAATTCGTCCAATTGAATAGGGCTCTATATAAGCACATAGCATCTATTTTTAAAATACGTTTTTAGTTACTGAAGACCTTGCTTTTGCATAGAAGTTTACTGACTAAACACTTCTTACATAGTTACATAGTTACATAGGCCATCATTCAATTGCAATTTGGCCAATTGAATAGGGGTCTAAATAAGCACATAACATATTTTTTTAAAGACGTTTTCAGTTAGTAACCATCTGCACAAAAGCAAGGTTTTCACTAACTAAAAACTTATTCAAAAAAAATATGTTATGTGCTTATATAGAGCACAATTCAATTGGCCAAATCGCAATTGAATGAGGGACATAGTAATTAAGGTTGAAAAAAGACTTTCAGTCCATCAAGTTCAACCTGTTAAGATCTCCTCTGATCTGCAATATGCGGATTAGTTATTAATTAAATTATTGATTAAATAATTATTAATAGTATAGTATTGGAGGATGAATAAAGAGTTAGTCCATCAAGTTCAACCTTTTCAGATCTCTATTGATCTTTTTAATGTGGACTATTTATTATTATTGTTAATTGGTAATTGATCCAGAGGAAGGCAAACAGAAAAAAAAAACCATTGAAACTTTGCCAATTGTCTCCTAAAGGGAATAAAAAGCAAAATTCATTCCAGACCCCAGAAACTGGCGATCAAATTTCTCCCTGGATCAATATTCCTTGCTAGTTATCTAGGATAGCCTTGAATGCCCTCTTTATTAAAAAAATATATCTAACCCCTTTTTGAAGTTGTCTATCGAATTCGCTGTCACCACCTCCTTTGGTAGAGAATTCCACAGTTTAACCACCCTAACTGTGAAGAACCCTTTTCTTTGTTTAAGGTGAAATCTTTTTTCCTCTAACCTCAAAGGATGTCCTCTTGTCAGTTGAAAATCTCTTGCTACAAAAAGTTCACTTGACAAAGTCTTATATTGACCCTGGATGTATTTAAATAAGGTAATCATATCTCCTCTTAGACGCCTTTTTTCTAGCGAAAATAAGTTTAATTTTGTTAGTCTTTCTTCATAACTTAGCCCCTCCATTCCCCTTATTAGTTTTGTAGCCCTTCTCTGTACTTTTTCCAGCTCTAAAATGTCTTTTTTATGAGGTGGTGCCCAAAATTGTACTCCATATTCCAAATGAGGGCCTACTAGAGATTTGTATAGTGGCAGAATTATATCTTCTTCCCTTGCTTCTATACCCTTCCTAATACATGCTAATATTTTATTTTCTCCAACCTCTTTTGTATTTCTTCCCGTGTTCAGGAAGAAATACAAAAATAAATATGGTATGTGCTTATATAGAGCCCTATTCAATTGCCCGATTCACAATTTAATAAGGCTGTTAGGCTGCAAGCAGTTGCCAGAAAAAAAAAATACGAGAAGCAGGACTTCGGAAAAAAAAAAAACGAGGTAGGAAAAATATGAATTTAACGGCCGAACCACAAAAAACAAAAAAACACAAAAAATACACACACACACAAAAAAAAAAACATCACACACACAGCACGGGGAACAGCCAGGACGTCTCGAAAAGCGGCTAAGCAAGAAAAATATTGCGCATACCACTTTCACACAGGAACGTACGAGGTACAAAATACACTACTACAAAGGACGCCAAATACTCACGAACCGTGCAGCACATTCACAAATTACGCTACTTTACACTCCGAACTTGCAAATAACAACATTACGCATCTACAGTAGCGATTTACACAAATGAACCAATGGTTTGCCCTCGCGCACGCAGCTTACTTCTGATGCATAGTTGGGACATTCATAAAACTATCTCCACAGGCCAGCAACAGTCCAACTGGACATTACATGCTGCGGGAAAAATGAGAAAAGATTGTTAGCTCTTCAGCCTATTGATTGATGGATATATTAATTACAAATTGGTAACGTATATTAATTCATTAAGTAACTAATTAATTGATTATTATTTACAAAAATATAGACATATAGAACAATATAGACATATGTATCTGTCTTTGTGATGAGCGCAGAGGCTGCTCAGAGAAACAATAGTACACCAGAGGAGAGGCTCGCAATGAGCGCCAAAGGTCCTCACAGTACAAAAACCTTCACATTGTGTGGTAAACAGCATTGACATGGCTTCAAATGTTATTGCCCCGTCATTTTTGACAGTCAAGTTGCTTGTGTTTATATAATGGTCATACATGTGCAATGGTGAGGAACCAGGGTGGGCATGATAGGTAGGTTTAGGGTATATGTTAGCAGGTGTTGCTAACTGATTCAAACATAAATCAGGGGTGGATGAGAGGAGAGTGCTCTCAGTTTTTTATGTTTAATATATTTCTGTGTTTTATAATAAACTTAATATTTTGATGCATTTATGGCAATTTATGACATCTCCTATGTGATTTCAGCAGTTTAGTTTGTGGACAAAATCTGAAATGGCAAATGAACTTGTGGTGTATTGGTTTTAGGTTATTTTAATGTTTTTAATTTGCGTTGCTGTCATATATTAATAAAAAATTTTTTTTTAGAGAAATTAACCCTTTAGTTTAGGCATGTGGACAAAATCTACCAAGATCTTTTATTATAAAAATTTTTGTCAGACACTGAGTTTCCATGCACAATATATTTCTAATATATAAAACCTGTTTTTAAAACATTGTATAAAAAATTTAATTCTTGTAACCCTTTTAATCAAATACATTCTTTAAACAAGAAATCTGTATGTGTAAATATAAGTTTTACTATGTTTATTGCAGAATATTCACAGTTTTAGCTATCATTACTGGTCTGAGGTCTCATCCCAACGTCATGCCGGAGCAGCCAAAATTCATACTCCATCAAGGTTGAAACAGCTGTCTGCAAGTGATCAAACAGATGTCAATGAGTGGGGTTTTCTAGAACTACACTTTTATCTCAGTTTTTTTCTTCTGTGTTGTGCAGAATGTAGATCCATGGTTAGCATCACAAGGACTTGAAAGGCTAAAAATATCTTTGCCAAATTACTAACTAGAATCATTAGCTGCCATAAAGTACTATTTATAATGATTTTCTAGGGTGGGGAGATAGTCCTGAAAGTTGTATATTTGTGCCTTAATGATTATCTGTATCCATTCAACAATTAAGAATCTCCTTCTTGTGTTTATATATTATTTATACTTATTTTACTAATACCTGCTTAAATTCCAGATTACTGTTTGGTATAACAGCATAGCTAGGGTAGCATAATATAAGTGCTGAGAGTGAACACAGCCCTTTTCCATCTGACAGACACAGGAAGTTGGGGAGGGGTGAGTTCTCTCTCATCCTCCAAAGAATTCACATCTGGGAGGCATCCAGGCAGTTTTTACTCTGGGCTGACCTGCGGTGAGAGGATTGCTTAACAAACACTGCAAAAGGAGCCCATATGTTCCTTGGACAAAAGAAGGAGGGAGGAGAGGCTCAAAGGCATGGTGTGGTTGCAAAATGTTTCTCCTTAACCCCTATTTGCCATAGTTGTGTAAAAGTCATACAACTGAATGCTTGTGGTCATATATTGTCTAATGCAGGATGCACGTGAGAAATATCCTGTGATTTAAACAAGATGTCCATGCACTGTGGATATTTTCATGTTTTCTGCACTTAAACATTTTTCTATAATTTTCCTGTAAATGTAAAAAGCAGAGAATTATCAGGTTACCAAGTTTAGCCTCAAATATTTCAGGATTTCTCTCCAGTGCCTATGAAACTAATGTAGCCATCATATCTGCTGGTCTACACAGCAATTTCGAAAACTAGCGAAATACAGCTTTTTACTGTATTTTTGCTATTACATTATTGCAAAGAAATGTCTCATCAGCACTTAAAAAATACATATACCTCCCCACATTTCAAATGGAGCACTTACACGCTTGAAGAACTATGCACGGTTCGGTAGTATTATCGCTATTCTGTAAGATGTATAAACTAATTTCTAGAAATAAACAGATATATTAAGTAGACAATGTTGCATATATAAATATATATTCTGCAGAACTGACACTTCAGGCTTCTATTTTGTACCTAGACATTGAGAGAAAATAGCAAGATGAACCACAGAAAATGGGCCAAGATCAGAAAATGAGCCATGGAAAAGCAGCTCTTCTGCCTCAAACTGAATTTGTCCATAATCACATCAAGGAACTCATGGCAGCCATGCTAAAACATTTCCATAAACGGACTGCATCCCAATCCACAACCACAGATGAGAGGTCCCCACAACACCGACTTTGCACCACCTGCTACTAGACAAACTGTCTGTCATATATCAATATGTTAGGAATCACATATACATATATAGACTGATTTTGATATGTTTATATGTACTTGTCACAAATCACCATGTGCCAGTCAGGGCTATGAGACATATTCTCTTTGCACTGGGCCCTGTAGTACAGAGGTGGTTATTTCACTATACTGTAATACTTGGTACATTATTTTTGTATGTGTAACAGCTTGCTATACTCATATTATAATCCTATTGAACATGCCTAATATTTGTATGTATTGTTTTATAAATAGTTTTGTGTTCATTCCATTTATATGGTGGGACCTTGTCTATGGAGGTGCAATCAAGTTATTGTTTGCAAAGGCAGATATAAGAGGTCCCTTGTGAAGCTGACACAATGCTTGTTTATCATTAAAGGCATCCTGGGGAGAGATGCAGAGATGCCAAATCTTAATTGTGTTATAGAGAAATCTGAGTTGCAATCCCTGATCTCTCAGCAATCAAATGGAATGTCCAACAAGGAGTTATCATGATCTGCTGTTCCCAGGTGAGTCTGAAGGCTAACTATGATATTGTAGTAGTTTAATATAGTCATTCTGATGTTGTCTTCCTAGCTTTTAAACTGATACAGCGAGGAACTGTAGGTCATTATTGGCACTACAAAATTTGGTGTTTAATCACCCAGAGGGGACCCCTGCTTTCAGAAATAACAAATGGATCACCTCCAAAGAAGCTGCTTTTGGAGTCAACTTATCTCCAGTTGTTCCCATAGGACCTGGACAAGTGGCTGATGAAAGCATGTGTAGTTAACACTATCAGTGCCTAGATAAATGCACTGAATGCCGGAGCTCCTCAGCGGCAAGTGGGAGGTGGCAATGAGGATGCCCTTTCTCCCCAGCAATAGACACTCCCCAGCAGCAGCAGTATTTCTTGCATGGAGGTGGTGTGGCAGGTGCCAACATTACCCAAAACAGGCAGGTTTTAACTGGAATGGTAAGTCATGGCATATCGTCCCTTGCCAGCAACTGAGCCCTTCTTGGACTACCAATGCAGAACCATTTGACTGTGACACAACTGGGACACACTTGCACCTATATCCAGCTCAGAGTTATTGCCCAAGCACACATGGCGGCAGACCCATTGTGGGTCTTGCTTTAAGTGCGTTCTTTTTAAAAGGGGGAGAAATGTCATGAACCATCAGGTGCCAATCAAGGTTGTGTGAAGTATTCTGTTTGCACTGAGCTAATGGATTCACTAATGGTACTAGTGGTACCGTGTTCAGCTCAGGGCATATTCACTGTACTGCAGCAGTGGTTATTTCTCTGTACTGTAAAACTGCAAGCATTATATTTTTGTGTGTAACAGTTTGCTATAGTGATTATATATATATTAAACATGTCTTATAATTGAATGTATTGTTTTATAAATTGTTTTGTTGTAATTAAATTTATATTTTGTGTGGCATGGTCTGTGCATCACACACGATGATTCAAATTAGCCTGTTTATCATTGCAGGCCTCCTGTGGAGAGATATAAACAACCAACTTACTAACTAGTCTCATATTTTGCAACAGCTCTGAATAGTTAGGTTAACTTGATTTACAGCCCTATTAAATTCCAAGCCAGTAACTCCAACGTGAAGCACGTAAAGGCTGCGGGCTTGAAATTCGTCCGAGTTACTGTGCTATTAAATTAGAAAGGCTGTGATCTACGAGCTGGAGACGCTAAATCGTAAACCTGTCTGTCGCACTTTGGATGTGTGGCCGTGAACATGATCAATTGGTCAAACCCGTAGTTACGGGTTTAGACGTAGCCAATGTTAAATGCAATCCCCATGCTGCAGGGGTCCCGATTGGGACCCCCGCAGGCTCCCAAAATTACCCCTTGCTGCAGGGGTCCTGATTGGGACCCCCGCAGGCTCCCAAAATTACCCCTTGCTGCAGGGGTCCCGATCAGGAAAAAGTTCTGAAATGATTTATCTTTGTCTAATTTTTTTACAGCACAGAAACCTGACATTTTAACAGGGGTGTGTAGACTTTTTATATCCACTGTATTATAACAAGTACAGTTAATATTGAAGCAGCGGTTCTGGAAGAGTTTTTTTAGGAAGAAATGCATCTGAATGTTTCTCTGAAGTTTGTGTTTCTTAGACCTTGTACATCAATACTCCTTAATTCAACTACACAGTGATAACTATTTACTTCAACGACACATAGATGTGACTGTGGATCGAGGTGTGTGTTTAAGAACTGGACATGGATCATGGAGTGTTGTGGATTTTCCATGGACACTGTGTTCATGTTTTTCGCATGTCTGTATGCATAAATTAGATATGGTCAGGTAGTATTTGATTGAACTGTTCATGGATCTTGGCATGTTTGTGTGAAATAGCCATTGGCATCCAATCATGCTTGGGAAAAATAGATGTGAAGCTGTGTATTTCAGTAAATTATTTATAAACCTGAATTCATCAGCAGAACACCATGGAACTGTGTGCGTTTCTGTAAAATATTTAAAATATTCAAATATCTGTAATTGCTTATTCAAATTAGTGCATTTCTCAATAAATTGTCAGACTGTCGATAAGATTATATAAATTAGTTGTCTCTTTAAATGACTACTGTGGTCATTTTTTTTCTATGTGGTATTTTGAATAACAAAACTTGATAATTTTTCAAAATGCTGTTAGAAAGTAAAAATAAATAAATAAACAGAACATTTAATTTTTTCACTTTTATAAACAATTATTCCTTACTGCAGGCATCCATTAGACTGCTTCTTGTGGTACGTGTTTTTCAAAACCTGTGAACTTTGCATTAAACTAATGAGAGCAATGGCAGATGTATGTGTCACATTTATTAGTGCAGATACAAACTCCAATTTATTCAAAGTCTAATCCCATTTTAGGAATTAGATCACTGGAAACTAAAATGGTAGTTTGCACAGCAGCATATTTTACATTTTTGGTCACAGTGGTCTATAAAAAATATTTTAAATGATAAAGTCATATTACACAAGTAAGTACTGTGACAAGTTACCAGTCTCCTCTGGGTTTGTTCCCGTATTTCAGGCATTTGAAAGAGGACCACAATTCAAAAAACTGTATATATTCTTCTAAGCTTTCCTAAAATGTAGCCAGTGATATAAAAATAGCAAACCCTTACAAATCAAAGAAAATAATAGGCCTAGCTTCCACTGAAGTATTACCTTAACTAACCAACAGTTTTGTTGCTGACCAGCTCTCATCCAGCCAAACATGGATGGAGCAAAACAAACAATCCAATAGTTTGTTAAACATCACTCTAAAACCACTCTAAAATATCTATACTTAAGATTTCCAGTTCTCCACTCTGCTCTAAGCGGTCCTAAGCAGTAGGCTGCTTTCTCAACATGTGTCTTTCTCAAGGTCAGACAAACTGCAACAATCATTCAATAAGCCCCTTTAATACTCCGGGAGCCATCTTAAATCAGGGCTGCCCAGGGGCAGCTAATTATCTGAGTAGGAAAGTTAACCCATGGAGTCCTACTGGAGGACGAGAGCTTTGCAGAGTCTTTGGCTCACACAAACCTCTTGGATAACTCTATTACAGTATACAACCCTACTTAATTATTTAATCCACTCAAATCCTGATAAATCAGAGTTATGTCAGCAGCACTAGCTAGCAGTTCAAATGGGTCCACCACCTGAGATGCAAAATATGACAATTATTTGATATAAGTAAATGATGCAGCCTGTACACATTACAAAACAATATATGGAACACATCAATCAAATAACCAAAGCCTTTCATTTTTAATTACTGTATTCAGTTTTACTTTACTATATATCACTCAATTTGTCTTTGTGCTCGGAACAATGAACTCAGATAAGATCTCTATCCAGTTCTGTTGAAAGCTGCCACTATAAATAGCACACTTGACAATAGATCTTAATGGAAGAGTAGAGGCTGAGTATCTTTTCTAGACGAATAACCCCATGACAAGCAGCTAAATATAGGTTTTCCTCTAAACTGTTATCATCCTCCTGGCTTACATAGCTGATAATTATGTTAGTTTATTACATACTTCACAAGCTTTTGAGGTTTTTGTCAAACTACAGAGGATCTTTATGGGATAGAAATTATTGATAACTGGATCAAATTAGCACCCTTTTACAATATCCAGTTTTTTTTCTCTATACTAAATCTGGTACAATTCACAAAGGTCAAGTCTATTAATTTACTCAACTTTAATATATGTTGTCCAGAGACACGATGTGTATGTCCACAGGCTTTTGCTTCACTTCACGGTGTGACTTGTTAATACCTGTCACTTAGACATAGAACAGTGAAGACCTTGATTTTCCATCAAGACAAAACTTGGCAATCTGGATAACTCATTAGCAGTAAAGATGTTGATATCTGTTGTTACTGCATTCCTCAATAACAATAAAGTGTAATCGGCAAGAGAATGCTGGTTACAAACCAACATACTGAGGCAGTTTAAACTTGTAATGAGAACATCCAAGACATTGTAGAATTAGCTACATCTTTTTACTACCTATATCCCAAACAGACTTCAAACACTCATTCATACTGAAACCCCCGATATATGCACTATTATGCCCCGCACCGAAGAACTCTATCAATAATATTAGTCTAAAGATGGACAAATTGTAGTTTAGACAAATCTCTGTAGTTTTGCAATTCTTGAAAAATTTGTAGCTTTTACTGCTTTAACAAGTCCATGTAAAATTGTCACACGCTTTATCTGATAGAAACAAGTGATGAAAAGTCAACTGGTCTAAAAGAAGAGTTACTGTCAAATATAAATATGAACAAAAAAAGGTTTTTGCAAAAAATAATCACAAACTGCTAATGTAGTTGGCTAACTAAACCGTGGTAGACCAAATAAAAATTAAACTGAGTGATGTTGTAATGTGATAGGTAATACATTAACAGTCTTATTAAATTGCAATTCAGCAAATCTAAATGGCTCTATATAAGCACAGAGCATTATTTTTTACAGAAGTGTTTAGTTAGTGAACTTCTATCCAAAAGCAAGGTCTTCACTAACTAAACACTTCTGTAAAAAAAATATGCTGTGTGCTTATATAGAGCCCTTTAGATTTGCTGAATTGCAATTTAATAAGGCTGTAAGTGATATTTATTTATTGGAGAAAGAACTTTGGACACTGGATTCTAAGCTCAAAGACATGGCCCTCCCGTCTTTGCAACGTGTTAATACTGCTATTGTTTTGTCTTGATTTTAACCCATGTAAGGATGCGTTACAAATAAATAATAATAATAACGTTACAACCAAATTATAATAATTTATTTTCTTTTGTGCAAACAAGTCTTAGTAAAGTACTGATTGCCGATAATTGTTTCCACATTATCAATATAAATCATTTTCAAGTTCTGGTAATTACTTATATGCACAATTTCCTCCAAATTATAAATGGAAAAATTAAAAAGTTACATAGTAATTTAGTTACATAGTAATTTAGGTTGAAAAAAGACTTTAGTCCATCAATTTCAACCTTTTTTAGATCTCCTCTGATCTGCAATACGCAGATTTATTGTTAATTGATCCGGAGGAAGGCAAATAAAAAAAAAACAGTGAAACTTTGCCAATTGTCTCAACAAGAAAAAATATATAAAATTCCTTCCTGACTTCAGATACTGGCAATCAGATTCATCCCTGGATCAATACTCCTTGTCTTTTTATCCAGGATAGCCCTTAATGCCCCTTTTATTTAAAAATATATCCAATCCCTTTTTAAAGTTATCTATCAAATCTGCTGTCACCACCTCCTTTGGTAGAGAATCCACAGATTAACCACCCTTACTGTGAAGAACCCTTTTCTTTCTTTAAGGTGAAATCTATTTACTTCTACTCTCAAAGGATGTCCCCTTGTCAGTTGAAAACCTCCTGGCACAAAAAGTTCTTTTGACAAAGCCTTGTATTGACGCTGGATATATTTATATAAGGTAATCATATCCCCTCTTAGATGCCTTTATTCTAGAGTAAATAAGTTTAATTTTGTTAGTCTTTCTTCATAACTTAGCCCCTTCATTCCCTTTATTAGCTTTGTTGCCCTTCTCTGTACTTTTTCCAGCTCTAAAATGTCCTTGTTATGTAGTGGTGCCCAAAATTGTACTCCATATTCCAAATAAGGGTGTACTAGGAATTAATATAGTGGGAGAATTATATTTGCTTCCCTTGCTTCAACACCCTTCTTAATACATGCTAATATTTTACTTGTCTTTGCAGATGCTTGGCATTGAGCACTGTTACCTAGGCGGTTGTCCACAAGTACTCCCAAATCTCTTTCAATATCTAGATTTGCTATCTAAATTGCATGGCTATTTTTTCTTCCCAGATGAATAACTTTACATATATTCGTATGAATCTCATCTGCCACTTAGATGCCCATTCCTCTAATTTATCCCTTTGGAGGGAAAGTACATAATTTTCTGATTTGATTGCCTTGCACAACTTTGTGTCATCAGCAAAAATGGAGACAACACACTCCAATTCCACTTCCAAGTCATAAATAATTATGTTAAAAAAGAGGGGACCTAATACTGAGCCCTGAGGAACCCTACTTACCACATTAGTCCAATCCGAGTATGCTCCATTTACAACAACCATTTGCTTCCTGTCTTTTAGCTAGCTCTCGATCCATAAGCAAATATTTATGGCAATTCCTGTATCCCTTAGTTTGCTCAATAGTCTCTCATGTGGCACTGTATCAAAAGCCTTTGCAAAATCCAAATAGACTACATCCACTGATTTGCTTTAATCCAAGTTCCTACTAATCTCCTCATAGAAACTAATTAGGTTTGTTTGACATGACCTATCCTTCATAAATCCATGTTGGCTCCTACTTATAATCCTGTTTGAATAGACATATTCCTGTATATTACCCCTTATTAACCTTTCTAAAAGCTTTCCCACTACTGAAGTGAGACTCACTGGTCTATAATTCCCCAGATTTGCTCTTGCTTAAATATAGTTATCACCTCTGCCTTTCTCCAGTCATCTGATAGAGACCCTGTGTTGAGTGAATCTTGAAAAATTAGATATAATGGTGTTGCTATTACAGAGCCCAGTTCCCTCAGTACCCTTGGATGTATTCCATCAGGACCTGGGGTTTTAATAACATTTATTTTTTCTAACCTCTTTTGGATTTCTTCCTGCGTTAACCAGTTATTTGGTGGAGGTAGTGTAGCCCCATTATGTTGCAGTGACCCAACCACTGGTACCTCCCTTGTGTATACCGAAGAAAATAACCTATTTAGCTCATCTGCCTTTTCCGGGTCACTAATTATCAGACAGCCTGTGTCACATTGTAATGTTCCTATAGCTTCCTTCCTGGCCTTCTTCCCATTAATATATTAAAAAAATATTTTAGGGTTAGTCTTACTCTCCTTTGCAACTAACTTTTCATTTTCGATTTTAGCCAGTCTAACAGCCCTTTTGCAAGCCTTGTTAATTTCTTTGTACTTACGTAAAGCAGTCTCTGTCCCCTCTTGTTTGTATAATTTAAATGCTTGTTTTTTACTCCTCATCTTCATCTTTAATTCATTGCTAAGCCACATGGGTTGTGATTTACTCCTTCTACTTTTATTTCCACATGGTATATGGTGATAAGTATGTTTATTTAGTAAGGATTTGAACATTGTCCATTTATGTTCAGTATTTTTACCCATCAGTTCTTTATCCCAGTCTATATGTTGTATCGCTGCCCTTAGACCGTTAAAATCTGCCCTTTTAAAATTAAGAGTTTTTAAAAGTATTTTTTTAATAAATTCTTGAAAAATAGATATATGAATAATTTTATTGGCTCAATATATAAATTAATATTTAGGTACTCTAGAAATATTATCAAAATAGATAATTGAGAAGCACTGATCTGCAGTATATTTTGCAAGTCTGAGGTACTACACATTTCATAGATAAGAACTAAGACACAAATCATAGACATACATTAGTTTTAATTGATTAAAATCTAATGTATGTCTATGGTGTGCATTCAGGTCACCTGGCCTAAGAAGGAAGAAGTACTTTCTCTACACAAAGCCCTGGCTTCTCCTTTGACAATGTATGATTAAAGAACAAAACAATAATTATTATTTTATTATAAAGGTTTTTATCTCATGGTCATCTCTCAGTTCTGTGTTTCTTCTAAAACTGTTTTTTTTGTTTGTGGGGAATCTATTTTTGTTGATCAATATAGCAGAAAGAAGATAAAGAAGCCATGTTCCAAGAAACAGACAAAAAACAGCAGCAATCTAGATATCTATGAAAATATTCCATATGAATCAAAATAACTTGCTGTTTTAAAACATCTTTAACATTTTTACACTTCAATATACTCATTTATTAAAGAATGTGTCAAATTGAATGGAGAAGGAATATTTCACTCTTTTGTAATTCCTCGTCTAGTCTGGGCACGTCCAATGTCAACCTTCATCTCCATTCAATAAAAACATGCTATATACCAGGTTGGCTGATCAGAGTGATAAATGCCCATGTCAAAATATTCATCTTGATTCTGAGACACAACCACAACTGTGTACTGTGTAGCTGGGGTATAAAAATGTATAAGTGCAGTTATATTAAAACATCTAACTTTCGGTTATGCCGCTATTTTATTGATGATAGGAATTAGGAATTTACAGCCTTATTAAATTGCGATTCTGCAAATTTAAAAGGGCTCGATTTAAGCAAATAGCATATATTGTTTACAGAAGTTTTTAGTTAGTGAACTTCTATCCAAAAGCAAGCCCTTCACTAACTAAAAACTTCTGTAAAAAAATATGCTTAAATAGAGCCCTTTTAAATTTTGCCGAATTGCAATTTAATAAGGCTGTTAATTTTCTGAAGGTCCATGTTGCTGTGTATAGTAGCCATAATATTATCAGTAGTAGTAGAATATGAAACATTTAAACATCGATGTAATGCTTGTCTACCTAAAAGGCTGGCTAAAGTTAGCTTTGTGCATATTCCAGGCACGGTTAAATTCCCAAATTCTGTTTGACTCTATTGCTTCTACTGGAAGGCTTAACTACTACTGTTTCTGTAAAGTAGTACCTTCCCACATTACCTCTAAATCTTCTACCTTGCAACTTCAAATAAGGACTTCTTGTTCTTGCATTCCACTCTTTCTCAAATACACCTTTCTCTTGAACTTTATTAAATCCTTAAATATATGTGAGAGTTTCTATCATACCTACCCTCACTCTTTTTTGTCCTCTGAGTCATACATATTCAGCTTTCCTTGTGGGGAACAGCCCTCTAAACATTCTGTACCAGTATTGTAATAGTTGTCATATATTTATTGTATCCCCTGTACTTAGAGCTAAGGAATATATTGGCACTTTATAAATAAAGGATAATAGTAACAATAACAAGTTTTCTATTTTAGACCAGTCACCATTTGAGTTACCCTTTTGTGAGCTGTTTCTAATTTCTTAATGTCCTTTTGAAGATATGGTCTCCAGAACTGGACACAGTATTCTAGTTGTGGTCTAACAAGGGATCCATAGAGTGGAATTAGTACCTCTCTTTTTTGCTGTTAATACCTCCACCAGTTCATCAAGTGAGAGAAGGGAGAAACAAATTAGTTAGATTGTGTGTTGTCCTTAAACACATAGAGAAAGTGGTCCACTTCTGGACCATCCTTTTAGGAAGACCATATGAGCTGTTGAATACCCAAAACAAGAGTGAAATATGAATTATTAATATTATCGTATATTTGTAACACACCAACATATTCCGTAGCGGTATGCATACGTTGTGATCAATGCAAAACAATAATAACGCATTACAAAAAATAGAGTGCCCTGTCTCTGAGCTCTGAATCCAGTGTCCATAGAGCTGTGCAAGATTGAAAACTTACAGACTTACAATCTAAAGGTTCTGGGTGTGGTACAGAAGGGTGAAAATTGCATGGTGTATGTTAAGACGGCAAGTGATAGGCTTCTTTAAACAGGTGTGTTTTTAGTGAAGATTTGAAGGATTTGAGGCAGGAGTCTGGGGGAGAAAACTTCTAAAGGCGGGAGTGAGAGGAGGTGATGAGAGAGGAGAAAAGAAGAAGGTCAGTGACTGTATATGAGGAATGAAAGAAAAGGCAGGGTCCAGTAGAACCCCAAGACAATGAGCTTGGGAGGTGGGAGTAATGATGGCTGGTTGACAGTGAGAGAGATGTGAGGAATTGACACTGTAGTAGATGGTGGGAAGATTAGGAGTTTGGTCTTAGACATGTTGAGTTTGAGATGATGGGCAGACATCCAGGAGGATATGCTTGAGAGGCAGCTGGAAACAGATGCTACAAGGGAAGGGGATAGATCAGGGCGAAGTAGGACAGTTAGAAATGAGAGCATAGAATGTGAATCAGATTTCTTGCTGAAATGAGTCTTGATCAAATTCACGTTAGTGAAGTAATAGCAAGAGATTAAGGGGTATGTTACAAAGATGGAATGGGGTATGTTGAACGAGGCAATAGAGTAATCACAATGCATTTTCTGTAGGTTTTGTTACAGAAATTTGGTAGGACATGTGCATTTGCCCTGTCTTTGAGTTTTTTTTGGTGTGGGCAAGGAGAGAGAATCTATATCTATAATCAGACCAGAGCACCTTCCTCCATACATTTTGGGAGTCTCCCACATGCCTTTTCTCAAAATCAAAACGGGCCATTTTGTTTTTTGCTGAAAGTAATGGCTCTTCTGGCCACTCTGCCATAAAGCCCAACTCTATGGAGCGTACAGCTTATTTTCGTCCTATGTACAGATACTCCAGTCTCTGCTATGGAACTCTGCATCTCCTCCAGGGTTACCTTAGGTCTCTGTGCTGCCTCTTTGATTAATGCCCTCCTTGCCCGGTCCATGAGTTTTGGTGGGCGGCCGTCTCTTGGCAGGGTTGCTGTTGTGCCATGTTCTTTCCATTTGGTTATGATAGATTTGATGGTGCTCCTGGGGATCATCAAAGATTTGGATATTTTTTTATAACCTTGTCCCTTACTTATTTGGAGAGTTCCTTGGTCTTCATGGCAGTGTTTGGTTAGTGGTGCCTCTTGCTTGGATGTTGCAGCCTCTGGGGCCTTTCAAAAAAGGTGTGTATATGTAATGATAGATCATGTGACACTCAGATTGCACACAGGTGGACACCATTTCACTAATTATGTGACTGCTGAAGGTAATTGGTTGCACCAGAGCTTTTTATGGGCTTCATAACAAAGGGGGTAAATGCCTATTTTCTGTTTTGTATTTCTAAAAAATAGTTTTATGTATATATTTTTCTCATTTCACTTCACCAACTTAGACTATTGTGTTCTGATCCATCGCATAAAATTCAGATTAACAAAACATTGAACTTAAAGCAGTAAGAAAAAAGTCAAGGGGGTGAATACTTTTGCAAGGCACTGTATCTATAATATATATAAAAAGATTATCAGCTGAATAAAATTACAAATTTGACAAAGTCACTACCCACAAATAAAATATCACAGGCAGATCATATAGCTAAATAAATTATCAGCCTTATTAAATTGCGATTCAATAGATTTAAAAGGGCTCTATATAAGCACACAGGCATATTTTTTTACAGAAGTTTTTAGTTAATTAACTTCTATCCAAAAGCAAGGTTTTCACTAACTAAAAACTTCTGTAAAAAAATATGCTATGTGCTAATATAGAGCCCTTTTAAATTTACCGAATCACAATTTAATAAGGATGTATATTTTTAAATTAATCCATTTTATTCAGAGTTTTAAGGATTTATTGAAAATAACCAAAATTCCTGTATCAGTTTATAAATAGCACTATTTGTTCAGCTGTTTTCAAAAAGAAACCTGCAAGGCAAAAATAATCACCCCCCATCACATGCTTTTAGTTGTCTAGTGTTGAAAATCGGTGTTGAAAATCTCTAAAGTTATGTTACACTTCTTGCACTGATTACATTGCACTGGCAAATGAAGCTTTCCTGGTTGAGGTTTAATTATAGGAAAGAGGGGCACAGAAGCTGTATTTGGAGTTCAGAAGGATGTTGACCTCATTTTTGCACCCCTTGAGGGGTGGGCCTGCATTCTTGACATTCTTTAACACCTCAAAGCCCCATATCGCTGACAAGTTCATGAAAAACAGATGTAGACCCAGCTGAGTTCCAGATCCCAACCTACTCAGTGTTCAGTAGTACTGCAAAGCAGAGCTACAGGCCCACAGTCCCCTACAATAAATAGAAGACATTAAAGTTTTCTCATAATCCCTTAATAGTCTGCAATTATCTTTTATAGGCACTGATATCACATTAAGTAATAACACCTGTATATTTAGTAGTGTTACAGCAGCCTGGTCCCCTGACTCTTACCATTACATTGCTGTACTTAATGTGAACATGAAAATTATCAATCAACAATTACTTCATGTTATTTCACTTATTGATTTTTCTATATAGTCTTTTAAATAACTAAACATGATTTGGGGCATTGTTTTAGAAAGGAAATAAACACAGCCTTTACGTTTTGCAACTTTTATATGCATTTATTCTTTACAACACTTTTTCTACTGTCTATTACTTTCTCTGGAGAGTGTGTCATTGTAAATTAATGAGGCTTCATATAGTACTGCTGAGAGCACTTGTATTTGTATGGGCCAGATTATTATTGTGCAGTCATAAACTCCGTCTGTAATCAAAATGCCCACCACCCTCTCAGAGAGTTGATATACTGAAGACAAAATGGTAGATTCCATAGCAGATTAATTGCATGTAAAGGATAATAAATTAGAGGCTGTATTATATGTTTACACTCTAAAACATGTTGGATATTTTCAAGTGTATTTCATAAAAACAGTAACTGCAAATATAACACTAAAGTTAGGAAAATGTATAGTAAAGAATATAGTCACAGTCAGCCAGGCTATATAGCAATGATGTGAAGGTGCGCCAATTTGTTATGAATATAGCAGACCAGGACATGGGCTTGAAGGGTGACTCCAGTCCAAGATAACAATGTGATAATTCATTTTTTTATTAAATATAGGAGGGGAAACGGAAAAAGGAAGAAAATGTGGGGACAGGGAATGCAAAGGAAAAAATAAATACCTGAGAGGAGGGAGAAGATGGAGGGGGACCAATTGTGCACTACCAAGTGAAGCACTGAACAATTAGATGTTACAATGAACCCAAAAACGTATATACCACCCAGTGTGTGTTCTAATAGTTTGAGTTGTAGTTATGCAACTGTGTCTGTCCGTGCCTTTGATTTTCCCATTTTAAATGAGTTTGCAGAAGCTTGTGTGTTTTTTTTATTTTTGGTTAATATTGCATACTGTGCAACAATATGTAATTAATTAGGAGGAAGTTTACAGTTAGTAGGCAAATCAGTTATTGATTTCACCATAGATGAGCAGAGATTCAAAGCACACAGATGAATCAGAAACCTAATAGCTTGGTAAATGTAAGGTATGTTCCATAACAAATATTATAACATTTGTCCACTGGTCATGTCCCAATTTTTAATTCTGGTAATCATTTTCCAATCAGCGCTTTCGTAGAATTCAATAATTATAAAGCCATAACTATGTGAAACAGTGGGGATAAAATAGCCAGTGGATAACAACGCAAGGTACAATTTAAGGGTAAAGTTCAAGCGATCTCGTGGAGATGTTAATTGGGATGGAGAGGTTCTCCCAGAGTTGGCCATCTAGAGAAAAATAATAGGAAAGCACTATTATTGTATGGTTCCCCTTTGTTTTTTTAAATGTGTATTTAATTAAGTATTTGTGTTCCTCAGTCTCAACTCAATAGGAAGTGCTGAAGCCAGAAAAGATCAAAGTTTCTCTAAAATGTCTTCATGCTCATTAGATACATTGCTGCTAATATTTTTAGTTTGTTATATTCTTCATAAACATGAGATGTTGTATCCTAAAGTACAGTGGTTATTTAAACATATGCCTAATTATTCTGTTTTTCATTTATTCAATTGATAAAGCTTATGTATCAACAACTGCAATCTAATTAGACAGAATTGCATAATATTTCAATAATTCTGTATGAAAAAAAAATGTTTTGCCTTTCTTGCCTAACCCTCCCACCTCCCTCCATGAATTCCTAATTCACTCTGTGTCCCAAGGACTTTCTGTAGATGTGCTTCAATAATGGCTTCTAAAAGAGTGACACTCTGGGGAACAGGAAGGAACAGCCTGTCTTAGACTCCCAAATGTGAAATCTGAAACAAAACAGACTCAAAAAAAGCAATGAAGCTAAATCAGTGTCGAGAATCTTAAACAGAGAGTGGTTTAATGGTTCTGTGAGATCTTTTAAACAGTAAAACTTTCTCAAATCTCAATAATGATCATAACAATCCAGAAATGTATAATTAGATTATATATAAAGTTTGATTTCATCAAGTGCGAATATATCCCCCTCCCCCTACTGAAGGTACAAAAATTGTTGCCAATGTCTTCAAGATTAATTTCCTAGTGATGATATCGCTGGATTCTAATGTGAAATGCAAATTAGGGGATTTGGGCCTAGATAAAAGCCTATGTGAACTCTAAAAATGTGGGTTTCACAGTATTTATAAAATAATAATAATGCTGTTGTTACAGTTTCATCTGTACTTCATTAATGAAGGGAAGTACTTTCCTTGCGTATAATTTAATATTCACATTAAGTATGTTTTCATTAAAATTATATTTTGTTGCTTTCAAACTACATCCATTCAGGTCTAAGATGTAAGATGTACTAGTCCCACAATTATGAAATATTGCTAATATGTGTTGCTTACCTAACTCATGCACTTCTCAATGTTATGTTATCCCCTTAAAAGCTGTTTTGTGAGAGTGAGCACAAGCTGTAAAGGTAAATAAGAATCAATAATTTCATGTCCCCTTATAGAATGCCTTAATATCTCAAGAATTTTTAGCAGAAGGCAAGTCTGGCTAGTTTTAGACATGAAGATGCATATGTAAGTGTATTATTTGCTTGCTGAGTCTTTGGTACTTATACATAATTCAGAACAATGCAATAACAATACTGTGAAGTTTCGCCCACAGTAACATTTGCACTAAATTATAGTTCTACCGCTAAATATTGCAGTGTATTTAACTTGTTATCAGAACACACACAATAGCAGTAAGTGCCTTGCACATGTATCCAAAAGGCTTTTCTCCATATGGGAAGACATCCTTCTAGAAAACAAGTAAAATTAGACTTCTTTTCATAGAGCTCCGCTTAGGAGAGTGTATCAGAGAGTGTATGATGGTGGGTAAAGTATTTTAAGATCCTTGAAATTTGTGAAAAATACTCATTTTCATATGTGTGTACATTCCTGCTTAAATATTCAGAATGTTTAAGTAGTAAACATCCCTATAAACAAATTTAATTTTTTTTTGTAATGTTAAGAAATAGATTTTTTTTAGAAAAACTGGAAATTGCTTGATTTTCCACCACCTTTGTGTTGGAGCGCCACCCTTTCAGACTGTGTCAATCCGCAGATGGCTTCCCTGAAGGTGGTTGTTTACTGCAGCATTACTGGCATAGCCTGGAGAAGGTTACTGTAGTTTTCAATCTAAGTTTTCTCAAAAAATATTTTTTAAAGGTATATTTAAGTTTCCTAGATTATGAGAGTATCTGATAGAGGAGAATCAGTAGTCTATGAAAACATTTGTTTTTGCATGAAAAAATACCAAAGTAAACATCTAAACACTTACCATGAAGTTAGCAAAATGTTGTGTAATTTCTGACAGTTGAAAATTAGGGTTAACACCCTCTCCAAACCCAGGCTAAATCAGCATACCACTACAAATTGTTTTGGCCAATCAGGAGGAAGTAGAGGCTGAAACATTTTTTATCATAATCTGGAGTTGCTGTCTGTGCTGCAAAGCAGCCTGGGATATGTAGTCTGGAACATGTTAGAAAGTGCTATGTATGTGTGCGCAGCACATTCACACTAGATTACAACCCTGCAGGCTCTGCAGCCAGGTACACTGTTATGTAAGCTTCCTAGGGGTGTGCAAATCGAAATAGAAGTATCCAGCATATAAACATATAAGTACATTCAACTTTTTAATATAATACATATTTTCTACTAACCAGTGGCTGTTTTTTTAGGAAACATTTGAAACCCAGGAGACTTCTATATACCTTTAATCACATTGAAATAAAATATTGTGTGATCGTTACTACTTAAGAGTTATGAAAGTTGGACCATTAGATTGTCCCTTTAAGTATCATTTATGTATATCTTTGGTGGACAATAGGTGGCCCTGTGACCACATGAGAGCATCAAGGCCTAACCCTTTGGACCCCAACCACAACCTGTTCTAACCACCTGTTAAATCATTTGATAATGATCAAATGGCCCTCAATTATATTCCAAAATACTTCTCCTCATTAACTATACCTCTATTGCCAATTAATTAATTTTCTACACCAGATTTTTCCATTTTGCGTTGGGTAAAATAAAAAGGTTTAAAGCACTGCAGGGCTCTTTTAAGGATTTGGGGGTCACATATGAGGATGTTCAAGTAAAATAGGTTGCTCAGCCCTGGTCTACACATCCTGATCTATATCATCTTGTGGAAAGTGTGCCATAGTCATGAAGCATAACAAGTTGAATAGATGTACTGTATATTTGTACAATATACAGTGGCACTTACCTATGCAGATATTTACCACTGTAACCATACAATAATATATGTGAAAGATCATATGTGCATATTGCTTGCAAAGTGGACTTTAGCCTATACAGGAAAAATGTTGTGGAAATGTAAATAAACATATAAAAATAAAAATAAAAGTAAATATTTTAAAATGCTATAATTTAAAACTATAGGTAACAACAGGTACTTTATAAATTGAATGTTATGTAAAAAGTTTTTGATCCTACCACAAAAAGATTGATTGTCTACCATGCAGTTGCCTATATGAAAGAAAATGACCCCAATGTCTCAGGGTATTATCACTAGCTAATGGCTTTTTTGCGGGTGAATCAGAAAGACTGACTGACTTTAATGTTAGTTCACTGTAGAAAAATGCATGTTTTAATAAACTTCAAATTATAAAGTAGTTGTTATTACCTATAGTTTTACATTATTTAAATTATATCTTTAAATAAATAAACATATGCTATGTCGCAATTGCTTTGTAAATCACATGCTTTATGTACTCAAAAACATTCATATAACGGTGAGCGTTTAAAAGAAGTTTATATTACCTTCTTTAAACTTCATCTTCTAACTTAAAAAGCTTCTAGTCTCTTGATTACATCCATGTACCATAATAAAAAACAGATGCCAAATGTAGTGCCTGCAAAATAGCTTGACCCATAGAATCTGGCAAAGCACAGTCATGGACAGCTGATCTTCTGATAATGAGGTCTTTACTCAATAAAGGTCTCAATTGTGTGACTGGTAGTAACTCTTACTGATGTATTACCAGTGTTTTACTTCCATGATTATGCATACAGGGTTTGCAGAACATAGTGATACATTTATATTTGTATAAATATTACATTTAACTTAAAGGCCTATCTAAGTTTGCTGGATTACGAGTGCCTCTGATGAGAATTAATAGTGTATGAAAACATTTATTTGCATGAAACATACCAAAATAAACTTTTAAACACTTTTCTTGAAGTTAACAAAATGTCTTGCTATTCCTGACAGTTGAAAATTAGGGTAAACACCCACTCCAAACCCAGGCTAAATTAGCATAAGATTAAAAAATAATTTTGGCCAATTAGGAGCAAGAGTGGTTAGTTGAAACATTTGTATCAAAATCGGGATCCTGTTTGTGCTGCAAAGCAACCTGGGATATGTAGTCATATTGCTGCATGTTTCTTTTCTCTCACTATCTCTGGTGACAGTTGCAAGTCTCACATACACTCTGTATCAGCTCTGTCTGCATTGTGTCGGTGGGGGGCAGGCCCAGCACCCAGCAGACACAGGAAGCAGCTGGGCATGGTCACATTCCAGCAGTGACTTGTGAATTTACACCACTGCTCTCCTATTGACTGAGGGAGACACAGCAGGTATATATATCAATGGGTTCCCTAGTGCTGCATGCTAATTGGGTGGTGATCAGTAGCTTGTGTAAATACCCCTGGGGTTTCAACATAATCATTATAGAGATTTTTAGATACTAATAAAAATAAAATGTTTTATGAAATGTGCTGCAAATAGCAAAGCTGCTTTTTGCCTAAACAATGCAAAAAAGTAATAACCCAGGAAACTTGGGTATGCCTTTAAGTGAGATCTTTTGAGAGATACAATTCTCATTTACAGTCAAAAGCAATGCCTATTACAACATACCAACCAGCTCAGCAACAGGATGACCTGCCAGAGATCTAGGAAGCAAATGCCTGAACAGGAAGACACAAATAATGAACCTTTTTAACAATACATAAGGTATATATATATGTTTTATGTGCAAATTATATATATATCGGCTAAGCAAGGAATAAAATTGGTTTAAATGAGGCTGAAGCGCGTATCACTTAGACAATCCTTGGGAAGCTCGGAAGACTTTGAAAATAACAACCAACGGAGCTCAGTGCGAGCCATGCAAGACTTAAACAGAGACAGAGAGCAGAAAGACTCAGGGGAGGGAGAGTAGGTAGATGGCGGAAAGAGACACAGGGGTGAGAGAAGGGGAAAAGACATTCAGAAGAGGGAAATAAGGAAAAAAACACACAGGGCAGGCAGAGGGAGGACACATGGAAGCGAGAAGGGGGAAACAGACACTGGGGTAAGAGAGTGGGGAAAAGCCCACAATGAGCGTAAAAGGCGCTTGTCACGGACCGCTTTTTCTCAGGGTGTTGGGCTATTGAGCCACCAGACGTCTTGGCTCCATCAATGGATTATCTGAATAAACACCTCTATTATATTTCTAAACCTACTTTGTTCCATTGTTTGCCAGATTAAGCTAATCCCATCAGAAAGAGAGGAGGTCAGATATCAGTCTGCCAGATTAAGTTAATCACATCTGATATGTGCTAGAGACATCAGGATATGTATTGGAGTTAATCCTGTTGATCTCAGGATGTGGGGTCATCTCCTGTAATTGTCTGCTACCCCGTTCCATTGTTGTGCTGTGTACACCCCCTCTGTGTCTAACTGCTACAAATACTGTGGTCATTTTCAAAAATAAATCAGCTCACTTGGAGATACATAGAAATCGTGTTTCTCTGACTTTGTGTTTGGTGGCTGCGATACTGAACCTATCTCCACCCTACAAGCAACCTGTCCTGGTCACTACCACAGGAAGGTTACTGTGACTCCTGGAAGCGCTAATTCCTGATGGATAGACTCTGACTGATACAGAAGCCAGATATCAGGGTGCGGGTGCCGAGATTTCAAAGAACCCAATGATCCTTGTGGGCAGTGGGCCTGTAGTCTATAGCAGGTGGCCCTGGGCTTGTATAGCCCCTACTCTCGGATCATCGCAGCGCTCATCAAGGGCCTCAAAATGAGTGCCGAGGGTGCTCATTGCAAGGCTTGAAAGTGGCAGTTTGGCCGAGGTCTGCAATGAGTGGCCCGTAAAGTAGACTGTGGGAGAGGCTCGCAATGAGCGCCAAGGGCTCGCTCGCAAGACTTTACAAATTACAGGGGTTGCAATGGCTGAGATCCCCGATTAAACTTTACAGCTGATCGCAAGACACACAACAGTTTACGCTTTTAATGGCCGAAAAGGTCTCAACCGCGTAACTCCAAAGACCCCCAAAACCAGCCAAATAAGTTTACAAAAATACTAATACTCTCACACACAGCACAGGGAGAGAGCCAGGAAGCCTGTGAGTGAGGTTGCAAGCTAATTTGAGCCATATTTGGCGTTTTTTGTCGATAGAAAATTGGCTAAGCGAGATAAAAATGCCGGACGAACAAACTTGAAAATTCTCAAACACAATCAAAATGAGGGCAAAGACAGTAACACTTACACGAACAACGGCAGGCACGCGGGACTTAGAAAATAGACGACGTGAAGCCAGTAACACTTACACGAACAACGCCAGGCACGAGGGACTTAGAAAATACACGACGGTGAAGCCAGTAGCATTTACACGAACAACGCCAGGCACACGGGACTTAGAAAATACACAACGGTGAAGCCAGTAGCATTTACACGAACAACGCCAGGCACGCAGGACTTGGGAAATAAAACCATCGTCAGTCAGCGCGCGCCACAAAAAGATTAAGCAGACACACAGAGGAGAATGATATGGGGAAGGGACAGGGGGGAGATGGTGGAAAGAGACACATGGCATTCCCAAGCAAAAAAATGTGTGTGTATATATATATACCGTATTTTTCGCCGTATAAGACGCACTTTTTCTTCCCCAAAACTGGGGGAGGAAAGTTGGTGCGTCTTATACGGCGAATATACCTTTTCAAACTGCCTCTCTGTCCTCTTGATCTCACCCCAGCGCTTCCTACCAGCATCGCGTCGGCCGGTGCGTCCTAGTGACGTCACACACGCAACGCTGCAGTACACGAGGAGTGCTGGTAGGAAGCGCTGGGGTGAGATCAAGATGGCAGAGATCAGAAGAAAGGTGAGGATCAGGAGGGTCAGGGAGGGTCAAGGGCTCCCAAATGCTGCAGTATATGTATATGTATGTGTGTATGTGTGTATGTGTGTGTGTATGTGTGCATGTATGTGTGTGCATGTATGTGTGTGCATGTATGTGTGCATGTGTGTGTGTGTATGTGTATGTGTGTGCATGTATGTGTGTGTATGTATGTATATGTATGTATGTGTATGTATATTTATGTGTGTATGTATATGTATGTATGTGTATATATATATATATATATATATATATATATATGTATATTTATGTGTGTATGTATATGTATGTATGTGTATATATATATATATATATATATATATATATATATATATATATTTGTGTGTAATGTAGGTGTGTATCTGTGTGTAAAGTGTATTTGTGTTTGATTCAGATTTTTTTTTTTCTTGTTTTCCTCCTCTAAAAACTAGGTGCGTCTTATCTGCCGGTGCGTCTTATAGGGCGAAAAATACGGTATATAAAATATATAAAAAAATAAATACTGATGTAAAAGGAGTCTAGAATGCTTGTAGTGAAAGGTAAGAATCAAGAAGTGGAATTCAGGGTAAGGGTAGGTAGACATAAACTACTCTGGACTGCCCATTCAGTAGAGGCATTGTCATAATGTGGGATCAGTTGTGACGGTACCAGTAGCATTCTGAAAAAGTAGAGATATAGCATAGAGTTGGTCTCATTTGGGAGTTTATGCAATGAACTTTAGAGAGTTATTTGTTATATTTCTTTTTAGATAAAATAGAACTATACATAAATTTACATATATATATATATATATATATATATATATATATATATATATATATATATATATATAAATATAATATAAATACATATTTTTTTTTTTTTGACAGGAATAACATTTTAAGGCTGGGAATGCTGTACCTTCGATGATCATTGCGAGCCCCGCGCCGAACGCCTTCTGCACTCATCGTGTGGCTCGTGATAAGCGCCTTTGACGTTCATCCCAAGCCTCTTCTCCGTCTACTTTACGGGCCTTCGGTGCTCATTTCGAGCCTCTCCCCACTCTCTGTGTCTGTTTACCCCTCCCCCCCTCCTCTCCCTGCCCTGTGTCTTTTGTTTTTACTTACCCCCCGTGTCTCTTTTGATCCGTCTCTCAGCGCTGTGTCTCTTTCCACCCTCTCCCTCCCCTGTGTGTTCTCCTGAATTTTTGTGTGTCTCGCGATGAGTACGGTTGTTTGCGTTGTTCGGCTAAGTTTTACTGGCTTCAGGTTAATTTTTACTGGCTTTGGCTAAGTGTTACTGGCTTCGCGGTCGTTTTTACTGGTTTCAGCCTCGTTTTCACCCAGTTACGTTTTTTCGGGAGCCATTTTTTTTCTTGCTTAGCCGATTTTCGATTGCCAAAAAAATGACAAATTAACATGCAACGTCATGCACAGGCTCCTGGCTCTCCCCCTGTGCTGTGTGTGAGTGTCTAAGGTATTTTATTTTTATTATTTGGTGTTTTTTGGTGGTCTTTCGAGTTCGGTGGTTTGGCCGTTAAAGTCGTAATTTGCTGTCTTGCAGTCCAAAGGGACTTAGCCTGCAATAAGCGCCAAAGGCGCTTATTGCAGGCCTCGCGACGAGCACCATAGGTGCTCATCGCCAGCGGCGCTGGCCTCTCTCATCCCGCTCTGCCTCTCTCTCATCTCCCCCTCTGCCGCTGTTACGGGCCGCAACCACGAGGCCCGCAGGACTTAGGCCTCTCTCACCCCCCTCTGCTTCTCTCTCATCTCCCACTCTGTCTCTCTCTCCTCTCCCTCTCTTGCTCTCTCTTATCTCCCCCTCTACCTCTCTCTCATCTCCCCCTCTGCCTCCCCCAGCACCCCAGCTTACCTCCAAACCCTGCCAGTAGCTTGGCCGTACCTTGTTCCAAACCCTGCCAGTAACTTGCGGTCCGTACTCACCATTGTCTCCACCTCTTCAGCTCCCGTACTTCGTCCGGAACTACTTTCTGGATCAAGCCACGCATTGCACAGGCGGGATGCGCATGTTCAATGCGCGGCTTGATCCAGAAAGTTGTTCTGACCGAAGAACGGGAGCCGAAGAGGAGGAGAAGACATGGAGTGCGACAATGCTGGCAGGGTTACATCCAGGTAACAGATACAGAGCAGAGGGAAAGGAGACACAAGGGAGGGAGAGGAGGGGGAATTGAGACAAGGGAGGGAGAGGAGGGGGAACTTTTGTAATGTTTAAAACATGCTCTTTGAAATGCTTTGAAAATAGTTGTGTTTTTTGTCATTTTAAAACCATATTACTTTTACTGGCTATTAATAAATGTAACCTATTCTTTAAAGATTGTATTATAAATACCTTATCATTGAAACTAAAAAATGCCAGCTCAATGTGAAAGACTTGCTACCTCCAAGAACATTTAGCAATTTGGTTTTGTACTTGAGTACTTGATTTCATTTTCACATTATGTTCTTAAACTAAAATGGTCCTCAGAGAAGTTAAACATGCATACACCCATAGTCTGCATCCAATTATCATCCATATAGTATTGCAAGCAAGCTCTTGTATTACTCGGAAATATTTCCAAATGTGAAGTCAATTAAAAAGCACAGAATCAGTGAATTTGAACTCACAGTGATACTGACTAAAACAAAGGAACCTCTTTCTTTTGTTTGGCGATTCTCTGCTTGTTGGAGACAATAATGTTGTAATTATATTCTGTTGTCTTAAACTGTTTAGATTAAAGTAATTTTCATCTAGTGGTTTAGATATGACGCATATCTGTTTTAAGAAATATTCTGTAGCAAGAAATTGGACACTATAAAATGGAAACACTAAAAATAGCTAAAGATATGATGTGTTGAAGAAAACCAGAATCTTTATATTTGAAAGTAAAATCTATGACAGAGCCAGAGATTGTCCATGCTATAATGTTTATAATATATAAATAGATAACGGTAATGCCTGATGCAACACAGTGAACACCTATTATGCAAACCCCGTCACAATTACCGTATTGGCCCGAATATAAGCCTCACTTTTTTCCGATTTGTGGGCTTGGAAGTTACAGGTATGGCTTATACTCGTGACTGTAAAAATGATTGCCGATTTGCGGGCTTGAGACTGCGGAATTGTAGCAATTGAATAGCGATTTGCGGTTTTAGCGATGTTAACATTTAACAGTAGGCCTGTAACCCACTATTTTATTCCCTGAATCTAATTGGCTTTTGTCTTTTTCTCTCCAATTTAAAGGGTGCGGCTTATATTCGCATATTATATTTTTTCAATTTTTATCCCTTGAATTTCACAGGTGCGGCTTATATTCGGGCCAATACGGTAACCAATGGAGCTTCGAGGAGTAGTGGCTCCCCCACTGACTAACATCTTTCTGACAGCGCCCTACCCTTATATACCATTTTTATGGCTTCTGATTGGCTCAAATATATGTGCATCATATTTCAACATATCAAATTTTACCGGCTCCATTTCTGAATGGTTAAAATTCTAACCAATCAGTATGAATGGACTGAAATCTGTGCATTCCGATCGGTTAGACTTTAACCATTTAGAAGCCTCTATTTTCTACCAATCAGCCAATCAGAATAGGGCTTCATACTAATGTGACCCTTCTGTGACTGGCTTTTAAAGAGCTAATCATAATAGAGTTTATGAGCAGTATATTGTATATAAAATAATAAATCTAATATTCACTTATTTATATACAACATACACTGCTTTATATAACATCTAGCAGTGTATGTTAGATATTAATGCATGAATATTGGTTATATTATTGTATTTATATATAAAATATAATGCTAACCTGTGGTTGAAACCCTTGATGATGAATATCATCCTTGCAGGTAGTAAAAAGCAGAATGAGGGTTTAGTAAATGTATTAAACTTGGGTTTTCACAACAGATGCAGGTTAGACGCCCCATTCGCTACAACTCACAATCAGCTGTGATGAGCTAGATATAGCAGGTAAATTTGAGCTATTGCTGGTATGTTAGCACCTTCAACCCTTCTGAAAATGTGTCCCATAGGATTTTAGGTATTGTAAGTCTAACATATTGGAAGTAGCATGAAGTTAATATGAATTTAATAGAGAGGTGGTTGACAATTTTGGTGCCTGTTGAAATACGTATTTTTTCTTGTTATTTTATCCACATAATCAACTGCACACTAAAAGTGTGTACGTGACTAAAACTGGTTTATTACTTATTTGAACAATGTATTTATTCATTGATAGAGTGCTTTTTAGATTTTGCCAGTATGGAAATATTATAGCTAAAATATTTTAGCTAAAGCATAACTGTCCTCCAATTGCTATGATATAACCTAGTTCCAAACTAGTTTTTCTTCTTGTTCTTCTATTTAAGGCATCTGAGCTCAGCACATGACAACACATGGGTGTTGCTCACATACACATATCAGGAAACATAAACTATAGAGCATGTATGCAGTTATGGACCATAGAGGCATGACTCCTGGATAGTTGGACGGGAGCAAAGTTACTAAAATGCTCTTTTCCACCCCTCAGAAATACAGCTCACACTTGTACACTTTCAAAAGGGATAATGCACATTATTGGAACACACATAGATTTACATACATGGGAGGACAAACAGGTCCCAGTGATTCAATTAATTTGCAGAGTAACAAAAGGTAACATAATTAAGACCAGCTAATCTAATCACTCAGCAGGAGGTCAGTGCCCAACACCCTCATTGTGTCCCTCAGACCTGTCCCTGTGTGGGTGTGGCTTGACTGTGTGGGCGTGGCTTGACTGTTAAACTAATATAAAAGGTTTGTGAGCTGTTTGGGGCTGTTTGCAAGTGGATTTTCCTTACAGGTAAAGGCTAATAAATTGCAGAGTGCACTAATTGTGCCCAGGTGAGAAGGCAGAATTTAATATAAACAGGAGAAGGGGCGAACTTGTGAGCTTGCGAACATTTTTAGTATCAAGTGCAATTCTAGTAAAAGCGTAGGAGTTTAAATAAAAGGAGGGACTTCAAAGAAAAGGGAGGGCAGATTTATAATGCAAAGGAGGAAAACTTTATACAAATATATTATTTTATATGCTTTATATTTCCCACTGAAATTTTGTAGACAATAATAATAATTATGAGTCAGTCCAGTGGCAACCTCACTCAGTGTACATCCTGTCATATGTATGCAGTACTGGAACAGATGATCCAGGGTCCATACCTCTGTGAGAGGCATGAGCATGTTGCCTTTCTGGAAGCTCAAATTGGAGATCTGGAGAGGCGAATTGCAGCACTTAGTGATATTGCTCCACTGGAAAGGGGGTTGGTGCTCACTGAGCACAGTTTAGCTGGGCCTAGCATGGAGGGTGGAGCTGGGGCTATTTGGGATGTCCAGGGAGGTAGCTGGGTTACAGTTAGAAGGGGAATCAGGGGGAACAGGAGGAGGCATGCCAGTTCTGAGTTGGCAAACACCATCAGATTTGCCAGATTGAGTGAAACTGTTGGGGATGTCCATTCAGGAATGGCAATGCCATATAGAGCTGTTCCCTCTAACAGCCAGGAGAACAGTTCTACTGGAGGAGTGGGTGGGCAGAATAGGCAGAGAAACAGACAGGTTTTGGTGGTAGCGGACTCTATTATTAGGAAGGTAGACAGGGTGATTTGTCACCCAGATCCCAGCAATCGAACAGTTAGGGTAGACAAATTATTGGAAGGGGCTGGAAATGAACCGGCGGTCTTGGTACATATTGGTACCAATGACAAAGTTAGTGCAAGATGAAGTGTCCCAAAGAATGATTTTAGAGAACTAGCTAATAAGCTGCATGCAAGGCCCTCGAAGGTAGTATTTTCTGAGATACTACCAGTGCCACGTGCTAGCCCAGGGAGGCAGAAGGAGCTTAGGGAGGTTAATGCGTGGCTAAAGATGTGGTGTACTAAGGAGGGGTTTGGGTTTTTAGAGCACTGGGCTGACTTCTCACTTCGGTACAATCTCTACAGTAGGGATGGATTGCACCTTAATGATGAGGGAGCTTTTGTGCTAGGGGATAGGATGGGAGAAAGGCTGGACGAGTTTTTAAACTAGTAGGTGGGGGGGAGGGACTAGATATAAGTAATGGGGTAGAAAGTGAATTAACAACTCATAGGGGAGGAGATGGGGGAGGGGTAGTATAGTCAATTGGGAGGTAGTACTAAGTAACTCAAGTACAGTGGCAGGCACTTCAGAACTACAGACTCATAACATAAGGTGTATGCTTGCTAATGCCAGAAACTTGCCAGGAAAAATGGAGAGTTAGAATTATTAGCAATTAATGAAAAATGGGAATTAATAGGCATTACCGAAAGGTGGTGGGATGAATCTCATGACTGGACTGTTAATCTGGATGATTATAACCTATTTTGGAAAGATAGAGGCAATGGTAAAAGAGGAGGATGGATTTGTCTATATGTTAAGCCTGAATTTAATCCTATAGTCAGAGAAGATATTTATGGTGGACCTAGTGATAAAGTTGAAAGTTTGTGGGTAGAGTTAAATAGCGGGGCAGCAAATTCCAAAATAATATCAGTAGGAGTATGCTATAAACCGCCAAATATAGCTGAAAGTTAGGAAATACAATTATTGTTACAGATTGGAAATGCAACTAAGCATGGGCAATTCTAATGATGGTAGATTTTAATTACCCTGAAATAAACTGGATAAATGTGAACAGCAGTTCAGGGGAGCAGGTTGAGTACACTCAGGGATCATTATCTGGCCCAGGTTATACAAGAGCCTACTAGAAGTGACGCTATTTTAGATTTAGTCATCACAAATAATATTGATATAGCATCAAATGTTGGAATAGGTCAACCTTTGGGAAACAGTGATCACAACACAGTCTCATTTGAGATTGAATTAAAAAAAACAGAATTTTAAGGGGCCAACAAAAACTCTTAATTTTAAAAGTGCAGATTTTAACAGTCTAAGGGCAGCAATACAAAGTATAGACTGGGAGAGAACTGATAGGTAAAATCACTGAACATAAATGGACAACATTTAAATCCTTACTAAATATACATACACATCGACATATACCATGTGGGAATAAAAGTAAAAGGAATAATTCCCATCCACTGTGGCTTAACAATGATTTAAAGCTCAAGATACGGAGTAAAAAACAGGCATTTAAATTATACAAACAAGAGGGGACAGAGACTGCTTTACGGGAGTACAAGGAGATCAACAAGGCTTGCAAAAGGGCTATTAGACTGGCTAAAATCGAAAATGAAAAGTTAGTTGCAAAGGAGAGTAAGACTAACCCTAAAATATTTTTTAAGTATATTAATGGGAAGAAGGTGAGGAAGGAAGCTATAGGAAAATTACAATGTGACACAGGCCATCTGAAAATTAGTGACCAGGAAAAGGCAGATGAGCTAAATAGGTTTTTTTTTATTCGGTATACACAAGGGAGGTACCAGTGGTTGGGACACTGCAACATAATGGGGCTACACTACCTTTGCCAAATAATTGGTTAACACAGGAAGTAATCCAAAAGAGGTTGGAAAAAATAAATGTTAATAAAGCCCCAGGTCCTTGAGTTTTCAAGATTCACTCAACACAGGGTCTCTACAAGATGACTGGAGAAAAGCAGATGTGATACCTATATTTAAAGAGGTAGCAAGAGCAAACCAGGGGTATTATAGACCAGTGAGCCTCACTTCTGTAGTGGGGAAGCTTTTAGAAGAGTTAATAAGGGATAATATACAAGAATATGTCTATTTAATCAGGATTATAAGTAGGAGTCAACATGGATTTATAAGGGATAGGTCATGTCAAACAAATCTAATTAGTTTCTATGCGGAGGTTAGTAGGAACCTGGCTTAAGGCAACTCAGTGGATGTAGTCTTTTTAGATTTTGCAAAGGCTTTTGATACAGTGCCACATGGAAAACTATTGTGCAAACTAAGGGATACAGGAATTGTAGTAAATATCTGCTCATGGGTTGATAGCTGGCTAAAAGACCAGAAGCAAAGGGTTGTTGTAAATGGAACATACTCTGATTGGACTAATGTGGTAAGTGGGGTTCCTCAGGGTTCTTAACATATTTATTAATGACTTAGAGGTGGGATTGGAGTGTGGTGTCTCCATTTTGGCTGATGACACAAAGTTGTGCAAGGTAATTAAATCAGATAACGATGTGCTTTCCCTCCAAAGGGATTTACATAAAATTGAGGAATGGGTATCTTAATGGCAGATGAGATTTAATATGAATAAATGTAAAGTTATGCATCTGGGAAGGAAAAATAGCCATGCAATTTATAATCTTAATGGAGCAAATCTATGTGTATCAGATATTGAAAGTAATTAACAGTGCTCAAAGCCAAGCAGCAGCTGCAAAGGCAAATACAATATTAGCATGTTTTAAGAAGGGTATAGAAGCAAGGGAAGCAAATGTAATTCTGCCACTATACAAATCTCTAGTACGCCCTCATTTGGAATTTGGAGTACAGTTTTGGGCACCACTACATAAAAAGGACATTTTAGAGCTGGAAAAGGTACAGAGGAGGGCAACAAAACTAATAAGGGTAATGGAGGGGCTAAGTTAGGAAGAAAGACTAACCAAATAAACGTATTTTCTCTAGAAAAAAGGCGTCTATGTTTACCTCATATAAATACATCCAGGGTCAGTATTAAGATTTGTCAAGGGAGGTTTTTGTGCCAAGAGATTTTCAATTGACAAGAGGACATCCCTTGAGGTTAGAAGTAAAAATATTCCACCTTAAAGAAAGAAAAGGGTTCTTCACAGTAAGGGTGGTTAATCTGTGGAATTCTCTACCAGAGGAGGTGGTGACAGCGGATTCGATAGATAACTTTAAAAGGGGACTGGATTTATTTCTAATTAAAAAGGGAATTCAGGGTTATCATAGATAATTAGAGAGACAGTATTGATCCAGGGAGAAATCCGATCGCCAGTATCTGGGGTCAGGAAGGAATTATGTTTTTTTTTTTTTCTTTGAGACGATTGGCTCACTTGGTTTTTTTTTTTTTTTGCCTTCCTCTGGATTAATTAAAAATAAAATACAAAATAAATAATTAAATAATTGATTAATAATTAACAACTAATTAATTAATATTTAATTAGCATATTGCAGATCAGAGGAGATCTTAAAAGGTTGAACTTCATGGACTGAAAGTCTTTTTTCAACCTTAATTACTATGTAACTATGTAACTATGTAACCAGCCTTAACATGCACAATGCATCTTTCACCCTCCTGTACCACACACAAACCCTTTAGATTGTAAGTTTGAGAGTATTCTTAGAAGGTGCTTTAGATAAAGCACTATACACACTTGATTCTAATTTCAAAGGCAGGGCTCTCCATTCTTTGCATTGTACCAAATGTGTTTTTGCTTTGTACTTAATCTATGAACAGTGCTATGGAATATGTTGGCACTTTACAAATAAAGATAACATTAATATTAATTTACAGGGGGTGAAAGTCTCCAGACCCTAAAGGATCCAAACAGGGGAAAACATTTTTATTAAAGCCAGCTGGAAACCCCAAAGCCCAGGAATGTTATGTATACCTTGTGCTGGCACAGGGAAGGGATTCACTTGGGGAAGATGGTACTAGACTCCTTTGGGGAAGAAAGAGAAGAAGATACCACAGTATTTTATTACATGGCTTCTATCCCATCAAGGTTTTTATCACACATTGTTACAATGGAATCCCACTATAGGGCATGAATGAAAGACTGCTGAGAACAACAAAAAAAAGTTTAAGTGACAACCCAAATAATGCATTACTAGAGGGAGAAAATATTTGTTAACAGTGAATCAAGAGACTCCACTGTGCTAAAGTCATAGGCAGTGGTTTGAGATGTAAATTATATGATAATAAAATAGCTGTTTGTGCAGCTTTATCCTCTTGAGACTAAGAATTTAATGCTGGTTTAGAAGATCAAAACACTAGGAAAGACTGTGAGATGGCAGATTTTCCCATAGCTAAGAAGGCACCAGAGGATAAAAGGAAAACCTCTGAAAGAGGCATAAAGCTGAAGAAGAAGGCAGCTGGAGAACATACATGTGATTGGTCCTTTGAAGACACACTGTCATCCAACAAAAGGTTGATTTCATCATAAAAACAGCATGAAGAACTAGCTATTTTTTTTTTCTCCACAATATATAATTCCTGAGAAAACAACGTTTTGGTGCTAATGTGTAGCACAGTATGCTAATTTGCAACTCAGAACACTTGATAAGGGTAGGGATTCTAACTAAATGACAACATTGGGAATTATAATTTTGTCCAACACAAAGACAGACCAGTAGACTGTAATTATAAGTAGGACATCAAGGCAGCTAATTAGCATTCATTAGCATGCCTTTTGCAAAAAAATGTATTACACATAATCCTGAATTTCACAGGAATGATTCACTGTAGAACAAATGACTATTACAATGTATAGTCAGTTTTTCGTGCCCTCTTTAACACATCCGGCCGTGATGTTTATCAATTATTTATTTATGTAAGGTACTATTAGTACTCTCCCTTAACTTTATATCATTGTTTTAACCAGGTTATTAAATTAATCATATCTCCCACAATGTAACTGCTATAACATTTACACGACACTAAGGGCCATATTAAATTCGAGCCCTGTAAGTCCAACGTGAAGCACATAACGGCTGCGTGCTTGAAACGTGGCCGAACTACGTTGCTATTAAATTAGAATGGTCTGCGAGCTACGGGCTTGAGACGCAAATCGCAGCTTGTTTGTAGAACTTTGGATTTGCGGCCTTGTGGTTGATCAACTAGTGTAGACCGTAGTTACGGGTTTAGACGGAGCCAGTGGAAAAAGAGATTGTTAGCTTTAAGTCACTGAAAAAGGGGAGTTGCGATCGGACCCACATTCCACAATAATGCAATATTAATAAAGCCGTAAATATGATATTCTACTACATGCGAGTTACAGTATATGTATTAATACATTGATTACCGAGATCGCTGTAACACGAAAATTAAACATGAAATAAAGTATTTTTTGGGGCCGATTTGCGGCTTGAGAATGTTGTGCTAATTATTCTAAGACCTAACATCACTTCCCCTTAATAATATAATATAAATATAAATAATATAAATAAATGTACAGTAGTGTGTTTTTATTTGCATTTACCGGGCTACGTAATGGTCTTTACCCCCCTTGCGAGTCCTCTCCAGCACTCGTAGGGCTTTAGGCTCCATTTGTGTGTTATGGGCTCGCGGGTGACTTTGTTGCAATTTAGTTGCATGATTGGAATTGTACCAGTTACGGGCTTGACAGATCAAAGGATTTGCAGGCTGCAAAGATCCAAGTTCATGTCCCGTAGGCATTTTTCAGCCACCCTGCGTCTTAACCCGCAAGTCCTCTGCGGGCTGTGTTACGGGGCTAATTTAATAGCTGTAACATGTAAAATTGGAGTTGCAGGCTACGTTTTAAAACATAGCCCCAATTTGATAGGGCTATAAGAGTAGCAAATTATTTTCTTCTGGAGCCTCCCCATGTCCTCCTGTTCCCTCACTAGAGCTACCATCTTGCTCAGATGTGACCTTAAGCCATGCTAACTTAAGAGTGGCTCCACAATAGTAGTGCTGCTGCATTATTGTCTGTTAATTAACTACATTACACTGTAGTGTTAAGACCCTTCTTGTGGGCATGGCTTAAGTTACAGCAGTACAAGGTGGCAGCTCTCATGAGAGAAAACATGAAGAAAGTAAGAATCTGATACTCTGGAGGCTTCTTATAAGTAAGCGAGGTGTACATTTTATATCATATTTATATTGGGGATGATACAATTAGTTAAGTAACCTAGGTAAAATGTTTACACAAAAGAAAAATATTGCCTAAGGAGGCTCTATTAACAAGAAATAAAGATGGAACTCCAAATATTGTGTTTGTTTATTAGAACACAAACCTGAATACGAGATATTTAAATGCTTTTAGAACATGTGTGTAATTTACCTAAAATGCCATAATTGCTGCAATCCTATTTAATAATCCTGGCATATGCTCCTGATTAGAGCAATAAGAAATTATTTGGACATCCTCAGCCAGAGGAGGAGTCACATGTTTGCCCATGTTTTCTGTATGGGCATTTTAGGTAATCTAAGCAAAAGTTCTTAAAGCATTTTAATTATCTCATACTCAGGTATGTTATTAGTGTTTTATGCTAGAACAGGCTGAAATATTATCTCTACAAATAATTAATGGAAATGGACCTTTATTATTCTGCTGAAGAAATACCACCGTAATATCAGAAGAGGATGTGCACAGACATAGGTGTCATAATTAATCTCCTTAGAGAATTAAACGCCTGCAAAAATGGACATTGATTTATTGCTGCTCTCTTTCCCTACATGTCCTGCCCACACTGCCATTTCCATACCTAAGAGAAGATTCTGTTGTTTCAAAACTATTTGCCAAACCATATATAGCCTTATCCTGTAAAAGTACCTTGTATATTGTAGTTTTCAGTTACAAGATTACAGCTTTGTTGTGACCAACTGCCTATCATATTCAGAAAAACTGATATCAATATTAGAATGAGTCAACTACAACTTGTAAGCATGAATTAACTACTAATTGTAGATGTATTATTAGGGATTCACATTCAATCAGAATGTATTGGATTGTATCTGTATATTTCACCCCATCATGAAATGTCATACTGGATTATGTACAATAATCAATAATAATTGAAAAACCTGCCAATATGTCCTTTTTATATTATCAGCTATAATAACAATACCAACAAAGAAATGGCTTCTATCACATAACTCCTAACTCTCCTACTAACCATGCTGTAGTTAACCCTAGGTAATAGATTAAACTTTTACTTAATCTTCATCCTTATAAATGTCATCTGAAATGTAGCATAAACGACAAGCAGAGAAGCGTGGAGGAATGCAGTAACATCATCGTGGATGGCAACTAGGGCCCCCATGCTAATTAAACAGTGTGATTTGAGGTATACCCATCATTTGGATGTCGAAGCTTTTTTCACTATGTTGCATGTTCATGTTAATCTTTGCACTTGCAATATTATGGCACTCAGCCCACATTCGTAAAGCCTGCCTTGTACACAAGAGATTTGAGTATGCAGAGTACCCAAACCATGGGCGTCGGAGCCAAAACTTTTTTGGGGGGAATACAGTTTAAAGAAACAAAAAAGCTGTAGTCCTGAATGGTGCAATTCTATTACCAAGGCAGGCAGCAGGGGTGGAACTACTGCTGGTGCACCAGGTGAAATGCCTGGAGGTGGGTTTATTGCTAAATCTTTTTTTTTTATTTCTTCATTTCAATTCTCAATGCCTCTGGGCACCACCTACCCACCCAATATAAATAAATAAATATATATATATATATATATATATATATATATATATATATATATATATATATATATATATATATAATATAAATCATAGGTCGAAGTCGAAGATTTCTTGGAAAAGACTGCTCCATAGACAAATCTGGTAATGCATGGTTAAGGCTAATTCTTTTTGTTCCCTGTTCATATAATCTGGGGGGATTTGTAATCAAAACCAAGCTTTACAGATGATAAACAGCTCTAGGAACCAATAGAAAATGAGAACATCTTGAGTGAGAACAAGTGCCATAACCATTATATTTCTATTTTTTATTTATTATTTTTGTTAAATAAATAGATGTGACAATTGTATTTATAGACTCAATATACATAAATGTGTTTATGTTGTGTTTATATATTGTATAATAATGAGTATTCAGTATACTGTGATACCTTGTGTATTGGACAAACGCCTTTAAAATCAATGAGCTTTCGAGGTTTGACCTCTTTATCAAGACTGGTGCCAGATTTGATAAAGAGAGGTCAAAAATCAGTGGAAAAGTTTGCTGTTCTTTTTGGCTCTGGCCTCAGTCACTCGTAACAGTCCTCTCACAATGTTTCAGGGATGGGTGATTAACATAGATCGGGAAATGTACTTTGCTCTTAATCATGGTGTAATCTTCAATACAGGGGATTAGAATGGAGGCCAATATTATTAAAATAACTTTTTTTTCTTACTAAGGCCTTTCTTTGCTGCTCTTTGCATATATATTTCTAAGGTTAATTAAAAGTGATCTAAAAAATAGACTCAACTTGACAATCACTTTGGTCTTTTAGTAAATAGCCTGGGATATGTGTACAGTTGGTGACCTTCACGCAATATATTAATGAATTGGTTTGAAGAATTTCCTTATGCAAGTTAAGCATCAATTTCAGTAAGCAAATATGAACAAACAGCTTTCAGTATGTTAAGAAACTGAAGGAAACGAAATATAATTCCTAAATAGTGAAAATACATATTTCTGAGACATTAACTGTGCACAGTAGTGGTGTGATGAATTAAAAAGTTATTGTTATTGAATATTTTACAGGTACAGTGCTTATAGTGAGGACCTCAGTTAATAAATGGTTTAGTTCAAGACCTGTACTTTTGTTTAAGGATTTGTTTTTTAATTTATATCAAAATTGGCATTGTCAAACATAGAATTTATTTTTAGTTCAACCACTTGCAAAACTTAATACCATGTTAAGGTCTGGATAAGAAACATATGCTGACCCTACACATATCTGGTATCATTTTTATTATTATTATTATTATTATTATTATTATTATTATCACTCTTTATTTATAAAGAGCCAGCATTTTTTGTAACACTATTTAGGAAAATAGAGCAAAGTAGAGTGTGCACAAGAAGCTAATTTAAAATCTATGAACAAATACTAAAGTAAGTAGCAATACAAATGCAATACAATTGGGCAACAGACAAAATTGAGGTTCCCACTCTAAACAGGTTACAATTTAGGAGGAAATGTTGGGGTGTGAGACAGATGCATGATGGGAAGGATAATGGCAATAATGTATGGCTACATGCCAACTTATTATGTATACATATATATATATATATGATACAATATGGGTCAAGGCTTTCATTCCTTTTAGTGGCCAAATCTGGTAATGCATGATTAAGTTTAATTTTGCTATTTTTTGTGTCCCCTATTCATTTAATCTGGGGGGGGGGGGATTTGTCCCCCCCAGCTCCTATGCCCCTGGTTATAAATATTTAACCTCCTTGGCGGCCTGGCCGTGTCAGTGTTCACAAGTGTTAAAGTGGTACACTGGGTGGTGCTGACGCGGCCAGACCGCCTTGTTCCGCCCCTCTCCCGCATGAGTGTGATCACGAGCGTGGCTTGGGGTTGCCGCTTTAGGTACTGAACATTAACCCTGAGCCACGCTCGGGATTACCACTAAGGTGGTTAAAGAAAATATAGGCAGAGTATGGCTTTGTACCAAAGGTGACCTTGACTTTATGTAATTATAGGGCACTATAATGATGTAGCGATCTATACAGCTTGTTCATGGACATGTTAAACCATACTCTAATGCTTATATGATGTAAACCATAATACATTTATCAAACAAGTCTTGTTTTTATAACTTGTACCCATGAACTAGACACAATGTGGATATACATTTATAAGAGAAAAATGTAAGGATATGACACAACACTTTTAAGACAAAACAATAAATTCACACTAGAAGCTTAAACCTGCAAAGATCATATATAACCATATCAGAAATAAAATATTTTTTTTCTGAATGAGCCCAAACTAGAGAATTCAAATATAAATTAAATAATCCTGTACAATAGCATCCATCATCTTTGCTAAAAACTGTAGATTTTTATATTTTCCTGAAACAGAAATTTAACACAGCACTTTTTATGACAAAAAAAAAATATTTCAAAATGTGTGCCGCATATTTCTTGCATACTTTTATGTCAGATGTATATAGCCACATATCTTGTAGCCATAGTAGGGGTCAGTGACTTATGACTCTAGAGCCAAATGTGGCTCAGTATATATCAACAGATCACTCTTTTATCACCTCATATCAGATTAGCTTTGAATCTGTATCAGTTTGTTTAAAGGGATATGTAAATTTGCTGGATTATAAATGCATCTGATAGTGGAGAATTAGTAGTGTATGCAAAAAAAATTGCATGAAAAAATCCCAAAATAAATATTTAAACACTTACATTGAAGTCAGCAAAATCTCTTGTAATTTCTGACAGTTGAACATTAGGGTTAACACCCTCCAAACCAAGGCTAAATTAGCATCGAATTTAAAATTATTTGTTTTAGCTAATCAGGTTAGCTGAAAGTTTTTGAATTAATGCTGGGTTCCTGTTTGCGCTGCAAAGCAGCCTGGAAAATGTAGCAAAGCAGCCTGGGATATCTAGTGTATCACTGATATGTGCTATATATTTCTGCTGACATACAGACACGAAGCTGCAAGGAGATTGGCTGAGCAAGTAACAGCAGGTAAATGGTGGGTTAATATTTCTCCCCTAATTCTGAATACTGATTGGGGGGGTCAGATGCCTGTGTAGACACCCCCAGAGGTGTCAACATAATCATTAGAGGGATGTTTAGATATTAATAAAAATAAAATATTTTATGAGATGTGCTTTATACAAATAGGGTGCTTTTTGCCTATAGAGTGCAGAAATGTCTTAATCCTTGAAAGGTTCATATCCCTTTAATTTCCTCTGCAGTTCATGTGACCAACGTAATGAGTAATAAAAGATTTAAAAAATGCAGTGTTACGTTGGATATTTTAATTTATGCAAATTATTTTACCTACCTTTTTGAAATTTAGGTGGATAATTAACTATGAAGGTTGCAGACCCCTGGACTTTTAAATTGTACAAACTTTTCTCTGCTAAAATAATTGATAAAACCCAAGAGACAAAACTCATAAAATACGCAAAAGTATTTCTAAACAGAAAACATAAAAGAAGGAACTTTGATGAAAATAGTATCCTTTAAAGATAATTATTAAAAATACCAATTCACAGTAAATATTCTCAGCAAACAATTGCCTACAATGCAAAAGAAAATTGTTATTATTATTATTATTATCAACTTTTATTTGTAACGCGCCAACATATTCTGTAGAGCAATGCAGGGGATAAAAACAAGGAAAAATACAGCATTAACAACCTTCCAAAAATGGAGGACCCCGTTTTTAGCTTAGAATCTTTGCAGAAAGTGCTTTTTCCCAAAGCATCCTAGAAGACTGAAAACTCGCCACTTACAATCTAAAGGGAATGGAAGGGGCAGAAATCAGGGAAAGATTAAACAGATAAGGAATAAAAAGGGTCAGAAGAGAAGTGAAAGTTAGAAAGGTTTTTCATTTAGAGGGAGAGAGAAGGAACAGAGGTGAGGGCTCTAGCATTTAATATGTTGTCTGCCCCTAGTGGTGAGATAATATATGCAAGTAGGAAAGTCAGGTGATTCCCATTCCACTATAAATTTAATCAGAAATGGGGTGGGAGGTTGAGGGGCAGGGAGGGAGGGCAGAACTCACAGAATTCTGAGTAACCAGTGAGGCCTTCTGAAACCAGGATGCAGGTAAAATTTGGGGCTGATGGTGTGTATGAAACTCCCAGAATTCAGAGTAACCAGTGAGGCCTTCTGAAACCAGGATGCAGGTAAAATTTGGGGCTGATGGTGTGTATGAAATTCCCAGAATTCAGAGTAACCAGTGAGGCCTTCTGAAACCAGGATGCAGGTAATATTTGGGGCTGATGGTGTGTATGAAACTCCCAGAATTCAGAGTAACCAGTGAGGCCTTCTGAAACCAGGATGCAGGTAAAATTTGGAGCTGATGGTGTGTATGAAACTCCCAGAATTCAGAGTAACCAGTGAGGACTTCTGAAACCAGGATGCAGGTCAAATTTGAGGCTGATGGTGTTTATGAAACTCCCAGAATTCAGAGTAACCAGTGAGGCCTTCTGAAACCAGGATGCAGGTAAAATTTGGGGCTCAAGACGATATTGTTACAACCACTGGCTCAGCTGGTCCAGCTGACCTCCAGACCCTCTCTGCCATCACCTAGGATGAGGGCCTTAGAGTAATACCTTATTTGTGGACATTTATAGGGGGTGAAAAAATAGTGTAGCGTGAAACATTGCCATGCACATGAGAAAGCAACTTTGAATTTCCTGGTCAACAGGGAGCAGCCAATTAAAACTTTGCCTGCATTAGTGTGTCTGTGATTGGCCCGGTATTAGCCAATCAATGGGTAGTTCAGCAACGTGGTTTGAACTACCGGCTTTGTGGACCTATGATGTAGGGCCTTCGTCAGCCCTGCTCTGATTGATTGGCTTGTGGTTCTCTTCAAGCGAACAATCAGAGAGGACCTGCTGAACTTGGGCAATTCAACTGGCACATACAGATTAACACAGATAACACTCAGTGGAGCTAAAGTGGGTTAGGTTAGACAGTAAATAATCCCAATAGACCATAAAATATGTACAAGGTATAATCCGATTATAAACATAACACCTTAACAATATAACAGGGAGCTGGAAGATTGCCCCAAATGCTTAAACCCCAGCTGGTCAGTTCCATCAGTTTTCCCATGTTCTTTCATGAAATTCTGGCCCGCTCTGGCACAAGGAAAGCAGGGGAACGTCTTGATCACTGATGCCTGAGATCAAATCTCCCTCTTTTCTCCCATCTGGCCAGTTCTGGTAGTGATTCATTGGTGCTTGTCCCATTGGCTGTCCATAACCAATGATGCATTGCATTTTTTTACACTTCTCTCCCAAATCAGAATTACGTCTTAGGTGGCAGCTCTCCAATTTGTCGGTTGTCTGACTCAGTTCAACACACTGAAATGAATTTGCTGTACTGTCCTAGCTTTTTAAATCCCCTTGATTCATTATACTTTATGGAGCACAGTCTAGACCAATCTGGTACATTCTTGAATAATCGCAGGCCCCCAAATCATGGTTTGAAGTTCTTTCCCTCCAATGAATGTTGAGCTTATACCAGGGAAATAATCAATCCCCAGTGCTCTTTTCAGAGAATCCACATATTGGCTAGTTCATGGGTACAAGTTATAAAGAAATAAGTCTTGTTTGATAAATTGACTATGGTTTACAGCATATAAGCTTTAGCATGCTCCATGAACAAGTTGTATAGATCACTACATCTATGTTACAAAGCAATACTCTGTTTGCCTATTTTTTTATTTAAAATATATAACATTGACTGCCCACCTGATGTAATTTTAGGATAGACATATTCTAGAAAATAATAAACAAAAAGATCAATGAATGTCAATATTCTATTCTACAGATCAAATTCCCAACTAATTGATTCCCTAGCATAATCATTATGAGTCTAAGAACATCAAAAATATATCAAAATTAATGTATTATGTTTATACATAGAGCAAAAGTTATAAAGTAAGTCCACAAGCCTGAATTGAAGGAAGTAAAACTAAATAAAGGAATTAATATTAAAGCCCTTTAACAGAGTAAGATGAATTCTCAGAGGATCCAACTCCCTTCTGAGAAAGCTGACAGTGTATATAAAGGATTTGGAAATAATATTCCAAACCGTCATACATGGGAGGCAAACCTGCTTTGGATTTATAACCTTGTATAATACATTTTTGTCTGCTAAGCACTGTAATTTGTCTTTGTTCTTTCAGAAAGAAAAAATATAGAATAAGGATTTCTGAAGAGAGTGTGGGTGGATGAAGGATGACAATATTATAATACCTGGAAGTCTAGCATGGATTCTGCATGTTTTAATGGCAAGCAAAGGCGAAGTTACTCACCAAACTACTTCAATAATACCTCACATTTTTATGAGTTTACAAATTAAGGTGTGCATGTTTCAAAACATGGCTTGATTTCATCATGTATTTATTTAATGTTTATGGAACCACATTCTAATTTGTAAAATATCTACATAATAATATTAGTATATATATATAATCTTTATAATTATATATTAGTATTTGTGAATGTAATTTCCAATTTGGTACTGTTAAAGAAATGTGTTAAGATTATCGAAATATTTACATTTAATTTAATTCTATTTTTAATTTTATTCTTTGGAATGAACTCTACCTACAATTCCCAGTGATCTGCACCTATGGTGTACGTTAATGTTGGGGGTGTTATTAGTATGGCTTAATCTTTAAATGTAGAATAAATGTAAACACAAGTTTGACACATTCTACCATTGACTACACTACCTCCTCCTTTATACAGGCTAGTAGGTGGAGTTCTTTGTACCAAGCAGAAATATTTTTTTTGAACGTCCTACTAACTTTTCTATGATAAACTGTTTTGTCAACTCAGTACCTGTTGAGAATTAAAACATATATAGTTGTGAGTATTGCGGGTTATTGCTAACGCTTGTGGGCAGTTGCAGGCAAGGAGCAGTGAAGGCACTCATTGCGCTGGTGAAGATGAGCTCCATAGGCGCTCATCCCTACGTCTCCGTACGACTTAGGCAGTGAGCACCAAATGTGCCCATTGCGCTGGTTCAGATGAGCGCCATAGGTTATGGGGTTAGGGTTAGGCGCTCACTACGCTGGTGGAGATGAGGCGCTCATCCCTACGACCTACAGATCAACAGAAATCTCAATTATACAATTCACAGACCCGTAGCAGTTTGAAAAAATTGTGTGTAAAAATTAGGGCCCGTAACCCTTTGGAAAGGAAAGTGGGACTTAGAAAAAAAATAAAATACGACCCACGGGACTTAGAAACAAAAAAATTCTGACGAAGGCCAAACCGTGCACATCGAAAAAAACAGTAAAACATCACACACCGCACGGGGGGGACAACCAGAACGTCTGGGATTGAGGTTGCACGCAAATTTAAGTAGAATTTCACGAGTTTCAGAACTTAAAAATCCGCTTCTCGAGAAAAAAAATGCCCGCCGAAAAAAACGAAAACGAGGCCAAGCACGTCAAAATCAACAATGTACTTGAAACACTTACCCAAACTCAGTAACACTTCATGCGGCACATCCTGCGGCACGTAGCACATACAAAATCAAAGCCATTTTCTATAGAAGCAGTAACTACCTTGCACGAAATGGCGGCTGGAATGCAAATTGACGGCTGGAACTCAAATAGCGCATGCGCATTGCTTTATAACGGTTTCTACTTCAGCTCACACTCTATAAATACTGCAAACTTTCTAGAATTTTCTCCATTTCTCCACAGGTGATGAACAGTGTGATTGTACATTTCACTGGTGGCGTTATTTCTGAAGCAACTTGATTATCACTTTAGAAGTTTAAAACCTGCAAATTACAGCAAATAGGTAAGCTATATTTAATGAATGAATTGATAAATTAATAATTAAAAAAACAAACAAGGGGTTTCAAATATTGTCAAAAACAACAATCTTAATGTACAAAAGCAACTAGAAAACATTATTCATGTATAGTAAGATGTAAAAGATAAATGTTTAGGTGGGGTAAAATGTTTAAATTTTATGATCATAATAAAGGAGACGTCTAAAGCAGAAAATAGCTTTTATTAACACAGATTTTTAAACATAAATTATGCTTTTAGCAAAAAAAAAAAAAATATTTACAGTGGATTTCAATATTTCCATATTTTTCTCATTTTCAACAGACTCTGCCTGAACAGTGTCACTGACTAATTTGCAGCACTGCGCGGTTTAACACAGACTGTAAATTCTGCAGAAATTTACAGACAACAAATTCAACTTAATGTACAAAAATAAAATTTGCTTAACAAAAATACTATGGTCTTAGTCGAAAAAAAAAAGGAAAAGTTATTTCAACATTTGTATCTCTGTCTGTCATTTTCAACAGACACTGCCTGAAGAGTGTTGCAGGAAGATTAGGAGCAGGGGACCCTCTGTAATTTATAGACAACAAATTCAAGACAACAGGTACAGAATAACAAAAAAAAAAGACATGATCTATCCTATTGGTGTGCGCCAATGTCAAAATGCAACCTAACTAACCCTCTAAGCCTAACCCCATAACTTACACCCCTAATGCCAACAGTGACGCACACAAAAGATAATAGCACAAAAAAAAAAGGTACCCTAATCCCCGAATGCCAACAGTGGGGCACACAAAATAGGATACTACAACAACTACACATATATAATGGAAGGATCTAGCCTTTGCTGTGTGCCCCAACCTATAAGCCTAACCCCATAATCTAAACATCTAATGCCAACAGTGGTGCACACAAAACAGGATACTACAACTAATGTTAACACATATAAAATGGAAGAATATATCCTGTTTTATGTGCACCAACCTCTAACCCTAACCCCATAACCTAAACCTCTAATGCCAACAGTGGCACACACAAAACAGGATACTACAACAAATGTTCTTAAAACATAATAAATGGAAGAATCTATACGGTTTTGTATGCACCACTGTCTAAGCCTAACCCCGTAACCTAAACCTCTCTGAATAAATACAAAATGGAAGTATATATCCTGTTTTGTATGGTCTTAGTACAAAAACATATTGATTATGTTTATCAAGAGACACTGCCTGAAGAGTCTCATCATCTCTACAGGAATTTATACACAACACATTGAAGACAAGAGGTACAGTATTACAAGTAAAAAAAAAAAGTACTGCTCTTTACACATATATAATGGAAGGACCTATCCTGCTTTGTGTCTGCCTTTGTAGAAAAGTACTGCATCCTAACTAAAACTCTAACCCTAATCCCATAACTGTAAACCCCTAATAACAACATTGCCACATGCAAAATAGTATACCCCCCCCCCCCCCCCAAATAAAAGGGATGCCCTAACCCCTAATGACAATAGTGGTGCACACAAAACAGAAAAGGACAATGCTGTTAACATATACAAAATGGAAGGATATATACTATTTTGGGTGCGCAATCCTCTAAGCCCAACTGCATACCCTAAACACTGAATGACAACAGTAGCGCACAAAAAACACGACTAAACCCATAATGACAACACTGCAACACACAAAACAGGATAACACAAGAAATGCTGTTAACACATACAAAATAGAAGGACCTATCATGTATGGTGTGCGCCTTTCAAAAAATATACTGCAACTCAACTAATCTGCTAAATCCAATGTCATAAAGCTAACCCCATAATGCAAACAGTGATGCACACAAAACAGGATAGGAGAAAAAATAACCAAAACAAAATAACAAAAAGTTTATTTAAAAAAATAAATTAAAAAAGGAGCCAAAGTACTAATGTACTACTTTTATTTACAGATTAATATGGCACATACTGAAAACAAAGAGGAAAAGAAAAGACATCAAAAAACATGGGCAGATCAACAGACGCCAGAGCAAAAGGAAATTTGACAACAAAAAGAACGGGAGAGACTCGCAAGCAAAAGACTAGTGGCTGACAACCTAACATCCAAATCCAAGAACGCAACTAAAAAAACAAAAGTATTTAGAAAATGTTGCTAAACAATCTGAGAAGAATTCAAATGATGATTTAGAGAGTCATATTGATATATGTTCTCAAAATTGTCCTTTACTTAAATCTTTAACAGTAGAGGTTCGTTAGTTGCTGTCAAAAAGGCAAGGTAATACTTCCACAAAGACAACACTTCCCAACATATTTAAAAAGCATTATGAGTGAGGCTACTTTCCCTAATTACCACAATTTCAAAACAAACATACAATCGTATAATAGTGCCATATCCTTTGCATCTATGGGTGCAACATTAGCTGCTAATGTGCCAGGACATGGCCCTTACTGTTTCAAAGTACAAGGACAAATTTACCATCATACTTCTCATTTACATCCAGCAGAAGGGGAGCAAAGAAAATTTGCTCAACTATATGTCCTAGATACAATTGAAGCTTTTGAACAACATATGCAGCTTCCAGAAAATAAAAAATGCTTACCCATTGTTTTTATAGAGCTTGATAAAATTATGGCCCAAAACTTGTACACTCAAACTTATTAAAAATTGTCAGAAATAGAACAAGAACAAATAATTAATGCAGAACTACATCAATTACCAATCCCAAAAGTCAATATCGTTCTTGAAAGGGATCGCCATACTGATAAACGCCGTTACAACTTACCAACATCAAATGAGGTTGCAATGGTCTTTCAAAATGATGAGGGAGAACCACCATTTCAAAGGGATATTAGAATATATATCTGAAATGAGGAGCAACCTTACATCAACATAAGTATCTTAAGTACCAATTTAGATCCAATGACATATCCCATTTTTTTCCCAATGGGGAAGCCAGATGGCAACCCAAATTAACACTTGACAGTTATCCAATTTCTAAAGTACGTGTCAGAAATAATATTTCAATGCTTGAATTTAAAGTGGCTCAAACTGCCATTCGAGATGGATTTAATCCCATTTTATGTGGTGGAAAACTGACACAATAATGGATCATTGATTCATATTTGCAAGTTGAGGCAAATAATTTAGATTTCATAAAATAGCAAAAAGATAAACTACGTGTAGAACAGTATTGTGGACTGATAGATTATGTTGCTGAGGTAACTACAAACAGAGAGCTTGCAGCTGGCAAAGCCATCATTTTACCTTTTTCTTTCCAAGGATCTCCTCGCAATATGCGATAAAGATACTATGATGCTATGGCTATGGTAACTAAATTTGGAAAAACAGATTTATTTATTACATTTACATGTAATGCACAGTGTCCAGAGATTGTACAGAATCTGCTAATTGGACAAACTGCTTCCGATAGACCAGATTTAGTGGCAAGATATTTCAAAATCAAATTAACTGAATTTATATGGGACATAACCATAACTCAGTTATTTGGTAAATGTTTAGATTATGCTTATACCATAGAATTTAAAAAAGAGGCCTTCAACATGCACATATGCTTATAATCCTTCAAGAGAAATATAAATTGGATACTGGTGATAAAATGGATTTAGTGATTATTGCTGAACTACCAGATCCAAATATACATGGTAGACTATATGAGAATGTAACTCATCGCGGGATTCATGGACCATGTGAAGATAATAATCCACAATCACCATGTATGGAAAATAAAAAATGCACTAAAGAATTTCCAAAAGATTGAAGAGACAAAAATTATGCTAATTGTGATGCTATCCATTACATAGAAGAAGAGAAGGCCAAAATGTCATTATTTGTGGAAAAAATGTGATAACAGATATGTGGTGCCATACAATCCACATGTGCTCATGAAGTACAATGCACACATTAATGTGGAAGCTTGCACTTCTATAAAATCCATTTAATATGTCTACAAATATATTTACAAATGCTATGACGCAGCTACTGTAATGGTCAAAAGTGCAGAAAATCCAGAACAAACTGAGTTATTACATGATGAACTTGCATCTCATGCAGATGCTCGCTATGGAAGTGTGCCAGAAGCAATGTGGCGTCTTCTCAAATTTTACATGCATGATCGCTTACATGAAGTATATCGATTAGCTGTACAATTGCCTCAAAGACACTTTATTTACTTTAATGTTGGAAATTAAAGAAATGCTTTGGCACAAAGTGAGCATCAACAAACTACACGAACTGCGTGGTTTTAATTCAATTTTACTGACTTGAAGGCAAGGGAATTATTATACATTGACATTCCATATCATTATGTTTTTGTTGATGGATTATGGCGAAAAAGAAAAAGCTGTGGAAATAAAATTATAACCAGAATTTACACTGTAAGTCCAAGAGACCTTGAAATTTTCTGCTTACATTTACTCCTTTTAAATATTCCTGGTGCACAAAGTTTTGAACAGTTGAGAACTGTTAATGACACAGTTTATGACACATTTCATTTAGCTTCGCGACACAGAAACTTCCTGGCTGATGATATAGAATGGGAAAGATGTCTAGAAGAAGCAGCACTGTGTCAATTGCCACGGCAGATGAGAGAACAATTTGCATTAATTTGCATCTTCTCAAATGCTCCAAATGCATTAACTTTGAGGGACAAATTTAAAACAAATATGTCTGAAGACAACGATACAATGAACCTATTGCAGAATTAAAAGCATTAATTGAAATTCAAGAGGTCTTTCTCTCTCATGGATTAAATTGTGCAAATTTTATCTGCCAGATCTAGGACTCATAGATGAAATTAACTTTGAAGACTATGACACTCAGCTTCAAAACCAAATAACACAAGAAAAACTTGCAACTTTAAATACATTCCAATTGCAAGCATTTAACACCATACAAAGTGCACTAGAGGATGACTTGCTCAAAGAGCGTTATTTCTATCTAGATGGACCTGGTGGATCAGGAAAAACATATCTATAGAATTTATTGATGAGTTTCGTTCACGCACATGTAATGAGACCAGAATAATTGTTCAAGAATTAAAAGACCATTTCATAAATGCAGAAATTCTCAATGATACCCTTAAAGGTGAAAGAGTTTTCATACCAAGAATAGATTTGGCACCAAGTGAAAGTAGCTTGCCTTTTGTACTTTAGAGAAGACAATTTCCCATCATCATGGCATTTGCCATGACCATTAATAAATTACAAGGACAAACGTTTAAATCCATTGGAATCTTTTTAGAAGAACCAGTATTTGCCCATGGCCAACTGTATGTTGCATTTTCATGATGCAAGAATCCAGAGGAAATTTAAGTTTATATTGAAAAAAGTCAGGGTGATTTATTAGATGATGGCCGAATTTTTACAAAAAACATTATCTACTATGTAATACTGTAAATAAAATTAGAAAAAAGAATAACAATACAACTAATCTACAAATAGCCCAATAAAAAGCAACAGTGCTCTTATATCTACAAGAAATTCACAAAAAATACAACAACAAATGTAGAGAACAGTGGTTTTATTTTGAGGGCGCAATTTTATGTAACTTGGACTCTTTTTAGAGGACCACTATTTCACATAGGAAACTCTATAAAATGGCAAAAAACATAGAGAACAGTGGTTATGCCCACGGATGAACTTTGATGTCTGGCGGTCTCTTTGTAGAGGACCACTATTTCACATAGGAAACTCTATGTGCCATTTTCAATAACTACAAGAAGAAAAAAAAAGTGAAATAACAAAAACGGTGGCTATATCCCATAGACAAAATTACAAGTCTGCTAGGCTCTTATTAAGGGAACCACTTCGACATACAAAACAAAAATAGATTGGAATGTCTTGGAAGTGACTTTTGCCAGAATTGTCCCTAAAAAACTGTTACCTTGCATTTTCTTAAATTTCCTGTTTCAATTTTAATATATTAAGTTCATGTTTGTAATGTTAAAATTGTGTTTTTCAAGGACTGAAAAGTTGTTTCATTGTATGTAATTAAGGGTTCATGTTAGTAGGAGGATAATCATTTGTTCTAAAATGTAAATGTTTAATTACATAGAGAGCATTGATCCAAGAAGTAATCCAATGGCCAGTTAATAGGGTCATGAAGGATTATTTTTTTTTTGCCCACTTTGAAACAATTGACCAAGTTTCACTGGGGTTTTAAGTTTAAATATTTTTACATTACGTTAATTTTTGCATTGTTAACATTGTATTTTACAAGAATTGAAAAGTTGTTTTATTGGATGTTATTAAGGGTTTATGTCAGTAGGAGCATAATCATTTCTTCAAAATTTAAATGTTTAATTAACTAGAGAGCATTCATCCAGGGAGTAATCCAATCGCCAGTTACTGGGGTCAGGAAGGAATTTATTTTGTTCCCCCCTTGATACAATTGGCTAAGTTTCAATGTTTTTTTTACTGTTTGCCCTCCTCTGAATTCAATACCTATGTGCTTTACCAGTAGTTCAACTACAAGTTGCATGCTAAGAAGCATTCTATAATAATTTAAAATAATCATTCATACAAAGCTGACCTATTGTTATGTTACACATGCATAGCTCAGAATTAAACATTTTAGCATTGTTAAACATAATTGGTTGACCACTGTTTCCAATATAAGTTGCATGTTACAACGTTTTATGTAATGGTTCACAATATGTATTCATACAAATTTCATCTATTGTTATATTATTACTGCATACATGACAATTAAAAAGGTCCATATGGTTTAACAGTTGTTGAAATACAAGTTGAATGTAAAAAAAAAAAAAAGAATTTTAATAATTGTTGTACTTCTTTGTAGATAACAAAAAGGTTAAGAGTTGCTAGTTTTATATAAATCTAAAGTTTTGAATGCAAATTATAATATTCTATAAAGGGATACGTTCCTTTAAAGATTCTGGCTAGCAGAATGAGACTGCAAATAGGCCAATTATTTAAAGTCAAGGGTTTTTTGTTCCATCTTCTTACATCTAGCGGGACGCCAAATCGACATTATTTCTATATCCGTGCCATCCCTCAGAGCATGTCACTGTGTGAGGCAGGTGGACAGAAAACAGTGAATCTCCATATTGAATTTATAATGCAAGCACAGCATAGACCAATAGGAAATCTCTGGCCGTGCCATGTGCATTAAAATATGCAATTTAGAGCTTTGCAAATTGATACTTACCCATCTCATGTAATGAAATGCTCTAAGCAATGGGGGTGGATGGAAGTTATAAAAAACAAAATAGCAGCTTCCTAGAGATGAGCAGTGGAAAATTAAAGAATCATAATAATCTATACACTATTTGTTTTACATGCAAGACTTGTCAAAAGTACAGAAAAGGAACAGTTAGTGTCTTTTAAGCACATATGTTTCTGTTGTGTCACAAGTTTAGTATTGCAAAAGCATAAAATACATTTACCAAGATCTATGAAATGAATGTATAAACCATATGAAAACGTCCATACTCTTCCAGGAATATAAAGACAAATTGCAGATGTTGGATACGAAATATGGAATGCATCTCAATGTTTGGTTTATATTTAAGAACTCTACATATGGTATTTTGATATCTTTTTTAAAGATAAATAATATTTCTAATCAATTTCATGATTTCTACTGCCACTTTAATTTATGAAAATATGTCTTACTTTGCCTGTTTGTGCAAAATATGCTATTAATATAGACTTTAATGAATGGAGATGCCCAGGATATAATGCTCAATTGCCCTACTTACATGATGTAATGGAAAAATACAAAAATCACTTATCATTAGAATCTGTTCTAGTTTGGTACAGTGTAATAAACTTTATGCACTACAATGGTAAATTAAATTAAGCTTTCAGTTAATGTCTTTTAGGAAGTCTGCGGTTTTAGATTATTATCTTGTACATATCATCCTTGGCATATTTCCTCTTAGTATATGTATCTAATAATTTACTTACAATATGTCTGCTATACATTATACAAAATTTGGAGAAAACAAGAAAATAAAAAAATAGTTATTACAGTACAATTTAACTATAACATTTCAAGCTACCTTATAGACATTGTTTAATGTTCTTTTGAGAGTCCACTGTATTTTAGTAAACATGACACAAGTTCATACATTTAACAAACTGATCATTTTATTAGCTATGCAATCCACAAAAAAAGTTCCATCTTGTCTAACTTGAACACTTTCTGAAAGCTGGATGCCTGAAGGCATGCACTAATTTATTGAAAAGTGGAAGGAGATGCAAGGTGGCATGAGAGGAATGAGGGATTTGTTAAATGACTGGAGCTTTTGGAACTTAATACCTACCAACTTCATCTGCACATGCCTAGAAGCAGACAGATACAAGCCCCACTTCTGGGAGTGTAAAAGCTCTATCACTCATCAGTTTTCACCATAGTATTTTAGTTGTCTCAATGGCTTCAGCAGTTTTTTCATGCGGCAGAACTTCCTGCCCTCTAGCACCTCCAGCTTCTCATGGTGTAGCAGGTGTATTGGACAGTCTGGCAGAGCAGAAACCTGGAGCATTTTCAGAAAAGCAGCCTTTCAGCGACAGGAATTAAAATATGATGATGTGTGTTCACTGGGTCCTGTGGCCCCAACGTCCAGATGAAGCAGCTTACATAAAAAAAATCAGTTGCTGGTATAGTACAGCAGGCATGTGAGCAGTGATAGCCCAGGAAGCAATGGTACTAAGTACAGGTTGCCCCAGTATGCTTCACAGTCTTTACATATCTATAAGAAGATGACTAACAGTGAGTTTTTAATAAATATATTAGTAAAAACATATCCTTTTTATGTAATATAGTCTTTGCAAGGTTGTTTTGTATTGTGATTTAAAAAAAAGATATAGTATATTTGTAATATTGTACAGTTAATTGTTAAAATAATATTTATCAACACTATTAAAACTATTGCAACAGTAGGCTTGAACCAAACAGAAGAATTGATAGAAATTAATAATATGTCAGGCTGATGTCAGGAACTGGGTGCTTGGAACTGAAATGTGGACAATTCAGGGGTGAGGTTACTTGAAGAATATAAGCAAAAACATGAAAGGGAAAGCTTGATATCTGTAGCTTTAAATATTAAGTTCCTGTGCTAGAGTCAGTCCACGTGTTGGAGCAAGCAGCAGAAAGCTGCGACCGAGGGGCCGCATTTGAGGAGGTGGAGGCTCTACGGTGCCTCACACGCGGTTACAAACACCCACACAAGTGGAACTTTACCAAAATAGCTCTAACACTATATACGCACTTACACAAAAAAATACGAACCGCAGGACTTAGAACGGAAAATTTACATACTTAGCATAAAAAAATATGAGACGGGAGACTTAAAAAAAAAAAACATTACGACCTCGAAAAAATACGACCTTAACGGCCAAACCGCGCGCACCAGAAACATTAAAAACACAAAAAAAAACATAAAAAGCTTACCCACAGCAAGGGGGGGGGGGGGCAAATTCCCAAGTTTAGACACACCAAAATCCCCTAAGCAAGAGAAAAAAGGGCCGCCGAAAAAAAATGAAAACGAGGCTACAGGACCTTAAAGACACAAAACACCAGCAAGCACATAGGGCTTTTCAAAAAAGCTGTACGAGGTACAAGATACACTCTTACCAAGGGCGCTACATCTTCCACAGCCGCGTACCACACACATTCACTGCCATTTTACACCACTAACTTACACAATGCGAAAGTTCACAGCTACCCTAATGGCTTTCCCTCGCGCACGCAGCATATTTACACTACACATTGCTAACACTTACACCTCAGCTCCACAACAGTGCAAACCGACATTCTATGCTGCAGGAACATCAAAACAGATTGTCAGCTCTTCAACACAATGCTTCCTGCATATATTACTTCCAAATAGGTAAAGTATGTTCATTTATTAATTTATTAATTATTTAATTAGCATACAAAAAAACAGATACTCCCAAAAAAATACACTCTCACAATAAACACAAAAGTCATTCACTGCGCGACTCACAACGAGCGCCAACGCTGCTCATAGCACACAAATCCTTGCAATAAGCGCAAAAATCAGATCACCACCAACAAAAATAAAAACACCAAAAGCGCCTGTCAGGAAAAAAAAATACACCAACCAACAGCCTTGCCGAAGGCGCTCAGCGCGAGGCTCTCAATGAGCACGGAAGAATCTCGGACCACCAACAAAATTAATGTCTGGACCAAACAGCATTACCTGCCTTACAATTTTATTGCCGTCATTTTTTGATGGTCAAGTCGCTAGTTTAAATATAATTCTCAATATTGAGTAGGATCACATGTCCAGTGGAGAAAGAAGATAGGGCCGTATGCTAATCGCAGGGTCTAAACTGCATACGGTTTGGGTGTCAACTCGTTATTTATTTTCACTGCAAAACTCAATGGAGATTTATGCCTTGCTTTTCGGATGTGTGGTGAAGTTCATTCGGAGCAGTGATCCATAGGAGTTCTCTTGCAATGTTTTCGGGATAGGTGATTACCATAGCTAGGTAGGATTTACTCTGCTGTTAGGGCACTCGTAAGTGCTTTTTCAGGTATTAGTATAGGGCCCATAATTGTTAAATTGTTTTGGATAACATCAGTCACATTAGTTATATCTCTACATTTCTTGTGTTCAAGTGCCAATAGTGCAAATATGTTCACTCAATTATTGGGAATTAAAGTTAGAATACTTACATTCACCAGGGGTTTCCCAGACTTCAAGTTGAACTTGTTTATTGCTTTTTTTTTAAGTTTTCAAATTCAGTCTTCTTCTTCTCTCGTACATCATAAACATAAAGGGAATTGTCTTATAGTGCAGTAAAATTGTATTTATAACACATAGTTAATTGAATACAACTATAATAACCCATACACAAAGTATTTGCTCAGTTTAAGGGGCCTTGTTGTAGAAATAGTTTTCCCAAGTCACTCTGGCATCTGGGGTCACTTCCAGTATAGTTAATCACATCCGGACTGGTGTTTGCATGGGCAGCAATTCACACTGATTTGCTTCATGAAAGTGGAAGATGTGGGTCAAAGAGACTCCTATAGTCTTACCCTTTAAAAAAAATGTTTCTGTTATTTATTTTTAGTAAAACTTTTCTTTTGCAAATAAATAAATTGAAAGTCCACCATTTGAATTATTTGTACTTATTTCTTGTCTAAAACCACAATGATAAATAAAATATGTCCATACTATAATATATGTAGTCTCTAATATCTTAGTGTTACATAACTTAATATCAGTTTACTTGACCTGAGCAGTGGAGAGGTGACCCACTCTGTACTTGAGGCTGGGAGTGCTTTGTCTTCAAAGTATGTTTTTTTATTGTGTCATTTAGTCATTTGCACTTCTCAGTGACCTCATGAATTGTAACACACCAGGCACATCTTTCTGTTCATGGTCATGTGGATCCACTTGGTTTTCATGGCAGAGATACTGAAGTGGGTTGCCAGTTCCTTCCCCAGTATACAGCACCTGGTATTCCTAGGTGGTCTACAATACAAGTAGTGACCAGGTTGAGCACTGCTTGGCTTCAGGGTGGTATGACCCCTTTAGATTCCCTGGCTGGAATTGAACCCAGGTCACAGGGGTGAAAGCACTTAAATCCTAACCACTAGACCACCATTTTAGCTTGTCTCTAGCACATGAAAAATGTTTTGGTTTCTGCTGAACAATTTCTTTAAACTTTGTTTTGTTTGCGAATGGGATGTAGTCCTCTACTATGCTGGGAGGAGGGGTGAGCAGATTTTGCAGATATCATTGGTAAAAATGGCTTGAGCAGTAAGCATGCAGATGAATGAGGTCTGTGGAAAGCTGGGAAATGGAGAATACTATTTTGTGTAGAGTTGAAAGGCATTTTTTTTCACATGGATGTTTCAATGCAAGTCAGCGGACTTAGTTGTTACTTGAGCTTTGGAAATTAGCTGTAGCAGATGCATGTTTTGAGAAGGGGCTAAGTAACAAGGGGACACATAGTAATACTGATGAGATGATTGTAGATGAAATTTAGCCGAAGAAGACTATCAGCTCAAGGATGCTCCCAAACAGATGGGTCAGTCAAAGTAGTAGAATAAGCAAGTCAAAGGGATGGATGAGGGGAAGCAATGTAATTTTTCCTCTAAGGTTTTGAATGTATAAATAAAGATTTTTTTTTAAATGGCTGGGTAAAAATCTGTTTACTGCTTTCTTATCAGAAAAAATCAAATACATACCAAACAAGAACAAGTATTACAAAGATGTTTTAAACTATTTCATGGTTTCTTTAGCATTTATAATTAGTTTCTAATAAAAACTTTTAAATATGTTCATGCAACATTTGTGCAGATCTTTTAAGCTTAATAAACACACTGGAAAATTGTCAAGCAAATTTCAGTGCACAGCATCTTCAAATGAATAGTAATCTAAATGTTTGTGAATGATTCACCGAGTTGACTTTCTGTAATTTTCCTTCTTTTTGATGCCCTTGTGTCTATACTTATCAATGGTTCATTTGCGTCCTTATGTAGTTAAACCATCTGGAGAGCATATCTTGCAAGCTGTTCACTTCAACAGAAAAGCTGCTAATACTGGGGAAGGTAAATCTTCTTTCAGTGGCATGTAAATAGAACCTAGAAGTAAATAGGTCCTTTGTAGAAAAAAATGTAAAACTGGAATTTATTTAAAATAATACATATTTGCAGTGGAATTAGTTCTAGGAGTGGAATTATCTATTTGCTGAGGACACATAAAACAATTTTTGTTGAATTCTCGTCAATAAAGCCATGGTGGGTGTCTAATTTTTGTAACCAAGATTCCTTTTTGTCTGCAATAATAGAGTTACCATGTACATTCACACACTATACACACATCCAGTCACCACATGCATGGTTGCTATATTAACTGTCCTTTTTTGTCCTCAAAATGTTTTGTGAGTTTACAACTCTTTCGTGTCCAGAATACACATTCTTTTAGTGCTACAGTGCCTTGCAAAAGTATTCACCCCCCTTGACTTTTTACCTATTCTGTTACATTACAGCTTTAAGTTCAATGTTTTGTTAATCTGAATTTTATGTGATGGATCAGAACACAATAGTCTGAAGTGATTAGAGAAAAATATATACATAAAATTATTTTTTAGAAATAAAAAACAGAAAATTGGTATGTGCATATGTATTCACCCCTATGTTATGAAGCCCATTAAAAGCTCTGTTGCAAACAATTACCTTCAGAAGTCACATAATTAGTGAAATTATGTCCACCTGTGTGCAATCTAAGTGTCACATCATCTGTCATTACAAATACACACCTTTTTTGAAAGGCCCCAGAGGCTGCAGCACTAACCAAACACTGCCATGAAGACCAAGGAACTCTCCAAACAAGTAAGGGACAATGTTGTTGAGAAGTACAAGTCAGGGTTAGGTTATAAACAATTATCTAAATCTTTGATGATCCCCAGGAGCACCATCAAATCTATCATAACCAAATGGAAAGAACATGGAACAACAGCAAACCTGCCAAGAGACGGCCGTCCACTAAATCTCATGGACCGGGCAAGGAGGGCATTAATCAGAGAGGCAGCAAAGAGACCTAAGGTAACCCTGGAGGAGCTACAGAGTTCCACGGCAGAGACTGGAGTATCTGTACATAGGACGACAATAAGCCGTACACTCCATAGAGTTGGGCTTTATGGCAGAGTGGCCAGAAGAAAGCCATTACTTTCAGCAAAAAACTAAATGGCATGTTTTGAATTTGTGAAAAGGCATGTGGGAGACTCCCAAAATGTATGGAGGAAGGTGCTCTGGTCTGATGAGACTAAAATTGAACTTTTCGTCTGTCAAAGAAAACGCTATGTCTGGCGCAAACCCAACACATCACCCAAAGAACACCATCCCCACAGTGAAACATGGTGGTGGCAGCATCATGCGGTGGGGATGTTTTTCAGCAGCCGGCACTGGGAAACTGGTCAGAGTTGAGGGAAAGATGGATGGTGCTAATTACAAGGATATTCTTGAGCAAAACCTGTACAATTCTGTGGGTGATTTGAGACTAGGACGGAGTTTCACCTTCCAGCAGGACAATGACCCCAAACACACTGCTAAAGCAACACTTGAGTGGTTTAAGGGGAAAAATGTAAATGTGTTGGAATGGCCTAGTCAAAGCCCAGACATCAATCCAATAGAAAATCTGTGGTCAGACTTAAAGATTGCTGTTCACAAGCGCAAACCATCCAACTTGAAGGAGCTGGAGCAGTTTTCCAATGAGGAATGGGAAAAAACTTCCCAGTGGTAAGATGTGGCAAGCTCATAGAGACTTATCCAAAGCAACTTGGAGCTGTGATTGCTGCAAAAGGTGGCTCTACAAAGTATTGACTTTAGGGGGTTGAATAGTGATGCACATTGACTTTTTCTGGTATTTGTACTATTTGTTGTTTGCGTCACAATAAAAAAAAAGCATCTTCAAAGTTGTGGGCATGTTCTGTAAATTAAATGATGCAAATCCTCAAACAATCCATGTTTATTCCAAGCTGTGAGGCAACAAAACAAGAAAAAATGCCAAGGGGGGTGAATACTTTTGCAAGGCACTGTACATACAGTTACATGACCACAATTCGTATGCAACTTTAGGACAGACAAGTGTCTTCAGCAAGTGTCATTGTCACTGCACCAAAATTCAAGTAATAGTTACATTCAGGTAGTTATTTTTTTTGTTTTGTTTTACATTTGGGATCAGATCTTGCATGCAAGACCTGGACAAAAATATTTGTTTTAAAACATTGTGAGTTTGGTTCAGACGTGGCAAACAATGTGAACTTCAGTGATCCTTTAAAGAATGTCAGCTGAAATTGCAATTATATAGGCAAGTTTCCCACTAAAACATTGGTTATGTCATGCTTGCATGAGCTAACACATAGGGCCAAGGAGAATAGGTTTTGGATAATGTAAGGGAAAGAGCAGACGTTTTAGGATGGCAAGGTAGAAGGTTTGAATAAATACTTTTATACATAAGGTCAGACAAAAGTTATACCTAGACCACATATCCCAGTATTATTAATTAACACACATATCATAGGTTATCCCTGATACCTATCTGACCTTACCCTATGCCGTATATCCAACCTCCCTTCACACACACATACCCCCCAACACATACATACAATTCAAACCCCTTGCTATATACCCGTTCTACATACCAACACACATACCCCCAGATACATACCACATTCTACATACACACCACACATACCCCTACTACTTAACTCATACCTTCATTTCATTCCTCTTACCTCCTACAATTTCAGTTTCAGATTAAAAAAAACACATAGTACATAAAAAAAATTTCACATTTTTATTTTCTAAATCACTTGTGTAGGTGGTCATAGCGAGTGTTTCTGTGATTGTGTCAATGCGTGTATCTGTGAGTGACTGGTGTGAGTGGATTTTTGTTTGTAGAAGATGAAAGGAGGAGAGTAAAGGAGAGGCAAGTCGAGAAAAGGAAGAGCAGAAGAAATGGAGGTAAAGGGTTGCCACAGAAGAGAAAGGGCAAGGAGGAAGGGAGAGGTGAGGTGTGGGGAGAATAGGCCAGCTTTGCTGGAGGGTGGAGAAGTAGGAGACAAGGGGTAGCAGACGCACACCAGATACAGGACAGGCAGGTGAGGCTTTGGGGTTAGTGGTGGGTAAAGGGTGTTATGCCCAGACCTCATGGCAAGCCAGACAGATGGCGCAGTATCTGATACCCAGGCATAATTTGGGTTTTAGGAAACTGACAAGAAACACAGGGCTTTCAAGTTTATTGCACCCCTAAATGCAATGCATGATAGGTCTGATATCACCCATAAATGTTAAAATTGCAAATCGCTATTCAATTGCTACAATTCCTCAATCCTGCAAATCTTTTCACACCTGTAAATAGTAAATGAATAAGAAAACCCTATGAGTACCAGATAGGACCACTGTGACCACTGTAATTGTTTAGAGCAACTGATCTTCTTTAGATCTGCTTCCACATGCATCATCATAAGATCACAGATCAGTAATAAACATATTGCACTGTGGTATAAAACTTTATGGTTTGATAATTAATACAGCGATAGTAGCGCTGCTTCAAGATCACTCCAGATCTGTGTCATACTTTTCAATGAAACCTGCTATGTATATTTCAATAGGATTGTCTTCTACTAGGTGATAGTCATTCTGGTATACTGACCAGATTAACAAAATATTTAGTAGCTAGGCACTGTATCTATTAGTTCTATTTTAGGAGAACCCATTTGTGATAATCAAGGGGTAGGGGCTATTCTGCCCAGGGCCACCTGCTATAGACTACAGGTTAACTACCCACAAGGACCATTGGGTTCTTGGAAATCACTGCACCAGCACCCTGATGTCTGACTTCTGTATCAGTCAGGGTCTCTCTATCAGGAATCAGCACTTCCAGGAGTCTCAGTAACCTTCTTGTGGTAGTGAACAGGACACGTTATTTGCATGGTGGGGATAGGATCAGTATTGCAGCCACCAGGAGCAAATAAGAGAACAAACTATTTCTATGTGTCTCACCAGTGAACTGATTTATTTTTGGAAAGTCAACAATATTTATAGGGGTTAGATACAGAGTGGGTGTATAAAACACAACACTGATTGTACATGACAGTCAAACACAGGAGATTGACTCCACATGGGGACTAATAGCCTGGCATCCTGGCATAATTCTGTCTCCATGTCTAGTGGTCCAGACCTCAAATAGAGTACATTAACTTTATCTGGCAAACAATAGGACAAAACAGATTACAATACAATAGTCCAGTGGCTGGAGCCAAGCAGTCTGTCCTTTATGGTGGCTCAATGGGCTAAGATCCAGGAACTGAAAAAGGGGTCTGTGACACCGTTCTCTTAAGTTATATTTATATCTGATGTACTAACCAGATACACAACAAAGAAATCAGAGATGCTCAATCTGAGAACAAACAATACCTAAGTAGGTTTGTTCTCTAGGTCTGGTTACCTACTCAGAAAGCAACCTCTTGTAGCTCACTTAGCTCTTTGTTGTGTATGCAAATGACCCTTAGGGTTTTTTTGCACCCTAAGGGTGATAGGTGGAACCAGACGTTGACTCCTTGCTCACTGTGCCTTAGGGAGTACAGCTGCACCTCACTGACGAGGCCCACAGAGGCCTAAACACATCTGGAGTTTGCTGTTTCTCCTGTTCAGGGTAGAATTGCCTGGTATTTCGGGGCTGGGTCACTCTAGTGGGTGATATCAGACTGATATACTACAGGATATTTCTCCCTGTGAAGGGCACAAGGGAGCTAAAAGAGGTTGATCTCTGAGTAGGTAACCAGACCTAGGGTCATATTAAATTCCGTAGCGGCAACGGTGCACCTACAAAGCCTGCAGGCTTGAAATTCAATTTCAGCCACTAGATGATTGACAGAGGGAGATTATACATTTGTGTTCCACCCAGTTAACTGCCTTATATTTTCTGACAAAGTAACATGCAGGACCCAGAGTTGGTGATTGGTTCTAGATAGAGAGAGAGTAGGAGTATTATGAGAGCAGTAATTTGCAGTTTTGTTTATTTCTTTTATAAGATTTTACACTTAATCCTTGATGACACATATTTACAGATTACACATCATTGTAATACACATAATTTAAAGAACACACATAGAGACACATAGAGATAGGTCACTTCATACACCCCCCCCCCCCCCATCCCATCCCCCAATAGTTATTAATTACACATAATACACAAATATTTTTCTAAATCATATTTTTTGGGCGGGTTTATAATGGAGAGAGAAGAGAGGAGTGGAGAGGAGATGTGGAGTGGAGAGGAGAAGAGGAAAGGCGAGGAGAGGAGAGAGAGGTGGCTCTGGGGAGCAGTGGAGGTGTGGAGGAGAGGAGTGGTGGAGAGGAGTGGTGAAGGGGAGGAGGAGGTTGGGAGTGGTGGAGGAGAGGAGGTGGCAGAGGAGGAGCAGGATAAGGAGGAGAAGCAGGAGGAGGGACAGAGGGGAAGGGGCCTGAATCCGGGAGGGACAGGCCTGAGGGACAGGTCAGGGAGGTAAGGATCCCCGTCCACAGACGGAAGGGCAAGAGGCTAAGGGTAAGCACAGGGCCCATAATTACACGTAGTGGGAGAATATGGTCCTCGTTGGTGCTATCCGTCGCCGGGAAGTAAGGCCAGGGTCTAGGGCTCAGGCATGGAAGAAGGTAGTGGGCAAAGCACCAAGGGATGTGAGGATCATCAAGCACCGTTTTGACGACATCAGGGCCAAGGTGAGGAGGATGATGGCTAAGGAGGAGAAGAATGTGACTGTCAGCTATAGTGAGTGGGAGAGGGTCGCCAAGGACCTTCTGAGCCAGTTGTCTGGTGCTGGAGCTTCCGACCTGGTGGTCCAGCAGGACCCAGCCTCCATGTCAGGTGAATATCACATACACCAACATAACACCACATGTGCATCACACACACTACACATGTACATGATGACCAACAAGGAAACTGACATGTTAGCTACATGGAATTAACAAGGGATATGTGTCATTAAATCCATGAAGCTGACAAATCCCTGGGCACAACAACAGTAATCAACCAATAGAGAGTCCATGTAGACCATGTATTAGTGTGCCCACTGCAGCCTTTGCAGTTACAGACCGCAGCCGGAATCAAGATATCGTTAAAAGACAAGAACGAAAGAATAGATTATATCTAGCAAAGGATAGCTAATCTGAGTTGCAGTTAGGAGAATCATCCAGGTTCAAGCCTAGATGTCAGATCATTAGGAATGCACACAAAACAATGTATTATTCATCATACTAATAACATATACCTTTATTTTCTCTCTTTCAGCATCAAGGAGGTGTGGGTCCAGTGGCAAGCCAGAGGCGGAGGAGTTGGCTCCATCGGAGCAGGAAGTGGAGGAGCAAGCCCCCTCCCAGCAGGAACTGGCACAGGGGGAGAGAAGCGGAGCCATGCGCCCTGGTTCATAGGAAAAGGATAAAATATGGCTAGTGGAGTCAACGTCAGGACCACTGGCCACACCGCCAGGATAAGACCCCACCATCCCCCTCCTCCAGAGACTGAGCATATCGCCAGGGCCCTCCCACTGAAGGACCATACCAGCCAGCCACCACCTCCTCCCCCTCACAGCAGTGCGCTGGACTGGCCGCCACCACCACCACCGGGTCCACCAACACCACTGCCCGTAATGCAGCAGGCTCCAGCCAGGCTCCAGGTCCTCTCCACTCAGACACCACCACAGCCACCTCCTCACCAGGCCATGCCCCAAGGACCTCCATCCCTAATATCAGGCCAGGCTGCGCAGGCGGAGAAGCAGTTGGAGTGTCTTCGGAGGAACCAGGCTAGCATCTCCTCCAATCATACTGAGGTCATGCGCAGCCTGACCAGGTGCAATAGGAAGGAGAGGAGCCACCACCTAATGACTGAATCCTATTTTGCCGGGCTGGTCAGGTTTGGGGCGGACCAGAGCGCATTCCAGGGGGTCACCGCAGAAGCCATGCAATGCGCTCTGGTCCCCAGCCCGGCCTACTACACCACGGAGGCATCCCCCGGCCACCCACAGCCCGGCCCCTCCTCTCCTCCCCCCATGCCTCCACCACTGCAGGTGCCGCTGCCTCCTGGGGGTTGCCTCCCCCCCTGCCCCCACCACCACCAGGGAGACGGCAGCCTCCACAGGGGATTTGGGCCCTGTGCCTAGGCGGAGGAGGACCTAGGGACTGCACAGATGTTTGTGCCTTCTCAACAGCACACCTCAGCGACAATATATTGGTCACAATGTTAACCTCATCTAGCCTGGCTACAGAGTCTTGGATCTTGGTCTACGTGGTGGTGATATTTTGTATGCAGATGGCTACCTCCCATCACATGGTCCATGATCCTCTTCTCTGTGGACACCCCCCTCCCCCCTAACATGTAGCTCCCACAAACTTAAAGCTATCATATAGCCAGGTATCTAAGATCTGATTGTTGTTAGCTTAAATGTAGACTAATACAGCTATGGCGGAGGACTTGCAAAGTCTCACAATGGCATGTTAATGACAGCCAACATTAATATATGCACTAGTGAAGCATGTGATACTGACCTCAGTATCACTCTGAAAACAGATCCTTGAGTCTGATGTAAGTAACCGTGAATCTGGCTGCTGACCTTTGTGTCCTCTCCTTATTAATGGGTATTTCCCCATATTGCTGATTATCCAGAGACCTAGCTAATAGTTAGTAATGCTTGCAGATGGGAATAAGGTGAGTTGGTATATTTTTACAAATACAGTATTTAGCACTGTTACATGCATGTTGATTATTTTTTTTAATCCTCCTCCGCCTTTTTTTAGTTGACCACTTTTTTCCGATTTTTGCTTTGTCACTACACTGTATGTGTGAAACTGGATTGGATTACATGGTCCAGAGGTTGAATCATTTGTTTCATTGAGCAGATCTAGACACGTTGTAAGTGCTGTGCACATTAATGGTTTCTTCAATTAAATGAAAGTGATTTGTGATGATCCTTTTTCATCAGATTCCGGTTGCAGTGGTGTAGTGACCACATGTGACCCTGGTAGGTGCTATGCATCATGCTTAGTCTAGACTATGACATTACCCCCTGTAGGTTTCCCCTTTTTCCCACAAGCCTCATGCTCTCCCGGGATCTGCCCACACCCCACCCATGAAATTAATGCACAGTCTTTCACAGTCCATTTATGATTGTGTTCTGTGTATGAAATAAAGCTTTATTATACTGTTCTCACTGTGTCAGTGTGTTTTCAATGGTTGAGGTTTTGAGACATCTACGTACATCACATTTGTGTCACATTCCTATATCGGTAAACGAATGAGCCCTAGTTACTATGCGATATGACAGGTGATACTGGAGTGGGTTGCCAGTTCCTTCTCTAGTGGACTGTGATTTGTCTGACCCTACATGGTATGGCTCACTTCTTAATTGAAGTACACAAGCCCCTTCACCACCATCACATAGCAATGCTGAAGGGGACTCTAATCCATCAAGAGGGGCCACAAAAACACATGGAGACTGTGTAGAGGGACATGGATCAACAGCTAACTTACCTCCATCAGGGGTAATCTCCGCTATACCCATCCTGGAAAGTCCCACGCCATTGCTGGTGACCATGTGCCAAGATGTATACCCATTCCCATTTGGTGACCTCCCATTATGTTTTGCTATTCATCAATTTAAATTAATGTGGTGTATGTTCCCCTGGTCCCTTTGTGGATTACTATGTTCTGGTGGTTAAGGGGCTTGTGTACATGAATGAAGCTGTGAGCTATACCATGTAGGGCTACTGTAGGTGGGCAGGTCATAGCAGAGAGGTCAGACAAATCACAGTCCACTAGGGAAGGAACTGTCAACCCACTCCAGTATATTTGGCATGCAAACTTTGTGGAACAGCACAGACAGAGACCTAGCTAAATGTGTTTCAGTCCATAGGGTCACAGTGAGTCGAACTGAAGGACTGAACAACAAATAATAAAATGTTCCCCTGGTACTTTATATATGTGATGTGGCGGTTTAATTTGGCCACTATTTTTTTCCCAATGTAGATGTGATGAGCGAGATGTATATGCAATCATATATATATTCCAGGGTACACGTTAGAGCCTCTGTGAGTGAGAAAGGGTTAATATGGCATCAGTTTCATGTTTTTGTGTTGTTATTTAATCAGGTAGTGTGTTTTTAATTGCTTTCTGCATGTTGCAGCAAGGCATTTCATATTGGCATATGCATGACCATTCCAACATATGATATAATAATAATTATTTTGGGGGGGGGGTGCTGTGCAATTAATTGTAATGCCTTTCGATGCTTTCCCCAATTTTTAAAGTCCACTGGTGTGTTTATATTGTCTTTTACAGTGTTGAACTTGTCTGTAAACCCTTTGTGGGTCCTATTCGGAGGCTGTAATATTTTTACCTCCATTTGCGGGTTACGTATTTTAACGACAGTGTGTCTTTGGGGATTCGTAGCAATTTAATAGCGATTTTCGACTATAACATTTACGGGCTTGACAGATCAAAGGCTTTTCGGCAACGGAGTTCTGATTTCAACAGCCTGTAGGGTTTTTCGCCTGAAACCCGCAGATAATTTGCGGGTAGCTGTAAGAGGCCAATTTAATAGCCGTAAGTCTTGCGGGCTCCATTATGGGCTACAGGTTTTCATGTTGAGGGAATTTAATAGGGCTGCTAGCGAACAAACCTACTTAGGTATTGTTTGTTCTCAGTTGAGCACCTCTAATTTCTTTGTGTTGTACTGACGGCGCTCATTGCAACCTAAGTCCCGGGAGGTCGACTGCTCGCCTCACTATGTGGGGCTCGCAGTTGCGGTCCTACGGGTCGCAACCGGGCTCGCAAAGCGTGACCAACATCGCAAACGTTACCCGCACTGACAACTATATATGTGATAAAAAGTGCTTATTGAGATAAGGTGCTATTATGATTATTGCAAATAATCACTTATGTGCTAATAGCGATTGCTGAGTTGTTCTAACTCTCTATCTTATTCTATAAGTAGTTCATATATGTTTAACACATATGGTTAACACAAAACGTTGTAATCTATCTTAATGCTCTTGAACTCACTACAACTGCATACATGAACATCAGTATTTTATCTTTTCAACAGCTCTGCTTTGTATTTGTCTTTGCTAAATTCAATAGCTCTTATAATTCCGCTCTCATGAGTAATATTATTATGCTTGCATTGAATTCTATTGTTACGTTGACTCTACATTATTGGGATAAGCAGCAACAAGTCAGGTGGACTTATTGTGGGAGCTCAGTGTGTGGGTCCAAATTAAATGCCGGTATCATGCCATAATTATAACTGTGTGTTTGTGTACACAGGATTTTTGCAACTTATTTAACTACCCATGTGTACATATGATATTGGCAACTTCTAAACTGATATAGATACCGGCATTTAATTTGGACCCACACACTGGGCTCCCACAATAAGTCCACCTGACTTGTGTATCCAATGTGTTTAGAAATTGGGGAGCATACAGTGGTAATGAATTGTTATTTTAAGTTGTTTACAGACCTCTATCTGGGTACTTGTGTTTCAATGGTCCAAACTGTATCAGATTAATAAGTGGTTACACATACAGAATCTGTTTTAGGCATAGCAAGTAGTTTATTATTACAATCGAACTGGGGCTCTCAGCAGCAGTGTTAAAAGTTATGTTTTACAGGTAGAAGTATAATTGTCGCCACTTGTCTGTGTCTAGGCTAATGACCTGACATATAAATTGTCTCAAATATTTGAATCTATTTCCCTATCAATCTTACGTTTATTTGATTTGATTACAAATATTCATTTCAGAAAGGAAATTAATGAGAGGTCTAAGATGAGGTTTTGTTCAGTTAGTGTTGCTCAGTTTGATTTATACTGTGTCACTAATAATGTACTTTGGGCAGGAGAATACAGTGCTGGCATAGCCTGATCTACAGTCTGTTTGTCTTCTGTCAATGCATCCCTCTTGTTTTCACCTCTTGGTTTCAAACTGGCTTCTGTGTACTTGCCTGTTTGCCAATGTGATGCTCCATATCATGCTTTTATTATAACTGTTTAGCAACTTACTGGAATGAGGAACATAAAGTCTGCGAGTTTCAATCCTGCGCGTTGCTTTAGGGAAAGCGCTATGGACACCAGATTCCAAGCTCAAAGACAGGGCCCTCCATTCATTGCAATGTGTGAATCTTGAACTTGTCATTGCCTGTAACTAAACATATGTATAGCGTTACAGAATATGTTGGCGTGTTACAAATAAACAATAATATTAATAAGCATACGTGCAGTTGCCTAGGATGGTGTCCTACCTAGATGATTCTTCACTGTAGGCTGGAGCAATGCTGGCGGATTACTCAGAAATCTGTAATGCCTCTATTATGCTTAGTTCCATCAATAATATTGATATGGTTTTAATGGAATATAGATGCCAAATGTAATCAACTGATTTGAAGATATTTAGATAATATTGTTGTTGTTTTTTTGTTTGTTTTTCTAGTTGCCCATGGTAGTTTAGTTAAAAAAATAAGTATTTTACATTACACTTACTTTGAAGTTTGTAATTTTTACCTGCCAATCAGCCTTTATTATTCACCCAGTCTCAATGGGCTGTTATCCCATTCTTCAGGATGATTATTGCTAACAATTGTTAAGTACTCCCTTGTGTCAGCATGTATTGTTTTCAGTCTGAAACTTTCAGGTTAAGTCAGTTATCCATGGGTGTCCATAGTGATTTGAATTTTCTATGTTCTTCCACAATGCACTGCATGCCAGTCTACATTGTCAGTGCAGAGTGGGTCAGTCATGGCAGTTTGATTAAGCTTATGTGCTGTGGGTATTGACTATTGACTATTTTTTAAGCTATCAACCCCAAACCTCAACCGGGGCCCCCATCCTTGACTATTATCACAAGCCCATGACCTCAAATCAGATGAAGGACTCTACTGCTAACTATACCTGCTGGACCATGTGACATGGAATTACTGTGATGTCCTGTTCAGCAACCAGTATTATGCTGATTAAGTTAATTACGCTGTAGAGACTGCACACTGTCATTCCCAATTTAGGATGGCTTTAGACTAAAAACAATATAGGGAAACCCCCAGGATCAGTCAATGAATATTGCAATTATTGGCAACAGTCATTGACTGACAGGACTTGCAAACTTCAATGTAAGTTTATTGTAAGACAATACACTTTTCAAGTAGCATTAAATAGATACATTACATGCCATTACCTATAATTTTAACATAGATATTTGTAACCTCTGATGTGTTCCTTTCTTAATAGCAATTATTATATCTCAGTAAAAAGCAGGCAATGCCTAAAACAATGGAAATAGATTTTATCAAAAATAGGCAAATGTTTACGGTTATTTTAATATATATTTGTTTTAGAATATATGTAAATTTTGTTGTCTATAAGTACTTAAATTTAACTTGGGAAAACTATTTTCTTGAGCATTTAAGGTGTATGACCATGTCTTTGTACATAAAGCAATAGATAAATATACATTTGTACATAAAACAACAACTTTGATAAGGTGACTTTTGAGATTAGGGAATCTAATAATTATATGAAATACTAAGCCCATAGTGTAACTGGTTGCATTATTCGAGATGTGGGAGTATGATCCCTGATTTAGAGTTCTAGCAATGAGAGACCAAGAAAAGGGCATATCTTAATTGTGTTTTATAGTAAATGTGGATTTCATAAAGCAGTTGTATGCACGTAAGACGAATACGTCTCTAGTCAGGAAGAAAAGGGTAATGTTTTTGTACGAATGTATTGGGCTTATTAGTGGGTTGTTGCTATTAATTTTGACACAGGACATCATCAGGGTAGGTATTGGGAATTTAATTGGAATGGAATCAATGGAAAACATAGATTACTTGAATCAAATGTAAAAAGTGACAGGTAGATAGGTAATGCTATATTTGAAGCCAAAGGATGTGATTAGTGTATCAAGTAAGCATAAAATGAAAAGAGTAGAAATCACAGAACAAACCCTAAGGTATGCCAACACAGGGATCAATAAAGGCACAGGAGGCGATCAGGAAAGAGATACTAATATTTGGGTTAAGGAAAATTACATGCATCAAATCAAGTAAATCACATGCATCAAATATGTCAGAGGCTTCAGGTACTTGTAGCAGTAGGTGTAGACTAATTAAATACATTGTTGGGCGAAGCTTACAGTATTTTAAAGGCATATCTAAGTGAGCTAGATTAATACATTGCTGCACTACTTAGGCAAAAAGCAGCTTATTTGTATGCAGCACATTTCATAAAAACTTTTTTTTATTAATATCTAAAAATTACTCTAATGTTGACACCTCCATGGGGTATCAACACAGGAATCTGCCCCCCCCCCCCCCCCATCAGCATGCAGCTTCAGGGTAGCAATATTAACCCACTATTTACCTGAAATTGCTTGCTCAGCCTATCTCCTTGCAGCTTCCTCCTTGCAGCTTCCTGACACTTATCAGTGATACACTACATTCCCCAGGCTGCTTTGCACCACAAACAGGAACCCAGAGTCCCCCAATCACCATGCAGCTTCAGGGGAGCAATATTAACCCACTATTTACCTGATGTTGCTTGCTCAGCCAATCTCTTTGCAGCTTCCTCCTTGCAGCTTCCTGACACTTACCAGTGATACACTACATTTCCCAGGCTGCTTTGCACCGCAAACAGGAACCCAGAGTTAATTTAAAAGTTTCAGCTAACCTGATTGTCCAAAAAAAAAAAATTTTTACATTTGAGGCTAATTTAACCTGGGTTTGGAGGCTGTTAACCCTAATTTGCAGCTGTCAGAAATTACAAGAGATTTTGCTGTCTTCAATGTAAGTGTTTAAATATTTCATATATAAAATGTTTGCATACACTACTAATTTTCCTCTATCAGATGCATTAATAATCCAGCTCACTTAGATATGCCTTTAAGCATTACCTTGCTGGCATGTAAAATGAGTGCAATAATTAGAGCACTCTTTGGCACAGCTTTTTTTTTATTGGTATTTAGACTTAACTGGTCAAGTCCTCTGGCTAGCTTCCTCTTGTCGGGTTTTGTGATTCCATCAATCCCTGCAACCTTTTTATTAACAAGGCTTCCATGTCACCTCACTCTCTAAGATGTTGGGCTCCCACTCACTGGACAAACTATTGAGGGTTTTTTGTCATCAACACAAAAAACACATAAAAACACATAAAGATAGTGCAAGCAGATACATTCTTGGTTTATTCACTCTATTATAATATTTATATTTAACTCAGATATATAAAAAATGAAAACATTAAGAAAGAAAATAGAAAAAAACATTTTATTTATCACTTAATCTTATGAAAAATTATATGAAAGAACAAATACATGTCATGTAAGGTTGTTTTCTTAAAAAGATCTTTTGAAACTCTCATTAGTTTACAAGTATATACCCTCCTCAGAAAGTAGCAGAGAATACAGTTATACAATAATACAATGAAATAAATAGTTGTACTGAAAGTATAGCAAGTTTAAGCATTGACTTGCTTGTTTTAGTGTAGGCTGAAACTGCCCATTTAACCTAATTTAGCATACAATATACATAATAGACCAATCTCTGCAGGTGCAGAAGTAGTCACAATTCTATCAAAAGCTGTCCACATAGGGCCTCATTCAATTGCGATGTGGCCAATTGAATAAGGCTCTATATAAGCACAGAGCATATTTTTTTTTTACAGAAGTTTTTAGTTAGTGAACTTCTATCCAAAACTAACTAAAAACTAAAAACTTCTGTTAAAAAAAATATGCTCTGTGCTTATATAGAGCCCTATTCAATTGGCCAAATCACATTTGAATGAGGCCCATAGTGATTTCACATTAATCAGGATGTCTTCCTCATTCTCAGTGCTTCATTCTGATGATATTGTAAAATCATTGCATTGGGCTAAATATACACAACACATTAGTGATCTTGTACTATAGGCTACTTTGATTGCCAGGACAGAAGCATATAATGGGGCCTTGCTGCAGGAGCTCACAAGAGAAATGAACTGAACTTAATAATTTATGGCCCTGTGTAGAGCTACCTTTACCTTGCAATTCATATAGACGGCGCCTCAAGGATATGCCCCTTACGGCCGGCCGCATATCATGCAACCGGCAGCAAGGTCAGAAAACTTTAAATGCAAATATAAATTAAAGATGGCACCGTAAAGCCCTGTAAATGCTAGGGATCATAATGGGGGACATGAGGATTAATAGCAACCCCCTCTCAAGCTTGCACATCAGCCAAAATCCGATATTTCATTAACGGTTTATTTTCCGTCCCGCAGCCTGGACGGGTCTGAGGTGCTCCAAGCCCTCGGGACTTTGTCCACGGATATTTGACATGAATTAAAATAAAAATTATTTGCGGATTTGAATGCTAACACCCCCAATCACTTTATCGTCTCATCAGAGTGCAGGATGGCTTTATTATGTGCCTTATTGTGTGCTTGCGGGACCTTTTTGGTGCAAGTAAGCTGCGGCTCGGTTTTAGCCTTGCCGAGAGGGTTCCTGGAGCAATAGAATAGCAACCGGGGTTTTCTTGCGCTCGAAACTCTTGCGGCCGTTTAAGATCAAAGGCTTTCCTGCGGCGCGTGCGACCGCAAGGGATAACAAGGCGCCGGCCGCAAGCCTGCCGGAGTCCCCGTCCGGAAGGGAATAGAATAGGCAAATAGCTTGCGGACGGTCCTTGCGGCCCTGCATCTCCTACGGCCGATAATAGAATGAGGCCCATAGTAATTAAGGTTAAAAAAATACTTTCAGTCCATCAAGTTCAACCTTTTAAGATCTCCTCTGAACTGCAATATGCAGATTAAATATTAATTCAGTAGTTGTTAATTAATTATTAATCAATTATTTAATTATATATTTTTTATTTTATTTTTAATTAATAATTATGTATGTTTTTCACTTGATCCATTGAAAGGTATCACAGCAACCCATTCCATTTAACGTTAAATTATTTACATAAATTAGACGCTAGAACCAACACTGCCTTCCAGAAAATAATATTTAAAAAAAGAACAACATTTTGGAAACTGACCTAGAAAAGTACACATATCAATAATCTTAGACACAATAATGTTAGGACTATTGCAGCTGGTCTTTATATATACTTCTAAAATTGGAAAGACAGTATGCAAACTGATCAAGAGGCTGTGTAAAATTCTCAAACATTTTTTTAAAAAATTATAAATTTAAAGGTAATCAGAAGCCAAGTCAGAACAATTTAAAGAAAGAATTTACAACTATTTGATTTATAAGTAAGTGAAAGTGACAGATTTAAACCACACCAAATTACATTCAGTTCAGGCAATTTGAAATGCATGATTTTAATTGAATAGATCCTTATGAATAATGACAAAGGAGAGCCTTTGTGCCTCCCCCTCGCCTGCAGTCTCATTACTCAAATGATTGGCAATAGCAGTCCTCAGAGATACCTACTTTGGTCATTCATTTGCTCAAGAGCCAAGATTTACATTGCAAATGCAAAAAAGATTAATTATACACATCCAATATATCCTTCAAAATACCAATTGGTTAGAAAAAAGAAATAGACCATTGTGCCAGGCAACTGGTGACTGACAAATTGCTTCAGGTTACAAAAGATAAGCACAAATTAAGGATTTTGTGGACTCCAATAATGTTGTTCGCATCTGATATCAGGCTTATACTTTGTATTATGCTGGAAAAGTTAATATAACTCTAAAAGAAAGCACAGTAATAGGCATGGAGGCACCAAAACATGTTCAGAAGGAGTTTGTGTTTGTGTATCATGTTTAGTGCTGGATATGCACCCACTACTTCTTAAAATTAGCAAATGCAACAGCAAGGACATATTTAGTTTGTTTGCCTCTCTCCTTACATTATATTTGCCTTGTTGAATATTTCCTCTCCATAGTCCTATCACACACTGTCATAATTCCCAAAAATTCAAGGTACACAGACATAATTTGCCCCCTCTCTCCCTCTCCCCCCACTCCCTGCCCTGTGTTTTTTTACCCTTATTTTCCTCCCCTGTGTCTCTTTCCCCCCTCTCCCTCACCTGTGTCTTTATATTGTCTCTCTCTGATAAAGTCTTGCGTGTCTCGGGATACGCGCCGTTGCTTGTATTTTGTAAGTCTTGTGTGCCTTCCGTTAATCGGCTAAGTCGTCATTGCAAATTTTGAAAAGTCCTGCGGGCCTCATTGCAGCCCAAGTCCTGCAGCACTCATTGCAGTCTAAGTCGTGCGGGCCTCGCGATAAGCGCCTTCGGGGGTCTTCGCGAGGCCCGCAATGAGCGCCTTCAGCATGCGCAAGTCCTTAACATTTAACATAGCGTTACCAACGACGGGGCAATAAAATTTGAAGCCATGGGAATGCTGTTTGACACACAATGCAAACCTTTTTGTACTGTGAGGACCTTTGGGGCTCATTGCCTTTGTGCTGCGAGTTTAATTGCCATAACAGTTCGCCTCACGCTCATCGTCTAAGTGCTTTGGATTAACGGCTCGCCTCGCAGCGATGAGCGCCTTTGGCGCTCATCGCCTAAGTGCTACGGGGTAACGGCTCGCCTCGCTTTGCGAGGCTCGCAGCGATGAGCTGTTTTGGTGCTCATCACCTAAGTGCTACGCGTTATCCGCTAGCCTCGCTTTGCCTCTGGCGCTCATCGCCTAACTCGTAAACACTAAGGGCCTCATTCTATTATCGGCCGTAAAACGGCCGCAAGGCTGCGATCTCCTCTTACGGCCGGCCGTATATCTTGCAACCGGCCGTAAGCTCAGAAATCTTTAAAGTCAAAAATAAATTCAAGACAGCACTGTAAAGCTCTGTAAATGCTAGGGATCATATTGGGGGACATGAGGATTAATAGTAACCCACTCTCAAGCTTGCACAACAGCCCAAATCCGAGTTTACATTAACTGTTTATTTTCCGGCCGCAGCGTGGCCGGGTCTGAGGTGCTCCAAGCACTCTGGACTTTTTACATCGATTTTTGACATAAATTAAAAAATATTTTTTTACGGATTTGAGTGTAGGGGAATGTTGTGCTATTTTTGCTAACACCTACAATCACTTTTTAGTCTCCTTAGAGTGCAGGATGGCTTTATTTCGGCTTTATTATGTGCTTAATTGGTGCTAGCGGGACCTTTTTGCTGCAAGTAAGCTGCAGCTCGGTTTTAGCCTTGCAGAGAGGTTTCCCGGAGCAATTGAATAGCAACCGGGGCTTTCTTGCGGCCGAAACTCTTGAGGCCGTTTGAGATCAAAGGCTTTTCTCCGGGATTGCAAGGCGCCGGCCGCAAGCCTGCCGGGGCCCCCGGCCGGAAGGGAATAGAATAGCCAAATAGCTTGCGGCCGGTCCTTGCGGCCCCGCATCTCCTACGGACGATAATAGAATGAGGCCCTAAGCAAAACGTTACGACGTCTCGCAGTTTGAAAACTATTGTATGTGATAAAAAAACATATCTGCCCTTACATTAAAGACATAGTAAAACGTATTGGACCTCTTTGATGGTACAAAACTGGTGTACCCCAACCCTTTCAGCCTTCCATAAATACAAATTGTAGTATACACCTGACCTACCTATTGCAGACTAGGCTTTGGGGTATTTCAAAATCCAATATAATAATTTGTGGTTTGCGAACCAGTACGGATATGTTTTGTATTTCTGTTAAGTTGTTTTGTCAAGTCTTAAATGTAAGTGCACATATGTTTTTATATTGATTTAATTATTTTTTGTTTAGCTGTTTCAGTCATATCTGCTTTTCTGTGACCCTATGAACTGCAGTACAGCAGGTACAATCATTATGTCTCTGGTTGTGCTTATCCATAAGGTAAAAATACTGGAGTGGGATTTCAGTTCCTTCTCTAGTCCACTGAGATTGATCTGACTTCTCGGCTATGACCCGCCCATGTTGGGTGACCCTACATGGTGTAGCTCACAGCCTAATTGTAGTGTACAAGCCCCTTCACCATGATAAGGTGGCAATCCAGAAGGGGGTTTATATATATACATATATATACAATTCCTTTTAATAATTGATTTGTTATTCAAATACTCATTTTATTACTATTACATCTAGCTTTTTGAAAATACATTTGCACTATAGCATTACAGGCTCAGGCAGATCTCTTTTCTCTTCATTCTCTTTTAGGTGCACAGGGGGTAAGAGCAGATCTGCCCAGGATGCTGCAAACAGACAAACATTCCTGCAGACTTGTTTTTCTCTGGTGGCCACTGCAGCAGAACTCGTGTTTCAAGGCCGCAAACTTGGAGAACTTTAAATGCAAATATAAATTAAATCCAGCACTGTAAAGCACTGTAAATGATGGCGAACACAATGAGGGACATGAGGATTAATAGCAAAACCTTCTCAAGCTGGCACATCGCCAAAATCAAATATTAATTTCAGCTTTAATTTCCATCCAAAGTCCTCTGGGCTTGAATGACCTCCCAGCCAGTAAATCAGTGTTCAAACCCCTACTGGCTTGGAGTTTGAAGGCCGCAAACGCAAAGCATTATAAATGCAAATTTATATTCAATCCAGCACTGTAACGCACTGTAAATGATGGGGAACACACTTGGGGACATGAGGATTAATAGCAAAACATTCTCAACCTTGCACATCGCCAAAATCCAATATTTCATTTCAGGTTTATTTTTCGTCCAAAGTCCCACGGGCTTGAATGACCTCCAAGCCCGTAGCTCGTTAATCAAGCCCGTATGGGCTTGGGGGGTAAATAACCTCCAAGCCCGTGGGACTTGCACGATGGGGGGAACACGAAAATTTAACACAAAATCTTTTTTTTTTTTTTTTAACAAAGGATAATAATAATAATCTGATCACTCCCTAGGAGCCCTTGCCCTCTAGTGGGCCCCAGTGCTTTGCTGTACTTGCAGTAGCACTGCCTCTGGATTTTTGTTGTGTGTGTATTAACTATAAAATGTGCCCAACTGTGTTATTGAAGTGTGTCACTGAGTGTTTTTTTTCTGACACTTTTATCTGTGTGCTTAGCTCTGGTAGTATATGTGTGTAGTTGTGTGTTACTGTCTGTTTACTGTTTGTTTTGTTCTGCAACATGTATCTGTACGTGCTTAGTTCTGTTATTTGTGCCTCTGTACTTCTATGAGTGGCACTGTGTGTGGGCTAGTCTGTGTATATGTCTGATCTTTCATTAACCTTTTAACTTGATTGCAGGTTTAAGAGTGTGTGACGACAGCAATAACAGGGAGAAGCCTGTAATAAAATACTGTGGTATCTGCTTCTCTTTCTTCACCAAAGGAGCCTAGTCCTGTCCTCCCCAAGAGAATAATTTTCCTGGGCCAGTTCAAGGTGGACATGACATCCCTAAGCTTTGTTGTTTCCAGCCCATGGCTACCCATGTGATCATCATGGTTTTTCCTGTTCTATCTAGGGTCTATAGACCCTCAGCCCCAGTGAATACCTCTTGTGTCTGTGTGTTTTGGACAATGTGTGGCTTGTTGTGCTAAATATGTCCATTTTGGGCATGCCTGATGTTGGTATGTGTTTATATGTGTAGTTTTATAATTCATATATAGTGATCCAATGATTGATTGCTGTAAAAGGTGTAGGAGGCCAATTGAAAACCTCTTTCTGAGTGGTAAGGTTAGCTGACCTTCCAAGCAAAATGATGTTATCTTTTGTCACTCTGCACCCACACTAACTGAATTAACAGGACCTTTTGTTCTCCCTTGTATATAAGTCCCTGTGTGTTTCAATGAAGGACATTACCCCTTTTGAAAGTATACAAGAGTGTCAGTTGATTTCTGAAAGGTGGAAAGGAGCCTTTTAATCTCTGTCTCTGGAAAATAAATGTCCCTTGCAGTAGGGTAGCAAATAGGATAGGCAGGGCAGATGGTACTTTCAAACATAATCACACTGTTTTACAGAAAGAGATAAGACAGAACAAGAGATCATGGTCTGCTGTTGGTTGTATTGCGATGGATACAAGACTGCAATGAATAACAAAAAACAAGGCTCTGCCTGGGACTATGAGTTAACAGAATAAAGAAGATATCTGCCTTTACATTCTATAACTGTATCTTTAGACTCTAATTAAAATAGTAAAGAAAATTGGAATGGTCCTAACTTAATATTTTAAAATTGATCAAGAAATTACTTTTGCTTTAATTGTGTTTGAATCAGTGGCAAAGCTAGTGAATGGAAGACCCTGGTGCTAAATAATTTGTGACCCCCTGTGCATTGCCTGAGGAGGTCAATAAAAAGCTGAAAATATAAATAGGTGATCAGACCACCTTTCTATTAAAGGAATTATCTGTCCCTCTCCTCTGCTGCTGATAATAGCGGATCCCTTCCTGTTTTTGAATCTAGTACTTTGCACCTGCTGCACCAGCAATAGTCCTGCCACTGATTTGAATCCCTTCCACAAGCAGCTGCATAGACAATAAATCCTGAAGCCATTCATAGCAAATGAGTTGCTTCAAGTGGCCAATCAATCAAAAAGATAGAGTTGTGTGGAGTCATCTACTAGGAGTGATAAGTGGCTGCAAGGTCCAGCAATCAGAGTTCTCCCTGTGTCTCACATAAGGTACTAAGCATGCCTGCCCTGAACTGTAATCATCGGCTTCCTGGCTTGAAAAGGAAGCATAATTATCATGGAAGCTTCCATGGCAGAATCTGGAAAAAAAATTGTTTTTTTTATGAAAATGCTTTAAACCCATGGCTTACACAGCTTATTTTATTGTTAGTTTGTTGCATTTTTTTTGTTTGTTGTTATATATAATTTTAGACGTTTTACTTACATGTTTTTTCAAACAAATTTGCCAAGTAATGAGATCTCATTATATGTGTGCTCTGAAAAGTAATAGACAAATTAATAAAATAACACATTTTACCCCACCTTCTACTACACTTGTTTAATGTCGGTTGAGTTGATGATACTTTTGAATAGTCTAGGACAGGGGTGTCCAAGCTCGGTCCTGGAGGGCTGCACCCAAGCCTGGATTTGAGGATTTCCTTTCTGTGCACAGGTGAGTCAATCAGGATGACTGAAGAAGCAATAGTCTCACTTGCTTGCAGCAAGGATATCCACAAAACCAGGCCTGGGTGCGGCCCTCCAGGACCGATTTTGGACACCCCTGGTCTAGGACAACAGCTGCTCCTAGAACCAGTGCCGTTCCTTCAGACCTTATCTGTTCCTCAGAGATGAGGAGAGCCTAACCCATTAAACAACCCACTAATATTAATCATAGTTACAGATAGATTACAGAGGTATTCATGACTGTTATAAAGTGTACTCTAACAAAATGAGTGCAAATTATTGTGAGGATTTGCCAGATGTGGGACCCCTCAGGGCCTAGCCTATTTTGCAAAAGACCTACCCACTGTGGACAGCCGAGTTACTTACCCAGGACATTGATGCAGGGACCATACTGGGAAAAAAAAACTATTTATTTCTACATAGACAGTAGGTGCCCTAGTAATTGGCCTATTTATATTGCCCATGCATATAGGCTGTGTCCTGATTGGTCCCAGTCATCCAAGCAGCGGCCAATTAGAAAGCCTCCCCTTAGGAGACCACCAGATTGCAGCAGGACATTCTGCGGTGGAATTTCAAATAGTTAATGCAACCCTCCACCATTGGCTGATGACCGGCCAATGAGAAGAAGTCTGACGCAGCATTACAGCTATTGCCTATATAACAACCTGGCAGGCAATTTAAGCCAGAGACCCAGCTGCAAAGTCTACTGCAACATCGCATTTTTACATATATTTACATAACAGCAAAGATAAAATGGAATCTCTTGCTCTACTCACATAGTTTGTATTATAAAATGTATTAGACTTGTGAATTGTGCAACATATATGAGTTTAACCTACAACTTGCAATAATACAAGTAAAAATGTTTATTAAATTAAGAATCTGGTAACAGAAATTGTATTTCCCCTTTATTACTATTTAGTATTCAGAGGATTCCTTTAGCTCTGCTCCAGAGAGTTGGACTCTCCTGCAACTGCAATGAACAGCGGTAAGCAGGCTCTTTATTGAAATTGAAAATCATGTACAATCTGAAATCCATAAACTTCTGTAATATTAAAACTCCCATCTGTTGTTCCATGGACTTGAAGTGTTAGCAGTTTATAGCTGTGTGTGAAATTAACTAGCAATATGTAGGAGGCCATATTGGAGCATATTTTTATTGACCAGGTAGCCCATTAAAAATGTAATTTCCCTATTCTGAAAAGTTGCACAAAATGCAGTGTCATCATAAAAAAACTAAAACTTGAAATAATCTTTTCACCATAAGGTAACGCATTCAGAATTGCTAAATAGTTATCAGTCAAATTGATTGTTATTTTATTTTTTTATTTATTATATTACATTTAATGGTAGGCACTATACTAGGAGTCTGCAACCTTGATGATTAGAGAGCTGGTTTATTGATGAGTCAGAGCTCTGCAATGGATTGCACATCAGAAGTGAACTTTTTCCATTATGGGCACCAGAGGATATAAAAACACAAAAAAATATCAAAAGCCAAATTTCAAACTCAATATCTGTCACATCTGAAAATACATTGCATTAAAACTCTCCAACTATCATTATAGAAGTTTATCATGACAGTACACTGTGCTCATAATAATACAGTACACAAATGCAAAAGCACTTGCAAGGACATTAAACTAAAATTGAGACGGGAGGCAAAGATAGATATGTGAATTATTTTTCAACTTCAACAATCATAAAACAGTTATGTGCGTTCAAAGGGCACACTCTGTATTACTTTGTCTAGTTAATTTCTACATACAGCACACAACTCTGAAATTATTTTTAAGCGTTATGCTCTATTCCACACTTGTTCCGCTCACTTTCACAGGAATAACACATCTATTTATATCATTAGAGAACAATAATTGTGACTCACATACTATTATATAGTAGCCACATTATCAAAATAATGTATGTTGGAATATTTACAGTAAAAAATAAAATGGTTTTGTTTAAAGAATGAAACGGCATTGTATGCCAGTTAAAGTTGGCAGATTATTTTGACTGAGTTTCAACAACTTTTTTTTGGCGCACAGTTATCAGTTAAGTTGATACAAAGCATAAACAGATGTGAGCCAAAGTTTTAAAAATTGTATTCAAAAGCCCTAAAAAGTGTTTTGATACAAACAGGAGATTGAATGATCCAGCCAGCATTGTTTCACACATGTAAACAATATTATGTGAGGAATTATGGGTCACTGATTTCATCTGGTACTTTAAGTAATAAATTGGAATGGCAAATAAAATTGGACATATCCCAATGGATACACCCAATCTGTACATGTTAAGATCTCTGATATACAATTATCTATTTTTACAGCTCACCGGCGCAGTCCTAGCATCCACTCTCTTCATACAAATGATTTAGGAATAGTATAATAGGTGTGGTCATGGGAAAACAAATATCTTACTGGGCCTAGAGCACCTTAACCATTACATATACATATCTGAATTTCCCTATTACTCCAGATTACTGGAATGTTTTGGTCACTCCATGATATCTAACGTTTTCACTTCCAACTTCTCCATTGCAGAGATACTGCCTTCCTTTCTGCTCTGAGCAATGTTGCTGATGCCTCCCATGCTGGTCTCGCCTCTATCTCTGATGTTCTTGATATATATGCAAGTTTTGGGTCATCCATTCTTCTTTCTATGCTCACTCTAGAATAATCATTTTCAGTACCCCTCTTGCCAGAAACTTTCTGAGCTTTTATACATAGCTGGAGTCATTAAAAAACTGAACCAAATGTTCCCTGCCCAATGTTGGCACCATTTTATGTTCCTGGACCACTATTATTCTGTCTCTAAATATCACCTCTTATTAGTTCACTTGTAATTTATTTATATGACACTTAAGTCCTTTTTTTCCCATTGCCTTAACCACCAATTTATCTCATCATATTTCACCATCATCAAACCAGCTTCCCTCTCCTGTCTGACCTAAATTCCCTACACCATTACTCATACCACCCTGTTGTGTGAAACCTTAATTCACTATTCTATGTTCACAATTGTAACTTCCGTATGTTTAGTATTCTTGCTCCTATGATCCCTCCAATTCAACAAATTCAAAATGTCTCTGCCGATATATTCACAAGGATAATCAAAAATAACATATCTAACCCCAAGCATAATGCAATGTCATAGTACTTATGATCTGTTATGCCTGCTCAGTACACTAGAATAACTATAACTTTAGAAAAGGGATTTTTCAAGCATTAAATTCCTTAAATGGAACTAACAGTAATAGTAACTATTAGTGATCTGTGATCTCGCAATGTTGCATTGGGATGATACTCTAAAGAAAAGGAGGAGGGTTGGTCTTTGAGAGTAGCGATGCTGTGAGGTCAAAAACAACCATAGCAGAAGGGGCCTAGTATTGAATCCAGGGCCCACATACATTCCTCCCACTCCTCAATATGCTCCTCCTCAGGCTGTGGTGGCTGGTCCCGCGCTGCTGGCAGTGATGTAGAAAGAGAATAATATATATTTAGTCAGCATTTGTACATACAGCGAGCAACTGTGCGTTGCACAGACAAGAATTAAGAGACATCTTGATAATATAACACAATATAATATAATTTACTATCATATAACTAAGTACTGCCTACAACCTAGTAACAACTATGAATCATAGCATCCAGTAACTTAAAGAAGTAATGGAAATTAAAAATAATATAATAATATCACATATAACAGTTGTCAAACTACGAGACGTTGTCACGCTATGCGCAGTGTGTGCAACTTAGGAAGCGAGGCGAGCCGGTAACTAGGAGCAGTTAGGCGATGAGCGGCGATGGCGCTTTTCGCCTGCGAGCCGTTAAGGCACTAAAACTCACAGCACAAAGGCGATGAGCGATGAAGGCACGCGGGACTTAGCTACCAAACACTTAGTAAACGTGGGATCGCCTTAGGCTGCAAGCAGTTGACCTACGCAGGAATTAGAAAAAAAGAATACGAGATAGGAAAAATACAAAGTTAACTGCCAAACCGTGCAAAGCAAAAAACACTAAAAACACACAAAATACGAAAAAAATACAACAAAAACACATGGACCACGCAAAACACCACCAAACGCGTAGCAGTTTCACACAGAAACTTACGAGGTACAAAATACACTATTACAAAGGGGTACAAAATATATGAGATACGAAAAATACAAAATTAGCGGCCGAACCATGAAAACCAAAAATCACAAAAAAAAATCACACACAGCATGGTGGACCAGCCAGGACGTCTGGGAGTGAGATGGAACACAAATTTAAGTCCATTTGGCCGAGTTTTGGCACTCGAAAATCGCCTAAGCAAGAAAAAATATGGCCACCCAAAAAAATGAAAATGAGGCTACACGACCACGGACCGCGCAAAACACTGCCAACGGCGTAGCGGTTTCACACAGGATTGTACGAAGTACAAAATACACTATTACAAATTATTTAAAATGCTAGCTAGCCGCGTAACATATAGACAAATGACGCCAGTTTACAACACTAACTTGCAACGAATAAATTTACGAATCTAAAATGGCGCTTTACACAACTAAACCAACGGTTTGCCCTCGTGTATGCAGCCTATTTCTAATGCACAGTTGGGACATTCATTACACTTTCTCATCAGGGCAGCAACACTCCAACTGTACATTGTATGCTGCAGGAAAATAAAAACAGATTGTTAGCTCTTGATTGCTGGATATATTAATTTATTAAGTAACTAATTAATTCATTATTAGTTAACAAAATATAGATATATATATATATCTGTCTTTGTGATGAGTGCCGAAGGTGCTCAGAGGAGCAAAAGTACACGAGGGGAGAGGCTCGCAATAATCGCCAAAGTCGCTTAGCGCGAGGCTCGCAATGAGCGCCGAAGGTCCTCAGAGTAGAAAAAGCTTTACATTGTGTGGCAAACAGCATTGCCATTGCTTCAAATTGTATTGCCCTGTCATTTTTGACGGACAAGTCGCTAGTAATATTATAATATAGTTTGAAAAGGTAATGAATTCATTTGGCAATGTCAATATAAATAAATATTTTGTGATTAGTACTGCATAGATCATGAGTGAATATATGCCACATGAGATTACAGTCTTTCAGTACACATGTAAGCTTAGAGTCACATTCAATTCCAAGCCCGCAACTCGATCCCTGTAGGCGGGTGTGTTGCGGGCTCCCGTTCGTCTCCGATTGAGATGCTATTCAATTGAGCAAGGTGCGAGTTACAGTCCAAAGCCTCAAGCCCGTAAATCCCTCCCACGACCGCAAACTGTTAAGATCCAATGGCAGTGTAACGTAGTGCGATACAGGCCTCTCAGCCAATAGAAAGCGGTCTAAATGCAGATGATTGACAGAGGGAGATCATAAATTTGCATTCCACCCACCCAGGTCCCGGAGTTGGTGGTTTTGGAGGCCGTAACTCGTAAGCCATTTGGAGTACACAGAGCCCTGTTCAATTGGCCAAATCGCAATTTAATAAGGCTATAGAGCTTTTATAAAATTAAGAGCATATCAGTATATACTTTGCAAATTAAATTTTATTTTATGTTCAGTTGTTCTGCTTAAGCAAGAAAAATGTTTAAAAAAATAGGAAATTCTGTATATAGAAGTTAATATTATATAACTTAACCTTGACTCATTTATGTTTGTATAATGTATGTTGTTAATTATGTACGAGTTGTTTGTATAATGTTATCATTAGAATATAATATTATATTTATATTATATTTTGAAAAAATGTGAACATTAAAATGAGTCATGCATAAATAACATATAGTATGATCTGTTCCCTTCTGGATCGCTTTCTTGTCGTGGTGAAGGGGCTTGTGTACCTCAATGAAGCTGTGAGCTATACCATATAGGGTCACCGAAGATGGGCAGGTCATAGCAGAGAGGTCAGACAAGTCACAGTTCATTGGAGAAGGAACTGGCAACCCACTCCAGTATCTTTGCCAAGAAAAACATGGAAAAGCACAGACAGATGTGCCTTGTGTGCTGCTGTCCATAGGGTCACATAGAGTCAGACACGACTGAAGAATTGAACAAAAACAAAATGATGATCTGTAACATCTGATATTGACCCGATCAGGAGAGCAACATCACTTAAATTAAAGGGATGTAAGTTTGCTAGATTAAGAATGCATCCGATAGAAGAGAATTACTAATGTATGCAAACATGTTTTGCATAAAATCTCCCAAAATAAACATTTAAACACTTACATTGAAGTCAGCAAAATCTCTTATAATTTCGGAAAGTTGAACATAAGGGTTAAGACCCTTTTAATCATCAGTATAATCATTAGAGGGATTTTTAGATATTAAAAAATATATATATTTTATGAGATGTGCTGCATACACATAGTCTGTTTTTTGCCGAAAGAGTGCAGAAATGTAATAATCCATGAAACTTTCATATCCCTTTAATGGAGAAAGTGTGAAAACATTAAACTGGATCTGTGTTTTCATACCCAATGTTATTTTTAATTGCTTTTCAATTAATATAATTCATATTAGTCAGTATTTCATGAGATACTGAACAGTTACTAGACAATCCCCTGGTTTATATGATTGGTTTGTGATTTCTCATTAAGCAACAGAAATAAATAATCAGTTTCATCCTGTGTACATGGACAATAAATTAAGTGTATTTTCTGACATGTGTATATACATTTTTATGAAGTGATAGTGTTTTTTAAAGAATACTTCAAAGGAAATTTGATTTATTTTTATCCTTTTTTCTTTTTTTGCTGATATTCTTGGTAAGTGCACATTTAACAGACTATCTCATTTGTTTATATCCACCAGGGATGCTTTCTAATAGTATACAAAGGAGTTAAAATGCATGTGTAATTCCTGTAATTAAATGTAGATGACTAAAGTAAAAGGCTGGCAATTTATTGAGATCTAGCATCACTTAGTAATTTAGTAATTCTGTAAATAACTATGCATGAACCATGAAACTAACCCACTAATAATAATGCATGGCTCATAAAATGTTAACATCTCTATGAACCCATACATCATTTTTATTTGATATATTCTTTCTATATCTACTTAAAATCACAGAGGATTCATAAATAATTGTAGAAGATGATATAAAGTACTGTATCATTTTTAGTTGGTAAATACCCACAGGTGGATGGTAATAATATATTGAAATGAGGAAGTGTTAACCTTAAATATGTAAATCTGCCACTTAAAGTATGTAAATTGATTTCTTTATTGGTTTGTAAAGAAAACTAGAGCACATGTTTTGTGCTATAAAATAACAATAGAAAGTGGAGTATTGAAACTATCCTTACACAAAAATATGTACTTTAATTAAAAAAACTTTTATATATAGCATGTTTCAAAATATGATAAAGGAAAATAAGGAATTAAAGAATAAATAGCTTAGTTAAAAAATAAAAAAACAAGAATAGAACTTACATTTTAATGTGAGATATGTACTAATAGCAGTGGGATATGATACAAATTAATTAGGCCTTTGCTAACAATCGCCATTTGGAAGTTGTAATGGTTTGTTTAAGTTGTGTGAACATTTCTTAAAGGGATATCTAAGTTTCCTGGGTTGTGAAGGCATCCGATGGAGGAGAATCATAAGTGTATGAAAAAAAATGTTTGCATGAAAAAATACCAAAATAAACATTTAAACACTTACCTTGAAGTTAGCAAAATATATTGTAATTTCTGACAGTTTAAAATCAAGGTTAACACCCCCTACAATTTGTTTTGGCCAATCCGGTTAGAGAAAGATTTCAGACATAGCACTATGTTAGTTGCTATGGCAACACCACACAGCATAGCCAGGAAGCAGGGATGAGTAATATACCAACAGTGACAACACTGCTCTCGTATTGGCTCTGGTGCAAAGCAGCATGGGATATGTATGCAAAGGAGCCTGGGAAAGGTAGTGTATCACTGACATGTGACAGGAAGCTGCAAGGAGGAAGATGTAAGGAGATTGGCTAAGCAAGCAACAGCATGTAAATAGTGGGTTAATATTGCTCCCCGGGTGCTGCATGCTGATGAGCTGCATACACATAGGCTGCTTTTTGCCTACAGAGTGTAGAAATGTATTAATCCAGCTCACTTAGATATCCCTTTAAGCAATCTGATTGGTTAATAGTAAACAATCAGGTTAGCCATCTGCATGGGGGCATGCTGGAGTGTTGCATCACAAATTATAATTGTGGATATAGGGTCGTTGGTCACGCAATGTTAAATATTGCGGGCCTGCAATGAGCACAGAGACATGGGAGGGAAAGGAGAAGGGGGAGACACTGCAGAGACACCGGAGGGAGAGGAGGGGAGGATAGATAGGGGAGGGGGGAGAGACTGAGGAGACAAGGGAGGGGTGGGAGAAGACACAGGGGAGGGTGGGAGAAGACACAGGGAAGGTGGGAGAGTCACAGGGAGGGGAGGGGGAAGAGACACAGGGGAGGTAGGGGGAAGAGACACGAGGGAGGTAGAGAGGAGAAAAGAGACACAAGGGAGGGAGAGGGGTGAAAATAGAGACAGGGGAGGGAGGAGGGGGTGGAAGGAACATAGGGGAGGGAGGAGGGGGGAAGAGACACAGGAGAGGGAGACAGACACAGGGGAGGGAGAGGGCAGAAAGATAAACAGGGGAGGTAGAGGGGGAAATAGACACAGGAGAGGGGGAAAGAGACAGAGGGGAGGGAGATGGGGAGAGAGGGGGAGAGAGAGGAGGGGGAGAGACACACAGGGCAAGGAGGGAGAGACACAGAGGAGGACGATGGGAAAGGAGACACAAGGGAGGGAGAGGGGGGGAAAGAGAGAGACATGGAAGGGAGGAGGGGGAAGAAACACAGGGGAGGGTGGAGGCAAAGAGACACAGGGGAGGGAGTAGACAGGGGGAGAGACTCGCAATGCGCGCCAAAGGCGATCAGCGCAGGGCTCACATTGTGTGACAAACAGCATTGCCAGGCTTAAATTTAGGGAGAAGAGGGGGGAAATGTGGCACAAGACAGGAAGTAGACAGGGGGAGAGACTCGCGATGAGAGCCGAAGGTGCTCACATTGGGTGGCAAACAGCATTGGCAGGCTTAAAATTGTATTCCCGACATTTTTGACGGGCAAGCAGCAAGTTTAAAATATTAGTTTTAAATGCATTCACTGACAATATCAGATCTAAAGGTGAACCTGCTATGATGCCTGATCGCACAACAATAACTAGCAGTCATCTGTATATGTGCAAATCACTGGCAAATGAATATATGTATGAATACTTATCTATATGTTTTGAAAAGAAAAAGTGCTTTGTCAGTCAATGATTGCTTGGTACTCGTCGAGCTTGCACAACCCCGTATCCTGTCTTTCCAGGAAATTAGATACAGTACTATGGGGTAGTGTAGCTTGTACTAACAAGAACCCAAGAGCTGTCTGTATCTACAAGAAATAAAGTGTAGACTATGCTTATAAGGACCAAGTGCAGTTTGTCTTGGTTTATAGTTAAACTCCCTACATCAGAATCTCCAGCAGAGTTTAGTGGTATTGAGAAAGATCCCCTGTGTAAGTACCTGATGTTTTATTGGAAAGGGACTCCCCTTCCAAGCAATAACCTCTCTCCTCCTTCTCCTCCTCTACAACCGCACCATCCCATTGGGCCCTCAAGTCCTCTTAGTACAGGTAAAGTGATGTTAAATCCTACTTTATTTTATGCAATTATTGTTTTTTATTTAGTTATTCAGTTTTAAGGTTTTGTATCAAAAAAATAACACCATCAGTTCAAACTAAGATAGGAAATTTCTGGGGTTCAGAGTGGATTATTTCAATTTACATTGATCTTTATGGGAATCGCTTGTTTGGTACTTATTGTTTTTAATACTTATATATATGATTTGTATACTAATAAAAGCCCATGATTTTTATACAAATAAAAGTTGAGATATAAACAATAATAACTGACCTATCCCATCAAAAAACACTCATTGACAATGCAAAGTTTACTCCTAGAAGGAGAACCCCAGAGCTTTCAACTTTTTTACCTAATTTCCCAAATTGTAAGAATTAATTTGCACACGTTGATTAATCAATATTTCTGCATGGAAAAATAATTACAATATTGCATATTTTAGGTAAAACTATGAAAGGCAGAAAAGTCTGCATTTGAAGATATATGGAAAATATACCATTATAAATACATGATGTGTCTTTTCAGAGAAGCCCATCGCACACAGTATTTTTAAAACACATTTACCTAAGACAGGAGTACTCAACTGACTTATCACAACTCCTCAGATGTTTTTGTAGAAATTAAAGGCATATCTAAATTTCCTGGATTATGAATGCATCTCAATCTCATGAGTTTGCAAACAGCTTATTTTCAGAGTTTACATCACACCATATCCAAGCTAAAATTAGCATGAAATTCATAATTCATTTTGGCCAATTACAGGCAGCTAATACGTCCTGTATTCACCCAGGAACAGGAAGTAAGGAGGGGTCAGACTTCTGTGTAAGATCTGTGCATTGAGATGCTGCTGGCTTGAAGGTTAGTAAAGAGTTAAAATATAATGCATCTATGACACTGTGCCTATGTAAGCCACTCTTGGGGTGGGGAAAACAAGTTTTATTTTTAAATAAAAGAAATCTGTATGTGTATAGAATTAATGTAATCACGTGTTATATTAGAAAAAGGTAAAAACAGGGAAACTTAGATTTACCTTTAAGTCAGGATCTGGAATCTATATTTGTATTGATACACAAACAAATATTTTAAAGAAAAACACATTGAGAAGGGCACATTAATGAAGGTTAGATAGTGCAGGTGACTTCAGAACATAAAGTCACTGCTTTGTTTGGACACTTTATACAGCATTTTTAATTATAATAATATAGTGTACGTTTAAAACAAAGGGGCCATATTTCCTGATTTGGACCAGGTCATACTATTATTTACTCATACCTAAGGCAGACTAAGCTTACAGTAAGCTCCTACATCATTAACCTCCTTCTCCACTGGATCTTGCCTGAATATTTACCAATATCCTACCAGGCAAATCCCTCAGCCCTGTTCTCTCAAATACATCCCCTCATCTTCTGTATTGTCAGAAATCTCAAATATTGTATGTGCCCTTGTAGAGAGCTGTAGAAAATGATTATGCTTCATAAAAAAATCACAATATTAAAACAGCCACTTGTGACGCTGAGCACATATTACGTTTAATTGAGAAACACAGGATATAACTGACCAGGAACCATGGCCAATTTTGCATTCTTATATCATTAAAGGGATATGTAAGTGAGCAGTATTATGAATGCATCTGATAAAGAAGAATTAGTAGTGTATGAAAAACATTTTTTGCATTAAAATATCCCAAAATAAACATTAATTAGCTTACCTTGAAGATAGCCACATTTCCTATTTTTTTGGAATTTGCATTTGATCGTGTACGCCCCTAGAAAACCCCACCTAAATTAACATTCACATTCAGAATTAGGCTAATACATTGTATCATTTTTCACCTCAATGGCTTCTGGCATGTGCTCAGTACAAGAACTGCAACAGTTTTTTCCTGTCCTCTGTACCAGAAAGGTCAAAATATGTACCCTGCTGTATTTCTTGTGTTTACCCGGCTTATGTAAGAGTCCTGTGGGTGTGAACAGCTGGGTTTGACTTTTGTGCAAATAAGTTTTTTAATTAAACGGAACTTTTCTATATAACACGTTTTCATACACTACTAATTCTCCTCTATCAGATGCATTCATAATCCAGCTCACTTCCATATCCCTTTAAGAGAGATGCAGAGCCTCCAGTGGTTTGATTAGATGCTTACTTAATTTAGCTGAAATTGAAGCAAGACAAAAGTTCAATGAGTTGCTTTTATTGCTCTGCTCCTATAAATTAGTTTCATGATGCATTCTTTATTGTTTGAATAAGAAATCATTTTTCCATTGCATGAAGTATGCTTGATTTTTGAATCTTTGTTTAATGTTATAGTTGTGTAAAATTAAACCATAATCACAGTAATTAAATATATTTGTTCTTATTACTTTTTATTTAATATTACAATTAATTTTCAGTAACACTGATTAGAATTATACAGTAAATAATACAGGTAAGCAAATCCAACAAGAGAGAACAAACATAAATACAGAGTACAGAAAATGTAATATGACATTAGACAAAATGATACAATAGAGCTAAGGTGTTGAGGTTAGCCTAAAAATGATGGGAGGGAGTGTGAGACAACATGGATATATGAGTGGAGTGAATAAATTGAAGGTACATAGAACACAACAGTTTTTTTCAAAATATTTAAAAAAACAACATGTTTTAAATATGACAAAAGTTTTTTGTTTTTTTGCATAAAAAAAAAAAATGAAGTAAAACCTGTTTAAAAGTCATTGAAACTAATAGGAAATGCAGAGAGCACATACTGTAGTTTGTAGATCGGAATGGACGACAGAGGCCAAGCCCCCAAGAGCAGTTAAACTTTTGAATACATGTTTGTGTTCTATATATCTCAGGGTGATAGTCTGAGTGAAACACGAGTGAGAGAAGACAACAAAAGCGGATGTAGGACACAATGTCTTCAGTAGAGTGAAGGAGTGGTTGCAAGAGTAGCAATGTCAGATTGTCTTGATATCCCTATATGAGCACAGACAGGTAAACTAATTGACTAAGACACTGATTATCAATGTTTTCTAAAAACCCAGCATGATACCGACTCTCCAGATCCAGCTCATCATCAGGGTCACATACAGCACAGTACAACATTCTGAAAATACTTCCTGAAAAATCCTAGAGAGGACTCGCAAGGGAGTTAAATACCTGTTCGTAGCACTGTAAAGCGAATAAAAAATCAATACTGTACTTTAAAAGACAAGGAAAGTGATGTAAGACATTATAATTAATTGCACAACAGTCTCAAGCTCGCAAATCTGCAATAAAAAATAATTTTGTTGATGTGTAATTTCCATATTATATTGATCCCGGCAGTCAATGGATTAATACATATCACTGAACTCGCATGGACTAGTAGATATATTGATTTTTTTGGGATTGCAACATTTCTGGATTTCGGGTCGATCACAACCTCCATGTTTTGCTGACGTCATGATGACGGTCTCAATTACTATTGGCTGTTTCTAAGTTGATAGTTATGGGCTTGCTTAACTGATCATGATCATGTCCTGAAATGCTATTTACGGGTGCATGGTTTACGGTTTTGGCTTTCGGCCATGTAGTTGCGGGCTTGTTCAATTTAATCTCTCTGTAACTGTTGCAATTTTCAATTTGGAATTGGAATTTAATTGGGGTCTAGGTCTTTAAAGAGTATACATTAAATAAGATTCAGATACGTAAAACGCAAAGAGTTCTTAAAGGACCAATGCATTTAAATATCATATGTTTGTTGTGCAAAGACTGTTTAAAATGGTACAGAGTTTTAAAAAAATGTTAATATTTGTCCTTTGATCATTTTGATGTTTGCCTACAACATTTCATCTCATCTAGGGCACGTACACTTATTCTCTGCAGCTTCCTAAACCCACCTCCTACCCCTTCCTGTCTCACAGCAGAAGGCTTTGCCAGTAACTTAAAAATAAAACTGATAATATCTGAAATTACTTTTCTTCTCAATATAACTCAAACACATACTACTCTCTATAAAATAATAATGCTGTTCTATAAAAATGAATCTCTTCCCTCTCTACCACACATTCCCAACTCTCCAAAAAATCTCTTCAACCTCTCTCTGACCACCAGTAAGTTCTCCAATGCAGACACCACTAAGTAAAAGGGTAATTTCTCTATTTCCCCTGGATTCCTCCACTGTCTTCAGTGGATCAACCTCTTCTTAAACAATGTCTTCACTTATATATATATACTGTATTGTGTTGTGTTTAAGCTTGTAATCCAACCTTGGCTTTGCATTAAAGCTGTGTAATACAGCATGCATAATCTTAAAGGAAGCCATGTTTGATAATGGCTATAGATTGAAGAGCGAGGCATTTGTGGGCACATTTGCATGTCCCAGCTCAGCTTCCCAGAATGCAGTGTAATAACTGTTTTTCCCGGAAATTCTGAGCTGGAAGCAGGTTTCTTAACTTGCTTTAGACAATCGAATGTGGACACAGATGTACTATTTATTTACTGTACTACTGTACAGTGGAGGGCTTCTATCGCTCTTTTGCCCACCATATTATAAATGATTGTTGTGGTGATCTACATACTCTTAAGATGTACAACACAAGCTGGGATCCCGCTCCATGCTGATGATAGCCAGTAAGCTTGAAACAGCTGCACATGGATAGGATACTCAGCTTGTGTTTAATCCAACCTTGGCTGTGCATTAAAGCTGTGTAATACAGTAAACATAAGCTTAAAGGAAGCCATGTTTGATAATGGCTATGGATTGAAAAGCAAGGCATTTGTGGGCACATTTGCATGTCCAAGCTCAGCTTCCTAGAATGAAGTGTAATAACTGTTTTTCTCGGAATTCTGAGCTGGAAGCAGGTTTTTTAACTTGTTTTAGACATTCAAATGTGAACACAGATGTACTATTTATTTACTATTTATTTACTACTGTTTATCCTTTCAGTCGTGGCCGATTCTTCATCACCCTACGGATCACAGCACGCCAGGCACAATTGCTATGTTTCTGGTCATGCCAAGCCATAAGGTTTTCTTGGCAAAAATACTGTAGTGGGTTGCTTCTCCAGTGGACACAATTTGTCTGACCTCTGCTATGACCTGCCAATCTTGGGTAACCATATATGGTATAGCTCAAATCTTCACTGAAGCACACAAACCCCACAAGATAGGGATCCAGAAGATTTTATATAGCCTACCCATGTAGAGCTGTTTCAAAAGTTCTGCCACTCATCAGTGAGAAGCCGGTTCCTAGCTTCTGCTATAGATTTTTTTGAGGAGGTAGTTTACCACAACAATCATTTAACTAATGGTGGTCAAAAGAGCGATAGAAGCCCCGGACCGTACAGTATTACAGTATATAATTAGTACATTTGTGTTCACTTTACACATAGCACTTGTGGCATATTAGTTGCAACAGTCACAAATGTGCACATGTAATGGCATGTAATTGTGTGATATATAGGTTTATATTCATACATATACATGCACACATATAAATATATACGCAATATACACCCCTTATATTGGTAGTATATGTAACCATTAACAGCCTGTTTTCATTATATACACACTGATCATATGTATATCACTGTATAAAGAAAACATGCATATATATTAATTTTGTGAATATAGGAATAGAGGGGCTACTTCTCTCTAGTCCACTGAAAGGGTTGTTTAGGTATTGTATCTATGTATGATTTTGCTCACCAAATATTACATGGTAATTTGAGACTGTAGTGCCATTTTTCTCAGTGTTCTGTACACATGTCTTAATGTTGTTCCCTGCATTTTGTAAAAAATGCAATAACTGTCTAAAAGCTGTAATATTAGATACTTATTGGTTTTTACTTCGTGAAAGAAGATTTAAGAGGGGTGTCTAAATATATGGGCTCTTAGGTGGCTGAGAAGGCCAATGCCGGACAGGCAGACTCGACTCGTGGTTGCACAGGAAGGTTTGTTCTTGGTTGGGGGCTGTAGTGACACCATTTTTTCGACATTTCCTCTTGTCCTCAAGACGAGCCCTGCATGTGTTCTCGAAGGAGGAGACAGCATGTTGAATGGTACTTCTTCATGGCTTCTAGTCTAATGCCAAGACGGACCATTGACTATGGTCAACATGACAGGCATCAAGGGACTGTTTCAGTGAGTCCTTGTACCTCTTATTTGACCCTCATCGGTCCTGAATTACCAGTGGTGATCTCACCATATAGCACAATCTTTGGAAGTCGATTATTCTCCATCCTAGAGATGTGTCCTGCCCAGAGTAACTGCTTCTTCAAGAGTATGGCCACAATGCCAGTGATTCCTGCCTGTTTTAGGATTTCAGTGTTGGGGATGTAGTAATTCCAGTGGAAGTTGAGGATGGTGCGGAGGCAGCATTGATGAAAGAACTCAAGAAGTCGTAGGTGGTGGCGGTAGGTATCCCAAGACTCAGAACCATACAGAAGGGTGGTCAGCACAACAGCTCCGTACACATTGACCTTTGTGCACTTGTTCAGATTCTTGTTTTTCCAAACTTTTTTATATAACTTGCCGAATTCACCCTTTGCCTTTGCTAGTCTGTTGTCCTTTTCAACCTTTGCGTCTGAGAAGATTATACAACCCAGGTAAGTAAACTGTTGGACTGATTTCAGCTTAGACTCGCCAATAGTGATGAGGACAGTAATTTTCCTGAGGTTTGGGCTGGTGGAGAACTTCAGTCCTCTTCAAACTGGCGGACTCAGCGAAGCAAGATGTCAATTGCTGCAAAGCTGTATGGGAAATGAGGGCAGCATCGTTGACGAAGAGTAGCTCTCGAAGGAGTCGTTCCACTGTCTTGGTGTGGGCCTTTAGTCGCCTCAGGTTGAACAGACTGCCATCTATGCAGAATCGGATGTAGAGTCCATCCTCAATATCAAGGTCTGGAGGTTACAGATCTGTAACTTCTTCTTTGGGGCTCCATTCCTCTTTGGTTTAGGATTGAAGGGGAGTCGAAGTTTGCAGCACACCAGACGGTGGTCCGCATTACATTCTGTGCTGGGCATCACTTGGGTGAGCAGGACATCTTGAAGGTCTCGCTGGTGCACCAGAATATAGTCTATAAGATGCCAGTGCTTGAACCGAGGATGCTTTCAGGTTGTCTTTAGTCTGTCTTTCTGCTGGAAAACTGTATTGGTGATGGTAAGTTTCTTCTCAGTGCAAAACTCTAACAGAATGCGACCATTGTCATTGTAGTTTCCAACACCGTGATTCCCAAGTACACCTTTCCAAGCTTCTGAATCCTTGCCTACTCTGGCATTGAAGTCGCCGAGGATGATGACCTTGTCATCTACAGGGATGTTTTGTACAAGATTGTGCATGCAATGAGCATGCAATGTACCATGTACACCATCACACCCTCTTATGCACACACATGAACCCCACACACATAGATAACTGACATACAATAGCACTGTAAGCTCTCTGGTTACGACTAAAGATATATGGGGCAGCAATAACCATGTAAATCCAGGAAGCAAACATATAATTATCATAATTGTTATCAATGAAATGTCTGTCCAATACTTGCAGTTAAAACTGATTTTGAGTAGCAGTCGCCATACGGATCAAGATTGATTTGGCATCCAAAAGAGAGTACATGTATGGGTGTGCACTCTGCAGCATATGCGGATACAGCCTCTGATGGACTGCATGTGCGTGTCATGTACTAGCCTAACCTGGGCGATGTCTCATCTGCATGTTAACAACAATTGCTGAGAATTGGTCACAGATTGGTCAGTCTCACACACTGCACAGCAGATTCAGCTGAGCATGTGTCATAATGAACTGCAGATGGCACACAGCACCAGCATTACATATATTGATATGAGCCATGATCCACAATACTCATGATACTGGTCAATGTTTATCTGCGTAAAACAATCACCACAGCCAATTACAAGTGACCATGATGTCAGGGATATGGAAACACACAGCAAACAATTGTTTAGAGAATCCCAACTCAAACACTATTGTCCTTTAATTTCAGTACCCAGGAGGCCTAGCCCGCCCATAGAGACACAGGTGGTGGCATTGGCTCCACTGGCGGAGGAACCAGATATAACCCTAGAAGATTGAAAAAGGCAAAACCATATCAGAGGGCCTAGGATCGTCACAGCAAGCTGGCCCGTCAGCAACAATATGTCCTCAAAGGTATACTCTCATGCATCATGGGCACGTTTGCAGCATCCTTAGCCATCTCCACCTCAACCACACATGGAGGGGGAAGAGACACAGGGGAGGGGAGAGGGGGATAGACACGACAGGGGAGAGTGGGGAAGAGACACAGGGGAGGGGAGAGGGGGAAGAGACACAGGGTGGGAAGAGTCACAGTGGAGGGTGGGGAAGAGACACAGGAGAGGAGGGAAAGAGACAAAGGGGAGGGGGGAAAAGAAAGAGACACATGGGGAGGGGAGAGGGAGAAAGAGACACAGGGGATGGAAGGGGGAGAGACACGGGATGAAAGGGGGAAGAGACAAAAGGGATGGAAGGGTGAGGAAGAGACACAGGGGAGGAGGGAAAGAGACAAAGGGGAGGGGGAGGAAGAAAGAGACACAGGGTAGAGGAGAGGGACAAGAGACACAGGGGATGGACGGGGGAGAGACACGGGGGAGGGAAGGGGGGAAGAGACTGAGGGGAGAGACACAGGGGAGGGAAGTGGGGGGAAGAGACACAGGGGAGGAAATAGTGGGAGACGCAGAGAAGGGGGAGAGAACATTTTAAAATTATATTGTAATTTTTGATGGGCAATTTACTAGTTTGGTATAAATGTTTACCTACTATTGCCTGGCTACATAGTGTTTACACTTATGGTTATGTTGAATATTTCAGCAATCAATGTTCAATATGGATTGCCATTGAGATGAGGTGTTGAAGTCAATCCAAATAGTGTTACGATTGATATCTTGTTCTTGTTTCTGTATGTCTTAGTAGTCAAATCTCACAATCATGAAGGCATGTTCGTCAGTGCAATCATATCATGTAAGTAAAGTCTCAACCGAGTGCCTATTAGGCATTAGATCAGTGACATTCCCACCAACAGATAGATCTTAAATGCCATATGTATGACTCCATATATCATCACTAAATGAACATGACTGGTGTTATGTTCAATTACAATGAATACAGTCCCAGCTGTAGAGTTGCACAGTCCCATTTGGATCTGCTAATCTAAAACAGTAGTTATAAAAGCGTTATTGTTGCATGTCATTCCATTAACATTCTGATAGCAGATTCATGTGTGTGTTCTAGTTCTCAAACATCAGGGATGATGGCCTTTGTTTTACATCAGGATCAATCGGTATATGTTTACGAGTAATGTGATCATTCCAATCTGTTTGGCCGTGGTACCACCTGTATACCAATTAAATGTGATATCAGTGTTGCACAACAATTCCATATGGAGATAGTGATAGTACTCTTTGCTAACTGATTGTGTTCATAGTGAAGCATTCCTTGTGGAATTACACATCCTCAATAATTTACGGGGATCGTGATTGTACAGGACAGATTCATGGTTAGCACTGCTCCTAGATGAAGTTCATGTTAATTGTTTTATTATTTAGGTAACAGCATTAAACACTGTACTGTAAATACAGCGATTGCTTGTTTATCAGCCTCCTCTTTCTGCTTTCTAGATAATGACCGTCTATTAGGGATTACTCCTTATTATATGAAAACACACTGTGTGTGGAATTGAATTGGATGACATAATGAATGATTTGATGCATCTGTTTCATGGAGCAGATGAAGACCATATGGAAGCGCTATGTGCATTAATGCTTAATTCTATGAAATTGAGTGATATATGAGTATCCTATATTTTCATCAATTATGGTTACTGTGGTTTAATGACCACATGTGACCCTAGTAAATGCTATGCATCATCCTTATTATGCAGTATTACAGTTAAGCATGTATGTGTTCCTTCTTTTGCGGAGAAGCCTCTTGCCCTTCCGGGATCCGCCCACACCACACCCCTGATATTAATGCAAAGTCTTTTACATTTCTGAGTGTTCTCTGTGTATGAAATAAAGCTTTATTATACGGTTATCCACATACATCACATTTGTGTCACATTCCTATATCAGTAAACTAATGATCCCTAGTTACTGTGCCATAGATTAATACATATAATACTAATAATACTAATACAATAATCTAGGGTTAATACAAATGAGAGATCCAATTTATGATACTGTGGAGTATCAACATTCCCCTGAATGGCTGAAAACAATATGACAGGTTATAATGTGAATTGATTGATACCAAAACACTTGATGTGATTTCACCAAATGAGGTGAGTTGTCTGTTTCTCCACGTGCCTCTGCACAGCCTCCATTTGTGTTTGCGGTCATTCCTGATCGGTTAGAGTAGATTAGTGTGGTGTATGTTCCCCTGGTGCTTAATATATGTCACGTGGTGGTGTAATTTGGCCACTATTTATTTTCCCAATCTAGATCTGATGAGTGAGATGTATATAAGAATATATTTGGATTTTTAGGGTCCACATTAGAGTCTCTGTGAGTGAGAAAGGGATAATAAAGCAGGTAGGTATGTTTTTGTGTTGTAATTTAAATAGGTAGTGTGTCTTTAAGGGTATATTAAAGTGAGGTGAGTTATGAATGCACTCTTTAGAATGCAACATAACCCACCTAGCACAAAGGTTTGCAAAAAAAGAAAAAATGTGCTGGGGTGATGTTCTTCATGCTATGTACCCTCACACACAGAGCATGTGTGAGCTTTCTAGCCAATCAGCAACCAGCTGTGATGTCACATCCCTTCCGATTATCTCCAAGCACAGCTCCTGCGCTCTGAGGTTTTGGATGGGAGGAGGGAGCAGAAGGAGCAGAAGGGTAGGTGGGTGGGAGAAGAGGGAGCAGATGGAGATGGAGAAGAGGGAGCAGATGGGGAGGTAGGAGGGAGCAGATGGGGAGGGAGCAGAGCGGCAGGAAGGAGGGAGGTACCTTGCACCTCTGAGGGGCCCCTATGGAGCTCCTGCGGCCCCCCTGTGGCTCAAAGGCCCTCCTTTGGCTCCCTGTGGCCCCTCTGTGCCCCACGCAGCTTTCTAGTGGCCCCTCCTGCCCAAATTTGGGAACCAGTGGCCCCGCATGTCCTCTATGTCCCCCGTGCGTCTCCTGAGGCCATCATGGCCCTCTTTTGGCTCCCTGTGACCCTTGCTGCCCCCCTATGGCCCCAGTGGGTCCACTGTGGCCCTTTGGGTCTCCTTTGGCTCCCTGTGGCCCCCGAAAGCCTCCGCGGGCCCCCTGTAGCCCACAGACCGCCCATGGCTGCCGCAGGTCCCCTGTGTACCCCACAGCTCTCCTTTGGCCCCATGTGCCCCTGCGGCCCTCTAGTGGCCCCCACGGCACTCTAGTGACCCTGTGGCACTATTGTGGCCCCCGCGGTCCTCCTTTGGCTTCATGTCCCCCCCGCGGGTCCTATGTTATCCCAGAGAGCCCCCGCATGTCCCTTGCGCCCCCCCCTGTTTACCCCATGGCCTCTGTGGCCCCCGTAATACTCCCTCGACCCCCTGTGGTGCCTTCGGATCCCCTAAGATCCCTGTGGCCCTTGCGGCCCACAGGCCCCAATGTGGCCCCAGCAGCCCTCTGGCTCCCTTGCGGCTATCTAGTGGCCCCCGCCTTCCATTGCTTTCTCTATATTTTAAAGTCCAGTAGTGTGTGCAGCATTAAGAACTAGCCTGTAAACTATTTGCAAGTCCTATTTGTAACCCATAATACCCGTAAAACCCATGTTTTGCTACATTTGCTTTTTACAGGCTTGAAGGCAATTGTGTCTTTGGGGAATTGTAGCAATTGAAAAGCGATTTGAGATTGTAGCGATTGCAACATTTGCATGCTTGAAAGATCAAAGGCTTAGATGGGTCAGAGTTACGATTTTGATAACCACAGGAATTTTCAGCCTGTAACCCGCAAATCATTTGCAGCTAGCTAGAAGAGGCCAATTGAATAGCAAAAATCTTTACAGGCTACATTACGTGCTTCAGTAATTACGATTTGCTCAATTTAATGGAGACCTTAGTGTATTCCCATCTTATAGACTGATGACATCAATCTTCTAGACTGATAACATCTATCTTGTGGACTGATGGAACATTGCACTTGCATAACAGAAGATATGTGCTGGACAAAAAAGTTATTTGCTCATATTGAGAGAAAGAGCATGTCCTATATCAATATCACTGTAATTCATCTAATAGCAGCTGCAACAAAACATTTCCTAATAGTCCATGTTTCCATACATTTGAGTATCATTTTTGATACTCCATTCCACAAATGTATTCTCCTCTTGTAGCAAACATTCCAGAATTCAGGGGTGTGAAGACCAACCTGAACCTTAGAATAAGAGTGCAGACAGAATGTATCAGGATTGAGCAGTTGACTTTAGATCAAAACTAATTTAGAACAAGCTGGAACAAGGTCCACAGCTAGACATCAGAGCTGGACATAGACGGGCAAAAGGTAAAGAAAATAAATAGACAGGCAAGGTCCAGACAGACAAAATCTCAAAATCAAAGATCAAATAGCAGCCACAACAGAACATTTCAGAATGGTCCATGTTTCCATAAATTTGAGTATCGTTTTTCAGAGACGATTCTACAAAAATTGTAACAAAAATTCAACATTTTTGTAAGCTCAATGTCCACATTATATCATGTGGTATATATCATGTGGTTTATGCTGAAAGAAAGGTAATGTCAATCAGATAACCCATGTTCCACGAAGTGATCCTGCTCTCTCTCGAAGGCTTCACTAGTTTTAGGCCTAGCTAAATGAGCCCTAATGTAGAGAAACAATTATCACCATACAGTGTATGTTCTGCCTTTCAAATATGAAGGAAGTAGCGGTTGAGGTCACAGCAGTACGCACAGCGCCAATGGATGTGAGGTCTGTCAAGCACCGATTCGACAACATCACGGCCAAGGTGAGGAGGAGGATGGCTAAGGAGAACAAGAACTAGACCGTGAGCCATAATGAGTGGAAGAGGGTCGCCAGGGACCTTCTGAGACAGGTGCCCGCCGCTGGAGCTTTAGGCCTTGCAGCCAAGGAGGACGTAGTCTCCATGTCTGGTGAATATCACATACACCAACATGCCACCACATGTACATCACACACACTACACATTAACATGATGACTAACAAGGACACTGATATGTCAGCTCCATGGAATTAACAAGGGATAGATGGATGCATCATTAAATCCATGAAGCAGATAATCACTGTCATTCCTGGGCACAACAACACTAATCAAGCAATACATAATTCATGTATTGATGTGCCAACTGCAGCCTATGCAGTTACAAACTGCAGCCGGAATCAAGTTAGTGTTAGGAGACAAGAAAGAACAAGACCAAGAGCCAAATAATAGATCACATCTAGCAAATGATAGCTAATCTGAGTTGCAATTAGGAGTATCATCCAGGTGTGAAAGAAAAGTGAGTATTAGGATTTCCCTGGGTGTTTTCCACCCCAATATGCAGTATACAAAAAGATGGGACTAATATAATCAAAACTAAAAGTAATTTTATTGTTAATCAAATGACAGCGGCGTAATTAAAAACAGGGAATATAAAAACTGGAACAAAGGGGAATAAAAAAGGGCAGATGTAAAGAATAGTAATAGACCCTTAAGCGCTGGTATTGTGCAATATATAACTCTTAAGTGAGTGGGTATTACTATTCACACCTAGCGGGCGAGCCAAAATTATTGTAGTGAGATACCAAGGCAAAAAAGCCCTATCTTCTCATAAATGATATATTCATAAAGCACCCTTATGCCTAAATAAATATCATCCAAAAATCTAGAGGGTTCATAAGACAAAGCAGTGTACTTGCATAAAGATGAGGTATAAGTCACTATATGTCTTGCTGACACACCTATAGTACATAAATAAAGGTACAAAGAAGTGGTACCTATATAAATAAACCTAAAAGGAGCTCTACCTAAAATACAGGGTTATTGCAGCAGCTATATGCTGCACAGCACAGAGTCCAAGCTGTGTCTATATTCACTTAATAGCGTCTGACTAGGGTATGGCACATGAGGTGCCTAAAGATGTATATACAGGGTAGAAGCAGTCATTCTAATGTTAGGGTTATAATAGGACATATCAAGTGCTTTCAGACATGATATACCTCTAAAGGGATATAAGGGGCTTTAAACTAGGCCGTGACTATAGCAAGTTCGCGATTTCAAGAAAGCTCGACCGCCAGGTTTGCAATGCGCATGCGCACGTCTGACGTGATGACGTGCGCATCGTCGTTGCTAGGAGCCTGACGCGTTTCGACGTACAACGTCTTTGTCAAAGGGAAATTGTATAACGCTGTCTCAAGGAGCTTTATACAGGGAGTGCAGAATTATTAGGCAAATTAGTATTTTGACCACATCATCCTCTTTATGCATGTTGTCTTACTCCAAGCTGTATAGGCTTGAAAGCCTACTACCAATTAAGCATATTAGGTGATGTGCATCTCTGTAATGAGAAGGGGTGTGGTCTAATGACATCAACACCCTATATCAGGTGTGCATAATTATTAGGCAACTTCCTTTCCTTTGGCAAAATGGGTCAAAAGAAGGACTTGACAGGCTCAGAAAAGTCAAAAATAGTGAGATATCTTGCAGAGGGATGCAGCACTCTTAAAATTGCAAAGCTTCTGAAGCGTAATCATCAAACAATCAAGCATTTCATTCAAAATAGTCAACAGGGTCGCAAGAAGCGTGTGGAAAAACCAAGGCGCAAAATAACTGCCCATGAACTGAGAAAAGTCAAGCGTGCAGCTGTTACGAAGCCACTTGCCACCAGTTTGGCCATATTTCAGAGCTGCAACATCACTGGAGTGCCCAAAAGCACAAGGTGTGCAATACTCAGAGACATGGCCAAGGTAAGAAAGGCTGAAAGACGACCACCACTGAACAAGACACACAAGCTGAAACGTCAAGACTGGGCCAAGAAATATCTCAAGACTGATTTTTCTAAGGTTTTATGGACTGATGAAATGAGAGTGAGTCTTGATGGGCCAGATGGATGGGCCCGTGGCTGGATTGGTAAAGGGCAGAGAGCTCCAGTCCGACTCAGACGCCAACAAGGTGGAGGTGGAGTACTGGTTTGGGCTGGTATCATCAAAGATGAGCTTGTGGGGCCTTTTTGGGTTGAGGATGGAGTCAAGCTCAACTCCCAGTCCTACTGCCAGTTCCTGGAAGACACCTTCTTCAAGCAGTGGTACAGGAAGAAGTCTGCATCCTTCAAGAAAAACATGATTTTCATGCAGGACAATGCTCCATCACACGCGTCCAAGTACTCCACAGCGTGGCTGGCAAGAAAGGGTATAAAAGAAGAAAATCTAATGACATGGCCTCCTTGTTCACCTGATCTGAACCCCATTGAGAACCTGTGGTTCATCATCAAATGTGAGATTTACAAGGAGGGAAAACAGTACACCTCTCTGAACAGTGTCTGGGAGGCTGTGGTTGCTGCTGCACGCAATGTTGATGGTGAACAGATCAAAACACTGACAGAATCCATGGATGGCAGGCTTTTGAGTGTCCTTGCAAAGAAAGGTGGCTATATTGGTCACTGATTTGTTTTTGTTTTGTTTTTGAATGTCAGAAATGTATATTTGTGAATTTTTGAGATGTTATATTGGTTTCACTGGTAAAAATAAATAATTGAAATGGGTATATATTTGTTTTTTGTTAAGTTGTCTAATAATTATGCACAGTAATAGTCACCTGCACACACAGATATCCCCCTAAAATAGCTAAAACTAAAAACAAACTAAAAACTACTTCCAAAAATATTTAGCTTTGATATTAATGAGTTTTTTGGGTTCATTGGGAACATGGTTATTGTTCAATAATAAAATTAATCCTCAAAAATACAACTTGCCTAATAATTCTGCACTCCCTGTATAGGGAGCTGTCGTCTAGGCAACATGAAATAAGTAAATATATAGCCCATAAAGGGCCAAGAGAGTAACGGAGATAATAGAGTGAGTCTGTACGGTATATACAAGGGACCACAGGCTACTAGGATATATATACAAGAATATTATTAGAAAAGACATGTATAAGTGCACCAGTGCACTGATTATTGATGTCAATGCATAATAAAAGTCAACACCATATGAACGATATATTGATTGTATCTCTCTCCTTTATACCTTTAATGATCGTTCATATGGTGTTGACTTTTATTATGCATTGACATCAATAATCAGTGCACTGGTGCACTTATACATGTCTTTTCTAATAATATTCTTGTATATATATCCTAGTAGCCTGTGGTCCCTTGTATATACCGTAAAGACTCACTCTATTATCTCCGTTACTTTCTTGGCCCTTTATGGGCTATATATTTACTTATTTCATGTTGCCTAGACGACAGCTCCCTATATAAAGCTCCTTGAGACAGCGTTATACAATTTCCCTTTGACAAAGACGTTGTACGTCGAAACGCGTCAGGCTCCTAGCAACGACGATGCGCACGTCATCACGTCAGACGTGCGCATGCGCATTGCAAACCTGGCGGTCAAGCTTTCTTGAAATCGCGAACTTGCTATAGTCACGGCCTAGTTTAAAGCCGCTTACATCCCTTTAGAGGTATATCATGTCTGAAAGCACTTGATATGTCCTATTATAACCCTAACATTAGAATGACTGCTTCTACCCTGTATATACATCTTTAGGCACCTCATGTGCCATACCCTAGTCAGACGCTATTAAGTGAATATAGACACAGCTTGGACTCTGTGCTGTGCAGCATATAGCTGCTGCAATAACCCTGTATTTTAGGTAGAGCTCCTTTTAGGTTTATTTATATAGGTACCACTTCTTTGTACCTTTATTTATGTACTATAGGTGTGTCAGCAAGACATATAGTGACTTATACCTCATCTTTATGCAAGTACACTGCTTTGTCTTATGAACCCTCTAGATTTTTGGATGATATTTATTTAGGCATAAGGGTGCTTTATGAATATATCATTTATGAGAAGATAGGGCTTTTTTGCCTTGGTATCTCACTACAATAATTTTGGCTCGCCCGCTAGGTGTGAATAGTAATACCCACTCACTTAAGAGTTATATATTGCACAATACCAGCGCTTAAGGGTCTATTACTATTCTTTACATCTGCCCTTTTTTATTCCCCTTTGTTCCAGTTTTTATATTCCCTGTTTTTAATTACGCCGCTGTCATTTGATTAACAATAAAATTACTTTTAGTTTTGATTATATTAGTCCAATCTTTTTGTATCATCCAGGTGGTCTAGATGTCAGTTAGGATTCCACACAAAACAATATATTATTCATCATACTAATGACATATAACTTTCAGCATGAAGAAAGTCTGGGTCCAGTGGCGAGCCAGAGGCGGGGCGTCGGCTCCATCAGAGCAGGAAGTGGAGGAGCAAGCCCCTGCCCAGCTGGAACCGGTGGGGGGGGGCGGAGGACACAAGCAGAGCCGAGGGCCCTGGTTTGGAGGAGGAGGATGTAATATGGCTGGTGGGGTCATCATCCGGCCCACCGGCCACACCGCTGGAATTCAACCCCACTATCCCCTTCTTCCAGAGACTGAGGCTGTCACCAGGGCCCTTCAACTGGAGTAATGACCCTAGCCAGCCACCACCTCCTCCACCCCGCCCCCCCCCCCCCACAGCAGTGAGCTGGCCTGGACGCTACCACGATCACAGGGCCCAACCACACCACCTCTAGCACTGTAAGACCCTCCAGCTGGGCCTCAAGCCCTTCCCACTCTCACAGATCCTCCAGCATGGCCCCAGACCCTTCTCACTCTCATACCGCCACCTCCTCACCACGCCACACCCCAGGGACCTCCATCCCCAACATCAGGCCAGGCTGTGCAGGTGAAGATGCTGGCCCTCATACATCAGCAAGTGGACTGTCTTCGGGGGATCCAGACCAGCATCTCCACCAATCATGCAGAGGTAATACGCAGCCTGGCAAGGCACAATGGGGACGAGAGGAGGCATCATGTAATGACTGAGGCCTACCTGGGGCCGGGCTTCTCAGTATTGGGGCGGACCAGAGCAAAATTCAGGGATTTACCGCGGAGGCCATCCTCCACCCCGGAGGCATCCCCCGGCTACCCGCAGCCCGGCCCCTCCTCTCCTCTTACCATACCTCCACCACTGCAGGTGCCGCTGCTTCCCGGGAGGGGATTTGGGCCCTGTGCCTAGCTTGAGGAGAACCTAGGGGCAGCACAGATGTTTGTGCTTTCTCAACAGCACTCCTCAGTGACAATCTATTGGTGACAATGTTAACGTAATATAGCCTGGCTACAGAGTCTTGCATCTTGGCCTATGTGATGATGATATTTTGTCTGCAGATGGCTACCTCCCATCACATGGCCAATGATCCTCCTACCTAGGGATACGCAGGGTTCTGTTTAACATGTCACCAATTGATGGTCACTGAGGAATGCTGTTGAGAAGAGATGCTGCAGTCCCTATGATTTTATTCAGGCCTTATTTTGTACGTTTTTTTTGCAGTAGTGTAGTGACCAGATGTGACCCTGGTAGGTGGTATGCATCATGCTTATTCTAGACTATGACATTACCCCATTTAAGTATCCCTTTTTTCTCACAAGCCTCTTGCTCTCTCGGGATCCACCCACACCACACTCATGATATTAATGCACAGTCTTGACCATTTCAGATTGTGCTCTGTGAATGAAATGAAGCTTTGTTATACCATGCTAACTGTGTCAGTGTGTTTTCAATGGTTGGGGTTATGGGACATCCACATACATCACATTTGTGTCACATTCCTATATATGTAAACTAATGAGCCCTAGTTAATATGCAATAGATCAATACATATCACCTATAATAGTTGTCAAACTGTGATGCACTGCTCAGGCAGTTGAGGAAAGCAGGACTTAGAAAAAAAAATTCCGACCTCGGGGCCAAAAAAACAACCTTGCAAAAATACAACTTTAACGGCCGAACCGCGGAAATCGAAAAACAACAGAAACAAGACATTTTTTTTTTAATTACACACAGCACGGGGGGGAAGGGGGCGCCAGGATGCCTGGGAGTGAGGTTGCATGTGAATTTAAGCCGAATTTCGGCTAAGCAAGAAAAAAAATGGCAGATGAAAAAAATGAAAACGAGGCTAAATGAGACTGAACCGTGCAAATCGCTGCCAGGCACGTACGAGTTAGCCAGGAACTACCTCATAATCTCGAGGGCAAAAAAAAAAACAATCTCGCAAAAATACTAATTTAACGGCCGAACCGCAGAAATCGAAAAAAAGAAGAAAAAAAAAAAGAAAGAATATAAAAACACACACACAGCACGTGCGGAACGCAAGGATTCCTGGGAGTGAGATTGCACATGAATTTAAGCCGAAATTGACGATTTTCGCCACTCAAAAATCAGCTAAGCAAGAGAAAAAAATGACGGACGAAAAAAATGAAAACTAGGTTAAACGAGACCGAGGCGCGCAAATCACCTCCAGTAACGTACAAGTTAGCCAGGAATGTAGGATTTAAAAAATATACCATTACAATGGGCGGAAAATGCTCGCGAGCCAAGTAACAAATAGAAAAAAGCCACCATTTTATAACACTAGTTTGCAAATAATAACATTACGATTCTAAAATGGACTTTAACCGCCTAAACAAACAGTTTGGCCTTGCGCACACGCAGCCTATTTACACTGCATGCGTCTCGGCACATTGCTGACACTTTCTCCTCAGGTGATCAAGAGTCCAACTGTACATTTTCAGATGCAGGAAAATCCAAAGAGATTGTTAGCTCTTCAAGATGCTGATTGCTGCATATTAAATATAAATAGGTAAAGTATATTCATTTATTAATTCGTATTAATTTATTAATTCACTGTACTAAATAAATGTAATATTTTACACTGTACTTATATATCTGTCTTCGCAAGGAGCGCCGAAGGTGATCGTTGCAAAGCAGGAAACTTGAAGTACACGAGGGGAGAAGCCCCTTCACCACCACTACTGAGCAATCCACAAGGGGACCAGGAGAACATACACCACACTAATATAAACTGATGAATAGCAAAACATAAGGGGAGGTCACCAAATGGGAATGGGTATACATCTTGGCACATGGCCACCAGTAATGGAGTGGGTATTTCCATGATGGGGATTACCCATGATGGAGGTGAGTTGGCTGTTGATCCTCTGCACAGCCTCCATGTGTTTTTGCGGCCCTTCCTGATGGGTTAAAGTAGATTAGTGTGGTGTATGTTCCTCTGGCTCCCTTGTGGATTGCTAAGTGGTGGTGGTGAAGGGGCTTGTGAGCTATACCATGCAGGGCACTGTAGGTGGACAGGCCATAGCAGAGAAGTCAGACAAATCACAGTCCACTAGAGAAGAAACTGGCAACCCACTCCAGTATCTTTGGCATGCAAACCTTGTGGATAAGCACAGACAGAGACATAAGTAAGTGTGCTGCAGTCCATAGGGTCGTAGAGAGTCAGACACAACTAAGGGGCTGAACAACCATATGTGGAATATTCCCCTGGTACTTGATATATGCCATGTGGAGGTGTCACTATTTGTTGTCCCAATATAGATGTGATGAATGAGATTTATATGAGATCATCTTTGTATTTTTAAGGTCCACATTAGAGCCTCTGTGAGTGTGTAAGGGCTAATATGTCAGCCATTTGCATGTATTTGTATTGCAATTTAATGAGGTAGTGTGTCTTTAATAGCTTTCATCATGTTGCAGCATGGCTTTACATATTGGCATATGCATGACCATTACAGAATATGTGGAATTTTTTTTTTTGCAATATTTGATAGTTAGGAGTTGTTGTGCATGTAATTGTAATGTTTTCCATGGCTTTCCCCATATTTTCAAGTGTATTGGTGTCTTTATATTGAGATTTGCAGTGTTACCAATTAGTCTGTAAACCCTTTGCGGGTCCTATTTAGGACCCGTAAGCTTTGAGCTGCCATTTGGCATTTGCAAGCTTGATTGCGGCTGCGGTGTTAAGTGATTTTTGCAATTGAATAGCTATTTGTAATTTTCTTAAGAGATCGAAAGGCTTCGGGAGGCTTTAATTTACGAGTTTAACCATCGCCATTGTTTCAAGGCCGTAAGCCATTTGGAGCCTGCAAAATAGACGCCAATTGAATAGCAAATTAACTTGCAACCTCACTTACGGGCTACCGGATCATCCGAAAGCTCAATTGAATGAGGCTCAAAGTCTTGTATTTCCATTTAATATTTGGGAAATCAAAAGTTGTTTTCATTTGACCATTCTAAAACCTTTTTGTCAGTTCTTTATAATAGAGGTAAGTCAGTTCTTTAAAATAGAGGTAAGCATTATAACTTTGACTGCAATTACTGTATATGCAGAGTTATACTGGCATTATTTTTAATTGTTTTGTATCATTGAGAAAGACTACTTTAAGTCGAAACGCGTTTGATTACATTTTAATACTTTTTATTGTATTTTATTTTGTTTGTACTTATATAGTACTCTTTTTTGGGAACCTAGCTAAGTGGGGTTCTAACAAAAAAACATATCACTCAAGATCGACTGTATATAGTTTTTAAGTCCTCTACAATGATTGCTATAGTATAGCGGCAAGTCCCTTGCTATCATTGGAAGACCCCTGGTATCCTGCTGCACTTATTTCTATGCAAATGCACTGGGTTTGTGTATTTTGGGTCTATTACCTAAATGCTATCTACATACCTCATATATATTGAGGATTTTACAAATTAGTGTGATTACTCCTTTTTACTTATTTTGATTTAAAAAACTGTACTGATTCACAATGTCAGGACTTTTTTGCGCTTCTTTTCCCCCTCCCTTCTTGTTCTTTATAATAGAGCAGTGGACATATGGAACGACTGTATACCTATACGAAGAGTCACATCTAGATACTGCTGCTCTATCCTGATCTAAAACCTTGGTCACTCACACAAAAAGTGAATAAGATTTATCTTACAATGTTCACTGGCAATTAGTACAAGCAGTCTTTGATCTTAGACGTTACTTGACTTTATAATAATGAACATTATTTTCTTTTCACATTATTTCCATTAAACGACATATTTTCTTAACAACCAGTTCTGTAGTGTGCCTGGAGAAAAGTACATTTGCACCAGTTCCAGCTGACACAATGTAATTACTCAATGAAGTAATATCTAATAGCATATAAATTGAGGACTAAAAACATGTATACTGCTTTACTCAGACAATATACCATTAAAAGTTGGAAAGGAATCACCCTCCTTTTTCAAGTTGATTATTTCTCATGATTATTTTGTTGTTGCTATTTATTAATATTATTTCTCCTTTAATATAGTTCTCCTGTGGATTATATTTAGACTTTATCTATGTGTATTCTAAGTTTAGAATTTGTAGAGAAGTTGAGAATAGGAATTCCATATGGCTATTAATTTGCTATAGTGTTAAGGATTTGAGGAATCATTTATGTTCCTTCGGATATGGTAACTAAGGTCCTCTCTATAATGCTGATTGCTTTTCAACTGAAGGAAGACTGAGGATGAGTAATAATAATATTGTCCTTAAAACCATAGTACTGGGCGACATGTGTGAGCTTTGTAATGTATCTTCGTTCAGTGGTAAATTGCACTCATGGATGGAATGTTTAGACAGGAACCAATTAGGGTGGTCAAAACCACTGGAGGACGGTCAAGACAGGAGGTCATCTGAAGAGAAGTCAGATTTACAAGCCAAATTTAAAACGGAATATCAGGCATAATAGTGTACCATAGGAAGATGGGTGAATCTTGCTCTTATTATGCACTTATGCATTTATTCTTGTATTTCTATGTATTACAGTTCACTTATCTGTAAGTCTAAAAAATAGTGTTATTTATTATAATGTTTATCTCTTTTAAAAATAAAGTTGAAAACAGATATTTAAATTTTTTAACAAAAATGTGAAGTAATGTGAGCCTATTTAAAAATGTGAGCCTTTGATAAGGTCAATGTTCAATCTAGACACTCCCTCTATATTGTACATGCAAGTATGTAATAAAAAACAAGAATAAATAATATCTGCAAACAGAAGGCAACTTGCCTGAAAAAGTAATTCAGACAATCAGTCCATTTTATCAGGCCCAAACAAAAAACTTGTACAGAAGTATATTATACAATTTGAAAAAAAGAATATAAACCCATAATAACTTGATCAAAATATAGATGACAAATTAATCTTAACAGCTAAACAACATGCATAATTCAAAATTAACTTGATTATTTATATTAAGTACAATTATATGAACAAATTATATCACTTCAAGTATGTATAAAATTCATCAATCGTTACATATCAGTATTTCAATACAAAAATTATTTTAAATATAATTAAATATAATTAATACTAGACAATTGGCCGTCAAAAAATGACAGCAATTCGTGGTATCATTTTTCATGTTTCTCTCCCTCCCCTGTGTCTCTCCTCCCCATCCCTTGTGTCTCTTTACCCCTTCTCACTCCTGTGTCTCTTTCTCCCCCTCTTCCTCCCATGTCTCTTTCCCGCACTCTCTTCCCCCCCCCCTATCCCTCCCCCGTGTCTCTTTTCCCCCTCTCCCTCCCCGGTAGCTCTTTTTTTCCCTCACCCTTGTGTCTCTTCTCCCCCTCTTCCTCCCATGTCTCTTTCCCCCCTCTCCCTTCCCTGTGTCTTCTTCCCCCCTCTTCCCCCCTCTTCCTCTCATGTCTCTTCCCCCATCTCCCTCCCCTGATTCTCTTTCCCCCTCTCCCTTCCCTATGTCTCTTTCCTCTCCTTCCTCCCTCCCCTGTGTCTCTTCCCCCCCTCTCGATTCCATGTGTCTCTTTCCCCCTCCCCTGTGTCTCTTTCTCCCTACTCTGTGTTTCTTACCCTCTTCCTCCCTCCCTCACTCCCCTGTTTCTCATTCCCCTCCTCTACTCCCTCCCTCCCCCTGTGTCTCTTTCCCCTCCTCCATCCATCCCCTCCTCCACCCACACTTTCCAGAGTGCGCATGCACTAGAACAGCGTTACACACATACAGAAACTATATCCCATGGCCTGTAGAGTCTCATATAATCGTTGCCAGTGAGGAGTCCGGCAGTTTGTAGGAGGTCTGTTTGCAAATTCCCCACATCTATTCAACCTTTCCCTGAACACTGGCAAATTTCCATCATCTTTAAAACATGCCATAATTGCACCCATACTTTATCTTCAGCTTCTGCATCTATCTTCCTATCTCTCTACTTCCCCTGGCTTCTAAACTGCTTGCTTGTTGTTTACAATTGACTTACCCAATTTACTCCACAGAGACAGTTTTCACAAAAGTCACCAACGACTTGCTCACCATCAAGTCAAAGGGTATTTTCTCCATTCTAATTCTACTAGATCTCTATGCTGCCTTTGACACAGTTGACTAATTGATCATGTTCACGGCCGCACATCCAACGCGCGCAAGAATGGTTTACTGGTTTGCGTCTCCGGCCCGTTGGTAGCGGCATGGTTCAATGTAATAGCTATGTATTTCTGGCAAATTTAAAGCACGCAGGTTTTGCAGGTGTGCCATTGCCACTACAGGCTTGGAATTTAATGGGGCTGTTAGAGTGCAATGGGGGTCCTTGACTTCAGGAGTTAATTTCAAATTACCATGGGGGACTATATAGACCCCATGGCAGTTACATGTTTATTTAGGTACTAAGGTCCCCCTTGGTTCATTGTTCTGACATGGCGGTCTGTATAGACTCCCATGGTATGTTTATGGTCAAAAGTTATACCATGGGAGTTAAAATTTAGATGCTGTGGAGGTACTTCAATGACCTCTGCTGCAGGGGTAGATGCCACAGAGGTGCTTCAAGAATCTCCATGCCAGTGGTTAATTATTAACTATTTAATTGGTATTAACTATTTGTGCCATGGGGGTCCAATAGGGCTCCCATCCTGGGGGATAACATTTCCTTTAAAAACTCCCTTGACACTGGGTTAATAGTTTAGAAGCCACAGGGGTCTAAATGGACCCCCGATGTATATCGGGGATCAGGGTTCATGTGGGAATGGGGGATTGGGTGTGAGCAATGAAGAGGTGATTGGGAGTGCAGGGATGCCTGGGGATTCTCATTGGTGGAAGGGGAAATTGAGCAATGTAATTTTGCTCAATCTCTGTATTTTGCATGATCCCATGCTTTTACTTGACAAGGCATGGGTTTACAAGTTGTGTGGAATCAATAATATTACGACTGAGAAGCATTGCATACGTGTGTAGCATTACTGAAAAAAAGCTCCCAGCAGCCGAAATTACGTATAAAAGTAATTCACTTTGCTCAAATTGAATGAGGCTCTCATATCATGCCACGCTGTAACTTAAGCTAATTATGCTGCTATCAAATAATTCCATAAATTCGGCATTGAAAATACTCCTTCAGATTTGTACAGTTATATAATTTACTTCTTAACTCTCGGTTAATTATTTTTACAAATTAATCTATTAAATCTCTTTTGTAATGAGCTTAAATCAGATTTTTGAACTGAGACAGGTAGGCAACGAAGGTAGTACAGTATACAGGTAAAGCTGACATTTGCAAAGCATGGATGTGCCCCAGCCATGATATGTGCTATTTGGACCAACTCTCAAAATCTTTTTTCAGTTTTCTCATAATTGGTGTATAATTCACTTTGTAATCGTTTGCAGAATGTTGTGGTATATTTACCCCTAAGTAATGAATATAACCAGATGTCTATTGCAACTCAAAGTTAAGATAAAGTTTCTTGGTTACTGACAGTATATTATTACCTAATGTTTCTGTTTTATCATTATTCATTTGTAAGCCAGAACACTTACTAAATTTGTCCAACATCTCATATAACTTAGATAAACATGTACATAGATTTGTGATTGTCAATAATATGTCAACTGTAATAGAACAACATATATACTATTGATGTTTGACTTTGAGACCTGTAATATTTACATTTTATCTAATTTGTATAGCTATTGGTTCAATATCAATCAAAAACAGCAATGGGGAAGATGGGCAATCCTGCCTCATTCCTCTTCTAATTTCCCACGATTTTTTCTTGCGCCATTATGCAAATTTTTTAAAACCTGTATATAGGAACCACTAAAACAAAATCTACAAACTTTACAAAATAAGTAAAACCAGTGAACTGTATCAAAAGCCTTTTCCAAATCAAGAGCTTGTAAACAGTTTGATATGTTTTGTGTGCGCTATCAGTAATACATTTAATAGTCTTCTAATGTTTTCCAGTGCCTGTCTTTTTGGGAGTCTTCTTGATCACTATGAATTAAAGAGGGAAGATATTAATTTAAAGGTGTCGCGAATATTTTTGTAAAAAAATTAAGATTTAAATTCAGTAAAAGATATTGGACAGGATTTCTTACAAAATAATGTCTCTTTACCTTGTTGAGATATAAAAAATATATATATATATATACTAATTGCACTTCTTCTAATTGCTTTAGACAGGTTGCAAGTGCACATTATAACTAGAGATTTACGTGAAAAATCCCCTGGATGCAAGTCAGTAAATTTTAGTTTGGTTAGTATACCATGGGGGTTCATCGGGACCGCCATGTTAAGGGAGTTAATGGTACGTGCCATGCGGAAACCGTGGCAGGAGCAATGTAACAGCATTGCAAATTTGCTTGTAAAAACTCCCGTAGCTACGAGTCAGCCTTATGGAAGTTCGTACAAGAGCCATTTAATAGAGCCCTTAGAGAAATGAAATGAAAACTGCAGATGTGCTTTTTGCCTTGCGTAGAAGAGGCTTTTTGAAATATGGTGGCAGGCCTTGACAAGATCAAGCAGAGTATTTTTCTTTTGTATATGCAGAAATGAGCTAACACAGATCATGCCCTGAATGTGAATAATCCCCATAGCAAATGTTCCATTATTCATTTTTTGTGGAGCATCTCTGACATTCACATGAGAAACATCTGCATTGTACTGGAGATGGTGGCTGCAGAGCTTTAGTCACAGCTGTGTTTGTTTGGATCCGCTTGCTTTGATTGTGAGTCCACGGAATAACAAATCCTTTGCAGCTCTCCATAAAAAATGAAAACACCAACATATTCCATTCCAGTGTACAATAAGTAAATGAGATGTATGACAATACATATTTATTCACACCATTAAGAAAATAAATTAGCAGTCATGCTCAAGAGAACTCTCAGTTGAAACCATAATTTACCAAAAGACCATGGACTAGGGAGATCAAGGGACACCAGGGAAGGGGCTCGCCCACAGTCACATGTCATCCCCATTTTTACTAGCATTTTTACATCTCTCTTTATTTCTTTACACAGGGCGCTCGAGTTATGGTGCTATTCAATTCGGGAAGATTGCAAGTTATGTGCCAATAGCGAAATTCAGAAACGATGCAATCGTATGTAGCATTTGTGAGCTTGAACAGATCAATTAACCAAGGTCGTCATCATTATGGCTTTGAAAAACAGAGGCTTGAATTATGAGTTATGATCAGACCCACATTCCAGATATAATGCAATATTGATAAAGCTGTAAATATGATATTCTATTACATGCGAGTTCCATTATATGTATTAACACATTGATTGCCGGGATCGATATAACACGAAAATAAAGTATTTTTATTTGCCAACTTGCAAATTACCATACTGAGCCACAGATTAGCATAAAGCAGCTTCACAAAGAAGGATAAATGTCTCAAGAATGATTTACTCTAGAGAAAAAGAGCTAGTGCAATGTATAGACCGTTTGTAAGGATCTTTAAGAAAAAAAACAAAAAATGTGTTGTTGAGTTAACACTGTCCCTATTACGTTGTCTATCATTCCCACTTTCACCCTTGCTCTTTCTCTTTTTTATCTTATTGTTTCCTCTCCCTTTATAAACCCTCCTGTATTTAGCCTTTTTCTTCTCTGCTTCCCAATATCTCCTTACACTCTTCCTTTTCCACATCTTTACCCTCTGTTCCCCTTTCTTCCCTTTCAAATACAGTGGTACCTTGGTTCAAGTCCTTAATCCGTTCTGGATGGCAGGATGCGTACCAAGCAAGCAGATTTTTCACATTTTAGTTTGAACTGATGGTCTTGTTTTTTTATACAAAACCTTAAAACTAAACAGCCATAAAGAAAAAATAATAATTAAATCAAATAACAGAATCACTTCACTTGAACTGTACTGAGAGGACTTGAGGACCCAATTGATGGTGACAATGAAGAGGAGGAGAAGAAGACGTTGACAGGTTATTGCTTGGAACTTTGGTTCTTATAGGCACACGCTACACTTTGATTCTTGTAAGCACAGGCTGGGCACATTGGCTCTTACAGGGACAGACACAGATTGACTCTCTGTTCCCCTTTCTCCCCTTTCAAAAAGTTATATAGTAAGTTAGGTTGAAAAAAGACTTTAGTCCATGAAGTTCAACCTTTTTAGATCTCCTCTGATCTGCAAAACGCAGATTTATTGTTAATTGATCCAGAGGAAGGCAAACAGAAAAAAAAAACAGTGAAACTTTGCCAATTGTTTAAACAGGGAAAAAAATATAAAATTCCTTCCTGATCCCAGATACTGGCGATCGGATTCATCCCTGGATCAATACTCCCTCTCTAATTATCCAGGATAGCCCTTAATGCCCTTTTTATTTAAAAATATATCCAATCCCTTTTTAAAGTTATCTATCAAATCCGTTGTCACCACCTCCTTTGGTAGAGAATTCCACAGATTAACCACCCTTACTGTGAAGAACTCTTTTCTTTCTTTAAGGTGAAATCTTTTTACTTCTAATCTCAAAGGATGTCCCCTTGTCAGTTGAATAAATAGTAGTACCTTGGTTCAAGTCCTTAATCCGTTACGGACGGCAGGATGTGAACCAAACAGGATCCAAACAAAACAAGAATTTTCCATAGGAGTCAAAGTAAATTTAAATAATTTGTTACGGACCTGAACGGAGTACTTGAGGGCCCAATGGGATTAGTGGACTTAAGAGCAAAATGGTATGGTGGCTATATAGAGGAGGAGAAGAAGAAAACAGCTTATACTTGGAACTTTGGTTCTTAAAGGCACAGGCTACACTTTGGGTCTTGTAAGCACAGCCTGGGCACATTGACTCTTATAGACAAAGTTTTAGATTGCCAAAGGTTTAGGCACATTGGCTCTTACAGACACAATCTGGGCACAATAGCTCTCACAGACACAGGCTGGGCACATTAGTTATTACAGTCACAGGCTGCCGATTGGCTCTTACAGACACAGTCTGGGCACATTAGCTCTTACAGACACAGGCTGCAGATTGGCCCTTACAGACATAGGCTGGGAAAATTAGCTCGTACTGACACAGGCTGAGCACATTGGCTCTTACAGGCTGAGCACATTGGCCTCTTACCGGCACAAGCGCAGCTGCAGAGCCCGGAGCGGAGTGTCACGATTGTGATCAGTCCCAAGCGTGGAGTTCAGAGCAACCGATCAGTCCGATAAGCCGTCATCCGAGCAAGTGACACAATCCGAGCAATTTTCCCTCAGGGAGATGCAATGCAAGAGAAATTTTACCTGAACCAGAGCTGATGCGAACTGTGGTAGCACTGTAATACCTCTCACCACAGAACAATTATGAAAGTGGCCTACAATGACAGAGCAGCTAAAGAACCTCTGTCATCCTTTATTTAAAATATATCCATTTAAAGAACTAAAATTGAAAGTAGGCAAAATGTTTACAAGGAGACATCCTTCTGTGAAAGTCACAGAAGGAATACAATTAATTTAAAGCCCACTGTCTAGAATAATTGTATATAAAAATACAAAAATATAAAGGTTGTGTTTTTTCATTTTCTTTCAAAATTGGTCATTAAAGGACCATTGTGGTTATATTTCTAAAATCTACTCCTTTGAAGAGTTTGTCTACTTGAATGTAGGCAACATGTTTTTTGGTTCTAAAAATAAATAATAAAACCTCTTATTCATTACTTTCTGTAATTAATGCAACGTATTGCAACAATGTTTAAAAAGTAATTGACAAGGATGCATCTCAAGCCTGTGAAGAAGCATAGATATATTTGCCTGTTCCTTCCCTTTTGTTTAGATGACTCCATTATGGATTACTGTTCCTGTACATGAAGGACTCTCCCTCAGACAAACACAGCCCCATTAAATGTGTGGCCTGTAGCGGCATCGGCACACCCACAAAGGCTGCAGGCTTGAAATTCGTCTGCTTTACAGAGCTATTTAATTGAACCATGCTGCGAGTTACAGGCCGTAGGCGCGAGCCCTTAAACCATTCTTGCGCACGTTTCATGTGGTGCTGTGAACATGATCAATTAGTCAAACCCGTAGTTATGGGTTTAGACGGAGCCAATGGCAAAAGAGATCGTTATCATTAAGTCACTGAAAAATGGAGGTTAGATTTGCAAGCCATACAGGTTTCAATAATGAGTTACGGTCGGATCCGCATTCCAGACATAATGCAATATTCATAAATCAGTAAATATGATATTCTAGTCCATGCGAGTTCCATTATATGTATTAACACATTGATTGCTGGGATCTATATAACATGGAAATTAAACAGAAAAAAATGTATTTTATGTTGCAGATTTGAAAGCTTGAGAATGTTGTGCTATTCATTTTAATACCTAACATCACTTTCCCTTTAATTATAATCACAGTAGATTTGCATTTACGGTGCTATGGATAGGACTTTAACCCCCTTGCAGGTCCTCTCTAGTACCCGTTGACTTTTTGGCTCCATCTGCGGGTTACGGGTTTGAACGCCAGTGGATTCATAGAAATGTATTAGCTATTTTCGAACGTAACAGTTATGGGCTTGACAGATCAAAGGATTTGCGGCCACGGAGTTCAAATTTCGATGTCCTATAGGGTTTTTTCGCCCTTAATCCGCAAGTTGTTTGAGGGTAGCTTTGAGAGGTCAATTTAATAGCCGTAAGTCTTGCAGGCTACGTTACGGGCTACAGTTTTACACGTTCAGGAAATTTAATAGGGCTGTCAGTCTCTAAGATGGTAGTATTTCAACATTACTGGATATTATCACCCCTCTACTTGAAACAGAACAATGGTTTGTTGATTAAACCCCCGTCTCAAGTAAATGTTTATGTTGTCAGTAAGGAACAAAGAAGCCTAGAGATTAAATAGACAATGAGAGTATTTTAAGGGAAAATGGAGGGAAGGTTAGTTTTATTTTAATGTTACCTTGTGTGCAGTATACCTGCATAAACTCTCTGTAACATTCACAGGAATATAATTATGGATCTTGAAAGTCTATTCACTGGGATATCACTGCATTGAACTGATGTAGCTGTGTGTTAAATGGTCTGTACGGCCACCTAGATCCTGAAAATGGTTTTAATGCATTGTATGTGTATCTGTCAACTTCCTGTTTGGATTTGTATATGGCTCTCCATGGTTACACTAGAATCATCCCTTCTTCTCACTCTAGATTGGTTGGCAAGAAAGCAAGAGGCTGCGCCCAGATGTCAAGGGCTGGTACCACAGCCAAGCACATATCAAGAGACTGCGCACTTTTTTCCCCTGTGTATTCATTGAATTTTATGTCTACTGTACCACTGACATAGTGTACAGTTTGCTATTATAATGCATTGGCCTCTAACCAACTGGAATAAAGAATGTTGGGGTCTGTGGATTACCATTTAGTCATAAACAGAACTAGCCCCCACAAAAATATATTGGTCCTTATTCATTATGATGATGCTGCTTATTATTATTATTATGATTATTATTATTCATCTCCTTTATTTGTAATAGTAATTTCCCTGCTCTGGGCTGTGACAGTGATGGGTTAACCCAAGACCTCAGATTTCATCAAAAGCCTTCAGACTTCCTGACCCTGTCCGTTTGGTTGACTAATTACCTCCTACAGAGCTATATAGAGAAGCAAGGATGGCCACATGGCTAATATTCTCTCAGACTTGTAGACTCCTCACCCTAGGGGAGAGCTAATAGTCCAGCTGTCACCCTAGTGACATGAATATCATGTGGGACAGGGAAGATACCACTGTGATTGGGCAATAGGCTATTTACCTAAGGCAGGGGCTCCACCCTGATTGGCTACAGTAATACATAAATATGTTGTACTGTCACCAATAAAGTGTGCTCTGTCTAGATACACATCAACACTATGTGTATTTCATTCAGGTCTCCACAGGGAAAGGCTCTTTATTATTTTTGTATCCTGAAACTCTGCTTGGCCTAATGAAAGGGGCTAAGATCCAGATGGTATTGCCTGGGCGGATCCCGTAATACTGATTTCCTGATATCCATGGTTGGGGTGATCTGAATTGACATGCTGGGCGCTGATATAACCCAAACTTTCACAATCCAGGGGAGTTCTTGTAGTTGAAGGCAGGAGGTTTTGGGGTGAACATGGTCCCCTCCCCTCTGGGTCATGACAATTAACTTCCTGAAAGAAAACTTTGAATGCACAGGAGGTTTCTGTCTGCATAATGGGAATGTGACAGTTACAATCACCAGCACTCTCAGAAGGACCACAGGAAAGTTCATTAATTTTCACAGAGACACCTTCCTGAGAAAGTAATAGACATTAGCAATCAAAAAGTAAAATGAAAGCATGTAATAAAGAATAAATACATATAAAAGTTCGTAAATGATAAATGTTAAGTTTAATAACATATAAAATATAAACATTTTACCATTATTGTCCTTTAAGTCCAGTTCTGTCATTACCATCTTCAAGTTGGCAAAATTTTAACAGATGAAACCTAAATATTAAGGATAGGTTGCATCTATGACTAAAATGTAACTTGATATACAATGAACTTGCAAAATACATTTAAAATAGCCTAGGGCAATGAATAAACATTAATACATCAAATATATAGTTTCCATTTTATTGTCCATAGACAATTCTAGCTGATCAGAAAAAAATCTTTGTTTACCATTAAACAGTGACTGATTTTTTGGACCGGAGAAGTTATTATTGAAAACCCGTGAGACTGTGCTATTCCCACTTTAAATTAAAAGTTGACAAACTCTGCCTAGTGGGGCTGTTTTTCTCTCTTGCTGGGTTGGAGGATAAGCAATGCAAATAAATATTAATGTATGGTAACTTTTTTAACTTGTTTCCCAATAGCTCATCATAATGAAAGTAAACTCTAGAAGAACAGTGTGTGCTACCATGTATTACCTTGGGACTTGATTTCTCTGATTAAAAATTGCAAGAGATGACTCACTTTAAACATAAATTAAGAATGAAAGTTGCCTATCTGAATTTGATTTGGATAATATTTTCTTCTTCATGGGAACTTTTCGATAAGGGCATTGGTAAAAAATTAACAGTATAATGATTACATGGCTTCAGTTTTTTTAATCTAAAGCTTACATAAGCCTTAAAGTAGTTTTTGCATGCTACTCATAACAAACTTTTATGTAGGAACGCTACATGTGATATGTCCCCTGCTATACATGTGCTTCTACCTAAAGAATGATTATATGGCTCCCATAAGAAATCTGTCTGAATCCAACTTGTTCTGGTAAACACCACATACTCATAGGCCCTAATAAATTCCAAACCTACAGCTCGTATGTCTGCAGGCTTGAAATTCAGTGGAGTTACAGAGCAAATACATTGAACAAGGCCACAGCCATAAGCCTGTAAACCCATTAACCCGTTAGGGGACTGGAATAGATGCAGCCCGCATTTCCAATACAAACCCATAATCACGGAGTCAATAGAAAGCGGGGAACAGCAATTAAGCCTAGCTGGGTAAGGTAGTGGGGATGAGGGACCAGGACCAGGGAGAGAACAAGGAGGCCAGGAATCCCAGGCACAGTTGGAAGGGCAAGAGGTAGTACAGGGCCCCCAATTATAGCACAGATGAGATGGACGTCCTCCTTAGGGAAATCTGTGCCCGCTATAGCATGATACATGGTGGGAGGGATGTGAGGCCTAGCCAGAAGACAAAGGCCTGGAGTGAGATAGCTACAGCTGTTGCTGCATTAGGGGTTGCAAACAGGGATATCAAGTCTGTCAAACACAGGTAAGACAACAGCTGGCTGAAGGTGAAGAAAAAGATGGCAGAGGAGGCAAGAGCAGCACACCAGCCAACATCACATAATATGGATGGGAGCAGATCCTGAAGGAGTGTATTTAGCCAGCGACAGTATTGGGACTTCCAGGACAGGTGGACACAGATGTGCCGAGAACCATGCAATGTGAGTATCATATACACCATCACAATCTCATATGCACACACATGAACGGAATGGAATGGGGTGGACAAATAGCCCTGCAGATTTTAATATGTTTGTATGTATGTGCTGTATCGCACTAGAATTATTCTGGCTTCTACACCCCTGGCCACACACATAGATAAATGACATACAATAGCACTGTAAGCCCTATGGTTATGACTATATGGGCCATCAATAACCATGTAAATCCTGGTAGCAAACATATCATTTTCATAACTGTTATCAAAGAAATGTCTGTCCAATACCCGCAGTTAAAACTGATACAATTCACAGTTAGATCAAGATTGATTTGACATTCAAAGGAGAGAACATGCATGGGTGTGCGCACTGTGGCATATGTGGATACGGACTCTGTAGGACTGCATGTGAGTGTCATTTACTGTCCTAACCTGGACCATGTCTCAGCTGCATGTTGGCAACCATTGCTGGGAAGATGTCACAAATGGGCAGTCTCACACACTCAGCAGATCCAGCAGAGCACGTGTCTGATTCACATGCAGATGGCACACTACACCAGCAGTACATATATACATATGAGCCATGATTCACAATGCTCATTATGCAGGCTGTGGTTCATCTGTGTAGCACAAACACCACAGTAAACTACAGGTGACCATGATGTCAAGGATATGGAAACACGTAGCTGTCAATTGTGTAGAGAAACCACCTCAAATACATTTATTCCTTCATTTCAATACCCAGGAGAACAAGGTCAAACACAGAGGCACAGGTGGAGGCTCCACTGGAGGTGGAACAAACTCCACAACTGGAAGTGGTTGACGAAGAAGTGCAGAACATTCGAGAGAAGCTGGCCCTTTAAAATACAGATGATCACCCTCATCTCAGGAGTGGGATTCACTGCCCGAGCCCTCAAATGCATCATCTAGCCATGCACAACTGTTCCAGCCCCCTCCAACGTTCATGTCATGGAGTCAACAAACAACCACACCAAAGCTGATGACGTCCTGGCCCCAGGCCACCACTGCCACCTGCTACAACACAATTGCAGCCATGGCAGGGCACAACCACTCCCACACAATGGTGTCCACTAAGATGGCCTCCCACACAATGGTGTCCCCTAAAATGACCACCCACACAATGATGTCCCTCAACATGGCCTAACACGCCGGCCCTACCAACACCTCAGGCCCTCCTGCCGACACCTCAGGCCCTCCTACCGACACCTCTGGCCCTCTTGCAGACACCTCTGGCCCTCATGCTGTCACCTCTGGCCCTCCTGCTGACACCTCCGGCCCTCCTGCAGACACCTCCGGCCCTGCTGCCGTCACCTCTTGCCCCAATGCCGTCACCTCCAGCCTCAATGCCGTCAACATCAGCTCCAATGCTGTTAACACCATCATCCCTGACTCTGAGGGAAATCATGGCCTCATTTAACAGGGAGGACATCAGATGGAACAAACAAAAGACTGAGAAGCTCCGACTGTTCGAAGGCCTTCGGATCACAAACTCCCTCCTTGCGAGCAACAGATCACTCCATTCTGAGGTGAGGATGGAGAGATATGAGGAACAGGCGAATAGGGACAGGCAGCAACTAATCCAGTTTGCAGACCTCTAGCTCATTACTCTCCAGCCTTCAGTTTCACAACCGCAACCAGAGACGGTGACCTCCTCATCTCAGACCTCACCACCAGCTCAAGCTGATCATCAGCCACCTAATGTAGTGGCACCCCATGCTCAAACACCACCTAAATGTGGAAGAGGGAGAAGGTGAATGGACACAGAAGGTGGGGGCCCAGTGCTGCGTAAGAGGAGGTGTTAGGACTATCCCCGAAGTCCTCCTCATGATCACTCCTCACTAAATACTGATTGGTATAGATGTTGACATACTATTGACTGGCTACAGAGTGTGTACATGTTGGGTTATAGTTAACATTTCACCAACTGATGTTCAATGTGGATTGACGTTGAGATGACGTGTTTTAGTTAATCAGAATATTATTGTTATGATTGATATCTTGTTATTGATGTTAACAGCTAAATCTCACGACCATGAAGGCATGGGCTTCATCTTCAAGCAGTGCAATACCATCATGTGAGTAAACATTCAACCCAGTTCCTAACAGGAATTTGATCAGTGTCATTCGCCATTGCAGTTAGATTTGAAATGTCATATATGACTACATATCTCTTCCCTAATGAACATTACTGGTGTGAGCTTCAATTACAATGAATAGAGTCACGGCTGTAGAGTTGCACAGTACCATTAGGATCAGCTAATCCAAACCAGTAGTTATACATGCATTTTTGATCAATGTGTATGTGTTTAGGGGTAATGTGAACAGTGTAATCTGTCTGGCCTTGGTACCACCGATATACCAGTGAGATGTGATATCAGCATGGCAGAACAATAGATAGTGATAGTACTCTTTGCTACAAGATTGTGGTCACAGTGAAGCATGGCTTGTCGTATTACACATCCTCAAACGTATTCTGGGAATGCTGATTGTACAGGACAGAATCAGTATGGTTATCACTGCTCGTAGATGACGTTCATTCTTAATTGGTTTATTGTAGTGCCCAGAGCAAAAACACTGTACTATAATAGCAGCTTTTGATTATTCTTACACCTCCTCTTGATGTTTTCCAGATTCCGATCATCTATTTTGGAATCATTTTTAATGTATGAAAACACACTGTGTGTGGAATTGCTTTTTATCACATGATCCATGATTTATTGCATCTGTTTAATATAGCAGATGGAGACCATATGGAAGGTCTATGCGCATTAATGGTTATTTCCATGATATGGAGTGTTATATGATTGTCCAATTTCTCATCCGACTTTTGGTGTCCTGACCACATGTGACCCTAGTAGATGCTATGCAATATCCTTATTATGGATTATGCTGTCTAACATTTAACCCTTTAGGTATTCACTTTTTCACCAAAACAGCCTCTTGCCCTTCCGGGATCCACCTGCACCACACCAATGATATTAATGCACAGTCTTGCACATTTCTGAGTGTGCTCTGTGTATGAAATTAAGATTTGTTATATTGTTAATGAGCCATGGTTACAATACAATAGATTAATGCATATAACAATAATAATGATGATAATAATTGCAACATAAGATATCGTATAATACTATATATATATATATATATATATATATATATATATAACGGGTAAATACCCATGCAAAGTCCACTTTGTTATAGTGTGAGGTATCAACATATCTTCTGAAGGGCTGATAAGAATATGACAGGTGATAGATAGTGTGAACTGATTGATAGCAAAACACTTAATGGGTTGTCATCAAATGATAATGAGTATACATCTTGGCACATAGCCACCAGCAGTGGTGTGGGACTTTCCAAGATGGGAGTAGCAGAGATTATCCCTGATGGAGGTTAGTTGGCTGTTGCTCCACGTGCCTCTGCACAGCCTCCATGTCTTTTTGCTTCCCTTCCTGATGGGTTAGATAGTAGATTATTGTGGTGTATGTTCCCCTGTTCCCCTTCTGGATTGCTGCCTTATGATGGTGAAGGGGCTTGTGTACTTCAATGAATCTGTGCTATACCATGTAGGTTCACTCTAGGTGGGCAGGTCATAGTAGAGAGGTCAGACAAATGGCAGTCCACTGGAGCAGGAACTGTCAACCCACTCCAGTCTCTTTGACATGCAACCCTTGTGGAACAGCACAGGCAGAGACCTAGCTAAATGTGCTGCAGTCCATAGGGTCACAAAGAGTCAGACACGACTGAAGGACTGAACAATAAATAATAAAATGTTCCCCTGGTACTTGATATATGTAATGTGGCGGTGTAATTTGGTCACTATTTGTTTTCCCAATGTAGATGTGATCAGCAAGATGTATATGCAATTATATTTATAGTTCTGGGTCCACATAAGAGCCTCTGAGAGTGAGAGAGGGTTAATATGGCAGGCAATGTCATGTGTTTTTGTTGCAATTTTATCAGGTAATGTGTCTTTAATAGCTTTATGCATGTTGCAGCATGGACTTTCATATTGGCATATGCATAACCATTCCAACATATGATAACAAAAAATGTTTTTTTAAATGTCAATTTTGTGTGGTTTGTTGTGCAAAGAATTGTAATGCCTTTCATTGCTTTCTCCATATTTTAAAGTCCTGGGATGTGTTTATATTGTGTTTTACAGTGTTAAGAACTTGTCTGTATACCCTTTGCAGGTCCTATTTGGAGTCCGTAATATTTCTGGCTCCATTTGCCGTTTACAGGTTTAAACTCCAGGGCGTCTTTGGGGATTTGTAGCAATTTAATAGCGATTTTGCTTAACATATTTTACTTAACAAAGGCTTAGCTAGGACGGAGTTCAGATTTTCATGTCCCGTAGGGTTTTTACACCTGATACCCCCAAATCGTTTGCTGGTAGCTGAAAGAAGCCAGTTTAATAGCAGTAACTCTTGCAAGCTCCTTTACGGGCTACAATTTCTAAAATTGTAGCAATTTAATAGGGCCAAAAGTGTAAAATCAACCAGCATCAGCTAAACCCCTACCAAGAGCTGTTTTTATACAAATATCAGCTCTTCCTATATTTAAAGCTATAAACTTCCTTTCCACAATTATGACAGGAAAGGGTTTACATATAAATAAAAATGAATGACTATGATCCGCTATGATTTTTGAGCCTAGGTGACCCCCAGGATCCCCTCAACATTCCACTGTGCTCTTGTGCTTTGGGGTGGGGTCCTATTAATTTCCATATATAATATACTCCATGGGGATCCCTTGGATTATCATGGTACTTGACAAGAATCCCATTCCTATTAACCCCCATGGAATCCTAACCATCCCGTTTCTGACTGGTTAAAAGTTTAATCAAACACAGGCCTATGTTTTCCTCTGTTCTGATTGGGTAAAATAGAAGCCAATCAGAATAGGGATTAATTATCTTATTGGCTATTGAAAGGATCAACCAGTGAAGGTAATCTAAGCTTAGTTTTTCATTTTGGCTGTCCCTTTCCATGGGCTGAAGAAAGGATCAGTGGTCTTCAATCAAGCAAGAAGACTGACTTCTTCTATCAACATGGATACCATGGGAGAAATATCTACAGCAAGTATATAATGAAACACTTGGTTAATACAGTATTTAAAACATAATGTCAACTTTTTGCATCTTTTGAAAAAAATGGGCCTTGACTAGGAAACCTTGGGTAATGTGGTGCACTTATTTATATTATTTATCTTGTGGAGTCATTTTTGTTCAACCTGATTTGCATCCTCTTGTATACTTTTGGGTATTAAAGTGACTTCTGTGTAAAATGAGAGAGGAGGGATAAGGACTGTATGAGCATAGTCATGGGACATGATTTTGAATACCTCTGATTTAAATAGTATGAAGTCCTCACTATAAAAAAATTGCTTTAAAAGCTAAACACTATTTTAACTTGTAGCACAGACAGATCACAGCTTAATACTCCCGAATTTCGGCTAATCAGTAACAATTTTACCCAGATATATTGTGTGAATTGCTGATTGTGGTGGTTGAGGAAGCAACCCATTGCTAAGAAATAGTATTTATTGTTTTTCAAGCAAGCTATGAGAATTAATTAAGGAAGAGGAATGGCTTCTCTTGCAATGCAAAAAGACAAGGGGGAAATAGGAAATGTAGCTAAAAATATAGTAATTTTCATTTCCTAGATTAGTTTTTGGTAGCAGTTACTTATGGGTTATGCTGTTCCTCCCCTATAAAAGTCCCCTCCTCCTGTCCTAAGTTGGTCTTGTTTCCAACTCCAAAGAGGGAGGGAAATAGTAATGCTGCGAAGAACTAATCCAAGAAATAAAAAATAATTTTCCCTTTTCCTGGATCTTCATGGTAGCAATTATGAAATACAAAACTGTAATATCTTCATAAAGTATTGAAGGATGACCATGGAGAAAAAGTCTTCCAGAGAAATATTTACCTATGTGGACGTGAAGATGAGATAGCCCTGGTAGAATGAGCCCTCAAATCTTTAGGTGCTGGATTGTCCATTAGTTTTTGGACAATCCATCTGCTAATGGATAGAGAAGGAAGCTTCTCTTGCGGTCTGGTGGAAGAGCAAACAAACTATACGATTTTCTCCAAGGCTGTGTTCTGGTTGCATATGCTTTCATACATCTCAAAACATTCAAAAGCAGATGATGTGGGTCTTCATTCAAACAAATGTATAGTAAGCATATATCCTGATTTAGGTGGAAAAATTAAACCCTTTTGGGGAGGAAGAGCCCGTATATATATATATATATATATATATATATATATATTTGTGTGTATATATATATATATATATATATATAGTAAAAAACCCTGTTATCCGGCACCCACGGGGACTCCCTATTGCAGGATAACTATAGTTGCCATTTAATCTGGAGTCCCCGAATTTAAGGGTCTAAACAACCCTTAAACACCCCAAAAACCATCAGATAGCTTTTTGTTTTTTGCAGTCTCGAACTCTGGATTGTGCAGGATAGTGCCGGATATGCCGGTTTAGCAGGAGTTTTTTTTAAATGGGGAATTGATTCCAGTGTCGTTTGCTTGAGAGTCCCGGTTAGTTGGGTGCCAGGTAACCGGGATTCTTCTGTGTATATATATATATATATATATATATATATATATATGTAAAACTATGCATTTACATATACATCTATATATATTATAGTACTATAAATACTTACTTACCTGCCCGGTACTGCACTCCACTTCCTGGGGTAAGAAGGGTCCACTGCAGGCCAGAGGGCTGATGGGGACCACAGAGTTCCGAGGAGGCCGCAGGGGCCAGCAAGGACCGAGGGGGCCACCACGGGCCGAGGGAGGCCACAGGGGGCTGCGGGGACCGAAGGGGGCTGTGGGAGGCCGCAGAGGTACTTGCGGGGCCACAAGGGGACATAAGGGGCTGTGGTGGAGCGTGGCCTGCAGGGGAACAGAAGGGGACCACAGTGGGCCATAAGGGGCTGCAGGGGTCCCACGGGAGGTCCACAGGGGCCATAAGGGACTGCAGGGGCCACAGGGACACAGGGGGGCTTGGGGCCTGCAAATAGGGAGCTAATGAATCTATCACCTAAGAACAGAGGTAGATCTTTACTGTTTAAAAAAAACAGTGTGAAATATCTAATTGCTATGTGCCCAAAGGTGCTCTGTCATCTGTTATAATCACTGCCTGACTCATGCAAATACTTGTGGAATAACACTTTTTATTCTGTGATTACACCTCTTTTAAATGCTCTTCTATTTTTGTAACATCATGGAGTGTGTGTATGTGACACCCCCAAAGAGATTTTAGGAGTTTAGTGTGTGGGTAGTTAAAAGGAAATATTTTGTAAATGTTTTTTTTTTTTTTTGCCTTGAGTTTTAGAGTTGCTAAATACTTAAAAAGGAATTATGTCTACAAATCTTGTATGATTAGGAAAGGGCCCTGAACAGAAACACAATTTTCACAGTTAAAGGGAGAGTATCAGATCCCAGAAAGTAAAAAACTAACAGCTCTAGCAGCTGTTTAAGCCATAAGTATTAAATATTTTTTAGAGAAAAGCTTAAAGGGCCATTGAAGGTATTTTTTCTTTGTTGCCTCTGAAAGTTCTTTTCTTAAAAGAAGCACCAGAATCAGAATAAACTGCATTGAATGTATGACTATCTTTGAGTGTTTGTCCCTGTCAGCCAATATGCAGTAATATAGCAGTAAGTGTCATAAGTGTCTTCCAATGAGATCTAAAGTCATACATTTCCTGTTAGTTCCAATATGTTTAAATAACGTTTACTAGATATTTTCTCATGAAAAAAAGCTACTTTTGTCATGTTTAAAACATATGCCTTTAAATGTATGATAGATTCTTCTTATTTGTGGTCGGAACCTTTCCAGTCTGGATCAGTAGCTGGTGAGTTAGCATGTGCTACCTGGCCCCTTATTAGCCTGATTTTTATGGATTTGATTAGCTTTCTGATGGTGGATACTGGGCACCAGATATTGTGTGTGGTGTGGAAAGTAATTGTGACTGGATGTTTGCTGGTCTTGGTGGTATGGATGGGGAGAGTAAAACTGTCGGGGAATAGTGATATGTCTCTCTTGGTGATGTAACGGGGGTTATTTTGAGAGGTCGTAAACTCACCGGGCCTCAGGAAACCATAGAAGGCGAGCATTATGGCTGCGGAAATGGTTAGGGAAGTGGCATGACCGAATGGGTTGGTGGACAAGATTTGGAGGAGTTGCTTAAAAATAGGACCATCAATTGGCTGGCGCTGAGGGCTTAGATTGGGTAGCGCGGGAAGCCAAACCTCTAAAGAAGCTTTCATGGTAGGGGAGGATAGAAGGGACCTGTCAATGGAGTGATGAGCGGTGAGGTAGAGTTGGATTCCTGACATGTAGGTTTTTATGGTGTTGGGATGGAGGTGAAGACCTTTGTCACAGTGAGCTGCACATGCAAGGATAACAGAGAGTGATAACGAAAATGTTATTCTTTAGTGTGCTACAAAAAAAAACTCAAAATAATTTCCATGCCCTGTCGTAGGTTCATCTTGTGTTGGATGATAGTCCTTTGAACATTGTATTTTGAGCGGAGAGCAGGAGGTGGCTCAAGTCAGTGCCTGAGGCAGGTGAAGCAGGGTAGAGCGAAATGTGAGGCCCATGGATTTGGTCCTGGTGTCCTGTAGAGAGATGTAGGACATTGGTGGTAGATTTTGGTGAAGGAAAGGAAATAGCTGGCATTGATTGATTAACAAAAGGTACGTCAGCTCCCGTAGAAGGGACATTGTGGAGGTGTGTTTGGCCCTCATATTGCACAAGGTAAAATGGGTATGCGGGTCGTCTGTTATGAGACAAACTGATTGGCCTTGCCAGAGGTGACCCCCAAGTGCTTGTGGCTATGAGTACGGGGATGATTGCCCTAACGGTATGGATGACAGAGCTGTAGGGTGGTTTGCAACAAAGATTTGTGGGGAGTTAGGAGATGGAATTGTGAGGAACAGAGATCGACCATTCAATTGCAGAAAATATCATAAATGAAGGTCGTCTTCAGAGTGCTTGGAAAGTTCAGTGAAGAGATTGCTGGGGAAAGGCTGTCCTTGGGGCAAGATGCAGGAGGCATGATTGAGATGTCCTAATAGACGGGTGATTCTTTTGGACTGATAGCATGTGCAAACGAAGGCTTTGATTCTTTCTAGTTTGTTGTCTGGCAAACTGGCTATCACGCAAGATGAATCCAGATTGATCCCTAGAAACTCTACGGAGTGAGCGGGCCCTAGATTTTTCTCGTGCTCGAATGGAATCTGCAAGCCAGTAACTAGCTCTACTGCTTTTTGGAGACTAGACGAGGAAGAGAGTGGAGGTTCGATGTACAGGAAATCGTCTAGGTAATGGATGACTATTGGGCACAGTTTGATGTAAAGGAGATTCCATCATAGACTCTGGGCAAAAAGGGCAAAAATCTTTGGGCTACTCTTAGAGTCGAAGGTTATACGTGATGCGAAGTAGTAGGAGTGGCGCCACTTAAAGCTGTGAACATGTCATAGTGCAGCATGGAGGGGCAACTGTCTGAATGCATCGTTGAGATCAGATTTGGAGAGCCAAGTTCCCGAGACCTAATTGAAGGATGTGAGCTACGGGATGGTCTATCTTTGTGTATTTTAGGGAAAACTTGCTAGATGGAATAAGGGAATTAATGTTAGGTATGGTGGAGGAGCAAGGTGCGGTTAAGGTCGATGACTAACCTTATTTTGGCAGAATACTTACGGGTTGCTATCCCGATGGGGTTGATCCTCCATATGGGAAACAGCGGGGTAGTGAAGGGACCCAACATGTAGTGGTTATGGAGTTCGGAGGCGAAGAGTTGGTCCACCGCCTCAGGGAGAAGGGAGTCGCGGGGCGGGCAGCCAGAGCATTGGGAGACAGCATGAGGAAGGACTGCAGCGGCAGGCCTGGAAAGGAGAGTCACCGGAGGAGCCAAATGCAAGGAGCTAGAAGCAGAGAGCGCTGAGTGGCACGGCAGTCAACACTACAATGATGGAACACTGACAGGCAAGTGAGAGTTTCGAGGGTATATATGTGCTAGGCTCCTCCCACAAATTCTTTTAACTTGGAGTCTGAAGTAGAGTGGTTGTTGACCATTGGAGGGTGGAGGAGGGTAAGCATGTGCTGTATCATTGGAGACCCCGCACATACTTGCAAGCAGCAAGTTGCAAGGTAAACTGTAAGCCCTGCCCATGGATAAATGTAAACAATGTCTCATGCACACAACCTTCACCAAAGTCTCATGGATGCTTCCAGAAACTATAGGAAGTACCCTGGAAAACAAAGAAACCAGGTTGGAATGTAGCTTATTTAATGCGTTTCACTCGCAATATTACGGATCCAACCAACATCCTGAAACTATGCTCTTGTCAGTAGCATTAAAGGGGCTGGATTATGGGACGCTTGCAAATGACACCAATTAACAAAATAATGAAAATTGTCTTGCTGCACCACAGCCGAATGAGCTTGTAGAAAATGGAAAATGGAACAGCGATTGTCAGGGAGAGATAATATATTTTTCGCCTCAGCGTTGACTGTGTTGTAGATTTTTTCAAGTTAGCACTCAGGTCTTGGAGGGCATCTACTGAGAAAGTGAGGGAAGGAGATTTTGGAGACTAGAGAGTTGTTGATTGCTACTTATTTTACTTATTTCCTATTTCTAATACATATTTCACACTTAATTTTTCCAGACCCAAAATGATAACACACAATATACATTGGGTAATACTACACACATATAGCTAGGCCACACCATCCACCCCCTTACCACCCTATACAAAATATATATAAAAAAAACATCTAGAACATACATTTTTTCCTCAGAAATGTATACACATACACTTTTTTATATTTACTGTATCCTTATTTTATATATGGGATTGTGATACAGGGAGGAGCAAGGAGGGAGAGGTGTGGAAGAAAGGAGAAGAGGAGAGAGAGTAGAGAGAGGGTGCCCTTAGGGATAGAAGGCAGGGAGGGAGAGAGATGGAGGGAGTGGAGAGGAGAGAAGGAGAAGTAGGGAGGGGAGAGAAGGAGAGATAGAGAGCGAGTGGAGGGGGAGGGCTAGGAGTGGTAGTTCTGGGAAGGAGAGAAGGAGGTGAGGTAGAGTGAGGGAAGGATTCACTCATAGTATTAGGAACACCTAGTTCTGGGTCAGAGAAAGAGGGACCTGATCCCGGGTGGGTAGTGGTGGGGAGACACAGGTCAGAGCAGGGAGGTGGGGTACCCATCCACAGTCAGGAGGACAAGAGGCTGGAGGCAAGCGCAGGGTCCCTAACTACAGGAAAGAGGAAATTATGGTACTCCTCAATGCCATATGTGCCTGCACCACAATCCTTACAGGGGGAGGGAAGTTAAGCCTGGCCCTAGGGCCAAGGCCTGGAAGGAGGTTACAGCTAGTCACTGAGGTTGGTTTTAAGGATGTGAGGTCTGTAAGGCATTGCTACGACAATAGCCGGAAAAGGTCAGAAGGATGATGGAGAAGGAGGCCAGAACAGCAAGAGCTTTAAGTGGTGGCCCCAAAGTTACTTTCCAGTACAATGAGTGGCAGAGGTTGCCTAAGGAGATGATGGCCACAGGGACCATCCCCGGAGCTCCAGGTTAGCTCTAATTGCATGGAAATTCTGCACAACAATCACAGAGATGTTAACTCCCTGGATTTCACTAGGGATAGATGGATCATCTAACCCTCCTCAAATCGAGGAACCCTACATATCACTCATTGGTGGGTAGCATGATATATTTGCCAAATATATGTAGCAAATACTATATATATATATATATATATACAAAAAAATTATTAAACATCCAACTGAGACTACATGTATGAACATGGCCACCTGCAGCATATGCAGATACAGACACTGTAGGTATGGATATGCAGTGTAGTAAACTAGCCTATCAGGATCACCCCTTAGCAGCATGTTAATAACTATGGGGGGAAGCTCACTGATTGGTTAGTATGACACAATGTGCAGCAAGTTCTACAGAGTATGTTATGCAAGTGCTGAGAGGCTAGACCTCAGCACGAAATTATAACTTAAAACAATAACAAATAAATGAACCACCCAGGTTCAAGGCAACAGGATGTCAGATAAATAGGAACACACATCATTCAAATGATCATACAGTGTGTACCATTCTTTTTTCATTTAATCTAGCAGGAGGTCTGGGTCCACTACAGAACCTGAGGTGAGGGTGTCGGCTGTGTCCTAGCCGGATGTACAGGACCGTGCTCCTGTTCAAAAGGATCTGAGGAGGACGAGCCTAGGAGAGGGTCAGAGAACCTGGGAGATAAGGAGGAGGACACATAATTTATGTGGTCAGTGGAGGACTTGTTGACCCATCAGCCACTGCCTACTGGCCCCCTCCTTCTTCAGATTGATTTGCCACCTGGGCCCTCAAATTGGACTGACTCCAGATTCATGCCAACACCACCAGAAGCTCTACCTCCTGGCCATCGGCATGTCCTGGTCACCAGCACCACCAGGTTGCTCCTCCCTGCAGAACCAGAGAGAGCTCAGGCAGCTGGGCTAAATATGCCAGAGAGTTACATTACTGCAAGGTCTGAAAAGAAGATGTAGGGTAGAGTTTGGAATTAAGGGACCACTGTAGTCATTTTTTTTTTTTTGAATAACTAAACATGATAATGGGCAAAATGTTTTTTGAAAGCAAATAAAAAACATAAACATTTGTACTTTTAAATTTTACATGCAATTATTATTTACTGTGTATCTCATTTGATTGCTGCCATGATGCTGCCTGTTACTTTCTTAGATGTGTGTATCCTTGTAACTAACTAACTTCTCTTTAGTCTGAAGGAGAGCACTGGCAGATGTAACTGCCACTTCCTCATTGTGCAGACATCTTTCTGTGTATTCCAAATCTCCTCCCACCTCAGAGCTGCCAAGCAAACAATGTAGATTCCCTAACGCATAAAACTGTATATAAAACTTAATAAAACAATTCAACATTCAACATTCAATTGAAACATCAGGAGATCCGGGCTTTGGAAATGGAGCCGGTAAGTTATTCTGCTATTCAATTGGCGTCTTTTTGCAGGCTCCGATTGGGCTACGGGCCCCGGCCTCCGATTCATTGCCATGGTTACCATCGCAAGTTCTGTGGCCGGAAGAGTTCTGATTGCTAAAATTGCAAATCGCTATTCAATTGCTCGATTCCCCCTTGTTAACCACCCCGCCAAGGCCGCAAATGGCAAAAGTTGTTCTACAAGTTAGGGGTACCAAGGAGGACACGCAAAGGGCTTAAAGACATGTCCGGAGCACTTTAAAAGCAAATAAAAAATCAATACTTTACTTTTAGTAAAAGGGAAAGTGATATTAGGTCTTAGAATTAATAACACAACATTCTCAAGCTCACAAATCGGCCAAATAAAATACTTTATTTCATGTTTAGTTTCCGTGTTATATCGATCCCGACAATCAATGTGTTAATAGATATAATGGAACTCGCATGTAATAGATTATCATGTTTATGGTTTTATTAATATTGCAATATTTCTGGAATGTGGGTCCGATCGTAACTCGTAATTGAAGCCCGTAGGACTTTAAAATCCAATCTCCATTTCTCATTGACATAATGATGACGATCTCTGTTTCCATTGGCTGTTTCTAACTCGGGAGTTTCGGCCTTGCTTAATTGACATGTTCAAGCTCGCTCAAGTTACACTCTTAATTGACATGTTCAAGCTCGCTCAAGTTACGCGCTCAAGTTACGGTGATAAATACAATGGCATGGTTTCCGAATTTCGCTATCGGCCCATAACTTGCAAATTGAATAGCACCGTAACTTGAGCGCGCTGTGGTTCCGCTGGTGGCCCGTAGACATATGGACTACATTCCATAAGTTACAGCCTCCGAATTGAATGAGGCTCCATATTATTTTTTTACATTCTAAAAACGTACTGCATATTTTAAGTGTACAGTAGCTCTTCAAAATAGGAATTCTTAAAAAGCTAAACACAGTGGTCCTTTAGTCAGGTTATAGGGAAATTAATGGTTACCTGTTTCTAACATTAAAATATCACCTACCGTAAGTTTTATTTGCATATTTCAACATCATTTTATTAACAAGTTCTTAAAAGCTCTGTATTTACTCACTAATAAAAATACATATTACATGCAATTAAGAAAAATACAAACTCTCCAAGGTCACAGAACACAGAACTCCATTACACCATCACAGCATACCCCATTAACAAAGTATTTTTTATTGGCAAAGGTCATAATTAGCACAAGACATTGGTAATTATAGACTGTGATATTTTAAGTCTGGTGGTTACATTTTGCACTGTGATTTTAATTGTATACAATCATATTTGCCTGAATCCACTTATGGCCCATTGCTGCATATTTTTATTGTGAATATTTTTCTAAATTTTGGATTGTCATTCACTTCACATCCATATTTCTGTGGATATTTGTAATCTTTGAGTCATTTACATCATCATAGAGGCCTTACCAAGGGCCTTATTCAATTGCCAGCCCATATTTGCCTGAATCCACTTATGGCACATTGCTGCATAATTTTATTGTGAATATTTTTCTAAATCTTGGTCGTTCACTTCACTTCACATCATCATAGAGGCCTTACCAATGGCCTTATTCCATTGCAAGCCCACAGATTACGTTATACAGGCTGTAAGTGGGCTTGAAACTTGCTACAATTCCGATTCAATTGAACAAGCCCGCAATTTATGGGCCGAAAGCCAAAATTGTAAACCATGCAATTGTAAGTAGCATTTCAGAGCGTGATCATGATCAATTAAGAAAAGCTGTAACTACAGATTTAGAAACAGCCAATAGTAAATGAGACCGTCATTATGAGTAAAACATTAAGGTTAAAAGTCAATCAATAGAGTTTAGAGGTCCCATATGCGATCAGACTCCCAATCCGGCAATGTACAAAATAATAAAAATGAATGGTGATACTGTTTTAGTCCATGTGGGTGGTCTGATATGTATTACCTCATTGATTCCCAAGATTGATATAACACGGAAATGAAACCTTAAAAAAAAGCACATTTTCAAGCTTGAGGCTGTTGTGCAATTAATTCTAATGTCTTTCATCGCTTTCACTATCTTATAAAGTGCAGTATTGATTTTTTACTTGCATTTACAGTGCTACGATCAAGTGTTTTAACCCCTTGCGAGTCCTATCTGGTACTTGTAGGATTTTCTTTTACATTTGCCATTTACGGGTGTGAAAACAATTGTGGGCTTGAGGAATTTTAGCAATCGAATAGCGATTCGCGATTGTAACATTTACGGGCTTAAAAGATCAAAGGATTAGATTGGTTGGAAGTTATTTTGGCAACCACAGGGATTTTCAGCCTGTAACCCGTAGATTGTTTGCGGCTCGCTAAAAGACGCCAGTTGATTAGCAAATTAGTTTAAGGTCTACATTATGGGCTCCAGTAACCAATAATTGCTCAACTGAATAGGGGCCCAAGTATCTTCATTTCTGTCCATGGGAATAGCAAAAATATCTGATAAATATAGAAACCAGTGCAATAACAAATGCTTTTGAGTGACTGAAAAATCACCTTAGAGGTGCCCAACAAAGCAGGAAGATCCTAACACTTTCTGCACCCCTTGACAGCCATCTTTTATGTATAAATAATTCTGTCATTTATTGGGTTGTACCGCTTTGGCAACCGTTTGAATATGAGGGCTACTCCATTTCTTCTGCAGGATTCATGACCACAGTAGAAGATCTGGTGGTAATCTGATATGAAATGTCCCATCCCAGTCCATTTATGTTCACTAATTCCTAGGATACCAATGTTTAATCTTGTCACTTCCTGTTTCATCATGTCCAGTTTGCCTTGGTTCATAGTTCAAATGTTCCAGGTTCCTTTGCTGAACTGTTCTTTTATTTTATGGTTCCATGCTGGTTTCTTAATCATTAACAAGTCATAACCCAACATATTTTTTATTCATATTTTTGTTTAGTCATTCAGTCATGTCTGACTCCCTGTGACCCTATGAACTGCAGCAAGCCAGGCATATCTGTCATCCACTGCCCCTCTGACCTCCCTCAAGTTCATGTTATTTACCCAATTGATCTCATCTCCACCTCTGCTATCCCATATCTTTGTTTGCCTTCAATCTTTCCCAGCATCAAAGTCTTCTGTAGGGAATCCTGTTATCACATGATATGGCCAAAATATTTGATCTTTAGTCTCATAATCATACCTTCCACTGAACAGTATGGTTTGATGTCCTGTAGTACAGATTTATTAGATCTGCGTTCAGTCCAAGGAACTCTAAGCAGTTTTCTCCAACACCACAGTTCATAAGGTGTCATTTCTGAGGCTCTCAGCCTTCTTTATTGTCCAGCTCTCACATCTTCACATCTGTATGTTACTGCTGGGAATACCATAGTTTTAACTATGTGGACCTTTCTTGATAGCGATATATCTTTACATTGTAATAGCTTTTCCAGGCTTGCCATAGATTTCCTCCCTAGAAACAAATGTCTTTTAATGTCATGGCTGTTGTCACCATCTCAAGAGATCTTGTATCCAAGGAAAATAAAATCTGTCTCTGCGTCTACTTCTTCCACATCTATTTGCCAAATTACTGAGATTGCTGTTTGCCATGATATTTTTAACATTTAGCAGCAGGCCAGGTTTTGCACCTTAATCAAGAGGCTCTTTAATTCTTCCTCATATGCAGCCATCAGTGTATCTGAGGTTGTCAATATTTCTCCCAGCAATATTAATTCCGGGCTTGGATTCTTCCAGTCCAGCCTTACACATTATATATTCTGCTTATCTGTTGAATAAATAAGGTGACTATAAACAACCTTGTTGCACTCCTTTTCCAATCTTGAAACATTCAGTTGTTCCTCGTTTGGTTTTAACAGTGGCTTCTTGGTCCACATACAGACTCCTCATGAGACGATGAGATAGTCTGATATCCATCCCTTTAAGAACTTGCCACATCTCCCTGTTTGTCAAGGGGCGGTACCGGAAATGGTCAGTCCACAGGCGCGAAAATGAGTCTGTGGTAGGAGCCAGGAGAGTCAGGAAGTCATGATCAGCAAAGCTGCAGGTATATGCGTCTATTGAATATACCAAACGGCTTAGAATCGATGCGTTTGAGCTGCACTTGGTGTTACCGCTCTCCGATTAAGAGCTGAAGCTGCAAACATCTACACAGGGACGTTTGAACACATGGAGACGGTGTCTAAGGGTGAGTGTGGCTGCTACAAGCCAGGGGAGACGACATGAGGCTAAAGGATGAGACGCTGAAACGCTTAAACGCTGATGGGGGGCTCAAGCTATGGAAGATCCCCAGAAGGTATGTCATCACAGTTATAACGTGCCATTCAGAGTGGGGAAATAATAAGCCACAGCGTTACTATATATATAGACATACCAAAAACTGCCTAAAGCAGGATATATAAGGCTTCCTTTTGGGATGAAGAAATGAGATACATGATATGGTAGTAAGATATTTATCTTTATGAACAGTCTCAGAAACTTATAGTTTGATACTACTACTACCAAGTTAAGGCCTCTATACTATCGGACATAAAATGATGAATGGAGGTATAATGGATTACTCACTTATAAACAAAGATTGAAGACACTGACCAGATACCTGCATTACAAGAACAGCCACACTCTCAGACACTTAGTGCCACCAAAGACATCATATGTAACATCAATGTAAAGTCTGTGGCCAAAAGCAGTAAAAAAAAATATATAAAGAGCTCAAACATCATTTTTCTTTATATAAAAAGACTAAAATCAGCTAAAGGGAAGCAAACTGGAGTACAAATATACATAGATACAAAATATAATATATACTTGGATATACCGGGACCTACAAATGGTGAAATAGAGATCTATAATCATGAAGACTATTTGCTCTTAATACCCCCCAACAAGAGATAGGCCATAGAGCCAAGAAGATAGTCCCACATATATGATTAAGTAGAACTAATAGGGGGAAGTAAGATTGCTCCAATACAATGAGAAAATGTATTTTAATCGCCTAAAAAAAATACTAGTAGTTAACTAGTAGGAGATAAAGAGCAAGTACACAGACCAAGCCATATATCCAAGTGACAAGGATTAAGATTCTAAGAATCCTGATAGGATAATAGATACAAGGTATAGAAAAGGAAGAAGAAAATGGCTAACAGAAAAAATACAGTATCTTCTAAGCCGAATAACAGGGGGGAAAAAAAACAAAACCCTGACTTGCAATTCTTTTCCCCAAAGAACAAATTAACTTCTATAGAAATCCCTCAAGCAGAATCCTCAATATTGGAACCAAATATAAATAAATCTTCAGGACTATCTTCACAATCATCATTAGATGGTGGAGAAGAATCTCATGAAGAACTTTTGACTTATACTAAAATGAAGGACCTGCTAAATGACTTTCAAATAAAAATTACATCAGATCTAACAAAACAGATGGCGATTAATACAAAAACAATTCAAGATAACTCCATAAGAATAAATGAAAATGAGTTAAAATGTGACAAGTTAATATCTGACAATATTACCCTCTTAAATTCCATACAAAAGCTTGAAAATAGAATAGAAGATCTCTCCAATAAAATTATATATATGGAAAACAGATCAAAGAAGAAAAACCTGAGAATAGGAGGAATTGAAGAAAAAATACCAGATAAAGAGCTGAAGAAAGCTGTGGAGGAAATTTTTAGCGGGTTAATTCCCCATTTTCCTAAGGAAGAATCAAAAATTGAAACTGTATATAGAATTCCTCTACCTAAGGGTTCCAGCAAAGCATTATCAAGGGACGTTATTGTCAAAATCCATTTTTTACCATTTAAAGACGCTATTTTACAAGCTATGCATCAAAAAAAGACTCTAGACTTTCCCTATGAAAAAATAAAATTCTTTCATGATTTGTCATCACAAACATTAATAAAAAGGAAAGAATATTCATCTATAACAGCAAGTCTGAGAAGAGAAGGAATTTTATACAGGTGGAAATTTCCTCATGGTATTACTATACTAAAAGATGCAATGTGGCATAAAGTGGATTCATTAAAAGAAGGACAATCTTTACTACACAAGTGGGATATAAAAATTGACTTGCCATATAACAAAGAAACAACATCGAATCTGTTACTTAAACAAGTGGAATGGACCCTTAATAATTGACCCCTCTTCCAGTTACCTGAGATATTTGATGCCTGCATATTTTTTCTTTTTTTTCCTTTTTTTTTTTTTTTTCCTAATCTTTCCTTCCTTTCTTTCTTTTCACATGTATTTATATTACCGAAAGATGTAAGATAATATAGAGTGGACTCACTGAATATAATAGATAAGGAGTGTAATTTATAGCACAATATATTATAACATACCCATGGATATAAGAGGAAAATGAACTTTAAAACTAGTAGTTTATAATTAGAATTTACGTAAATTAAGTAATATAGTTTTTCTCTTTGTAATATACAATAAATAATCACACAGATAAAAAAATTTTTTAGGAGAAGAAGGATTTATGTTTTAGCACATAGACACTTTAAAAATAGTTGGGATAAAATGTTGCACGGATAAAATAATGAATTACAATTTATATTTGGATTAGTATAACCACAACTCTCTAACACCAACACGTTCACAACTAAAAGGTATATAAAATTTAAGGAAGATGATATTAGCCCCTAATTAATATCACGTCCACAATAAGAAATACACTTGACAGGGGAAGAGAGATTTTAAATAATAGCACAGTTGCACTTTATAGGCACGGAGATGGGGGGGAGTAGAGAGGGGAGGGGATGAGACAAGAAGTGATTAAGACCTACAAAGAATTTTGGGTACATAGAATGAATTTTCTTTTTTTTTAACAACTATGTATGGAATTTAGCCATCAAATAGAAATACACAGAAAAATGTTTAAGATGATGGAATGATAAATTTTGTTTTTTTTCTTCTAAGTTTACGACTAGTAACATGAAAATTGTTGTGATTTTAATGTTTCTACTTATTTAAGCCTATTTGTATTATTAACAACGAAGGTTAATATATCTGCGGTATATGAAAATGTGATATTGTATTAGTATGACTTCATGACCATTTTCTGATGTTAATATCTCCTAACATTTCCTAATATCGGCATAATTGCCCTATAACCATGATGGACATAATTTTAAGTCCATTTCCGAGTTTGTTTGTTAGTTGTATGAATGTGAGTATGTTTGGATCTCCCAAAAATAATAGTAGGTTGAAAGGAATTGGTAGGGGGATACGAAGGAAGAAATTGGAGGAGAAATTCCAAATATTTAAAAATAATATTTATAACACAGGGAAAAATAGGAAAAGAACAAAAATGATACTAAGGGAAATAGTAATTAGAATTATTGAAGCCTAAATGATTAAGATATTATCCCATAATGTACATGGACTAAACTCCCCTTCTAAAAGGAACTTGGCCTTCCAAGAATATAGAAAAAGGAAAGCAGACATATTGCTTTTACAGGAGACACACTGGAATAAAGAGGCATTGAAATATATGGATAAAAAAAAATATAACCTCAGAGTTGACTCTATATTTAATAAAAAATCTAGAGGTGTATCGATATTTTTCAGCCAAGAGTTAAAAATAATAGAAGAGTTTAGAAGCATAGATCCGTTAGGGAGATATATAATCTGGGGCGGTCAGATTAATGACAAGTATATGACCATAGTCAATTTATATTTTCCAAACACCAATCAAATTAGCTTTTTAAAAAAAATCCTTAAAGAATTGACCAAATTTAGAAAAGGGAAGATAATTATAGGTGGGGATTTCAATATGATTATGGATCCTATAAATGACAGAGTAGGTAAGATTAACAAAAAAACAACAAATCAAATCATTAAGACCTCTAAAGAATTTAATAAAGAGATGGGTGAATATGATTTATTAGATTGCTGGAGAATATTCCATCCACATGAAAAAGACTTTTCTCATTTTTCTAACCGCCATAGATCTTATTCAAGATTGGATTACTTTTTTTTAGATATAAAGACAATAAGATCAACAAAAAATATTGATTTATTCCCGACCACATGGTCTGACCACTCCATCTTATCATTAGTTATAGAAGATAGAAAAGATAATTTTCCCTAAAAAATACATGGAGGATTGACCCAATAATTTTTAAGAACGATGAAATACTAGAATCTATAAAAAAAGAAACTAGAGAATTCTTTATAACTAATACAAATACGGTCAAGTCAAATGTTACCCTATGGTGTGCATATAAATCTGTAATAAGAGGTCAAATAATCTCTATAATGGCCAATATTAGAAAAGAAAGAGGTAAACCATTAAGAACACTATACATAGAGCTGAATAACCAATTAAAAAAAAAAAAATTTGCCCGAACAAGGAAGGAACAAGTATAATTATTAATTTAAACAAGCAAATAAATAAGGCTCTGCAAAGTCAGGCAGATTCTTTGATGTGGAGATTTCAACAAACCCACTTTTTATTGGCGAACAAAACAAGTAAATATTTAGCACAAAAACTTAAGAAGCAAACTAATCAAAGAAAAATATTAAGTCTCAAGGGACCAGATAGTAAAAGTTATACTCACCCAGATAAAATAGGAGAAATCATTACAGAATTTTATAAATCTCTATATAATAATGAAAATAAATTAAATCTTAATAGAGATGATATAAATACATTTTTGGACAAAACTACTCTACCCTCTATCGACAGTGAGGACTATAAATATCTGGATAAAGAAATAACCCCTGAGGAAGTAATAAAAAAGGTTAAATCCAACAAAGCACCAGGACCCGATGGGTTTGACCATTTATTTTACAAATTCCTTGAGAAAGAAATTAGAATAGGCCTTCTAGAGATGTTTAATGAAATCAAAAGTTCAGGAAAAATAGAGGAGGAAATGGTTGAGGCCAAAATTATAAATATTTTAAAACCTGGGAAAAACCCGGAAGAAATTACAAGCTATAGACCAATTTCTCTTATAAACATAGATCTAAAAATATATGCTAAAATAATTGCTAATAGGCTTAATAAGATACTGCTGAAATTAATACATATAGACCAATCTGGATTCGTCCAAAGACGACAGGCGTCAGATAACACTAGAAGGTTAGTAGACCTGATATTTCAAGCAAAAAAAAAACGGGAATTCCTACGCTGATCCTGTCTTTAGATGCTGAAAAAGCATTTGACAGGGTCAGCTGGGAGTTCCTAGAAGCAGTATTAGATAAGTTTGGATTGACCAACTTTATATCTAAAACAATTAAAGCATTATATGAAAAATCATCTGCATATATAAGTGGACCAAATTTTCAATCAGAGAAATTTAGAATTTCTAACGGGACCCGTCAAGGATGCCCTCTTTCTCCCATATTATTTTTACTTTTCTTAGAACCATTAGCCTCAAGAATTAGATGCCACAATAAAATTAGAGGTATAACAATAGGATTAACAGAATATAAAGTTATGCTATTCGCTGATGACATCATAGTGACTATAACAGACCCAGTTGAATCTATTAATAACCTGATGGAATTACTGACCGATTTTGGGAAAGTTTCATACTTCAAAATAAACCAATTAAAGTCTGACATAATTCATAATGGTGTACAATTTGATGATATAACCAAATAAAAAAATAGTTATAATTTTAACTGGCATCAAAGAAGTATAATACATCTAGGTATAAGATTCAAATTTCATAGAAGAGAATATACCAGATCTAATAAAAGAAATTAGACTATTACTTTACGAGTGGCGAAACATAAGATTATCATGGTCAGGCCGAATAGCAACTGTTAAAATGAGTATAATCCCTAAATTAACATACTTATTTAGATGTATTCCAGAAAAAGTACCAGTTCATGTCATTAAAAACATTCAGAAAATAATTGATAGTTTTATTTATCAAAATAAAAAAAGTGAGAGTAAAAAAGATAATAGCTAATAGAAACTTTGAACTTGGTGGAATTGGATCACCAGATATTAGAGAAATCTGTGAAAATATCGCTTTATCCCATATAATTAATATGAATATTAAAAATAGGAATACCTGTTGGAAGAATATAGAGGAAGATCTTGTGGGCTCTTCCTCAATTAGATCATTATTGGGGGAATTTATAGACAGAAAAGATAAATGGGGCAATTTACCAAAGGGAATAAGATCATTGCTAAAATTTTGGGATAATAATAAAGTTAAACTAGGACTCTTCCATTTTCCGTCTCTATCAGCTCCAATTGACATTTTGAAGAATGGAAATAATAACAAAGTTATAGAAGATCTAGAGAAAGCCAGACTTAACAATGTCATAGATTTATATGATCAAGGTTCCCTATTAAAATTTACAGATTTTAGGAAGAAATATTCCACTGATAAGATATTTTGGTTAAATTATATAGGCATTGTAGAAGTACTAAAAAAGAAGGGCTATCCTTTGATAAATATAGATAAAATGTATGAGCTAGAGTTACTTCTAATTAAGGGTCATGTGACCCATCTTATCTCTAAGATTAATAAAATAAGGGAAAAAGGTTTGCTATATATAAAATCAGAGATGGTAAAGGAATGGGAAAATGACTATGTAGACAATGATTGGATAACAGCTTTAAGACTAATTAAGAAATCCTCAGTAAACAGTTCCCTTAAAGAATTATATTTCAAGCTAACTCAAAAGTGGTACCTTGTTCCGACCACAATTAATAAATTTAATCATTTGTCCTCCCCACTATGCTGGAAAGGCTGCGACCAAATTGGTACTGCAGCTCATATGTGGTGGGAATGTACAAAAATCCAAAACTTCTGGAAAGAATGCTGTAGTCATTTAACAACTATGCTAAAAACTGACTTTCCATGTATACCAGAAGTAATCCTATTTCATTTTCAATTAGATAAAAATTTTCCAAGGGATAAATTACTGATATCACATATTTTATTAACTATTAAATACCTTTTAGTGAAATACTGGAAACTGCCCACAACTCCACCTTGGAGCGAAGTTACTAACAAAATCAACTACAATAAAGAATTGATGAAGTCTAATTATATCTATGGGCTTAGAGATAAAAATAAAATTAATTGGAATACATGGGAAAAATATAGGCAGTAACACTAGAAATGACAAACGAAATGAAACTCCTTTGGGGATTACAATTATAGGAATGGGCTTAATTCTTCTAGGTTCTTCCTTCTCTTTTCCACCCTCTATATCCTTTCTGTCTCTCATTTCGCATTATTGATTGATAGTGAGGAAGAATTAGACAAGGTGAATAGAACATGACAAGTTTTATTTTTGGGAGTTTGAATGAAAGTTTATATATGTGATATATGTAAATGTTTTTTATGTCGTATTCTATAATAAGTAAAGGAAAGAAAAAAGGGGAAGGGGGAGAAGGAATAAGGGTGAAAAAAGTGAGAAAACCTTAGAAGAAGATAAGGAGAAATTAGAAAGTATCTTTACGAACTTATTATATTTCCTTTGTCTCCCATCTCATTGATATTGAATACCAATTGTTTTGTGTGTATTTGTACTGTCAATATTTATGTCTTAATAATAAAATAAAAAAAATAAAAAAAAAGAACTTGCCACATTTTGCTTTGGTCCACATAGTCATGGCATTAGAATAGTCTATGAAGCAGAGGCAAGTGTTTTTCTGGAACTCTCTTGCTTTCTCTATTATCCACTGGATTTTGGCAATTTCATCTCTTGTGGCTGCGAAACCGGGCTTGCACATCTGGCAGTTCTCAGTCCATATATTGTTGGAGCCGAGCATTACCTAGCTGACAAGGGAAATTAGTGAAATTGTTCGATAACTGAATCACTCTTTGGCACTGCCTTTTTTGGTATTGGTATATAGACTGACATTTTCCAGTCTACTGGCTACTGTTGAGTTTTCCAAATTTGTTGGGAGAATGCAATCAACACTTTCACAGTCACTTCTTCTAGGATTTTGAACAGTTCAGCTGGGATTTCATCAATTCCTGCAGCCTTGTTATCAGTAAGATATACTAGGGCCCATCTCATTCACTCTCCAAGATGTCTGGCTCCAGCTCATTGGACAAACTATTGAGGTTACTAATGCTGTTAAGATCCTTCCTATAAAGATCTTTTGTGTATTCCTGCCACCTCTTCTTCATCTGATTTGCTTCTATTAAGTCCCTAACATTTTTGTTTTTTATCACATCCATTTTGGCATGAAAGGTTCATTTGAGATTCTGTTATATTCTTCTATCTCTTCTGTTATATTCTTCTATCTCTTTACATCACTAATAACAGAATGTCTCCTTGTCTCCCCTTGCTATCCTCTCCTTTTCCTATCTTCAATTCTTTGCTTTTCTTCTTTCCTGTGCTTCTTTCAAAGCCTCATTAGGCAGTCATATTGCTTTCTTAGTTTTCTTTATTGTTGTTTCCTGGATAATGTCACAAACTTCTGTTCAAGGTTCAGGCATTCTATCTTCCATGTCTAGTACCTTAAATCTATTCTTTACCTCCACTGCATATTCACAAGGGATATTATTTATTTTGCATATGCTTGATCTGATGATTTTCCCTCTTTTTCAGTTTAATTCTGAACTTTGCAATAAGAAGCTCATGGTCTGAGCCACAGCTCCAGATCTTGTTTTTGCTGACTGTATAGAGCTCCTCCATCTTTAGCTTCAAAGTATATAGTTAATATGATTTCTATAGTGTCCATCTGGTGAAGTTAATGTGTAGAGTCATTTCTGAGGCTGTTGGAAGAGGATGTTTACTGTGACCTTGACAGAATTCTACAAATCTCTGTCTTGCTTCTTTTTGTTCTCCAAGAACAATCTTGCTAGTTATTCCAGGTATTTTGGTTCCTTATTTTAGCATTATAATGTCCTATTATGAGAGCAAATATTTTCTTGGTGTTATATCTACTGTATGACGTATTGAACATCTTCATAGAAATTGACAACTTCAGCCTCTTCAGTTACTATGGGTTACTGTGATGATAAATGGCATTCCCTGAATTCAAATTGAAATCATTCTGTCATTTATTGGGATGTATCAAAGCACCGCTTTGACAACTCCATTTCTTCTGCAGGATTCTTGACCATAGTGAAAGATCTGGTAATTGTCTGATATGAAATGTCCCATCCCAGTCCATTTGTATTCACGAATTCCTCGGATATCAATGTTTAATTGTGTATTTTTTTTAGTTTAAATTTTTCTGGAGAAAACCACAGGAGAATAAAAGAATAGCACAGATATGATATAGTAACACAAAATCTTACAGATAGTGTACAGTACAAAGTGTAATTATTGTATTATAGAATACAAACAATACTAATATGTCAAGACAACAATACTAACATGTCAATTAGAGTCTGTGTATTCCAACTCAGGAGCTTTCAACTTTTTTTATTAAATATGGGTAAAAAAAAAAAGAAAAGAATGAGAGAAGGAAAGCAGAAAATGGGATGTGGAGGTAGGAACATTATAGAGGTACTAGGGAAAAGAGTAAAATAATAATACACATAATAATACATAGAGGGGAGATTTATATGATGTCATCTTATAGGTAGCCATAGATTGATTTCTAGACATACTGCTATGCAACAGAGCATAGTGATGATAGATTTCCTCCCTAGAAACAAATGTCTTTTAATGTCATGGCTGTTGTCACCATCTCAAGAGATCTTGTATCCAAGGAAAATAAAATCTGTCTCTGCGTCTACTTCTTCCCCATCTATTTGCCAAATAACTGAGATTGCTGTTTGCCATGATATCTTTAACATTTAGCAGCAGGCCAGGTTTTGCACCTTAATCAAGAGGCTCTTTAGTTCTTCCTTGTATGCAGCCATCAGCGTATCTGAGGTTGTTAATATTTCTCCCAGCAATATTAATTCCGGGCTTGGATTCTTCCAGTCCAGCCTTACACATTATATATTCTGCTTATATGTTGAATAAATAAGGTGACTATAAACAACCTTGTTGCACTCCTTTTCCAATCTTGAAACATTCAGTTGTTCCACGTTTGGTTTTAACAGTGGCTTCTTGGTCAACATACAGACTCCTCATGAGACGATGAGATAGTCTCATATCCATCCCTTTAAGAACTTGCCACATTTTGCTTTGGTCCACATAGTCATGGCATTAGAATAGTCTATGAAGCAGAGGCAAGTGTTTTTCTGGAACTCTCTTTCTTTCTCTATTATCCACTGGATTTTGGCAATTTCATCTCTTGTGGCTGCGAAACCGGGCTTGCACATCTGGCAATTCTCAGTCCATATATTGTTGGAGCCGAGCTTTACCTAGCTGACAAGGGAAATTAGTGAAATTGTTCGATAACTGAATCACTCTTTGGCACTGCCTTTTTTGGTGTTGGTATATGGACTGTCATTTTCCAGTCTACTGGCTACTGTTGAGTTTTCCAAAATTGTTGGCAGAATGCAATCAACACTTTCACAGTCACTTCTTCTAGGATTTTGAACAGTTCAGCTGGGATTTCATCAATTCCTGCAGCCTTGTTATCAGTAAGATATACTAGGGCCCATCTCATTCACTCTCCAAGATGTCTGGCTCCAGCTCATTGGACAAACTATTGAGGTTACTGATGCTGTTAAGATCCTTCCTATAAAGATCTTTTGTGTATTCCTGCCACCTCTTTTTCATCTGATTTGCTTCTATTAAGTCCCTAACATTTTTGTTTTTTATCACATCCATTTTGGCATGAAAGGTTCATTTGAGATTCTGTTATATTCTTCTATCTCTTCTGTTATATTCTTCTATCTATTTACATCACTAATAACAGAATGTCTCCTTGTCTCCTCTTGCTATCCTCTCCTTTTCCTATCTTCAATACTTTGCTTTTCTTCTTTCCTGTGCTTCTTTCAAAGCCTCATCAGGCAGTCATATTGCCTTCTTAGTTTTCTTTATTGTTGTTTCCTGGATAATGTCACAAACTTCTGTTCAAGGTTCAGGCATTCTATCTTCCATGTCTAGTACCTTAAATCTATTCTTTACCTCCACTGCATATTCACAAGGGATATTATTTATTTTGCATATGCTTGGTCTGATGATTTTCCCTCTTTTTCAGTTTAATTCTGAACTTTGCAATAAGAAGTTCATGGTCTGAGTCACAGCTCCAGATCTTGTTTTTGCTGACTGTATAGAGCTCCTCCATCTTTAGCTTCAAAGTATATAGTTAATATGATTTCTATAGTGTCCATCTGGGGAAGTTAATGTGTAGAGTCATTTCTGAGACTGTTGGAAGAGGATGTTTACTGTGACCTTGACAGAATTCTACAAATCTCTGTCTTGCTTCTTTTTGTTCTCCAAGAACAATCTTGCTAGTTATTCCAGGTATTTTTGGTTCCTTATTTTAGCATTATAATGTCCTATTATGAGAGCAAATATTTTCTTGGTGTTATATCTACTGTATGACGTATTGAAAATCTTTATAGAAATTGACAACTTCAGCCTCTACAGTTACTGTGGGTTACTGTGATGATAAATGGCATTCCCTGAATTCAAATTGAAATCATTCTGTCATTTATTGGGATGTATCAAAGCACCGCTTTGACAACTGCATTTCTTCTGCAGGATTCTTGACCATAGTGGAAGATCTGGTGATTGTCTGATATGAAATGTCCCATCCCAGTCCATTTGTATTCACGAATTCCTCGGATATCAATGTTTAATTGTGTATTTTTTTTACTTTACATTTTTCTGGAGAAAACCACAGGAGAATCAAAGAATAGCACAGATATGATATAGTAACACAAAATCTTACAGATAGGGTACAGTACAAAGTGTAATTATTGTATTATAGAATACAAACAATACTAATATGTCAAGACAACAATACTAACATGTCAATTAGAGTCGGTGTATTCCAACTCAGGAGCTTTCAACTTTTTTTTATTAAATATTGGTAAAGAAAAAAAAGAAAAAAAATGAGAGAAGGAAGGGAGAAAATGGGATGTGGAGGTAGGAACATTATAGAGGTACTAGGGAAAAGAGTAAAATAATAATACACATATCTTATATGTAGCCATAGATTGATTTCTAGACATACTGCTATGCAACAGAGCATAGTGATGATAAAATATTAGGATTACTCTAGCCCAACTGTGTGAGCAGTTTTATATCGACTGTAAAGACATACAGTATGTATATCAAAGATATCAGAATGCATGGGTGTAGGAACTGGGGTTGAAGGGGACACTAATCCCTCCCAGATTTTTCTATGTTTGTATGTATATATATAAGCTATTTTACGTTCTGTTTATATAATGGGCTGAACCCCCCCCCCCCCCCCCCCCCCCCCAATTATTCTGGCTCCTACACCACTGTCAGAATGGCTATTAAAACAGATTTCTCTTTCTGAGGCTAGCCAGCTCCATTAAAGTTAAATATGTCTAAAACCATATATGCATAGGGTTGCAAAATATATTTTTCAACCTGTTAGGAAAACACACCCTTTTCCACCCCTTCCTCTCCTAGTGAGAGATTATCCTGGTAAATGCAGTAAAGTTTCAACAGGAATGTTAAAGTAAGGAACTTGATTTGGATCTGGTACTCCCATGGTGAAAGGCATAGTAACAGTCTGCACAGCCAGTTGCATTGTTTCATCCACGTTAATGCTGAAGGCATTTGGCATGCTGGGACCCTCTGGGACCCACAAAGAACAAACTGAGCAAAGCTGTGGCTGCCACTTCTCAGTGGGGGAGCACAGGCACATATTACCTTGTAGAGAGGAATCCAGGGCCACTGCTGTAATTGTGCAGAGACCATGTGACTAACTCCGATCACAGATCAAGTTGGGGGGTGAGGCTGGCTCCTGTGTACAATCTGCTTCATCATCCTCCGGTTGATCTATATTCATGTTTGCTATTAATATTGGATCAGATTCACTGTTTGTTAGATACTTTAGCAATTGATCAAAAAATATCTAATGTTGGGATATCAATACAATTGTGTGCAAGAGGAGCTTCCATTTGAAAAAATGTATTATAAAGGATGAGATATCCCATAAAGTGGCTAGGTGTCAAGATATAATGAATACTGTTAAACAAAGTGGCAAAACAAACAATTATTAAATGGGAAATGGAATTAGGAGTAGCAACTTCGGAAGACAAGTGGTGGAACGGATTTAGACTAGTGAAAAAAACATCTCAGTGTACCACAGAGAACTTTTTTTAAATTAGTTCAGAGATGGTACTCGGTTCCGGCAGCCCTAAAAAAAACAGGGGGTTGATAGTTCAGACATCTGTTGGAGAGGATGTAATAAGGAAAGTACCCACACACACAAATGGTGGGAATGTAAATATATTAAGTGCTTTTGGGAGCAATGTTTTTTACTGCTGACTAAAATGACAAATGTAACTTTATTATGTTATCCCAAATTAGCCCTATTTCATATGTTTGAAGATAGTATCCCTCTATCAAATACATTGATTATTTAACATAGTAGCCAAATGATTATTGGTTAAAAACTGGAAACAGAAAAAGCTCCCCACTTGGAACAAAGTATGTTTGATAATGCCGAGAAATAGAGAATTGGAAATGACAAATTGTTATGGAAATAAGACTGGGAGACATCTTCTCCTAAAGTGGCAGATTTAAAATTCATATACTGAAGAAAATGAATATAGATCATTGTATACGATTTATGACTAGATCTCTGGTAATTATTCCCTTGGAATATGGATGAATGAGGTTGAGAAGTGTTAGTGACTGTATTTCTTTTTCTTCTTTTTTTTCCCATGTGTATTATGCAATACTGAGATGGATGTATATTTTTTATACTTAAAAATCAATAAATTATATATATTAAAAAAAAAGATTCACTGTTTATATCCTGCTGCTCCATGTGTGACTCGCTGTCTATGGGCAGTTTGGGCTGATTGTAGGATGTCGCTTCAGCTTATCAAAACAGACTTAAAAAGACTCTCTAATGATAGATAGGTATTAACGCACCCAGACCCCAATATATTCCATCCCAGACTGGGACCTCACAGGGGAGCAGCCCTAACACCACCTGGGCCCCCCAGAAAATGTAAAAAAAAAAAAAAAGGGCACAATCCCTGGCCCAGGCGCAGCATTGTCGGTGCCGCGGGCCAGGACACCCGCAGAAGCGGAGTCATGCGCCCCGCGCAGAGCCTCACGGAGGCACGAAGGAGGGTGAGTGCAGCTGGTGGGGGACGCCAGGAGCCCCGGCGGTGGAGCATACAGGGGCAGGACACCGATAAAGCCAGCCGCCATAATGTGGCGCTCAAAGGCGTGCGGCCTACCACGGGGGCTGCAAAGGACGCAGAGAGTCCAAGGCGACCCCCGGAAGCCCTAGCCGGGTGGAGGAGGACCTGTGAGGCACTCTCTAGCGGGCAAAGCCGAGGGTCCCTCTGAAGAGCCAGGCAAAAGGGGAAGAAGGGCAAGGGGAGAAAGCCCGCGAAACGGCGGCCGCCATTTTGATCCGCCGCCCTGCTCTACCTCCAGCAGGCCCAAAAGCCAGAAGCTACGATGCGGGGGAAGAGGCCACAGGCCAAAAAGGCCAATCCCACCCCCAAGGTTGCAGAGAGCCCCAGGTAGGGGAAGAAACCACCCAGAGGGGGCCACACAGCCCAAGTTTGGGGATCCATAAACCAGAATTGCTCTACCAGGGAGGGAAGCAGGGGTTGAGCAGCAGCCCTGAAGACACATAACTCACAAACTAAGCTGCACAACATATCATGTCTGAACAGCATATGACCCTGGTACAGAGAACTATATGCTGGTGAAAATGACAGTTTAACAGGACCACACGAGATGTCCCCATGGGTACAGTAGCAACAAATCTCCAATGGAACTAAAGAGACAGAACACCCCCCGTTAGAACCGCTCTACCCTGGCCGTACATTAACAAGGCCTCACGTCTACTTACCTCAGAGCCTGGCCAGAAAATACATACAAAATGGCCACTCGGACAAGTTCAAAAGCATCAAAGAAAAGCCAAAGCAACAAAAACATCTAAGACTTCTATAAATCAACAGATAGCAGCCAGTCCCCAAGCAGAAGCCCAAAGTCGGACCTAGCAGGAGTGCAGGACCCAACGGAAAGGGAGGAGCCACAGAGTACCCCCATGGTTATTGCAGACTGCTCACTCAAAAAAAATTAACTAATGCTGCAGGAGGAGATACACTCAGCAGTGAAAGACCTCCGCAAAGACATCCACACGCTGAACCAGAGGACGCAGTTTCTGGAAGAAAACCTCGACCAACTGGCTGAATCACATGAGCATTGCAGGCTTGAAACAGAGCAAAATTCTAATCAAATAAAAAAAATGCAGGCTAAAATTAAAGATTTAGAGAACCGGTCGCGCAGAAACAACATCCGTATCAGAGGCGTCCCGAACAAAGTAACAGACCTGATGTCCTACACAAAAGGTCTACTGCACTCCCTCCTGCCTCTGACAGATGAATCAAACTGGGCCATAGAGAGACTACACAGAGCGATAGGCTCCGCAAGAGACCCCAATCTCCCTAAAGACATCATCTTGAGATTTGTTCTGCAGAGAGCAAGGGACGCAGTCCTAATGGAGACTAGGAAAAGACAGGACCTGACAGGCCCGGACGGGTCGAAAATACAGGTATACATGGACCTGGCCCCATCCACACTCCAAAAGTGACGAGAAATGAGGCCGGCACTGTGCGTGCTACAGCAACACAAAATAATATATAGATGGGGCTTCCCATTTGCCCTCACTTTCCATTTAGGTGGGAAAACGTACATAGTACAAGACTTGGATGAATGCATGGAACTACTGGCAAGGCTAAAGCTAATGGTACCAGACAACACAACGACCGGCTCACCCAAGAGGAATACAGATGTCTCTAAGCACCTGGGAAACAATGCTACAAACCCAGAAACGAGAGAGACAGGCCAGGGCCCAATCACATCTAACTGAAACAATCAAGAAACAGAAGGGGAATCCAATCGCAAGGGTGGCCCCCAGAACTACCCAGGCAGGTGGAGTGTAAATGGGAACACTGCTGAGGACTTTCTGAAAGACCGGCCTGATTCACCGAAAATTGTACTATGTCATTGGACTAAAAACACATACCCCCCCACAGGTTAAGTTGATCTTTAGCTCAGGGTCCTAAATGGGAAAAGCCATAGATCTAACAAGAAAGGACTAAGAGTGGTAAAGGGTCTCCACCGCATAAGAACTCATGATAGACACGGGTAACCTCAAAGTACACAGCTTATTCTGCAGAATGTTCACTAGCACGGAGTCCAGGGACGCTCTGGCACAAACCTATACACTATAGGGTGGGGCTTAGCCAACACGAGGAGAGACAGGAGACATTAGGTAGTGGAACTAGTTCAACTAGTCCCGTCAGACTGGGGGGGATGATAGGAGCACACAGATAGTCTAGGGGGAACGCTAACTAACCGACAGTATTTAGTACTCATGGAGGATAGCAATAGAGGGAAGACACAACTTGGTTAAGGGGTGGGACAATTAGCCCAAGAACCCTGAGGATTTATAAACCAAGTAGATTCCTCCCCTGCGGCCGTCAGAGGCAAGGGAGGGAGTGACCTGCGGCTTCGACGACCACAGGATTAGGTGGTATACAGGGAGGAAAAACAAAGTTACAATGTTAAAATACAAGTTGAAGTTATGCAGTAGCTCAAACAAGCTGTTAACCTATGTTATGTTTTCCTTTTTTATTAAGCTTAGTACCTCGCAACTCAGAAACGATCAGACGTCAAAAATCCCTGGAGTGTGGAGTGGAGGCCACGTCCCTGTATCCCTCACGGTAACTAGTGCACTCAGAAGAGATGGTCCCTTACAGGTGATGCACATAATTAGAGATCTTAGACAAACAACTAGGGCACCAGATGGATAGTACACACACTATAATCACGCACAACGTGAGGGGGTTCAACTCACCCTGCAAAAGGCGTAAAGCATTTCTATACTATAAAAAAATCAAACCTGCAATTATTTTTCTCCAAGAAACACACTTTGCGAAAGGCAGGGTCCCCTCATTCCTACATGGTGATACACAAGGACCTACCATTTACTTTTGAGAATCAACTAAAAGACAAGGAGGGCAACTTCCTGATAGTAACTGGGTCGATCCTAAACATGAGGGTCTCCCTGGTCAATCTGTATGCCCCAACCACCAACCCAGCAAATACACTAATAGCACTTCTAAGAACTATGAAACATCTTAACACGGGAAGGATAATTATGGGAGGTGACCTGAACCTGGCACTGCAACCCCTACTAGACAGATTGGGGAAATCCTCACTTAACAGGGATGCCAAGAAACTCCAGATAGCACATAAGTTGCTCGCAGAACTGGAATTGATAGACGCATGGAGAGGGATCCACCCCGCTGACAAACAGTTCACATTTTTCTCAAACACACATGGCACATACTCGACACGCTGTTAGTTCAGGCCTCGCTATTTAATCATACGATTGACTCCCAAATTCTAGCATGCCCCTGGTCAAATCATGCAGTAGTTTATATCCGAATAAATCTGGAGGGGGTAAATAAAGGCTCACCACGGTGGCGCCTCAACGAGAGACTCATGTCCAACCCTACAATTCAAACCCAGGTTAAGGAGGAGATCAAAACGTTCTTCGAAATAAACGACATCCCCGAGACAGGGATTGGCTGGTCATGGGTAGCCCATAAAGCGTACATCAGAGGGGTACCAATGAAATTAGCAGCGACACGTAGAAGGCAGCAATTACAGACAGAAAATGCCCTCACTAACAAGCTGCAAAAACTAGAAAGAGATAATCAAACCAAATTTAGTAGGGAAACCCAAAATATTATCGATAGAACTAGACTAGAGCTGGACTCGGTTCTAGCAGTAAGAACGGAGCTAGCCACTAGAAGGACCACTCATAAATTTTACTCCCAAGTTAATAAACCTTCCTCAATGTTAGCTAGGAGGCTCCGATATAAAAGTGGGGATAACAAAATAAATCAAATAAGACATAGGAAAGGCAATATCACCAAAAAACAGAACGAAATAAAAGAAACGTTCATAACAGCCTTCCAAGAGATATACTCCACTAAGCAGAATGCAAGCGAGTTCCAGATCCAGGACTTCTTAAGAAGTCAGGACCTCCCTAGAAGTAGACAAACTAAACGCAGACATATCAGTAGAAGAGGTGTGCAAGACGATGCAATCCCTTAAGAAAGGGAAAGCCCCCGGACCCGATGGTTTCACAAATATATACTATTCCGCGTGTGAAGCGGAACTGGCCATACCACTGACAAAACTATGAAATGCAGCCCAGGGAGGTGGACCCATGCCCCCAGAGTTTAACCAGGCAAATCTTATATTTATCCCCAAACAGGGAAGGGACCCAAATAAAGTAGAAAACTACCGCCCCATATCCCTACTCAACGGGGACATCAAAATTCTGGCAAAACTAATGGCGGCCAGGTTGCAGCCTTTATACCTAGGCTGATACACAAGGACCAGGTGGGATTCATCCCATTCCGACAAGCGGGAGACAATGTAAGACGAATCCTGAATCTCCTCCATATAGCTAAACAAAGAGACATCCCACTTTGTACCCTAAGCATAGACTTAGAAAAAGCGTTTGACTCTTTCGAATTTTGAGTATGCGGTGAAATTCACTAACCTTATCAGCGCACTTTACAAAGACCCCATAGCGAATGTCAACTTACCAGGTGACAGGGAGACGCCCATCCGGATAAGCAGAGGCATGAGGCAGGGCTGCCCACTCTCACCGCTTCTCTTTGCTTTAACAGTAGAACCCCTGGTACAAGCCATCAGGAGCAGTACAGCTATTAAGGGAGTAGGGGTGGGTCTGCACAATTTTAAGTGCTGCCTCTTTGCGGACGACATCATTTGCACCCTCACGGACCCCCTCAGCTCCATACCCGCCCTCCTGGCCCTGTTGGAAACGTTTGGGGGCATCTCGGGATTAAAAATTAACGTAGATAAGAAGTAAGCAATGGGCTCTAGACTCCCCCAGCAACAAATTAATCAGCTTAAGGACAAGTTCCCATTTACTTGGCCCCCAAAACACCTCAAATACCTAGGAGTGAAGTTAACACCGGAAATAGAAAACACATATGGGGTGAACTATATCCCCCTGTACCGGGAACTAAGACTAGACTTGAACAAGTGGCATAAATACAAACTCTCTTGGTCAGGGCGACTGAACGCCATCAAAATGAATATCCTACCAAGAATCCTGTATTACTTCAGGACGCTCCCCATTCCCATTAATAAAAGAGAACTTAACATGTTCAAAAGAGATACCTTTAGATTTATATAGGGATATAAAAGACCCCGAATCAACAAAAAAACCATGTATGCACACAAAACTCTGGGAGGCATGGGTTGCCCAAACTTTAGGCGGTTATACAACGCGGCTCAAATATCCTTCATCCCGCAAGCACACTCCATCACTCATCAACCCCTGTGGGTATCCATAGAGAACCTCCAGATGAGGCCTCTGAAATGGGATAGTCTGCCCTGGATAACTCATAGCATAGTGCCTCACAAGCTAAGAGATAACAACCCGATGATCAAATTAGGACTGGGAGAGTGGGACCTCGTCCAGACACCACTTGAAACCAGCGATCAGCGCCCTAGCACCCACGTTCAATAGTTTAAATGGCGTGGAGGTTATTGGTACTGACTCACTGAGCTGGTGGACGACGCGGAAACTAGACAGGATAGAGGGCTGGATAGAAGGGAATAGTCTTCTGACAACAGAGCAATTTATCGAGAAATATGAACTACCCATCCGAGAGTATTTCCACTATAATAAAATACGACATGCTATCGCGTTCTTAATTAGGGAGAATGGAATGCCACAAGCAACATGGTTCATAAAGGTGTGCCGTAAAGCACCTCTGACTAGAGGCATACTTAAAACAATATACACGGAAACAAACAAAATTGGATGTGAGCACAAACCGAACAACGTCCTCCAATGGGAAAGAGAGTTGGGGGTAGCCTTGGACTGCAAAGCATGGAACAAAATAAGTGCAAGACTGACCAGGGGTTCCTTATACTTTAGCCACATGGAGACAGTGACCAAAGTCTTTTACAGGGCATACTACACCCCTGACAAGTTACACAAAATGAACCCAGCAGCTCCCCAAAACTGCTTTAGAGGTTGCCAAGAGGTGGGCTCATTCCAACACATATGATGGGATTGCCTGGTTGCAAAGGTCATGTGGGGTCAAGTCACTGACTTAATTACAGACACACTGGAAGTAGACTTACGCCCCATGATTGGTAGATGCTTGCTGGGAATACCAGACGCCAACTTGTCTAAATACCAGAACGAGTGGATTCAATACGTAATGCTAGCAGTCAAATGCCATTTAGCCCCAAAATGGTTGAAGCCGACTCTGAGCATAGCAGCAATCGTAAATAAACTGAATTTCATACAAATTTACGAAAAGATGACACACTCACTGAACAACACACTAATAACTTTCCATAAAATTTGGGGGACCTGGAGTAGGTCTCAACACGCGACCCCGTGTTAACAAGAAAGAGGTGATTGGACGCAGGGATCGGGGCAACCACTTCCACACCAGGGGAGACGTCAAGATCGAAGGTAAGACCGTGAACCACGGTCGGATTGTAAAATTTAGTAAAGCACGAGGTACAGGTTTTGTTTTGTATTTTAGTTATGTTAGTAAAATCTATCACTTATATGGTAGCAAACGTAGGCAGACAGCACAATCACGAGAACAAGAAGGAGATTTATAAAATTAACAAACTGAATACATTATACTCTATTATCTTCCCACACACAAAGCCCGCTAGGGTATACCTACTAACTAGTTTAACAACAGGGGAAGACATATAAGTATCAGAAAAAGGAAAAGGAGAGGAGAGATATCACAGTGTTGTATGTCAATAAAGGTTGGAATCATGTCAAATAACAATGTTGTAAATGATGCACACCTGCGAGTCTAAAATCAATGCAGTTGTCCATGACGTGTGATAATAAAAATTTCCAAAGTTAAATATGCAAGCTGCTTCATCACGACAAGTTAGCAATTGGCTGAGAAATGTATTTAGAACTGTCACATGGTTGAGGATATATTTAGACCTTTATTCTTTTCAAGCTTTAATTTAAAATGTTCCTGTTTGTTTTAATATATAGATTCCATGGAAAAAGAAATCCCTTCCTTGGAAAAAGAAATACCTTTGTACATTCAGTCAGCATACTGTGAAGCCAGATCTTAATCAATTGTTGATGTCCTGCCAGAATTAGCTTAAATGATAACCTAATCCTCTGAACTAGTCTCCAGACCTGGCCAAGAATTTTCTTTTGAGAAGTTGAACAATGTCAGAATTTTGAAGGTTCCTGCTCAAATCAGAGCTTTCATCTCAATCAAAGAACTCTAAAATGTATGACATGTTGGAATACCCCTAAAGACTTTCAGAATCCAGGATTTATTGTACCTCATAGTTTTTATGTCTCTTGAGAATTTGAAGTAGAAAGGCAGACATGCAATTGTTCTAATATGATCTATTAGAACATTCGAAGAACCAAATAAGACAATAGTTAGTCACATTTGAACTTGGAATTGGATGAGGATAATGTAAATGATGGCCAACACTGGTGGATATAAAGTTATATCTCACTAGTCAAGGGAGGCTACCCAATTCCTAAGCAATGGAGTCTTCTTAAAAGCAGTTTTTTTTAAAAATAAATCTTTAGACTTTTTTTTTTTAAATAAATCTATTTGCCTTTCAGTAAATATGAATGTAGTTGTAATTGAAAAAATTACTTCTGACCATTTCAGTGCATGTAACACTTCACTTTTATTGTAACATTATACCTATTGTATTGATTTATCATGCACAATATTTATTTTCATGTGACCGCAAAAGAACAGGACATTTGTCATGTGTTGTAATGGACAGAGGTTAGATGTGTATGTTGGGACATCGCATGTGTGGTAATCGATCAATAGGCAGAATCTGCTGGGCTTCCTAGAAAATGTACTAAAATAAATAGTGCAAAGCATAAATTAGAAAGACAATTTATCCAGGGTATAAAGGACCACTGTAATTTTGGAAAGAAAATGTCACATGTTTGTGAGCTATGTAATATACTAACATTAGCAGATAACTAGTTAACATAAAAATAAAAACATTTCAGGATCTTATCAGATTTCAATAGCATTCCCTACTCATTGGTGTCAGTATTTTATGGGGCAGGACAACCCTTTTATAGCAAACCTGTGTTCTAATAAGCAATTTTGGAAAGTCTTTCCTATAAAGGACTATAGTATAAAGACAAGATAGTACCCTAATAAGTAACTAGATATAGTTATGTACTGATTATTAATAAAATACATATTTTAATGATTTATAATAGTAATATTCAATATTAAATTTGCTTTTAAATATTAGCTTCCTGCTGAACTGATTGCCTCCACCCTGATAAAGTCAACAACGTGAATGGGAGATTGGCTCAGTGGAAGGTCTAAAAGGCTTTAAATACAATCTGATTAGATAAGAGGCAAATAATCTATTATGGACTGGCAACAGCAAAAGCTCTTTGTCAAAGGGAGAGCATTATGTGGAAATAACTTTGTGTCTGAAAATGGACTGCCTGATGCTTCACCTTATATTGAGCAGACACCAGCAGCAGCTGTGAGATATTGAAAATACATTTAATACTGAATTTGCTTTTTTTTCAAACCATTGACTATGAATTTTATTAATGATCAATGCATAATTAAAAACATCCAGCTTCTGATGTTAGGCTGTAACAGTGGTCTTTTAAATGTATGTTTCAGTAGTTGCTTTTGATTTCTTACAGTATTTTTTAACAACTATTACAACTATATATTGATATACAAAATATCTTGTAATTGTGACTACTTATGTCCATCACATATATAGTTGTCAGCAGTACGGGTTGTTGCTAACGCTGCGGCCTCGCAAAGCGAGGGCCGCAGTTAATGGCAAGAAGCGCCTACGACCCCCTACGACTTTAGGCCCGCAAATGCGGACCCTCGCGATGCAAGGGGCCGCATTTGCGGAGGTTGAGGCTCACACTGCAACATTTACGGACTTAGCATCCACAAATACGAGCCGCAAGACTTAGAAAAAAATACATTACGAGCTCGCAAAATTACGACCTTAGTGCCCGAACCACGCGCACAGCAAAACATTAAAAACACAATAAATACACACAACAAATACATAAAAAGCTTACCCACAGCAAGAGGGGGCACCCAGGACCTCTGAAAGTGAAGTTACACCTCAATTTAAGTCCAAGTTCAAGAGTTTACACACACGAAAATCCCCTAAGCGAGAGTAAAAATGGTTGCCGAAAAAAACGAAAACGAGGCTACAGGACCCTAAACACGCAAAACACCACAAAGCATATACAGATTTTCCGAAAAAGCCGTACGAGGTCCAAGATGCACTATTAACAAGGAAGTACACAGCTACCCTAACAGATTTTCCTCGCGCACGCAGCCTATTTACACTACACACTGCACTGCACACATTGCTGACACTTACACATCAGCTCCACAATAGAGCAAAGTGACACTGTATACTGCAGCAACATCAAAACAGATTGTCAGCTCTTCAACACAATGCTTCCTGCATATATTACTTCCAAATAGGTAAAGTATATTAATTTCTTAATTTCTTAATTATTTCATTAGCATACAAAAAAACATATACACAAAAAAAAAATAACTCTCACAATACACATAAAAGCCATTCACTGCGCCACTCACAACGACCGCCAACGCTGCTCATAGCACACAAAGACTTGCATATCATATATGACTGGAATATGAGGAGTAGTAATTGGGCTCTTATGGGGCACATACATCTTAACAGGTCTAGGAAAGCCTAAAGCCTAAATATGCCCCTGCACATGCAACCTCTATAAAATTACCTGGATTGATAGGATTGTAGAGGACGTTAGCGTTGTGTGACCTTACGGCTGTAATGCAACTAGTCCAACTCAGCTCTTCTTCTGACATTGGTCACATTCAACACTAGATTGGTTGAATTAGAACAAAGGGTCATAAAAAAACATCCCAAATAAAATACCGATATGGCAAAAAAAACAGCACAGGAGGTTCTGAATTTCTCAAAGTATATGATAAAACTTTCAGCATTTAAAATGACCAAAGAGGGACACAAACTCTTGAAAAATGAGACATTCTTAGGTAGTGTTACCACTATGCTGCAAACTATGGCCTCCATTCAATAGGAAGCCCACAGCTGACTTCATACCAGCCCTAAGTCTGCAGGCTTAACATTTGCAACTGTTACAGAGTGATTCAATAGATCAAGCCAGCAGCTACCTGGCCGAAAGCAGAAACCGTAAACCATGCAGCCGTAAGTAGCATTTCAGAGCATGATCATGATCAATTAAGCAAGACGATAACTACCGATTTAGAAACAACCAATAGAAAATGAGGCCGTCATCATTACGTCAGTAAAACATGGAGGTTAAACATCAATCAATTAGCATTTAGAAGTACGATATACGATCAGATTCGCAATCTGGCCATGTACAAAATAATAAAAATGGATGACGATACTGTTCTAGTCCATGTGGGTGGACTAGGATATGTATTAACTCGTTGATTAGCAAGATTGATATAATAAGGAAATGAAACATAACATAAATAACTTTTTATTGCAGATTTGCGAGCTTGAGACTGTTGTGCAATTATTATAATTCATTGCTTACCCAGTCTTTTAAAGTGCAGTATTGTGTTTTTATTTGCTTTTATAGTGTTATGGTCAGGTGTTTAACCCCTTGCGAGTCCTATCTGGTACTCGTTGGATTTTCTTCTACATTTGCCATTAACGGGTGTGAAGACATTTGCGGGCTTCAGGAACTGTAGCAATTGAATAGTGATTTGTGATTGTAACATTTACAGGCTTGAAAGATCAAAGGCTTAGATTAGTTGGAGTTATGATTTTGACAACCGCAGGGATTTTTAGCCTGTAACCCGCAGATCGTTTGTAGTAGCTCTGGAAGACGCCTCCATTACGGGCTCCAGTAACTAACAATTGCTCAATTGATTGGAGGCCTATGAGCCCTATTCTATTAGAAGTCGGCAAATTACTCTAACTCATCATTTTTGCTGCAGGTGTATTTTTCTATAAATATTTAGTTGTATTCTATTGACTCAAGCCCGCAGTTTATGTTTCACAGCCTTCACACGTAAACCATGCCTTTTTAAGTAAGATTACAGGGGGCATGATCATATGATCTAGCAATATTTAAGCAACCACGTAATTTAATTCTTAGACACAGCCAATAGTAAATGAAGTTACACGGATGCTACGAATTAATGACAGCCAAAAACTAATATTTGCAGATCAGGCTCGCGATCAAGCAATCTAACACTCTATAAAATGCATTAGATCATTTGTTCGAGGCCATGTGGATCTCATGATATGTACTGTATTAACCACTTTAGTCGCTATAGACAATATTGAGACAGTGATTTTAAGTGCATATACATTTACAAATTGAGCACTAGAATATGTAAATTACGTTTTAGAGATACACACTCTATAGTATGTACATGTATTCTTTAGAACTAACACTTCAGATAATTCAGATTGATTCAAATTAATACAGGGATAGTTAATAATCTTCCAACTTTCTACAGATACCACAGAAATACGTTTTTGAACTAGACAAATGACTATTAAATTGGGAGTACAAAGGGGTACTTTGAATTTCTCTCCATAGCTTTCCTCAAGCAAAAGACAAATACGAGATCCAACGAAAGAGTCTTGAAAAGGACCACTGAGGTTTCATTTTTAACGTATGCTCATGAAAAAAATTCAACTTAGTAACGTGAAAAAAGTTTTTAAAATTAAATATGGCATTTTTATGTTTTATCTGTTGGATTCAAATTTAGTTTTAATGGTAGCAGATATTTTGATGTTTTTTCTCACAAAAAGTATTGAGAGGAATGGGAGAAAAGTGGAGACATATAACATCTTTATTCAGTTATGTTGAAAGACTGCTTCTTTATATACTCAATTTACAATAGGATTAAGGAGAAGTGTAAGCCACAGTAGAGTGAATCTCACCATCAAGCTACAGCCAGATGGTGAGATCCAAGTTGGAGGAACCCATGACACGAATAGAGTGGGTTACATTTAGGATTTTGAATTTAAATGATTTTGAACTAAAAATATTTTATGCTTCTTGATTGTTGTTGTTGTACGGTCCTTCAGTCGTGTCCGACTCTCTGTGACCATATGGGCGCAGCATGCCAGGTACATCTGGTTGTGATTATCCATATGGTTTACTGGCAAATATACTGGAGGGGTTGCCAGTTCCTTCTCCAGTGGACAGCAATGTGTCTGACCTTTCTGCTATGGCCTGCTCATCTTGGGTGACCTTACATGGTTTAGCTCACAGCTTCATTGAAGTACACAAGCCCCTTCACCACAAAAAGGTAGTGATCCAGAAGGGGGCTTCTTGATTACATTGCTGCTAATATTATTAATTTGCTATATCCTTCACAAGCATGTTTTGTTCCCAAACTACAGTGAATGACCAAGGGCCATATTAGATTCCAAGCCCGTAGCGGCACTGGTACACCCACAAAGCTTGCAGGCTTGAAATTCGACGGAGTTACAGAGCGATAAAATTAGCCAAGCCTGCAACATCCAAATCCGTAAACCATGCTTGCGCACGTTGCATGTGCGGCCGTGAATATGATCAATTAGTCAAACCCGTAGTTAAGGGTTTAGACAGAGCCAATGGTAAAAGAGAGCGTCATCATTACATCACTGAAAAATGGAGGTTAGATTTCAATCCCTTACGGGTTTGAATTCCGAGTTTCTATCGAACCCGCATTCCAGAAATAATGCAATATTAATAAATCAGTAAATATTATATTCTAGTCCATGCGAGTTCCATTATATGTATTAACACATTGATTGCCGGGGTCGATATAACACAGAAATTAAACATAAAATAAAGTATTTTATATTGCAGATTTGCAAGCTTGAAAATGTTGTGCTATTAATTGTAATACCTAACATCACTTTCCCTTTAATTAAAAATACAGTAGTGTGTGTTTATTTGCATTTACAGTGCTACGGATAGGACTTTAACCCCCTTGCGGGTTTTTGGCTCCATTTGCAGGTTACAGGTTTGAACACTAGTGGATTTTTAGCAATTTAATAGCAATTTGCGAACTTAACATTACGGGCTTGACAGATCAAAGGCTTATCGGCAACAGGGTTCCGATTCTGGCAGCCCATAGGGTTTTTCCGCCTGTTACCAGTAGATCATTTGCGGGTAGCTTTAAGAGGCCAAGTTAATATCCGTAAGTCTAGAGGGCTCCATTACGGGCTACGGGTTTTCACGTTAGGGGAATTTAATAGGGCTGCAAGAGAACTCAGATCTTGGGGGTGCAGAATCACATTTAAGCATTAACACATTTAAAATCACAACCTCAGCTTACTATTAATCTATTAACCTTTGGAAGCTGTCAATTAACAAGTGCCGAAAACAATTTTGAGCTAATCTGTTTTACCAAACTATTATCCTAAATAAGCAAAACTATTTGAAGTAAACAAAAGCTACTTGAGATAGTACTAGAAAGACCAAAGGTAGATTGTTCTGGATGTGCTCTAAAAGACAACTGCACACAAGGCTATTCAAATCTAATAATGTATTTTTAGTTTTAAAAAGATACATTTTGTTCAAATGCATTATCTCAACCATTATAAACTCTAACTGCAACATTTTACACATGAATTCCCGAAAACTGACTCCTGTACATGTAATGTATCTAGACCGGGGTTGGGCAAGTTCGGTCCTGGAGGGCCACATACATGCCTGGATTTGATGATATAATTTTCTGTGCACAGTTAAGCCAATCAGGATGACTGAGGAGGTAATTGACTCACCTGTGCGCATTAGGGATATAATCAAATCCAGGCATATTTGTGGCCTTCCAGGACCGAACTTGCCCAACCCTGATCTAGACAATACTGATATACAGTATCTCACAAAAGTGAGTACACCCCCCGCATTTTTGTAAATATTTTATTATATCTTTTCATGTGACAACATTGAAGAAATGACACTCTGCTGCAATGTAAAGTAGTAAGTGCACACAGCCTGTATAACAGTGTAAATTTGCTGTCCCCTCAAAATAACTCAACAAATAGCCAATAAGGTACACCCCTAAGTGGAAATGTCCAAATTGGGCCGAAATGTCTCAATATTTTGTGTGACCACTATTATTTTCCAGCACTGCCTTAACCCTCATGGGCATGGAGTTCACCAGAGCTTCACATGTTGCCACTGGAGTCCTCTTGCACTCCTCCATGATGACATCATGGAGCTGGTGGATGTTAGAGACCTTGCACTCCCCCACCTTCCGTTTGAGAATGCCCCCCGGATGCTCAATAGGGTTTAGTTCTGGAGACATGCTTGGCGAGTCCATTTACCATACAGCAGTTTCAAAGGACAGGTTCCACTCAGAACAGGCCTAATTTTAATAATAAACATAATAATTTACGCCCCCCCACCCACACACACACGTCAAACTCAGGGGCAGCCCTGGTAGGTAAAAGAGCACACACACTCACTCACAGACACGCACACTCACAGACACATACAGACTTACTTTCATTTAAAGACACACTCACAGACAGACAAACACACACACTCACATTCACACACTCACAGACACTCACTCACACAGACATACACTCACACCCACTCACACAGACACAACTTACTCAAAGACACTCACTCACAGACACTCTGACACAGACACACACTCACTCACAGACACACTCACACATACACACTCACACACATAGACACACACTCACTCACACACAGACACACTCACACAGACAAACACTCACTCATACACACATAATCAAAGACACACACTCACACACTTACACCCACACACTCACACACACTCACTCACAGACACACAGACTTACACACACTCACACTAACAGACACAAAGACTTACACACACTCACACAGACACACACTCACAGACATTCACTCACTCATACACACACACTCACAAACACTCACTCACAGAGGAAGAAAAGAGAGGAGGGCACGGAGGTAAAGGGATGATAGGGCCACTCTGCCAGGCAAAGGGATATGTAAGTGAGATGGATTATAAATGAATCTGATATAGTAGAATTAGTAGTGCATGAAAACATTTTTTTGCATGAAAAAATGCCAAAATAAGCATTTAAACATTTACCTTGAAGTTAGCTAAATATCTTTTAATTTCTGTCAGTTGAAACTTAGGGTTAACATCCTACAAACCCAGGCTAAACTGGTATACAATTTGAAAAAATGTTTAGGCCAATCAGGAGGCAGTAAAGACGGAAACATTTGTATCACAATCTGGCAGTTGCTGTCTGTTTATTTTTCTCTGCCTGTCTCATTATAGGCAATTTCGGCTGTGACCCAAGCAACCATAATTTCCTTTGGAGGTCACACACTGTACTCTGCAGAGTACACTTTATGTAAGCTTCCTAGGGGTGTGCACATTCAGATATCATTGTCTAGCATATAAAATATGTAAGTACATCCAACTTTTCATTATAATACACATGTTTCTATGAATCAATAGCTGTTTATTAGGAAACATTTGAAACCCAGCTCACTTACATATCCCTTTAAGCTACATCCATCATGATCACTGTAGATCCATCAGAGTGGTGGACAACAGCTACTTTTTAAAAAAAATATGCATTTCATTCATTGACTACAAAAGACAATCAGATTGAAAGCTCATAAAAGAGAAAAAAATGTAAAGGATAAGTACACAAAAAATAATAAAAACCCTCACCTGTAAGTGGCAGATGAAGCTTCAGGCTCATCCTCCAACCTGGCTTTTTTGGTGACAAACTAGTTCAGGGACATTTCTCTTTGCTTCCTGCACCAATCCAGCAGATACTGCTGGCAGGACATTGCCCCAATAATGGTGCGTCTGCTTCTCACAGCATCTAGATTTGCCAAGACCATAAGCTCATGGATGGAATTCAAAGTCTTGCTGAGGATCTTGCCTTAAGCCTGTACCAAGTCCTCTATGTCCTTAGTGTCATCTGCTTAGTGACATCTCCCAGTCCAGCCTCGTTCACAAGATTCACTATCTCTGCTAGGATAATCTGTTCTAGCTCTGGCCAGATCTTCCTCCACACAGCTTTTAGACATTGCCGTGGCATGATGGTGTACTTCTTCCAGAAATCCATCATAGATTGTTGGTCCTAGGCCTTGAAGGTTGCAATGACCCCCTGGATGAGCAAAGTAGTGTTGGGTGGCAGGGACACTACTTCCACCGGGATGTCCATTAACAGGAGCGATTTGGATCCAAGTACGTTGGTCCTACAATAGCGCTGCACTGATGGACAGAAATACTTGCTGAACCAGTTCTTAAAGATGTCCATCATGATCCAGACCTTCCTGTTAAACTGCCAAATGACTGGCAAACTGGATTTTGCAATGCCCTCCATGGCTCTAGGTGTCTTTGAGTGGCAGACAAGCAATGACTTGATTTTGAAGTGACCACTGGCGTTGCCACCCAGAAGAAGAGTTAGAGGTTTTTGGCTGATTTGAAGCCCTGTACTCTCTTCTGCTCACTTCCAGAAAAGGCCAATCTCATCTACCTTGAAAACCAGTACAGGAGGGTAATTGCCTCTTTCCACATCCTCTTTTAAGGTGACTGGCGAAAAAACATTGTTATAGCTATGTTTAGCGCAAAGCAGGGAATTACAGCAAATACAGAGCTACAGTAAATCACTGATAGAAGGAGTAGCATTAGTGGGGTATACCATTATCCATCCATTTATATATATAGTATTTTCTTTGAAAGAATTGAGAGTGGGCAAATCCTTTTAACAATGTAAAAAATAAAAGCTTTTATGGTTCTGATTCTTTACTAACCTTCAAGCCAGCAGCAGCTCAATGCAAAAGTCTACACAGCAATATCTGACTCCTCCTTACTTCCTGTTCCCCAGTAAAAGCAGGACTACACATCCCATGATTAGTTGTTGCAGAAGCTGGCATTACAGATGCATACAATGTAGCTAGCATTAAAGATGGATACAATGTATTGACTGTCTGTGATTGGCCAACATTGATTATGAATTTTATGCTAATTTTAGCACGGATCTGCAGTGGTGTTAACTGTATATTCTACTGCTTACAAACTCAAGATGTTTAGCAAACATCAGGATGAGTTTGTTAATGTTTATGTTGGCATCTTTTCATGCTAAATATTTTTGTATTTGTATTAACTACTGATTCTCCTCTATCAGATGCACTCATAATCCATGAAACTCAGATATGCCTTTAAAACTATATGAAAACTCACTTGGAATATCTGGGACTGCCTTTCCCGTCATTGTATTCCACATTAATGTTGTGGCTGCTTTTCAGAGGTGTATTTAGTTTCTATTCCACCCTGGACGCATTCAGGTTCGTAATATTTACTGATTTATTAATATTGCATTAATTCTGGAATGCGGGCCCGATAGAAACCCGTAATTGAAACCTGTAAGGGGTTGAAATCTAACCTCGATTAGAGGTGTGATGTAATGATGATGTCTCTTTTGCCATTGGCTCCGTCTAAACCTGTAACTACGGGTTTGACTAATTGATCATGTTCACGGCCGAACATGCAAGGTCCGCAAGAATGTTGCGGGCTTGGCTAATTTTATCTCTATGTAACTCCTCCGAATTTCAAGCCTGCATGCTTTGTGAATGTACCGGTGCCGCTACGGACTGGGAACTTAATATTGCCCATAGTATTCTAGAAAGTGTCAGGTGCAGTCAGCAGTGTGTTTGCTTGTAGACTTCACTGTGCTGTGCGTGAGTGTGTAAGTGAATTTGAGGCATAATTGTGTTTTTTTTGGTGGTCTTTCCAGTTACGTGGTTCGGGCATTTTACGTGCTTCGGTCCTAAGTCATACGAGGTGCGCGATTGCAGTTGCGTAGTTTGGTTGTTTTACGTGCTTTACGCCCAGAGGGCTCCCAATGAGCACCTGCGGCGCTCATCGCGAGCCCTGCAATGAGTGCCTTTGCGCTCATTGCAGCCTAAGTCCCACAGGCCTTGCAGTAGCGTGCCTCAACGGCTCGCCTCTCTTCCACTTGCATGGTTTGGACATTTAACATGCTTCGGTCCTAAGTGCTATGATTGCAGTTATGTGGTTAGGTCGTATTATGTGTTTCAATCTTAAGTCCTACGGGGCTCGCACTGAGCACCTGCGGCGCTCATCGCAAGCCCTGCAATGAGTGCCTATGGCACTCATTGCAACATAAATCCTGTGCTGCTCCTAGTGAGCCCTGCAATGAGCGCCGAAGCCGCTCATTGCAGCCTAAGTCCCACAAATTCTGTGCCAGACTTTGCAAATTTTAGATTTAACAGCAGCGTGTGACTGCACAGGCGCTATTATTATTATAGTGGATAGTTTATATGTGTGTCATGTACACTACTGTGTTAAGTTATGAATTCATGGTTTATTGCTCCTGACTTACAGTTATTAGACTAAGAATCCTGACTATTCAGTCACCAAACTCCTGTTCCAAATAACATGGACACTAACGACCTCAACTGTAAACCTGATATTAGTATTATCTAGTATCTAAAGAGCCAACAAATTCTGTGGCGTAATATAGTACATATATTTTATATAGCTTAATTTAAAGAACCATTCAAGGGTCATGTTTATAATATGCTCTTATGAAGAACTGCAATAACTGACAATGGGTAAAATGTTTTTAGAACGTTTAAAATAAAAACAGTTTTTAAATTGTAATTATTATATTCACTTACATTCACTATTCAATCAGGGAGAATGAGAGTAACAGTGTATTCAGATTATATCACTATTCAGTTCTATTGAAAGACTGCCACTACAAAGTGGCACTTGACAGTAAAGCTGAAGAAAGAATAAGCCCCAGTATGATAAATTACCCCTTATGCTACAGGAAGCATAGCTATCTAAGATGGAAGTGCCCATGACACAAACAAAGTATGAAGATTTTGTATAAAAAAATGTTTACGTTCATGACATATAGATCTGTTAATGCTGCTAGTTTGATCCATATTGTACAAGCATGTGAAGTTATGTTGAACTACAGTGGTCTTTTAACATTTACACAACATACATCTCACCATTTCAAATGGCTATAGAGGGATCTTATATTCTTTAATACACGTAGAGTTATGCATTCGGGAACAAAAAAAGTCAAGCAATTTATAATCTTAATGGAGCAAATCTAGAATTATCAGATATAGATATGGATTTGGGAGTACTTGTGGACAACAGCTTAGGTAACAGTGCTCAATGCCAAGCAGCAGCTGCAAAGGCAAGTAAAATATTAGCATGCATTAAGAAGGGTATAAAAGCAAGGGAAGCAAATATAATTCTGCCACTATACAAAATCCCTAGTACACCCTCATTTGGAATATGGAGTACAATTTTGGGCACCACTTCATAAAAAGGACATTTTAGAGCTGTAAAAGTACAGAGAAGGTCAATGAGGAACTGAGAGACTAATCTATGGAGAAAGACTAACCACATTAAATTAATTTTCTCTATAAAAAAAAGTTGCTTAAAAGGAGATATCATTACATTACATAAATATATCCAGGGTCAATACAAGGCTTTGTCACGTGAACTTTTGTGCCAAGAGGTTTTCAGCTGACAAGAGGATATCCTTTATTATTATTATTTATTATTATTATCCTTTATTTATAACGCGCCAACATATTCCGTAGCGCTAAAAGGGTTAAGTACACATCAAGAACAATTTCAAACAGTGCAAATGATGGAAGGCCCTGTTATTGAGCTTTCAATCAGATATACACAGTGCTTTACATAACGCGCCTATCAAGATGATAGGCTTCTTTAAATAGATGCATTTTTTAAAGAGATTTTGAAGGATTTGAGGCCAGAAGATAGTTTGGTGGAGCGAGGCAAAGATTCCAAATTATAGGGGCAGCATGAGAAAAGTCTTGTAGGCGGGAGTGAGAGGAGGTGATGAGAGAGGAGGAGAGAAGAAGGTCATTAGCAGAGCGAAGAGGGCGGGTGGGAGTGTATTTTGAGATGAGAGCAGAGATGTAGGAGGGTGCATTATTGTGGAGAGCTTTATATGTTAGGGTCATGATTTTGAATTTTATTCTGGAGGCTATGGGAAGCCAGTGGAGTGCCTGACAGAGAGGAGCTGCTGAACACACTGTCCGTTGATTTTGGTAAATGAGTCTAGCGGACGCATTTAATATGGATTGGAGTGAAGAGATACGGGTGATAGGAAGGCCAGCAAGGAGAGATTTGCAGTAGTTAAGGCAAGATATTATGAGAGAGTGAATTAGAAATGTTGTTGTTGTTCCTTGTGTAAGGTAGTGACTTGTTTTGGATATGTTTTTTAGGTGAAAGTGACAAGATTTTAAGAACCCCAAGACAACGGGCCAGGGAGGTGGGAGTGATGATGGCATTGTCAACAGTGAGAGATAAGTGAGGGGTGGGAACTGAGGAAGAAGGTGGAAAGACAAGGAGTTCTGTCTTAGACATGTTGAGTTTAAGTTGACGGGCAGACATCCATGAGAATATGCTATAGAGGCAATTGGCAACATGAGCTAGCAGAGAGGACGATAGTTCAGGTGTAGAGAGGTAGATTTGAGTGTCATCTGCATATAGATGATACTGAAATCCAAAAGATGTAATTATTGCACCGAGGGAGGGTGTGTAGATGGAGAAAAGAAGGGGGCCTAGGGCTGAACCTTGTGGCACGCCGACAGAGGGTGAGGGGAAGAAGAGACACCAGAGAAGGAGACGCTAAATGTTCTATTTTCTAGGTAGGATATGAACCAAGAGAGAGCAGTGTCACGGATGCCTAAGGAGCGGAGAGTTTGGATAAGAAGAGACTGACCAACTGTGCCAAAGGCAGCAGAGAGATCCAGGAGAATTAGGATAGAGAAATGGCCCTTTGACTTGGCGATTAGCAGGTCATTAGTAACTTTGAGGTTAGAAGGTAAAAGATTCCACCTTAAAGAAAGATTGGTTAAAATGTGGAATTATCTACCAAATGAGGTGGTGACAGTGAATGTGATAGATAACTTTAAAAATGGGTTTGATATATTTTTGAATAAGGAGTACTGATCCAGGGAGGAATCCAATTCCCAGTATCTTGGATCAGAAAGGAATTTTACTCTTTTTTTATCCCTTATGAGACAATTGTCAAAGATTATGTTTTTTTTTTTTCCTTTTTACCTTCCTCTGGACCAATATACAATTAATTAACAATTATACTACATATTACAAGTATGAGAGGAGATCTAAAAAGGTAGAACTTGATGGACTAAAAGTCTTTTTTTCAACCTGAATTAGTATATAACTGTGAAAATTAAGTAGTACTACCACCTCTTACTTACACGTGGACGTTAAAAGGCTATAAACCAATTTTTCTTGGTTATTTTGGTATGGTGGCCATACCTGTTGGCTTAAATCCTGGGAACTACCCTCTGAGACTTTCATTACCACCCTTGCCTGACATCAGGAAAATGTCCCTCTTTCACATTTTACTCAACATTTTTACCTCACAACCCCATTTCCACCTACTTTTACCTCATAAAACTACACATTCTTTCCTGCACCATATACTCTTATTTTACAAATGGTATCCCCCCTCTCTTTCCCATAAATCCAGCACATCCCCCTCTATGTTTAGGTTTATTTTCTGCACTAGTGGCAATATCTACCCCCTTCCATGAAGCCTTATAGAGGCCTATTAACATTGGTATTGGAAGGGTGCATTTTTTTTGTAACAAAATTGTGAACATTTCTGTATAAAGTCTTGTCAGGAAAACCTGTGTGAAACAAAATAGCGTTTCTTGCAATATTTTCCAGGGCTGAGGTAACACTGATATCATTTGTAACAGTTACAAGTGGAGTCACAAGGCAATATCAGATCCTCAGTGTGCTATGGGGGTTGTTTATGTGCTTTCCTGGTTTATTGTCAGGAATAGCAGAATAGTGTCACCAACCCTCTGCACTGAGGAGGCATCACTGCTGCCTATTGACACTCATACAACACCCTCCACCAGCTTATCCAGGACTGGAGGTGGGGAGAGCCTGCCAAGCCCGCCCCTCACACTCCCCTCCCTCCTTCTCTCCCACACATACTCCTTTCCAGCCATTCCCCCTCTCATTAATAACACTGCTGGATTCCTCAGCCCCTCATGATCAAGGGGGACACCCAGTAACACTGCTGGGAGACAAGGGGGACTGCAGCCTGCATGCCCCCCACCCTGCACCCCTCTGCACTGGACCCCTCGCTGTATCTTTCCGCCTGTTGTTCCATTCCTCAGCTCCTTCACATTTTGGGTGATCCTTCCAGTTTCTGCAGCTGGTGACTGGATATCTACAGATCAAGGAGAAGAGTAAGAGGAGGGAGCCTGGCAGGCGAAGGCCAGGCACTGAATAAAGGCACCCCTCCCTCCATCTTTTTTAACCCCTTCGCCCCACAATGCCGTCTCCCAGGACAGATGTTCCAGCTGTGGTCGTATTGGGATATCTGTTTTGTTTCCTGCACGTTTTTGCAACCTCTGTCAGCGATGGTAAGTGCATCCTTGCATCTCTCCTTTCAATGGTTTAACCCTCTCTGTGTGTGTGCAGAGAGAGGGGGTTGTGGCTGTACATGTATTGCACCTTTCTCTGCAGGCCCTGCAAACTGATTGCAATCTCAGAAATGTGCAGCATAGTATGGCTGCAATACACCTAAGGAGCCTAGTGCCTGGCTGTGATGGTATGCACAGGGGGATAGTGATGTCTAGGTATATGTGGGCACATCACTATATCTCATGCATCACCTGTACTGTATGTATATATATGTATATATATAAACATCTGCCAATGTGATCAGGTCTAAATATGCAGTTACCCTATAATAATCCTCACTACCCCCAGTAGAAGGAGTCTTTTGCCTCCTTTGATAAAGGCCCTTGTAACAATGGAAAGGCTGGCAGCCCTATTTGATAGCCAAAGCGGTTAATTGCAATGTATTTAAACCAAAGCATCTGATAACACTTTAAAGCACTGAAGTCTATTGTCCTGTTTATTGTAACAATGGTCTGCAATTTGTTTAGGAGGGTGCCCCTTTTGAAAGGGGGATGGGTGATTTGTTTTCTTTTACTGACAAAGAGGATCTGCCCTTCAATCAAAGCCATATTTTGTTTGGTAGGCTTCAGAAATATGCAGCCTGGTTGGAAGGCAAAATCCACAGTTATGTGTGTTGTGTGGTTTCCTTAATGGATGGAAATATATCACCAACATATGTTGAATAACTGTCCTCCTCCCATTCGTTTTTGTGCATGCATCTAATGGATCTGTTTGCATTATTGTAAAACAAAAAATATGTGTGTACTTTGATCATCTGTTGTGTAATAATGCAACTTTTTGTTTTAGATTTATATCATGTTTCTCCAGGTCCATTGATGTTTTTTTTGCATGTTATTATTCACTATTCCTTTTCTCCCTCAGTCAGATAGCATAGGTAGAGTTTTAAGTATTTTGTGTTCCCTGTAGCTCCTTTTGACAACAAAAGGGTACCTACAGTCTTTGTACATCCCCAGCTGAAAGGGTTTATTGAGTGCCACTATGGATGAATTAAGTGTTCCATCTCCCATCTTGAGACTTATTAAATGTAAGCCTGTTGATAATGGAATTGAGTTACTGAAGCAGAAAAACAAAAGGTCTACATATACATATAAATGGGCCTTGTGTGGATAAGCATGTAGCTCATCAACATATCCTGCAGTACATTATCAGCGGCTTGTGTATATATGTATGTACGTGTGTTATATATATGTATATATATATAATGTATGTACGTGTGTGTTATATATGTGTGTATATATATATATATATATGTGTGTGTGCTTGAATGTGTAGCTGCCTAGCTATGTATACACCATATGTACCAAATATATAATAGGGCCACTTCCAAGAATTCCATAGAATTCCAAGTCTATAGAAATTATTTATATTAGAATACCAATTGCTAATTTGGGATGAAGGCTAGTCCTACACCCAGGTACATATATGCATTCACTAGTATATGTTTATATACTTCTTTTTTATTTATTGCACTGAATTACTTCCTTGAAAGCATTGAGGACTGTTGACTAGGAAAACAAGGCTGACATTGTGAAGGCATCTCAATTGCAATTTGCAAACCTCATCTGCAACCACAGCAGCAGCTTCCTCCACAAGGAGCAAGGCTGCAGTGCGCCTCCACTGCGTGACATGGCATTTAACACAGGCAGGCAGGGATAGAAGAGGGGATTCATGGGAAATTGGAATTTTGCAAGCCAGATGTGAGGGAAACCACTGCAGAAACTAATGTTTTGGTATGGGGAGATTGTGTAACCTTAGTAAATTAGTTTCATGCTCGCCTCACCCCATTCCATCCACTCTAGAAATTGATAGAAATGCTTGTACTTAACTTAGAAAATGCCTGAATATATATATATATATATATATATATATATATACACACATATACAGAATATGTTGGTGAGTTACAAATACAGGTTAATAATAAAATAAACCTTCTTAATCCTTGGTATAAAAGTGTAATTTCTACACCTGGTGAAAAGCTTTGCAAATGGGTTTAAATTGTGAATTTTCTTGATAAGTTGCAGTCAATTTGATATTATACTTTAGTTACCATTGCAAACCAGATGGCCTGGCTTATATAAAACAGGACATATCCTTCTTTTGGAATGTTTACACTGTTTAGTTGGTGTAAAACTCTAGTAGTTGTTCTCCGCTCCATTTTTTATAGGCCACAAATGGGACTGACTGGATACATATGGGTCAAATAAGACAATTTCGCCTATAGGCCCTTAAAGGCATGCTAGCATGAAGTTGTTGGCTGTATCCCAGGATGTAATTTATGCTTATGTATACAACTAAGAGGATTAGCATGGCCATGAACATAAAGATGTCCTGGTTTGTTACGGGCCATGAGGTCACGGAGAGTCGGAAATGACTGAATTGTGCAAAAAAAAAAAATCATTTATTATTTTTCATACAAGATCTTGTATGATTTCCCTACATTTGTAATGCAGAACTTGGCTTTTTTAGCCAGATTGCACAGACTAACCTGATGAGTAGCCTTTGACTGTATTAAATGATGCAACTATGTAGTAAGCACTAAAACAATGAGTCCAACCTATTTATAGCTTTCTTTCTAATTAGTATTGGACACTTATTCAGTGATAAGCTCTGAGTTAATTGCAGTGCTTTCCTCTTTTAATCCATAAAGCAAGCTTCACATTACCGCTTCCTATCCTGACATAGCTGGTTATCAGGAAAGTGTGAAAAAAACATAATCTGCTACCACTGGACAGTGTTAAATATCTACTTACAGTAGAAATCAATGTGTATTTATATATGGAAAAATAGTGACCAGACAAGATTAATATAAATATGTATCTGTTCTACTACACAATGGCAGTAGAACCACCAATTACTCTATATAGAATGGGCTCTTAGATTTGGTATTTCTAACACTTTACCCTTATATTCAAATGCTGCTTTATCTCAAGTTACAGTTGTGTTAAACTGTTAGTATCATACTGAAATAAAGCCACACCGCAAAATACTCCCATTATAGTATAAATACAAACCTCACCTATAAATAAGTATATGTGTAACGGGCAGTTTTTTCAAATCTGAATTAGTTTTAGATAATTGACTCGAATATTGCTATACTGAGACAGAATTTACTATTCAAAGTCCTCCTACCTGACCGGTTACTTTATCTACAGTGATTGACTCTCACAGTGGGGGGAAATTAGTAAGAAGAGCATTCATAGTAGGTAAAAATAAGAATGCCAAGCTTATCAGTGTTAAAACATTATCATTATTCTTATTTTTTACCAAATGGTCAAGCTTTCCTTACTAATCCCCAACTGTGAGAGTTAATTAATCACTATAGAAATGTTATATGTAAAAGGTTGCATACTCTGCATATACACAAGATAAGCAAAGCTTTATCTTTGTAGTTGTTCTTATTTGATTGGTGAATTCTATATCACCTGATAACTTGCAAAAGAGCTTGCAGTGTTGATAAAAAGAGTTTGACGCGGCAATGCTAAAAGGGCCTATAAATTGGAAGAAAGAAACATGAACGTATGTATTGTCATTTAAAATACATTGTATACTTGTCAGTTCCCCCAAACCATAATGCATCTGCGCATCAGTATATTAACTTTAGCATGAAGTTAATATTCTTGTATGTTAAATGAAAACTCAGCGCTGTGTAACGCTCATACTAATGTACTGAGTTGGTCCAAATTAGCATAAAACCCTTTATTTTTATTTTTAATCTTGTTATGCTGATTGTTTTTATCATATTAAACCCTAAAACAATATAATATGTTTTACATAATGCTTACTCAAGAAAATCAGGTTATGTATCACCTAGGCAAGAAACTGAATGGAGTGTCAATTTCCATAATGGTGGATTAGCAGTGTTGTCACCACCCTATGTAGTATGTGGCAAGTCCCAATCTTGTGTGCCCTGTGGCATCAGTCAACCTGTTATCTCTCAACTGTACATGAGCCTCCCTCGGCTCAACACAGATATACCTTGTGACCTTAGAAGTATGAACTTTGCACCTGCTTGTTCTCTATACCTTGTAGGTTTTATATATGTGAAAATATACACATACATAAAAACATATTAGCATATTTAGCAACATATTAGCATTTGCATGGGAAAATAGAATATAATATATATATTTTGTTTCAGTATCCCACTCCCTAAAAAATGGGAGTATTCAAATCCCTTTCTTTCTTCGTTCTTTATCAGGATCTGTGCAATGGGATGTTTTGTAAGTTTTTATATATATATTTGTTTATTTCATATTGGAGGTTAGGATATGACTAAGTCAGTTTACTCAAACATCAAATCAAGCACGCAGAACTGAAGTGCAGAAGTGTACTTTTCTATCAACACTTTTTATCCATAACCTGAGGCTAAGCAAAGTTGAACTGTGTTTAGTCATGTTGTCGTATTTGTCTTTGCTAGGAATTGCTCAACATATTATTTCTTTTTAATGCCATGATGCTGAGACACACCCTGGTTGGACAATTCTCTCAGAGCTTGGCCCATCCAAATACACCTAACTGCTGCCTATAGGAGACAACAACCAAGTACTAAGGCATTTCTATTAAGGATTGAATGCCAATAAACCATGTAGTAGTAACCGTATTGCAAGAGGGCAAATTCACCATACAATCACTTCATTCATGTGCCTTTGCTTATACTAAAGTGGTTACTATATCAGAATTAATCTGCTTCCTCTTTTACTAATGTTTCAGTGACAGTAATGTCAAGTTCACTGTCAGAAGATACTAGATACCATGATTTTGAAAGAGGGCTTGCTGTTGTTCCAGTGGGAATTATCTGCCTTAGTTAGCCAACCAATTCACGGCTATTAAAAGATACAGACATTTGCATGAAGTCTTTTAAAAGCAGGATTCATCAGCATTTTTTTTGGTAATCATTCTCTGATACTGTTCCTTTTAATATTATTGATTTGGATGTATTTTTTAAAGCTATTGAAGCTGTAAGATCTAATAAATCAGCTCTTTTACCATGCTGTGGTAGGCTAAGAGGCTATGTGTTAGGTGGTGGCACTGTTGCATCTATGAAGAATGAATTAACTTGAACAAACAGCCAGAGAAAAAAACATTAGCTTCAGAGCTACAGTGCCTTGCAAAAGTATTCTCCCCCATGACTTTTTACCTATTTTGTTACATTACAGCCTTAAATTCAATGTTTTGTTAATCTGAATTATATGTGATGGATCAAAACACCATAGAGACTGGAGTATCTGTACATAGGACAACAATAAGATGTACGCTCCATAGAGTTGGGCTTTATGGCACAGTGGCCAGAAGAAAGCCATTACTTTCAGTAAAAATCAAAATGGCATGTTTTGAGTTTGCAAAAAGGCATGTGGGAGGCTCTCAAAATGTATGGAGGAAGATACTCTGGTCTGATGAGAACACCATCCCCATAGTGAAACGTGGTGGCAGCATCAATGTAGACTCAATGTTGAAGGAGATAGCATTGTTCCTAATATGTTATGTAGTTAAGTCATATTCATTTTAGACGTATGTAAAGCGGATACTTTATTATTTATCATTTGCTTACTGATTACAATGCTTTGTAGCATGTCCCATTGCTCTATGTATTTTATAGCTACAAGGTTTATACTAGTTAATGAGTAAACAATATGATGCCAGGAACTGTATATTTCCTTTATATAATTTGGAACACATGGCACTCTGGATATCTATGCATTTAAATTGGCTTCGCATAAACATACCAGCTGAAGATAAAGCTGGAAACTTTGTGCTCTTTACTGTATCAAACTCCCCCCCTGTATTATCCCCCCCTAAAAACATGTTCTCTTTGCTGTATCAAACTCCTCCCCTGTATTATCCAAATAAAAACATGTTCTCTTTGCTGTATCAAACTCCTCCCTTATATTATCCCCCCATAAAAACATGTTCTCTTTGCTGTATCAAACTCCTCCCTTATATTATCCCCCCATAAAAACATGTTCTCTTTGCTGTATCAAACTCCTCCCTTATATTATCCCCCTAAAACATGTTCTCTTTACTGTATCAAACTCCTCCCCTGTATTATCCAAATAAAAACATGTTCTCTTTGTTATATCAAACTCCTCCCCGGTATTATCCAAATAAAAACATGTTCTCTTTGTTATATCAAACTCCTCCCTTATATTATCCAAATAAAAACATGTTCTCTTTGTTATATCAAACTCCTCCCCTGTATTATCCAAATAAAAACATGTTCTCTTTGCTGTATCAAACTCCTCCCTTATATTATCCCCCCATAAAAACATGTTCTCTTTGCTGTATCAAACTCCTCCCTTATATTATCCCCCTAAAACATGTTCTCTTTACTGTATCAAACTCCTCCCCTGTATTATCCAAATAAAAACATGTTCTCTTTGTTATATCAAACTCCTCCCCGGTATTATCCAAATAAAAACATGTTCTCTTTGTTATATCAAACTCCTCCCTTATATTATCCAAATAAAAACATGTTCTCTTTGCTGTATCAAACTCCTCCCTTATATTATCCCCCCATAAAAACATGTTCTCTTTACTGTATCAAACTCCTCCCCTGTATTATCCAAATAAAAACATGTTCTCTTTGTTATATCAAACTCCTCCCCTGTATTATCCAAATAAAAACATGTTCTCTTTGCTGTATAAAACTCCTCCCTTATATTATCCCCCCATAAAAACATGTTCTCTTTACTGTATCAAACTCCTCCCTTATATTATCCCCCCATAAAAACATGTTCTCTTTGCTATATCAAACTCCTCCCCTGTATTATCCAAATAAAAACATGTTCTCTTTGCTGTATCAAACTCTCCCTTATATTATCCCCCCATAAAAACATGTTCTCTTTGCTGTATCAAACTCCTCCCTTATATTATCCCCCTAAAACATGTTCTCTTTACTGTATCAAACTCCTCCCCTGTATTATCCAAATAAAAACATGTTCTCTTTGTTATATCAAACTCCTCCCCTGTATTATCCAAATAAAAACATGTTCTCTTTGTTATATCAAACTCCTCCCCTGTATTATCCAAATAAAAACATGTTCTCTTTGCTGTATCAAACTCCTCCCTTATATTATCCCCCCATAAAAACATGTTCTCTTTACTGTATCAAACTCCTCCCTTGTATTATCCCCCCATAAAAACATGTTCTCTTTACTGTATCAAACTCCTCCCCTGTATTATCCCCCCATAAAAACATGTTCTCTTTACTGTATCAAACTCCTCCCCTGTATTATCCCCCCATAAAAACATGTTCTCTTTGCTGTATCAAACTCCTCGACTGTATTATCCCCCCATAAAAACATGTTCTCTTTACTGTATCAAACTCCTCCCCTGTATTATCCCCCCATAAAAACATGTTCTCTTTGCTGTATCAAACTCCTCCCCTGTATTATCCCCCCATAAAACATGTTCTCTTTGCTGTATCAAACTCCTCCCCTGTATTATCCCCCATAAAAACATGTTCTCTTTACTGTATCAAACTCCTCCCCTGTACTATCCCCCCATAAAACATGTTCTCTTTGCTGTATCAAACTCCTCCCCTGTATTATCCCCCCATAAAACATGTTCTCTTTACTGTATCAAACTCCTCCCCTGTACTATCCCCCCATAAAACATGTTCTCTTTGCTGTATCAAACTCCTCCCCTGTATTATCCCCCCATAAAACATGTTCTCTTTACTGTATCAAACTCCTCCCCTGTACTATCCCCCCATAAAAACATATTCTCTTTGCTGTATCAAACTCCTCGACTGTATTATCCCCCCATAAAAACATGTTCTCTTTACTGTATCAAACTCCTCCCCTGTACTATCCCCCCATAAAAACATATTCTCTTTGCTGTATCAAACTCCTCCCTTATATTATCCCCCCATAAAAACATGTTCTCTTTACTGTATCAAACTCCTCCCCTGTATTATCCAAATAAAAACATGTTCTCTTTGCTGTATCAAACTCCTCCCCTGTATTATCCAAATAAAAACATGTTCTCTTTGTTATATCAAACTCCTCCCCTGTATTATCCAAATAAAAACATGTTCTCTTTGTTATATCAAACTCCTCCCCTGTATTATCCAAATAAAAACATGTTCTCTTTGTTATATCAAACTCCTCCCTTATATTATCCCCCCATAAAAACATGTTCTCTTTGCTATATCAAACTCCTCCCCTGTATTATCCAAATAAAAACATGTTCTCTTTGCTGTATCAAACTCCTCCCTTATATTATCCCCCCATAAAAACATGTTCTCTTTACTGTATCAAACTCCTCCCTTGTATTATCCCCCCATAAAAACATGTTCTCTTTGCTGTATCAAACTCCTCCCCTGTATTATCCAAATAAAAACATGTTCTCTTTGCTGTATCAAACTCCTCCCTTATATTATCCCCCCATAAAAACATGTTCTCTTTACTGTATCAAACTCCTCCCCTGTATTATCCCCCCATAAAAACATGTTCTCTTTACTGTATCAAACTCCTCCCCTGTATTATCCCCCCATAAAAACATGTTCTCTTTACTGTATCAAACTCCTCCCCTGTATTATCACCCCATAAAACATGTTCTCTTTACTGTATCAAACTCCTCCCCTGTATTATCCCCCCATAAAACATGTTCTCTTTGCTGTATCAAACTCCTCGACTGTATTATCCCCCCATAAAAACATGTTCTCTTTACTGTATCAAACTCCTCCCCTGTATTATCCCCCCATAAAAACATGTTCTCTTTGCTGTATCAAACTCCTCCCCTGTATTATCCCCCCATAAAACATGTTCTCTTTGCTGTATCAAACTCCTCCCCGGTATTATCCCCCCATAAAAACATATTCTCTTTGCTGTATCAAACTCCTCCCCTGTACTATCCCCCCATAAAAACATGTTCTCTTTACTGTATCAAACTCCTCCCCTGTACTATCCCCCCATAAAAACATGTTCTCTTTGCTGTATCAAACTCCTCCCCTGTACTATCCCCCCATAAAAACATATTCTCTTTGCTGTATCAAACTCCTCCCCTGTACTATCCCCCCATAAAAACATGTTCTCTTTGCTATATCAAACTCCTCCCCTGTATTATCCCCCCATAAAACATGTTCTCTTTACTGTATCAAACTCCTCCCCTGTACTATCCCCCCATAAAAACATATTCTCTTTGCTGTATCAAACTCCTCCCCTGTACTATCCCCCCATAAAAACATGTTCTCTTTGCTGTATCAAACTCCTCGACTGTATTATCCCCCCATAAAAACATGTTCTCTTTGCTGTATCAAACTCCTCCCCTGTACTATACCCCCATAAAAACATGTTCTCTTTGCTGTATCAAACTCCTCCCCTGTATTATCCCCCCATAAAACATATTCTCTTTGCTGTATCAAACTCCTCCCCTGTATTATCCCCCCATAAAACATGTTCTCTTTGCTGTATCAAACTCCTCCCCTGTACTATCCCCCCATAAAACATGTTCTCTTTGCTGTATCAAACTCCTCCCCTGTACTATCCCCCCATAAAACATGTTCTCTTTGCTGTATCAAACTCCTCCCCTGTACTATCCCCCCATAAAAACATATTCTCTTTGCTGTATCAAACTCCTCCCCTGTACTATCCCCCCATAAAAACATGTTCTCTTTGCTATATCAAACTCCTCCCCTGTACTATCCCCCCATAAAACATGTTCTCTTTGCTGTATCAAACTCCTCCCCTGTACTATCCCCCCATAAAACATGTTCTCTTTGCTGTATCAAACTCCTCCCCTGTACTATCCCCCCATAAAAACATGTTCTCTTTACTGTATCAAACTCCTCCCCTGTACTATCCCCCCATAAAACATGTTCTCTTTGCTGTATCAAACTCCTCCCCTGTATTATCCCCCCATAAAACATGTTCTCTTTACTGTATCAAACTCCTCCCCTGTACTATCCCCCCATAAAACATGTTCTCTTTGCTGTATCAAACTCCTCCCCTGTATTGTCACCCCATAAAACACGTTCTCTTTGCTGTATCAAACTCCTCCCCTGTATTATCCCCCAAAAAACATGTTGCAATGCCTTCTTGCTTCACAGTGTTGTTTTTCCTACATATTTTTATGATCGTCTCATGCATTCCTTAGTTATGGGGAAACTATTACCTGTTTTTTGGACTTGTACATGTTATAAGTAGTGCATTCATCTGCATACTTGTGTTCTTTTGCCAAAACACACACTACTATTTTTAGGCTACAGCAGGAGGATTTCCCTACCTGCGTTTGTAAGTGGATGGTTCAATTTGCGTGCCTAGGCAAGCATTACCCAAACTCTGTGCCAGCTGTTTTTGTGTTGGGCACAGCTGCAATCCCCAGGCCTCTGATGTCTCAAAGCATCCATCTAAACACAGCACAATAAAAAAAAAAAAACTTCACAAGCCCTGCAATTTACCAACTATTTCTGAAAATGCCACCCAGATGCCAGTGTTATGTTTATCCTCTGTTTATGTAACTCCAAGTGGAATGAAAAGCTGGTTGTGGTCAGATATCAGTAGCTTCACCTTTCCATAAAGCTTCTATGGTGGTCAGTGTAAATGGAAGTCTTCATATATATCTTCCTGATGTTGTCTGATTTTGAGACTGCATGGAGATAATCAAACATATATACATAAATTAATTTGATACCGTCTGTATGTTACCTTAAAACACTTAAACATGTGTCTATGTTGAAGTTCTGATTTAGCCAGTCACATTATGGATTATGGGAATAAATAATCCAATTTTCTCCCTTTGCCAACCTCAAATGCAACAATGATAATACTTCTTTTGACAGATCTGAATCTGAATACTGCACTAGCTCTGTATGGCACCTTCTAGGCTGGTGGCTCTCAGCCTTTTTTATCCGGATACTTTCCAATATTCATTGAGACCTCCTCTGAGATCCAGAACATTTTAACAGGGTCATACTACATGTGATACATTAAATTTTTATTTAGTTTAGCACTGATTTGACTATAGCGCAGATACATTCATCAATAATATATGTAGAACTGGGACTAATCATAGAAGTTTAAAATGTTAGACTCAGCTCACCCGTCTTTGTTCCCGAGGCCGGAAAGATACATTCTTGGGAACCATTGCTAAAGACTGACTGCAGCTGATACTCCCAATCAGAAGATATCAGAGACATATAATAATGGTGCGTCAATATGATATATATATAAAGTTGATATATAAAAAAAATTGGAGCCACTAAATGGAAAATAAAAACAGTTCAGTTTTCATTAAGGTGAACACAATAACAATTCTGTGCTGGTGTCTTATTTAATTTAAAATGGCAAAACACTCGATCTATCTAGACCAGTGGGTAGCAAGTCTTCTCTGAACCTGTATAGACCTAAGTCAAGATTACAACATCCGCTCACATGCACACATTTAGTTATCTGTTTTTGCTATCTACCTGTGGTAGATTTACACGATAAACATTAGGTTACTAGTTTTTCTTTAATGCTTATCCTAGGTAAGGTTTGGGACAATTGACATGCTAAGATGACTTACGTTTTCATCTGTGATGGCCGTATTGGTTGGCTTGCTGTGCTGTTGCCGGGATACAGAACACCAAGGTCACTGATATGAATGTAGTTCATCTGTGACTAAAGAGTATTGACAAGTATTAACCCCTATAAATCTCTGCCATGGCTCGGGGGCTATCTAGTGTTAGGAAACAGCACAAGAATATTTGGAGTTATGAAGTCCTTGTATAACGATTATGAATAATAATTGCATGCAACGTCTGAAAAGAACTGAAAATATATGTAATCAGTTATTATCATCATTTGTATCACTAATCACAAATTCATTTTGAATAAGGGGATGTAGTATACTGGTAACTGTGGTTGATGTTACTTATTATAGGCTTTTTTATTTTTTTTATTTTGGTGTACTGTAAGCGCATGTGATTAAATTCATTATATAACAGTGACATTTGTTTTTTTACATGTAACCGCTACATTAAAAGCAGTATATTTGATATATATATTGTATTTCTGGCAATCCAGAGCGGTTAATAAGTTGTTAAACTTATTTTTAGACTTGCAAATGGGCTTACAAATGTATTATTTGTTTCTATACTCTGTACGGTGGCTTCTATTGCTCTTGTTGCTTACCATACATTAAATGGTTGTTGTGTTATACTCACTCACACAAATGCATTGCACAAATCAAAACCAACCTTGCACTGATAATAGCCATTAAGCTAAAAAAGCTTAATGGCTTTAAAGCTGGGGTACAGCGGACATATGCATTTGAAGGAGCTACGTATAATGTAGCATTTTGGATTTAAGAGCAAGAATGCATTGTCTGCTCATTTGCATGTCCCCGCTCTGTGGCTCAGAATGCAGTGTATATATATATATATATATATATATAGTTGTGGGTCTTGCGATGTCGGTGACGTTTGCGATGTCGGTGACGTTTGCGATGTCGGTGATGTTTGCGATGTTGGTAACGCAGTTGCGTCTCTTGCAAAGCAAGGGTGCAACCGCGAGCCTTGCAAAGACGTCACAAATACGAGCTTTGCAGCACTTAGGCTGCAATGAGTGCCAAAGGCGTTTATTGCAGCCATCACACATGCAAGCCTCGCGAAGCAGCCGTGCAGCACTTAAGCTGCAATAAGCGGCGAATGCACTCATTGCAGCCAACGGCGCCGTCACACATGCAAGCCTCACAAAGCGAGGGGAAGCAGCCGCACAGCACTTAGGCTGCAATGAGCGCAAAAGGCGCTCATTGCAGCCAGCGGCACCATTGCAGCCAGCGGCGCAGTACTTAGGCGAGCCTTGCAGCACTGTTCAAGCACGTAACTCTAAAAACCCACCAAAACAAAAAAAAACATGTACAAAAAATTATAACACAATCACACACAGCACAGGGGGAGACACAGGAAGCCTGGGAGTGACGTTGCAAGCGAATTACACCCATATTTTGCATTTTTTGTCACTCCAAAATCGTCTAAGCAAGGAAAAAAAATGGCGGAAGAAAAACGCACAATTTCAGAAACAGCATGAAAACGAGGCTCAGCCACGCCAGGCACGCAAAACGTACAAAATACATGACGCTGAAGACAGTAACACTTACAACAACACCAGGTACGCGGGACTTTGAAAATAAAAACAATGAAAATCAGCATGCGCCGAACATTCAGCAGACACACAGAGGAGAAACACACAGGGAAGGGACAGGGGGGAGATGCTGGAAAGAGACACATGGCATTCCCAAGCACTAAACTTGCAGGTTAAGAAAACCTGCAATGAGCGGCCCGTATCACGATGAGCCCCGCGAGCGGAAAGGCTTGCAATACGCGCCAGAAAGAAACTCATATTGTAACTTGTTTTAGACATTCAAATAGGGCTGTATGTGGGTAGGTTTCCTGGCTTGCGCACAATCCATCCTGGGCTTGTCTTAAAGCTGTGTAATACTGTGTAAAAGGAGCCATGTTTTAAATGGTATTTGGATTAAAGATTGAAACCTTTGTGGACACTTTTGCATGTCCCTGCCCAGCTTCCCATAATGCAGTGCTAGTTCTGTATTTCACAGAAATCTGAGCAGGACACATTTTTTTTAACTTATTTTAGATGTTCAAATGTGAACACAAATGTACTGTTTATATATAAATATATATATATATATATACATACATACAGTAAAGGATAATGCTGATTTTATTTTCTGTATCTACAAATATGGATTGTGACTACTGATGGCCTAAGCCTTACACTTTCCACATTGTTATTTATATCCTGCAATTATTAGATAGATTAAAGCAGCTAATTAAACATAGTATTGCCACAAGAACTGTTTGATCTTTTATGAACTTTAGCTTTAAAACATACAATGGAAATCATAAATTAATTATTTCCAGCAATTTTACATTTCCCCTCAAAAATGTAGTGAATTTACAGAACATAAAGCACACTGGATTCAATCTAAGGAGCATAAAGATGTTTTCAGTAATTATCTATTGCATAAGAGCATAACTAGCACAATAGTTGTAGAGATATTTAAGTGTTAAAGTCTTATTATTTTAATATATACTAACTTGGTTCTTCTGGCTTGTAACCCTCCATTGCGAGGTATAATTAATCATATGAAATACTCATGAGGAGAGAGCCAGTATATTTTTTTGTAATTTATGCTGCCTTTAAAATACCCAACGCTTTCTAAATTACCTAACACTTCCACTCATTTCTTGAATAACAAACAAATGCAGTTATGTTTATGCAGGGCTGTATTTTTAATTTCTGCATTAACCGAGGATGCTTGTGTGTCCCTTCATTTTTTACTGTTAAGGAGTATACTGTGGAAATATAAATACAAGTAGATCTACTCCATTTTCAAGGCTGAAAAATGGTTTAAAAATATTTCACAGTGTGTGCTCAAAATGCACAAACCATAATCATTTATATCAACCTATCTAGTCATCTGTATGTTTCTTATATCGGTATATAATGTTACAATTGTAGTTGATGTACTTGTAAATTTCCGAAGTGAACAGTTTATGATAAAAGGTTATCTAATTTCTAATATTGTATTTTAATACAATGCTTTTACCCCATGAACTCAAAAACACATATCATCAGACTTGTTTGTTGAAGTCAGCAATAAAAAATGTACAAAAATAAAGTTTGTTATTGCATCATTAATGCTGTTGAAACCGTCTGTAAATGTGAGTTATTCACCATATATTCTTGCTAATCTTGCACTTTTTTTATAGGCAAGTTAAAGGAACAGTGTAGTTCAGGGATTGTCAAGTATGTACCAAACTAACAATGTTTGCAGCTGTGTAAGCCATGGACATAAACACATTTTTTGGATTTTTTTTTTTTGAAGACTCTGTTTATGAGAATATGAATCCATTTTATATTCATTACATACTCCGCCAAAAAACACACCCTCATAATTAAGCTCTATCAGTTTTCAGTGCTGGGCAAGGAAATAACAACATATGCCCTTTGTTAGATAATTGGATACGAAATGAAATGAATACCATGCCATTTCCCCCTTATTGACTCTGAAGCAGGAAGTTGTATCAATATATGTAACCAGAACTCTCCAGAAGTGTAAACACCCCTATCACACACACAAGAACTTCTACCTATGTGTCATGGATTTCTCTAGGGCCCAGCTTTATGACATTTCATATATATTTTCTCAGTGTACAGTGGTACTTTAAAGCTAGTCAGGGATAAAAGGCCCTTCCTTGTTTATTCAGTAGGTCTGTTTAAAAAAAAAGAATTATACTGTTCTGTCACAAAGTAAATATAATGGCCAATATAGCAACACATTTCAAAAATATATGTTAATCAGGAAAACATACAAAATATGTCACTTACATTCTCTCCACACCATTATAGTGACTTGCCCGTCAAAAATGACAGCAATAAAATGTGAAGACTGGCAATGGTGTTTGCCACAAAATGCAAGGATATATCCCCTCTGAGCACCTTCGGCACTCATCATGAGCCCCGCACTGAGCGCCTTTGGTGCTCATTGCGAGCCTCTTCCCACGTCTACTTTACAGGCCCTGCGATGAGCAGCTTTGCCGCTCATTGCCGTTTTTGCCAAGCCGCACCTTTCATGCTTTGCAATAATCCCCTTCGGCGCTCATTGCGAGCCTCTCCCCCTGTGTACTTTATATGCCTGTATAGTTTAGGGGCCTACTGCCTTGTATTAAGTGTTATTGGTTTGTGTTAACTCTTAGTGCTATGGCTGCGTGTCATTGCAGCCTAAGTCCCTGTGCTTCAACTGCTCGCCTCACTTTGCGAGGCTCACAGTGCAGTGAACGCCTTTGGCGCTCATTGCAGCCCAAGTCCTGCGTGCCTCGCTTTGCGAGGCTTGTAGTGCAATGAGTGCCTTAGGCGCTTATTGGAGCCTAAGTCCCACGTGCCTCAACTGCTTGCCCCACTTTGGAGCTCATTGCAGCCTGCCCTGCGGCGTGCCTCGCTTTGTGAGGCTTGCAGTTGCGGCCCTACGGGACAATAAGTAACGGGACGACAACTTGCAGTACGACAACTATATTAGTGATTAAAGGCATATGGAACTCACGTATTTATCTAGAAAGCAATTAAAATAGTAGTTTTTAGCATTTCCGTACAGAAAATGTAAGCAGTTTAGTGTTTAATGCCTGCTCAGACTTCATTTGCAAAAATATATATATATTTTTAACCTTTAAAGTCAGAACGGAGTCTTAGCATTGATGCAAAGAAAGATTAGTAGTTCAACTTCTTTACTTCTGCAGGCTTGTTTTCATATAGGATAGATTTGTACATATTCCATGAATGCTAAAATGAACATGGTTTTAAAAAGCAGAGCTGCATAAAATAATTGTGAGAAAAAATATAGCTTTCCAAATGGAATTGTATTGAATAAAATGTCTGAATAATTTAATATAAGCTAAGTGAAAATCTAGCTCCTCTCCCAAATTGTATATGGGTTGGACTCATTTAGTGGTAGAATAGTGCTCCCAGTCCAGGCCTGAAACCCATATAGTGTGTTTGTTTTATCTATCAAAAAAAGATTAAAACCTTATTTACATCCCAGGCATTCCTAGATAACACCACCTACCTACATATCACACACAGGAGTTCTTTGTCTGCAAAAAGCCACATTTTATCTAAACTTTGTGATTATTTATACATTTTTTCAACACATTTCCAGTTGAAATATTATATTTTAAAACAAATTTCTTAGGGATATATCATTTTTAAAATGTTTTCTTGGTCTTTAGTGTATTTACAAGTAAAGCTCATTTGTTTGTTAGCTATTCAGAACGGTTTGCAGTTTAAAATAAATAAAAGTTAAACATTTTTTATTAACTTTTAAGCTGTCAAATTTTCTCCTGAAGCAGAGCTGCTTATCTTCTGCAGCAAAGCTAGCTCTGTCTGTGTGCTGGACTGTTATGGAGCTTGGAAGCAGGCTGGGCTGACATCACTAGCCCTGCTCCATGACATAATTAGCTATGTCCCTTTTATCTACACAAAGGTAACAGCTCTATTGTAACATGCCTGCAGCTGTCTGTTAGGCCCCGTACAGTGATAGTGCACCCTTTACTGAGCATGCCCAGTCTGAAGCCGAACCTACACTGGTCAGGCTTATGTTTAGTCCAGGAACAGCTGGCCATACCCTGATAGACACAGGTAGGAGGAGATACACAGCTCTGCTTGATAAGAAAACCAACATCTTAAAAGCCAAGAACATTTTATTACTTTTATTTATTGTAAACAGCATACTGTTTTAATAGCCTATGCACTGCAAGCAAACATACAGTATGAGCTTTACTTGTAAATGCACTAGTGTCCAAGCACTTCCCTTTGTAATCATTAAACATCATACTCCATCTGCTTAATTCCATATTTATTTACTGTTTTTTGAGCATGGGATGCATTTGGTTTAAGTAGAAGTGCTGCATTGTTCTCATAGTTCACTGTGAGCTAAATCTTACTGTGAGCTAGATCTTATCTCTTGCAGAGTTCAAAGACCTGTACATGATAGAAAGCAGTAAGAAGTGTGTGAGATGGCCCTTTGATGTGCCATGGATGTGTTTTGAGAGACCTCCTTGCATATTCTTTATGCCATATACTGCTGTAACTTTTAAAAATACATTGCTGTCACACAGAAGATCTCCTTCCACTTTTCAATAGATTAAAGAGTAAAAATCAGCAGGACATATCTATTTAGCCTCCAAGCCGACTTGGAAGACCAAAGCATTTTGGAAGCAGTGTCTATGAAAATAAAGATTTTTCCCAATCTGTAGTAGTCCTTAAAATTGGCCAGACAAGAGTACTGAGTGCCGTAGTGCCACACTGATGCAAATTCCTAAAAGTACTTAACATTTTTCTTATTTTCCCACACCTAGTTGTTAGTCTTCCGCTTACAAATGGCAGCGGCCTCACCTGCTCTTTTAACAGATGTCCTGTTTTATAAACTCCATCAAAGACTTGAAATTGTATATCACCCAGTGTGATAAACAGTGCAGGGAGCCAATTGTACATTTATAGGTGCTGTGTTTATATAGGTACTATTACACGATTGGATAAGGACCCCCATTTATTTCACTACATTTGTAAATGTATATGAAATGTTAAAAATAAAAAAAGAGCACTTGATCTTTTTTGTCAGAATCTCCTAACCTAATTAGGTGGTGGTTCATAGGACACTGGTTACATGACCTGGTTTATCAGCTCTGCTGGATTTATATAACCTAAATACATTTTTATGCCATAGGTGGTAGTTTCCTTAGTCTATTATTGTGATAGATGGGGTCTTTTTATGGCCTGCTTCTTATGTTAAAGGGAAAACGCAAAAGTCTCAATCATTGTTTAGCAGTCATGAGCATAAACAAAGTTTAGGTGGATAAGAAAATGGAAAGACTACATTTTTTCTCCTCTTGAATGTTGTTGGCATATAAAAATAAAAATGTCATTATTTTTATCCCCACTCCTATTGCTTTTAGCCTCAGCTCTGCTCTAGGGCTCTTGTGTGAATTTCCAAAATCCTATGTAAAAGCCAGATAAGCTTGCATGTGTCCTAATATGCTAGGTGGGGTGGCATCACAAAGCATTTGCTCTTGGACATAAACACCGCTTTGGGAAAGTTGCCCAGAGTACTCCAGCTTCAGAGGAAATACAAGGGATTACCCATCTCTGGGGCCCAGTCTTTGTTTCAGTTATTTAGCTGTGCTTTTTATTGTTTTGACAAGGAAATATTCAGTTTAATAACTTCCTGAGGCTATGGTGCTCTGAAAGACCTGCACATATGCCAAAGGATGTGATTGAACGAATATCTTCCCCTCATTGACAAAAAACGTGCATCCTGCATGCATAGCCCAAATAGTCTAAATCTGTGTAATAAATCCTATTTGCTGCAAATTTTAAGGGCAACGTCTGTCGTGTCTTTGTGTGCGACAGGTCACTTAATTTTTTTTTTGCCTCATGTTGTTTTTGTTTTTTTAATAGTTTAAAAAAATTGTGTATACTGTATATTCTTTAGTGTACAGATTCTTTTAGATACATTGTAAGAAATACACAACTGATTCAGATATAATAGGTTGATTAACCTGGAGTTGTTAGCCTCTCCTTCCCTGCTGCTCCCGCTGCTGGTGCCCTTGTCTCTTCTCCGTCTTTCCCACTGCTCCTGTTCTCCGCCCCTGCGTCCATGCCCTCCTCAATAGCTGACCACTGTGGCCCATCTCAGCCCACTACTCGGCCTGACCCCACCTCTTTAACTGCTGGCTGTCGCGCTGGCTCCATCCTTGGCTACCACTTGGCCACCTCTCTCACTTTCCTGCAGTCCTCGCTCCCCAGCTGGTACTATAGCAGTGCTCTACTTCCCTCCTGCTGCTTTCTCATCCCCTGTGTGTCCGCTGCGGTTCTGGCCTCCTGCGCTGCTTCCTCTTTTGGTTCCTTCTCTTCTCTCTCTCCCATTTCGGTTTTGGTCCTTCGCTGACATGCCTGCATGTCCGTCTCTCCTGTCTGCCTCGTGGTCCTGACACATTGCAATCCCACCATTTTGTCCCTTCTCTGTCTCAGTTTCTATTTTCTTAGGCTAGAGCTTGATGACTACCTGCATTTAGCGGTTGACCTGATGCACAAGTACGTAGGGCTAAACTACTACAATTAAAATCACTCTTTCACGGCTAAATCTGCAGCAATTGTGTCCCAGTTTCATTATGCCATAGAGTGGTCATCCCTTGACCACAAGCTATTTTGTCTGCTTAGTCTTAAGGCTTTGGTTTGCCAGCAATGTTACCTGTTTCTATCCCTCTCCTTCCACACCACAACCTGGGCCCTCTCATATTATAAACAATGAAAACTGAACATAGCCACCCTCAAATAATCCCTCAAAAAAGTGCTTAGTCATAAACCGGTCATCTCCGTACAATGGCAGCACCACGAGCATCCACTTATTGATACCATCAAACAAATACTGTCTCCAGTACTCTGGAGTAGATGATGCTATTTTCCAAATATACCAATTAGGTTCACTATCATGGATGTCCAAATCACATATAAAAGACACCTTTAAGTTACTACCTAACAATCCGACTCTATGGTACTTGAACTGGATTTGCTGAAAGGACAAATACTATTTTGCCATGTTTAGGTCCAAAAGTAGCTTGACATTTTTTGACGTCTTCGCAGAGGAGCTATGCTGGATCCTTCTCAACATGATACAATGCCTGTCAGTTATCTATTACGATTTTCTGTACATTGTGGTTCCCCAGGAAACGCAGAGTAGCCTACAAAAATCGTAGATGCTCTCCACTGACTTAGCACGTCAAGTTGAGTTCCTGGGAGTTATCCATGTCCATAGAGACTAGCCTCCCAAGCAATAAATTGGAAAGACTAAAAAAAATTGTCACATGTCCTCTTATCCACTTCTTTAACTGCTAAGAAAAGGGGGCACTTGGAAAACATTGATACCATGGATTTTTGTATCTAGGCGATTTCTCCAATATAACAGAGGAAATTTCTTTGGCAAATTAGTTAAAGAATGTAAAAAAAAATGTATACCATTTAGGAGTTGACACATTTATATATAACTTAAGAGCTATGTTTAGGAGCTAGCAAATTATATCTGCAGATAGATATATGTATACATAAATGCATGTCTGTACTTAGATCTATGCTGGACAAAGAGACAAAGTTGCTAGCTGTAAATATATATATATATTGCAAACAGTTGTACTTTGGAATCTTGAAGTGATCAATTCTCGCATCCATAAAATTCACAAGCGTCTACTGCTATTTTTAAGTATATGTTTGTATAAATTCTTTGTACTTAAGATGTTTCCTTATTGGGATTTGCCAAGATGTCTAGTCACATTGCAGTACGTTTCGGTTTGCTGGCTTGTCCAGGACTCAGAAATTTGATTCTGTTTTTTTAACCCAAGAAAATTGCTAATAAAGGAAAAAATGAAAAATGTACAAAAAATATAGACAGTCTCAAATGCCAGCTCCACCTTCACAATCCTCCCCATTGCTTCACACTTGTGCATACCGGGCTCAGCAAGTTGAAAACATCCTCTTATTTTTGCCAGGGGGGGATATGATTGCACAGTAAGCCGGCATATTTCTGTCTCATTTCATAGGTGAAGTGAGACATGACTACACCAGTCTTGGCACCCGCAAGGGTACAGCTCCGTCCGGAAATCAATTATTCGCTTGTTGCCTGAAATAGCCATCTGTCAGGCAAAGGTTTTCTATATTTCCCATTTGCACAGGATTTAAACACTGCACCCTCCCTGCTCAAGAGAGATGAACATTTTTCTAATGGGATATTTCACGCTCATTCACGTACTTGATCTAGGCTCGTATTTTGTTTTGTCACTGGGTGCCTTTACATTACATTACATTGTTGCATTGCAGTGGAGTGTTATAAGTGATTTATTTCTATATATTTTTGCTTTTGTAGTTGCTATAGATATATAATATGTTTATCTTACATTGCAGTTGTTAGCTAAAGAAACTAACAATCTTTTTTGGTTTTAATTAATTTATTGAAAAAAAAGGCCAGTAAAATGTGCCAGCTTTTAGCCACTACCCACATATGTGTCTCATACTCTGTTCCCCAGATGTTATCCTGACCATAGGTAGTGTTTATCACTCTGCCAAGGGATATTGGAAGTATTAGTGTATGTTCTCAGCAGGGCAAAGTTTGAGCTCTGCCTATGTCGCAATAGTCACGGCTTCTTAAAGCAGTCTACAAACCCTTCTGCGTACCTCTTATTTAGGAAGTGACTGGAATCTCATGGGAGATCATAGTTGGAGACCACGCTTTTTAAGTTAATTTCCAAGAAACCAACACATATTTAGATGAGACACAAGCTATGGTTTCCACTCTGTATAAAATGTAATTGAAGTAGAGTTGGTTGCCCATAGCTTGATCACTTTCATTTGTTTTGCAATTTGTATTTGTTAAAATAGTAGATATCATACCTTTCTTCTAGATTTGTTTTCTCCCCGCTAGGCTCAAATGGTTAAACAGAGAGTTTTGTTTCTGATCACAATCCCTTAATCAGGGTCATATATTTCGGAAACTGCTCCAAGCTGAAGGGGCAATATAGTCATTTCTGTTTGCCATCAGTTAATTAGATTTCCATGTGTGTTGTGTTAGCTGAAGGACGATCACCTCAGAAGGAAAAGGAGTGGCAGCTTGGTATCATAACAATATTTTCCATGACCTATACAATTATTTTGAGTTTTTATTCCTGTTCAGGAATTTCTGCTGTTTTGATCAGGCCTGTTGTTCAGTCATAGCAATAAAAATAATGAGGTGTCTAAAAACGTATATGAAAGACAGAAACGTCTGAAGGAAACATAAAATAAACTCTTATGGTGTCATTCCTTGGCCCTAAATGCTTGTAAGTTACTTGGTACAGTAATACGCCTTCTAGCTTTTCAATATGAACACTTACATATGTAAACCATGAATGGGACACGTTGCAATGCAATGACTTGGGTGGAAACTCAGTGGAAGGAATGCAGAGGAAATTCCATCCTGCTAAAATGATATTCCATAGGGGATTCAGCAGCAGGGGAAGGATGTAGTGGAGAGATGGAATCCAGCTCCAAAAATGTGCTTTAGTGACCAATGAACTTAGGATATATTAGATTTTAGTACAGAGGAGTGTTACAATTACAAACCATGGCTCTTGTGCTGCTACTGGGCATCCGTTGTGCGGTCATGATTCCTACCTCTCATCTATACATTTTTTGAAACTCAAATCCTCATTTAATAAAAAGAAAATTCACCAAATGTGACAGTGGAGCTAGCATGATAATTTGTTTAAACCAGCATAATCACAGATGCATATGAGTGTTAATGTTTTTGCCGTTATTATTGTTTATAACTATTGGTTATGCTGCTCCTGTTTATCAGTCCCACTGGGAAAGGTAATCACCTTTAGTTAAAGTTACTAGCAGACTGGGTGGGATCTTTTCATGTATACTATGCATAAAATACCCAACTTTTAAGCTCAGTTGTTAAAACGTCAATGCATTTAATACAGGGGTTGACACTTTTTAATGAAACCTTGGAGCAGCCAGGTTTTTTGAGGAGCAGGTCTAAACTTTTTAGGAGCCAGGGAAAGTATTATATATAAAATATATTTGTAAAATAACTAAAAGATTAGGAGGCAGCAATTGTAGAAGGCCAAGCTCGCTGGCTACTGGTATTTGGCAAGCCCAGGTTTAATAACCAATTGTAATTATATTATATTTTTATGGGACCCTTTTAAAGCAGTGTACGTTGTCTCTAAACAAGGATGGAAAAAGTACCACGGCTACTAAAATGTTTACTTCTGACTCCTGTGTATTTTCCAGACTGATAATGGATCTCTATGAATGGGCTATCTCTCTCTGGCTCCTAAAAAGTCTTTGTGGCTTCTAGAAAATCTAGCAGGCTCCTAAGTATTATGCATTTTTCTCATTCCTGCCCCTAATATTTAAACATTTCACTTAAGCTAGCAATTGTTTATTTTAAGAGGTATATGGCAGATTGAAATGTTTATTTATTGCCCAAACCAGAATAACTGAGAGCAGGATATAAAGAAACCCATTGTATTGTGTTTATAATGAGAAGTCAATCCCTTTTGGTTGGGCCATGAGCTTTCCAAACTCTGTGCCCACAGGTTATACTTTCCCTTCCACTGCTGTTATTTAATGCAGATTCCAGACCTCGCACTGGATACGGTAATGTTAGAATAATAGGCGTGCATAGCCCTGGGCTATGGATGTTACAGGGATACTTGGATCTATTTATATGTTAGTAAAGAGACACTGTCTGTGGGAAAAGTATATATTATATATATATGTCTGTGTTGTTTTAGATCATTAAAGATGGCACTGTGGTCATTTTTCTATGTGGTTTTCTGTATAACTAAACTTGAAAATGGTTAAAAAACAAAAGAAAAAAAAGTCAGACATTTTTCATTTTTATATACAATTATTTTTTACTGCAGGTTTCTATTTTTTCTTCGGACTCAGGAAGGTGTGTCCTAGTAAATAAATCTGATTTCTTTAATTCCTAATGAAAGCACAGGCAATTATAACATTATAGCTGCCACATTTCTACTACTTCCACATCAGGGTGTAGATCAGTGGGACAAGAAATGGCCGCTCCCATTGAGGCATAATTGCATGTAACAAGCAATACATTATAGGCTGTAGATTTTTTTTTTACAATGTAATAACATATTGACAAAAAAGACGAATGTTAATTTATTTCAGATGAATGTTGTGTAGTTTACATGATATCAAATTTACTTTTAATTGTAGAGCTTATGTTTATGTTCCCTTTAACATTGAGAGTTTGTCCAAACTTCATATGTTAATCACTAAATTGTGTTGGATCATAGCCTTTCCATTAGGAATGGGCATGGACTGGCAAGTTTACAATGGCTATCTTCCTGATTACTTCGTACATGTGGTGATAGCATAGATTATTTTGCACACAAACATCTAAATAATAATAATAATATATATTTTATATATAACCGAGGCAGGGGTTGACAAATGTTTCTGAAACTTAAGAGCCAGATACATTAGTTAGGAGAAAAACAACCATTTTTAGGAGCCAGGTTATAAAATGTACAGGCGGTTCCTGGGTTACAAACGACCCGACTTACAGTCCTTAAAAACAGACTCCCAAGGCTTTTTGTTTGAGTTTGTGTTTATGTTCTGTTTGAATTTAATAAAGCACAATAGTTTTTGTAACTGATTATTACAGTACAGGGGTATTATTATTATAGTATTACACTGTATTATTATCACCACATATGAGCCATTATAGGATTGTCAAAAATGACGGTGCAATAAAATTATAAGGCAGGTAATGCGGTTGGCCCCTACATTAATTTTTTTGGTCGTCTGATATCCTTCGGCGCTCATTGCGAGCCTCGCGCTGAGTGCCTTTGGCGCTCATTGCGTGGCTCGGAATGAGCGCCTTCCGCGCTCATTGAGAGGCTGTTGGCTATTGTATTTTTTTTTCATATAGGCGCTTTTGCTGTTATTGTTTGGTCGCCGCTGATCTGCTTTTTACGCTTATTGCAAGGCTTTGTGTGCTATGAGCAGCGTTGGTGCTCGTTGTGAGGCGCGCAGTGAATGGCTTTTTTGTTTATTGTGAGAGTGTTTTTTTGGTTTTTTTGTGTATATGTATTTTTGTATGCTAATTAAATAATTAATAAATTAATAAATGAATATACTTTACCTATTTGGAAGTAATATATGCAGGAAGCATTGTGCTGAAGAGCTGACAATCTGTTTTGATGTTGCTGCAGCATCCAATGTAGGTTTGCACTGTTGTGGAGCTGCAGTGTAAGTGTCAGCCATGTGTGCAGTGTGTAGTGTAAATAGGCTGTGTGCGTGAGGGAAAGCCATTAGGGTAGCTGTGTACTTCCACATTGTGTAAGTTAGTGTTGTAAAATGGCGGCGAATGTGTATGTGGATGATTTAGTGTCCTTGCTAAAAGTGTATCTTGTACCTCGTACGGCTTTTTTAAAAAGCTGTATGTGCTTGGTGGTGTTTTGCGTCTTTAGGGTCCTGTAGCCTCGTTTTTGTTTTTTTTGGGGGCCATTTTTTTCTCTCGCTTAGGGGATTTTCGTGCGTCTAAACTCAGGAGTTTGGACTTAAATTGAGCTGTAACTTCACTTTCAGAGGTCCTGGGTAGGTTTTTTTTTGGCACCTGTGCTGACTAAAACTGCTGTTAAACTGCAAATTCTTGACCGGTACAAAATGTAGGTACCACTATGTTTGTGATGTGTAAAGGTAGGGGAAAGAGCATGGATAGATAATACCACACTGGGTATTATTGAGCATTGTCGCATTGCATTGGTACTTAATTATAATACCCGAGATTTATTAAATTGCATCTAGATCTGAGTAGCGCTAATGTGTGTTGTTCAGTGGTAGATTGCAGTAAATGTGCCTCATCTTAGTAAATTTCACCTAAAATATTATGAATAAAAGCTATAGAAATCCATATGAGTCTGAACCTAGTGGCCAGTGCTAGATACCGTATATATTATTGGAGGCTATCACCCATGTCTGCAGTGTGTAGGCTGAGGTCAGTATGAAATTTAATTTGCTATTATCATGAAAATATAAAGAGGGAATGAACATTAATATATTTGCATTTTGTTTACGTGCAATATGCAGTGTTTCTACTTTTCATATTTTGTCCTGGCATTGCTTGCCCCATAAATAACTAAACCATTTTATTGTAATGCATCTTCTTAGACTTGAGCAACTGAATAAGGCAGTCTGTAATGCATTGTGAAGAGCGTGCCATGTAACTCCTACGGACACTTCCAGATTTGTAAGCTAAGCAATACAAGGCTGAATTGGAGTATGGGGTAAAAATGCTTCACTTTAATACAAATATGCCATTGTGATTCCCCTCGTATGGCATCCTCATTGCAGGTTGAAGCAAATTTTATATTTTCTTCTTTGAGTGACAGAACCCACTCACTTAGTTTTTGCTCTTAACCTATGCTAATAATTCATGTATTTTAAAAATGCTTTTCATTTCTTTATTATATTTTTAGTTGTACAGAAACAATAACGTGATTTTTAGATGGCAACTGTTATGATCCAGCTTTAATAACTTTTAAAGGGTTTCTGTCACTCGAAACTAAAGTTTTTTTTTTTTACCTAAAGAGCAAGATAAACTGGCTATTTATTCTGTTTAGACATTGTTTCTAAAGTGAACCATTCTTGAGCTGTTCAGGATTGCCTGTGTTGCAAATTAGAGACTCCCAAATACTAATTAGTTGCTTTCATATGCTATTGCTGAATATCTCAGGAATATTTTGCTTTAGAGAAAAAGTTAGTATAATGTATAGACAGTTTTTCATCAAACTAAATTGTTGCTGGGATATTAGTACAGGTTGACAAATTTTGTGAATTTAGGGGCCACTCGAAAAATTTTAGGAACCGGATTATGGATTATATATATATATAATTATATTATTATTATTATATTATAGTTTATTTATAACGTGCCGACATATTCTGTAGCGCTGTACATAAATTAGGTTCAGACAATGATAAATACAGATTAACATATAGCAAAGCAAGGAGGGCTCTGTCTTTGATCTAGGAATCCAATGTCTATGGTGCATTCCCAAAGTATTTAGGATTGAAACTTGCAGATTTACAATCTAAGGTATAGTAAGTGGTAAAAGAGGGAGAGAGAGGTGATAAGTGTGCTAGGGTGGAAGACAATACAATTATTTTAAAGATATGCGTTTTAAGTGAGGTTTTAAATGTTTTGAGGCAAGAGGATAATCTAGTGGAGTGAGGAAAGGAGTTCCAGAGACTAGGGGCAGCATGAGAAAAGTCCTGGAGGCGGGAGTGAGAGGAGGTGTATACTAATATGTTAGAAGCCAGCACTGAACTATTTGTACCCATTGCTTTCTGGCTCCCAGGTTTTGATAAACCCTGTATTAGTATGCAGATATTTAAATTTATTGTGATTAAAAAGTTGATCTTTTTGTAATAAAACTTCCCTGTTATGTTTAGACGTATCTTTTTCAGAGTGGTCATTTTTCGAGCTCAGATCCCCACAGTTGTCTTGTTGCTGCAAACTTTGGTAGCAAAGTGTAAGGAAATGTGCTCCATTATATATAAATATATTTTATTTAAATGTTTAAGAGTGGGGGATCAATGACAGTGTCATTTTTTTATACAGGTAGAGAAGGTCACATGTTAACTAGACAAATCCCGGGAGCCAAGAAGATTAAATCTTTTTTTAATGGTTTCCTAAAAAGTTATTTTGTATGTATTTCTATATGTAGTTGATATCCTGGTTCCTAACTAACCTGGCCGGCACCTAAGTTTCAAATAAATTGGCCTCTTACAAGCTTGCATATTAACAGCCTTATTAAATTGCAATTCTGTAAATTTAAAAGGGCTCTATTTAAGCACACAGCAAATTTTATTTACAGAAATTTTTAGTTAGTGAAGAACTTCCTTTTGGATAGAAGTTCACTAACTAAAAACTTCTGTAAATAAAATTTGCTCTGTGCTTAAATAGAGCCCTTTTAAATTTACAGAATCGCAATTTAATAAGGCTATAAATGAGTAACTCCCATTTCAAATTGCAGAATGGATGGTGCGCTACACTCTTCTTTTCTTTTTTTCAAATGATATATCTTTTCGTATATGAGCTGGATTACATGGCTCCCGTAGGATCTTTCACAAGGCTAGCTCGTAGTTATGAGAGTTCTTACGAGAGAAGTATCTATTACATGGCTCACGCATAAGGACGTACTGTTACATAGCGAGGGGGTTTGTCACGTAAGGGAAATAGTTTACGAGACTAGTAAAGGTCTTTATGAGTTCACCTATTACATAGTATTAAATGGCAGGTTATACACAGGAGGGTGGGAGGCAGGTAAGTAGACATTAGGCCTGGGGCCTCTTTTGTGCTTTAGGATATGTAGGGTTCAAATTTATGTTAGAGTTCTGCTAACTACTATTTGTTCTACTACTTTCTTCACTTGTAGCACCTTAAGTGTGTTGTAAAGGTTATATCTGCTCTTGCTGTAGGTTGAGTTTACACATACGGATTTGTCTCACTACGAACCCTTAAAGAACCCTATAAGAACATGTAGGATGTTCAGTAACTCGTACAGCAGCCATGTAATAGCACTTTAGGTAATATCTCCTGTAGCAGCTGGAACAGTTAATATGTTCTTATCACTCATAAGGGTTTCCTGTGAGAGGAATGTAATAGCTCCAATCATAGGATTACTTATGGGACACATGAATTCGAGCCATAGGTTTTTAAGTATTTGACTTGTAGCATTTTTAAACACATCATAGTTTATTGTGATAAATAAAACCATGGGGGCACAGTGCTCTTTTATAAATATGTCCCATATTTGATAAAACTATGTAAAGCCACAATACAAAATTGCTTGTAAAAATGTTAGAAATTGCTCAATTACTCAGTGTTATATTGGCATTCTCCAAAAAATGGTTCCAGCCAAGGTTGGCAGTTCTTTTTTTATCTTCTATAAGATTTAACAGAAAGGTAGTCTATAAGCTTGTAAGTGTTGTATGGGTGCCTTGTGAGTCATGGCCTAGTGTTGCACATGTTCTGAGGCAGATGGCCGCTTGAAGCCTGTGCAATGTCATGGAATAGTATGTGCCAAGAAATGTGCAGTGAGATTGCTGTCTGTACCTGACATAATGTATGTATGCAAACACATATACATATATATATATATATATATATATATATATATATATATATATATATATAGTAATCTTCTGATGTTGACATAGCACAAAGAAAGCAGCTACTGGGTGAGCAAGGGCTCACAAATCTGAATAGCCCAAAGGCAACATGAAACATTTATTACATTTTATTAAACATAAATAATCCATTAGTTAAATACTCCTCTTGCCTTTCCCCACCACATACATTTTCTTCCAATGCTTTTTAAATGGATTTTTATTAAGATACGTTCAAAATATTATGGCGGCAGCTTGATATCTAATGATCAAATCATATTAGACCTGCATTTGCACAGATAATAAAGACTTGTTTTCCTTATCCTAATATTGTATACACCTCAGTTCACTGTTTCACGACAGAGAGCTCTTCAACGTGTACAAACCTAGTCTGGGTCTGTGTGTGGGATTGGAGTACAAGGTAACTGCTCATCCTAAAGCCTGTTGTCATGGATACCCTGAACATGTCACCCCATTTAGCTCTCAAAATAAGACACTTATGAATGCTCCAATATTTTGCATATTCATCTAAATTGTGTTATTTACCATGTTATCATGCTAAACTTACAAAGGGACAGAGTCTGTGTGCGCTGCAGAGGTACAGGGGACACAGCAAATGTCCCATTTAAGGTAGAATTTGCAAGTTAACCTATAAATAACAATCTGCATTTGCGGATTCTCTTTTCTCAGGTGATTAACAAAATGTGAACACAAATGTACTATATATATATATATATATATATATATATATTATATATATATATATATATATATATATATATATATATATATATATATATATATATATAAAACAACCATTTAGTGTATGGCAAGCAACAAGAGAGCAAGAGAAGCCCTCCACCGTACAGAGTACAGAAGCAAATAATACATTTGTAAGCCCATCTGCAAGTCTAAAAATAAGTTTATCAATATATATATATATATATATATATATATATATATATACACACACATTTCATTATGTATATATAATTAACCTTGTTACAGGGCCTTATCCTCTCTGAGGGTCAGAGGGGTGTGGTGATCATTGGTGGGCATTGTTGACCTGACTTGTTGGTTTATAGTAGAGGGAGGAAAGCTGGCAGGTGCTCACTTCCTTGATGCCTTCCCATCCAATATGGCAGGATTCACGTGATGCCACCATATTGGAGGTGGAAGACATCAGGGAGGTGAATAGCTACCAGCTCACCACCTTCCAGTATATACCAATTATTCAGGTCTTAACTGTCTACCAATGATCACCCATGCCCCCAATACCCCCTCAGAGGGTAATTACCTGGAGAAAGACAGGTCCTATCCTGTTATGCTGGCGCAGCACAAGGCAGTGGCTGTGAGCATCCACTAGATGGAGCAGCCGATATTCCGGTGCCATAGGTAAACTGGTAGGGTTAGGGTGAGGGTTATGGTTAGTTCAAGGGTTAGGCTAACATTATAAGCTTAGAACTTCTCTCACATATCGTCAGCGCTGCAAAGTATCTGCAGCACCATCTAGCGGTTGGAAGCCGCACTGCAGGTCGACAACATAACAGGATAGATCTGAAAGGCAAATGATACTGACATTTTTATTAAAGTATATTTTAAAAATATGTTATTGAATATTTCTGGGATATTGATTGTGATTTATTTTGCTTCTAATCTTTGGATTAAGAAAAAATATATCACTAAATTATATAACAAACATAAGCCTTCACTTTTGCTGAGGCCAAATGTTGCAAAGCTCACGTTTGTCATCGTTCCGTGACATGTATTCCAAGACTCTGCTGCTATTTTGGTTGCACATCTTCCCTTCTGATGCCAGAGAAGATCAAAGCTGATGATTTACTTAGGCCACAGCAATATCATATTTCAACCTGCTGTGCACAACAAACTCCCAATGCAAACTGTTGCACCAGTGGCATAAAATTAAAAAGAGAGTCTCTCCGAGCATATGGGGGTTTATACTGGCTTCTGAATTTATCAAGCCCTAACTTAACAGATAAACTTGCATTAAAAATCAAAAGCTATAATAAAAACATGTTTATTTAAATCCATACAAGAAAAATTTGAACTGCAGTATTTGATTTTCTGCCATGCTTATCTCATGGCAGTGTTCCTCAAATGTTGCTAGGTTGAAAAACCCTATTGAGATATTGTGGCGTGTTATATTATTATTATCCTTTATTTGTAATTCGCCAACATATTCCGTAGTGCTTTACAAGGGTTAAGTACAAATCAAAACATTTTCTTTTTATCACATGGCAAAAGAATGGAGGGCCCAGAGTTTAAAGTCAAACATACATAGTGCTTTCCCCAAAGCACAAAAGATTTAAAACTCACAAACTTACAGTCTAAAGGGTACAGGTGAGACAAAGCGGTGATAGATGCGTACTACATATCAAGGCTGAAGGTGATATGCTTCTTTAAACAGATGAGTTTTTAGTGAGATTTTGAGGATAGTTTAGTGGAGCGAGGCAAGGAGTACTATAGTTCTCTTTTCCTTCTCCATGTGACATCAATGGCCAACTCAATAGGTTAGGGTGGAGAAAAATATCCAATGCTATGACATATATGTATTCCCAGTTTACACCCCTAAGGAAACTTCATCACTTCACCCTTTTGTACAAACGAGCCAGTGAAAGAAAGTGTAGTGTATAGGCAACCGCTGTATTCGCTAATATAGTGATGTGATTCACTGAAGGTTACAATGGCTATCTTATGGGGAAAATTGCCATTGCAGCCTTTCATGGCTACCACTTTGTGTCCTTATAGTGTATCATGCTTTTTTTAATTTTCCGTTATTGCTTGCACTTTTTTTTTATTATTTGTATTCCAAGTTTGAAATATCCCAAACATTATTAAGGAGCCATTAATGAGAATTGTGGAATCAATATTGAAAAATCCTGACTTGCAGGCAGTTTATAGTATGTTGCAGAGATGTTTTTTTCTCATTGCATGTCAGTTAAACATCATGTCATAACATAATGAGCTTATCAAGAGACTGAAGTCTTGTCTCCTGTACATAACTATCCCCAGGCATATGTCTGACAAGATGGAAGACAGGAAGATATAGTATCTTGTATACATATATTAACCAGATGCAAAAATAGATGAAGTAAGGAAAAGACAGACAGGTGAGGTGAAAACAGCTCTGTATGGGAAGGTGCATGTGAATTCATCATACATACTGTCTCCAATGTAAAGTATAGCCATGGAACCATTTCTTTATGGATTTGTAGTGCCCCTAAAATTAATATGTTTTCATTATGTATATTTGCCCATGTTTTACATTGGTCTGCGTCACAATACAATGTATTCTACTAAAGATAAAAGCACGAACTTGAATTTTAGCATATATATGTGTGTGAATGTATGTGTATGTGTATATATATATATATATATATATATATATATATATATATATATATATATATATGCGTGTGTATATACATTATATACCGTATTGGTCCGAATATAACCCGCACCCGCATATAAGCCGCACCCGTAAAGTTCAAGGGGAAAAAATAGAAAAAAGATAGTACTCAAATATAAGCCGCACCCGTAAAATTGGAGAAAAAGACTCACAAAGTGATCAGCCATTGCAAGAAACAGGCTTTCTAATTAGCACTGTAGCTTTTTTTGCAAGTTACAGGCTTTACAGGATGTTAGAATCACTAAAACCGTAAATCGCTATTCAATACCGAAGTCTAAAGCACGAAAATCGCCACCCTTAACTCGCAAACACCCATTCGGCAGTAATTTTGGCGTTTGCAAATAGAAGCCCCACACATAACAAGCAAAGTTCGCAAATCGGCAATGATTTTTTTACGGTCGCGAATATAAGCCGCACCCGTAACTCGCAAGCTCAAAAATTGGAAAAAAGGTGCGGCTTATATTCGGACCAATACAGTATATATATAAAAGCAACATTTGTTTATGTAGAAAAGTAAAAAGGAAACAACTGCAATTTATATATGAGAAAGAAAAGCATTTTAAAGCATTAGTGCAGTAACTTTACCTTTAAATACGCACCCCACTTTGTGGTCCTACAATTTCTATTTTTAGGATTTCCTGGTGCTGACTGCGTGCCAAAATACAAACATGTCTACATAAGAAGCCTCTTAAGTTTAATTAATTGAAATTGATGCACGCAACTAGGAAATATTCTCCAACAAACGTCAAGTTTTATAAATAAGCTCTTAGAATATCAAACACGTGTGCTGAATGTAAATTAATACATGTATGTTTATAACTTATTACATGACTTGGTAAATGTTACTCTTCCCATTCATAGATTGTATAAAAGCAATGACATCTGTATATAGTGAAGGTCTCTAACCCATGTGGCTCTAATTTACGTGATTACAAAGGACATTAAGCCCAGGAAGCATATCTCAGCTTTAGAATGAACACGCTTTGTTTCTGGTTTTAGAATTGGTAGTTCTGCTCTTACTGGGGCCATCGATTGTATTTCCCCCACGTACATCTTTCATCTTGTCTTTGCTGTGTTCTTGTAGTATGCTCACAGTTGCACACACAGCAGTACAACACAGAGTAAGCTTGCAGGCGGATCTATGCTATGGTTAATTGATCAGGAGACAGCAGTGCAGGGATAGTAGTAATTAAATGGAGACTGCAGGCAATTTGATGGCTCTAATCTTAAAAGTCAAAGCTGCCCCTGAGGATAAATAGGTGGCGGGCCCCAGGTCTTCCCTGATTGGACTAGACAGGAAATCCAGTGCTGTAGCATGTGGGGGTGCTAGACAGGCCTTCCGGTGACAGATACATTTGTGGATAAGTGTGGAGTCTGATGTTTGGCTGCTTTTCATATCTCTGGCCAGCCAGAAATCCTTCCTGTCATGTCTGTGTATTGACACTGCAACTCTGCATTCTGTCTGCTCAATGGAGAGAAAGCATCTGGTTTCCAGCACTGGGAGAGATGTAGCCTTGCAGCGAAATGTGGCAGTAGTGTGACTGATAGGACGGCATCACTGAAGTTTGTCACAGCTAGCTGTAAGGAGAGGTGGGAGGAAACACTTTATATTCCTCTCTTCACAAGTACTCTCAGAACCTAAAGTAAGATTGCTATTAAATGATTCCTGAGCAAAAAAATACTGACCTCATTTAGCTCCTTGACAAAACACAAAATGTTCTTACATTTTGTGCTGATATTTAGTCATAAAACTAAAATAGACTATAACGCGGAAATACAAATTGAATGTATTATTGTGGTAATTTACAGCAAACAAGGTTTTATTTGCTTTTAATTTAGTTTATTTAGTATGTTTATTCATTTCAAGATATACTGCACTATCATTTGCATTCCTAGTGCCAAATGATCCAAACATTATTAAGAGGCCATTCATGATATTTGTGGAATCAATAGTGAAGCATTCTGGTTTACAGGAAAGTGTGTTACAGAGATGTTTTTTCTCATTGCACTTTTGTGAAATGTAACAGTTGCATTAAATGGAAGTACATATAATGCCCATCCCCATCAGACTGCACACAACACACCGTAATGTGAGCACAGACTGCTTTACTGGGAAATGGTTGGTACGTGGAACAACCACCTTTAGTAGAAGTGGTAAGCATACATTTTTCAAGCATTCATGTCTTAAGGTTAGGGTGAGGATCAATGAAGCCAAATGATTGTTAGGTAGATACAGTGGGAAGGCTAGATGGCCTAGTGGTTTTAATCTTTTGTTAGATATGTGTTGCTATATGCATTAGGGCCCCTTTTATATTGATGTTAGTAACTTAGCGATATTTTACTTGCATTGTTTTGATATCAGGTTTTTGTATTCAATATTGTATTGAATATTATAGTGTTATATACAGTAGGCTCTCAGTTAACAAGAAATCAAGCAACCAGAACTAGAAAACAAATTAAATACTGTACTTTAAATAAAAATAAAAAAAATTACAGGCATCAACAAATGACAGGAACCAGGTTGTCATACCACAAATTGCTTGCAGGCACCTAGATTTCATCCACTGTACATCTATCAATTCAGTGTTACCTGGAAGCAGACAGGCATGAGTGACTGAGCCAGGGCAGTGTTGGTGTTACATTCCCCAGGGTTCAGCACCGCACCCTCCAGCCAAGCGTACCTGTGTGTAAGTGAGGAGTGAAAGCTGCTGCTACTAGAACAGCCCTCACTGACAAATATACTTAGCAGAGCGTCCTATGTGAGCTAATCTAGGCCTCTTTTAATAGTGACTCTCAAGCAACCAGAAACTACATTTATCCAACATCTACCAGTCCTCATGGGTGCTGGATAACTGAAGGTCTACTGTAGATGTTATTTTCTTTTTATATAAAACAATAAGTTTATAATGATCTGCTGCAAATATCTAGTTCTAGAGCCTGTAGGTACTGAGGATAACCCCACTTCCATTCCCTTGTGGTTCTTAGACATGCTTTATAGAATGTCATTGGCAATATTTCCAAGGTCTCTTGTGTAGGCAAAGGTGGGGCAGGAAATGAAACACACTTCACATTATTTAGGACATTTCACCCTTCTGCACTGAGATCTAGGCTTATGGTCTCTCTATTCAGTTTATGAAATTGTCACAAGTTATTTTATATGCTAAAGTGAGCCTGTTACCAGGAGTTTCTCGGTGGGTTAAATGGAATCTTTGCACATAAATCAGAAATATACTAAGACAGTGCTTCACAAATCATGAGAATCAACAAGCCACAACTAAAACGTTTCTACTGGCTTATAGTTATTATACATGCATTTGTATATGTTATACATGACATGGCACCTAAGGTAATGTTTTACTGGCTTCTAAGTTTCAACTTAATTTGTCATACCTGATAAGTTGCGCAAGTGGTTATATATAGTGTGTTTATTATCCAGCAAAATTCAGACGGCCTGCGACACAGGATGGCTTGCGTTATTTTAGTAACTGCCTTTTCACCTTCCTTGTAGAGCCAAGCCACAGCTTATGGAAGAAACTATCCCATCTGAATGACAGTATTTGAAAATATTAATGTTCAATGTCCTCTGCATATTAGTTTATATTTTAAGTGTGAGGGGACCGTATTTTATATGATGGAATATAATTTTATATGGCCTGTAGAACATTCTATAAAGATGGTGAAGATTTACCTGCAAGTCAATATAGAGATGGAAAAGAAGATACTTCCCAACAAGATTACCTTCACAAATCTTTACATTAAACTGGTTCTCCTTTTGGAGGGGAAGTGTCTGGTTTACCGATTTATCTCTTTAGAGCAGGGCTCTGATGAAACAATCAAAGATAGAAGAATACCAAACTTTTTGACATGACATGATTATGTTTTAATACAAGGTTTGGCAATTCGATAACCAACCTAGGCATCAGCCACCAAGATATTTTTATATCTATATACACACATAAAATAACCAAAAAAGAAATAAAAGAAGTACAATTTTAGTTGCCTGTGGCTCCAAGATTGGTTAATTCCTGTTATCAGCAACTAATAGGACCTCCTCGTCATTTATTCTTCTTGTTTTTGTGAGATAAGAAATAATGTCATAGTTCTGTGCATTTTCACTGAATTAGGTAATTCATTTTGACGTAAAGTGCTTACAGTAATTGTTTTAGTTTCACGAGTGTAAAAGCATAAAACTTGTTGTAACTCTGTTTGTCATATTAATCAAACAGTTTGTTACACATTTTTATTCTTAAGTGTCTTATTATTCTAGAATGAAACACTGAATTAAGTGTCAGTGTTTGTTACAGTCTATATACTGGGAAATCAGAAATTTCTTTAAAGGGATGTGGTAAAGTTTAAAATAATTCCGTAATTATGTATTACCAAGAGACAGTATATAAGTGTATACAAGACTTGACTATTTTAATTGTCATTAATGTGTTAAACCTATTTGTTAAGTGCCCTATATTCCACTGAGTCTGAGAAGAACTTATTTGAAACATGTTGTTTCATTTTTTTTCCAAAAGAAAAAATAGATGTAAAAGTAAACATCCCATTTGTCCAAGAACAATATGTTTTTTAGTTCTAGTCTTAGAGGAAATTGTTTTTTTTTTAAACGGATGAATATCGGCAAATTAACTCTTCATGGATTTTCCCACAACACTTAAAAAATACAAAGTAATTGGGTAATTGCAATGTGTCAGCAATAAATCTGATTTTGGGTCACGTTTCCTTGTTTATCTGCTCTAAACAGCTTGTAAGAACATGTAGAAATATGTTTGGGATTTTAGACACAATAAATTCAGCCCATAAAATTTAGCCTGTTATTTTGTTTGCAGATGGCCAGTCAGAGTGATCTGTTTAGCTGTGGCCACTCTTATAGTATATACTTGCGACTTGTTCGTCAAAAATTTGAAGCCTCGCAATGCTGTATTTTGCCACACGATGCAAGGCTCTCCTCCGCCTCACGATGAGCGAGCGCCTTTGACTCTCATTGCAGGACTCTCTCCCCTCTACTTTACAGGCCTCATTTTTGCTAGGTGGGTTATGATGCTCCTCTACAGGATGCATTCATAACCCACCTCACTTTAATATACCTTTAACATACTTGGGAGTGATATTTTGAGTAGTAGCAGGGTAACAGCATAATATGTCTAACAATGATCCTTAAATGACAGCTGAAGTGCCCTTTTTAGGGTAAGTTATTTTGAAGAATATTACTTGATCATGTGCAGAGCCTTTCATTTTTAACCATTTGTTTCTAATGTAGCCTTAATGGAAGCAGACATCTTACCTTTGCTCCTACCACCATAGAGGGATGTGAGAAACAGTAGATTCAGATAAAATCTCTATTAAGTTCTGTTGAAAGACTGATGCAGGGCCTGACTGGACTGTTCTGTTTTACACTATGGTCTGGTCCTGGAATGGCAAGAAGTTACCCTGTTTATTTTTATAGTTATGTATTTTGTATTGTTTATGGTTAAAATTACATATATAGATTGTATGTATTTTGATTATGTTACCGTGTGGTTATCTGGTGATGACTCACTCAGCCACACCTAAATAAATAAAGGGAGTCTTGGGCAGATAAACAGATTGTTTATAGTGGATGTATTACCAGGATAGTTTAAGGGCCTGATGTCATTAGATGTACTGGGTTTCCCAGTAAGCAGGGGCAGCCTATTGCTAATTGGTCTCTTCTATGTACCTAAGCATGGGGCTTACTGTGATTGGCCAGCCTGTGGCTAAAAACTGTATATATGTTGCTAGTTCTGATTAAAGGATGCGTCCTGCTTTTTCCACATAAACAAAGTGTGGAACTATTTATTGTGTGCCTGTATCCTCTGCACATATTCTTGGGCGTGGTCCCTATCCTGAAACCATCTTCTGTGCCAGAGATAGTAAGAACTACATGGTCCTTCTGGGGTAGGCTTGAACTAGGTTCTTGTCAAGCCCCATTGAAGAAGCAGATTGTGACAGGCACTTTGACTTGACATAAGGACTGCATGTAGAATACGCCCCAGTAAGATTACCTCAAGCTACTGGCAGACTAGCAATCCAGTGGCTCTCAATCTTTTTAATCTGGGGATTGACTGGTTACTTTCTAGTGCTGATGAAGACCGCCATTGCAATCCAGTACATTTTTAACAGGAACACATGGCACCTTTTTTTAGTTTGCCGATACGTTTTTCAATATTCTGTAACTGTGACTAATAGTAGTTAGGTTTTCCTCATCCATCTTTTTTCCCTGAGGACTGACCGATAACGTGTAAAGGAGCAGCACCGGTTCTGGGACTGGCTATAGGAACCACTGCTTTAAATTATATTTATTCTGGTGAGACTTTTATATCTTTTCTAAATAACTTTTTTTTGGTTCTATTGCCTCATGACTGCGTGCTGTGTCATTTTGAAACATTCATCCTTCTGTGCCTTTATTAGCTTTATTTAATGTTTATCCCATATCTTCCAACTGTACATATGGTAGTGGGCGATATATTTTATTGGATCAACTGAAAGTCCTAAGACATTGATAGGATTGTGGTAATCCTTCATGATCAGTGTATTTCTAGTTTATGTGAATCAGAATTCCTCCTACTCATTTATGTCTTACATACTCCTATATAGTTGGAGGTTAATTGAACGATCAAAAGAGAGAGTTATTTTAAAAAGTCCAGATCAATAGTAACATTTAGTTTCTCAACTGGTCAGTGTCCTTCCAATGCCGTTTCTGCACTCACAATAGGATTTTATTATATTATGATAATTAATCTTCAGCTCTTAAAAAACAACAACAGACTGAACCATAAAACAGTTATCTTTATTAATTCAACTAATTTGGCTAATTTATACAAAGAAGGTTCAATAGAATAATTAAAGTATTATCAGCAATCATAACTTTTATTTACTTGAAAAATTAGAAAAACAATCAAAACCATGGCTTCCACCAGTATAATATACCTGCATATGATGGTTATAAACAAAAGACTGTATAGGTAGTTATATATATATATATATATATATATATATATATATATATATATATATATATATATATATATATATATATATATAGTAAATAGTATGTATGTGTTCACATTTGTACGTCTAAAACAAGTTAAAAATCTTGTTTCATGCCTAGAATTCCAAGAAATACAGTTATTACACTGCATTCTGGGAAGCTTGTCAGGGACATGCAAATGTGCCCACAAAGGCTTGCAATCCATAACCATTCCAAACATGGCTTTCCTTAAGCATTACATATTATGCGTTACACAGCTTTGGGCAAAGCTCAGGTTGGATTATGCACAAGCTAAGAATCCCACCCACGTACAGCTGTTTCAAAGTTACTGTAGCCGGTTCCTAGCTTGTGTAGTGGATTTTTTTGAGGAGGTACTTCACCACAACAATCATTTAATTTATGGTGGGCAAAAGAGCGATAGAACCCTCTACTTTACAGCAGTACAGTAAATAAATTCACTAAATATATGTGTATATATAACTTTATTTGTTTCTTTAATAAAGCATACTTTAAATATTTTACCTCACTTGTCATTTAAGTACTTAGCATAATATTTCCAAGAAAGCCAAAGACGATCGTCTCCCCAGAACAGTTGTGTTCTAGTTTTCAGCCCCCCCTGGAGGAGCTTATTTTCCTTAAATTAATTATTCGCCCACACTGTGCGCAGAAATTAATAATAAACCGAAAATCCTGTGGCTGCTGAATTCTGGGATACGATTTCCTTAGTTACACAAGACCTGCCCCATGTTGGATGGATCAAGCAGCAAATACCAGCCAATTTCTTTGCTGTAGAGCAAAGGCCCCAGATGTTCCTCAGAGATTTGGTTCTGTTGCTGGGAAACAAACCCAGCTGCTGCAATTTCCACTGGAATGTTGGACATTAAATTCCTTTTTATTTTCAGTAAAAATCTTATAAGCGGTGCAGAAACAGCAAATTTAAAGGTGCAGTTATTCATCAGCATATCTTCCCAGATTATTACAGTAGATAATAAAACAGAAAATCCAACTCTGTGAATCCTCATTTCATCTTATACAGAATAGTGAAATTGTGTTCATCATAATAGATATAGTAGGGGTCTCAAATATTACATTGGTTAAAACTATACATAACAAATATGTTATCAATTGAATGTTATATATATATATATTTTTTAAATGCATTCTCTTACAGGAAAGGCTCATTGAACTTAAGTTGAAAGTTGCAGTTTTTCTGAACCACCCACCAAGACTTTTTAGGAGACCATTGCTAATGATTGCTAATTTCCTTTGGTGCTTTGGGTCTATTTTCATGTTAAAATGAAAAGACTGAGCTTGCTCTCACCCCAGGAAGTTCTTGGTTAAAAAAGCAATTATTACTACCTATAGCTTTAACTTATGCCATGTGTCCCTTTAAAGGGGCACTTTGTGTTGTCATTCAGTCGAGTCAGACTCTACGTGACCTTATGGACCTCAGCATTGTTCTAATCCATAAGGTTTTCATGGCAAAGATACTGGAGTGGGTTGCCAGATCCTTCTCTAGTGGACCATTATTTGTCTGACCTCTCTGATATGACCTGCCCATCGTGGGTGAACCAATATGGTATAGCTCACAGCTTCATTGATGTACACAAGCCCCTTCACCATGACATGGTAGCTATCCAGAAGTGGAAAGGGCACCTCCACCATTAAATACACAATCATAATCTTGTAGTATAGTTAAAAAATTGGCTTTCCGATACATTTTTTTTCTCATTTGTTTCTACAATTTAGCACACATTTTATGTCTTCTACACTTTTTCTTTGTATTCTCTCTAGTGATCATTTACATTTTTTAGACATAATTAAAAAATGAATATGTACATTATAGCAAAGATAAACCCTTACAGCCTTATTAAATTGCGATGCGGCCAATTGAATAGGGCTCTATATAGCATTTTTTTACAGAAGTTTTTAGTTAGTGAACTTCTATCCAAAAGCAAGGTCTTCACTAACTGCTCTGTGCTTATATAGAGCCCGATCCAATTGGCCGAATCACAATTTAATAAGGCTGTTAATGTGTTCTGATTTACTTATCTGATAAACATGCAAAGGCTTGGATTTAGCAGCCAATCTTTGCCCATAACATTGCAGCCTCTTAGTGATGGGAATATTTGGATAACAACAAAAGCAAAATATTAACTAAAGACGTTATTTATTTTGACTGTTTTATTGCCATTGCTTTTTGTTAAACTGACCTGACACCAAGTAATGAATCTTGGCCCAGATTCTATTTTATCCAGTCCCATTGAAAGACCTTCCATAAAGCAATGCAACTTATAATGTAATCAGCTGAACCCACAAAGGACTGCGCCTTACTATATGTAAGCAAACAGAGCAATGACAGCCCACAGTAGCAAATTATTGCATATAATAGAGTATAATAGTAAGTGCTCTTTATTGATATACTTAAAATACTCTATCTGTTGTCAAGGCTAGTCCTTCAATAGAATATAAATGTTCAGCGCCGGTCAAGTCTTTGCATGTAGCAACAGAAATATTTATGACAAGATGGCTTTGAAGAACCCATAGTAAAGAACTGTATATGAAAAACACCTCTATCAATATAGGGGGGGGGGGGGGGGGGTATCTTAACATTTAAACATTTTTGCTAATGGCTCTTCCAAACAAGTAAAACCAGCTTAAATATTTCCAAACAATTTCCTTAGTGCAGTTGATATGAAATGTGTATGTATTATACTCTCCATGTCATAGCAAGCGCGTGTCTGGTAATGTAAACTTAATTTACTGGCAGAATGGATCTATATCTTGCACATGCGGTTCAAAGGCAAAGTCCTTAATAGGAAACGTGTGCTTTCTGTTTCAGATTCCATATCTGCAAATCTAAAACAAGTATTGGGAGGTGTGGCAAGCGCTGCTTTTATGCACTGGGCCACATACGTTTCACATTTATAGTATGATTTGTTTTAAATAACTTAACTTTATGATTGGATTGGTTTTAGAACATTAAAATAAAAAACAATTGGCAACCTTAAATGTGTTTAAGATCTTTTAGTTCTATTAAAAGGCTTTCTTCAATCTTGTATAACAATAATAAGATTAAATGAAATGAAATCTCAATATAGTGTAACCATTGGTGTAGAAAATCTTCGGGGGGGGGGGGGGTAAAAATAGCACACAACTGCTTCTCGATACATAAACACACACATTGAAAAATCTGGTCCCGTCCCCCCCAGTTCCTACACCCATTTGTATAACCTCTAGTCTATCCCAGCAAGCAGTAATGAATGTCCAATATAGACACCCTCCAAAATGTATTTTACTCTCATGATTTACGCACAAAATTACTAGTTGGTTATATGCTTCAAAACAAGTAATATTCTCCAAAACTGCAGATGCCCTTTAATGGGACTCCTACAATCCTTTCCTGTGAAGTCACAGCTGCCATACTTTACTTTGACAAAACTTTTTGAAAACAAACTTGTTTTTCTCATCTTTTTTACTTGTTTTGATATTCATACCAGGAAAAGAACCATATGTAGCAATATAAAAAATGCTGGCGGAGTGTTATATTTATTTGGCATTTCTTTACATAAAACATCTGTTTTTGAAATCAGACTGATCCCGGGTCCTGTTTATTGCCAGGGCTGTTTTCTTTAGCGTCTCTGATTATAGATCACTATAGAAGGAGAACAGTAGTAAATCTTGAAGACTCATCTTTTTCCAGTGTGTTTGCGATCCAGAAATAAGGCTTAGGATGTTACTCTGCTGAATGCTTTCTGACTTTCATTACTAGTTGTTGTGTATTTCTTTCTTCATTTGTGTCTTTATTATTCCATGCAATTTGTTTAGTTGATCATAAGATTAAATATTCTTTTGCATGTTTTTAGTTCCCTTTACTGGTACTGTTTTCAATATATTATCTAAATCTAGTATTCTGGGCCTAATCTTTCTTACTTTGCAATGGACATAAATAATTATTTCAAGACTTCAGTTTCCAACTTAATTAGATTTCTTCTGGTTCTTTTTGAAATATTACCAAAGCACATTTTTTATACTATGCTCTTTTGAAGACCTGGACTATAGTAAAAGTTATATGTATAATTAACTAAAGATGCAGATGGGATCTTCATGCCATACTTCTTGAAATGCTGTCAAATTATAATATATGTAATTTACAGTAGGATTAAATAAGTCATAGATGCAAGTAAAGCAGGGGCTACACATAGTAAAGCATAATTTCACAGAATAGTTACTCCAGTGTCTGTATATATTTTTTTTATTTGCCACAAACATTATTCTGATTATAAAAACAAGTTATACAGAGCGTTGTGTGAAATGGGATTCAGCGATCCATTCATTCTCTTTAGTGGCTCTTGCCTTCTTAATAAATATATGCTTAGGAAATGGTTGTTTCGGTTGTGCAATGCTGGACTCGGGAACTATGTAATGATTATTGTGTTGGGGTGGTGGAGCATATGGCGATTGATCACACGTCTGACCTCTAACACACAGTTAAAATGTGGGACAGAGAGGTCAAAGCTTCAACTCATCTGAAACGTAGGAGGCAGCCAAGTTAGTTAAGACTGTCCAACATTTTTAGGAGCTAAAATATGGATTATATATAGAAATATTAATATAGAATGCAAGGACACTGAGAAGGTGCTTACTCTGTATCAGGGCTTGTCAAATCCTTGGTGCCAGGGAGACATGTCTCCTAGATTTTGTCTTCTGTCTCTATCTTTTTGGGGTATTCGACACATAACTGTAAACACACCCTAGACTTTTTTTGTCAGTCAATGCTTTTTATATAGGTTTGGCCTTAAAAGACCCTTGAAGTCCAGATTAGTACTATGGCCTTTTAACAAAACATAGTTAAACGTAGACAGCCATTGGATTTTTTTTTACATTCGTAAACTGCACTGCTTTGTAGATCCTGTTATAAGCTTTTCTATATTGGTTTTGAAACTCTCAAGATTTTATCTGCATTTGGGATTTTTTTTTTTGCGTCGTTCAGTCATTTCCGACTCTCTGTGACCTCATGGATCGTAACACCAGGTCCATGGTCATGCTGACCCATTTGTTTTCATTGCAGAGATACTGGAGTGGCTTGCCAGTTCCTTCTCCAGTCGGCCATAGCGTACAGCTCCTTCTATTCCTATGTGGTTGCTCACCTAAGTACTGACCAGGCCCAGCCCTTCTTGGTTTCAGGGCTGTGTGACCACTTGGTTCCCTGACTGGAATCAAATTCATGTTGCAGTGGTGAAAGCACCAAATCCTATCCACTGGACCACCAGGGAACCCCTGCATGAATTTAGGGTACATGGGGACAAATCAGGTTAGGAAAATAAAAACAAAAGAAATGTTTCCCCCACTAAAGCATAATTTCATATATTGTTTATTAAATTAAATGATTTATTTTTTTACTTTCTAAAACATTTCCTCCCATTATCCAATCAAGATATTCAAAAATGTATACTATAAAACTACTGAAGGGATGACAACCATTTCTGGAGTGTATTCTCTCTACAACATTTAGGACAGTAGTGAAGAACAGACATCTTCTTTAGATTGTAAGTCTGTGAGTTTCAATCCTGCGCGGTGCTTTAGGGAAAGCGCTATGGACACCAGATCCAAGCTCAAAGACAGGGCCACCCATTCATTGCAATGTGTGAATCTTGAATTTTTCCTTTGCCTGGAACTTAACTTATTTATAGCGCTACGGAATATGTTGGCGCGTTACAAATAAACGATAATAATAATCTTATGCAGAGCCTAAATGGATGAACAATGCTCCTGTCATAGAAATATTGCTTTTCCGAGGCCCAAAAAATCGCATTCACCCAAACATAATAAAACATTTCTAATAAACGTTTTAATTGAATATGCCATTCATATTCTCCCGGTGTGTTACTTCTAATGCATATTAGTAATGGCAGAGTCCCTTTTTAAATGTGTTTTCCCAAGGCACCAACCAGCTTTGTCTCCCAGACCTGACCATCCGTACTCCAGCTATGCCTCTCAGTAGATGGTGCAGCATCCACGCGTCTGCTCATGATTTCACTGCAGTGGAACGCAGATCTGACACATTAAATCCGCACAACAGATCCTTTGTCAGGGAGCATTCCAGAAGATGACCGTTTGGGTTTGTATTGTCCTTACAGCCTTCAAATGAAACCACTCGTGGTGTCTGTAGCACGTTCATTAGAATATCCAATTAAGCATGTCAGTAAATAAATAGTTAAATAGTGCAGTATGATAAAAGGGTAACGTGTGAGTTATGTAGGGGTCAACAAAATTGTATCAGGAAAGGAGTAGATTTTATTATGTTTTTCAATAATTATTTGAAAATGTTTCTTTGGTTTTACATTTTCTTGTGTGCTTCATCTCTTTCTGTCTGCTTTGCTGTAAAGTTATTATCGTGGGTGGAGGAAACCAGTCACGTTATGATGATGGTGCAGAGTCTAGCATGGAATATATGATTTATTTAATCCAATGGGGAACGATAACACAGTTCTTGTAGGCGACAGACATTGATAATTATTAAAAATGTAAACTAAAATTCAATAAAAATATACACAAGGAATAGACTTTCATAAAATGTCCTATGCACTGTATGCATTTTATACATCCCAAAAAAGAATCTCTACTTGATGTTTATTAACACAAAACAAGCTTTTATTGGAGAAGATGCCTGATCTGTTGGCACATCTGCAGTTAGATAATGTTATTGGAGGTGTAGCAGCAATCAACCACAATCAGATATAAACATTTGCACTGTATTTTGTTTGTGCTATCGGTTGAATCTTGCCCTAGGGAGGGGTGCAACCTTTTATAAAAGTACTAGGAAATTGCCTGTCAAAAATGACAGGAATAAAATTGTAAGACTGGCAATGCTGTTTGCCACACAATGTGAGGCTTTCGCTCCTCTGAGCACCATTTGCGTGGCGCACACTGACAGCAGTTGGTTTTATTTTGAATGTCCTGTGTGCCTGGCGTTGTTCGTGTAAGTGTTACTGTCTTCAGCGTTGTGTATTTTGTAAGTTCTACATACCTGGCATTGCTGAGCCTCATTTTTATCCTGTTTCTGAATTTTTACGTTTTTTCGGCCACCATTTTTTCCCTCGCTTAGCCGATATTTGAGCGTAGAAAAACACAAAATATGGCTCCAATTAGTTTGCAACTTCACACCCAGGCTTCCTGGCTCTCCCCCTGTGCTGTGTGTGAGAATGTTATTATTATTTTTTTTATGTTTTTGTTTGTTTTTAGGTGTTTTCGAGTTACGCGTTTGAACCAACTGTGTGACTTGCGATCATTGCAGCCTAAGTCCTGCGTGCATCAACTGCTCGCCTCGAGCAGCCTAAGTCATGTGTGTGTCAACGCCTCACTTCGCATGGCTCGCAGTTGCATCCCTTTCAATGCGAGGGACGCTAAAGCGTCACCAACATCGCAAGCATTCCCAACACTGACAACTATATATGTGATATAAAAGGAACCATAAGGTGCATTGCATTTACAGCCAAGGGATTATAGAAACAGTAGGCCAGGTATGTTTCAGCAAAAAAGTGTGAAGGTGTAGGGATGAAGTATATAGTAGCCTTCTCTGAAAAGATGATTTTTTAAATGATTTCAGGAAAATATAAGCAAGTCTGACGAAGCACGGTAGGGTATACTAAGGAGTGGTGGAAGCACAGGGAAAGGTCTGAAGCTGGTAAAGGAGAATAAGGAGATGGACACAGTAGAGGGGGCAGGAAGATTAAGCAACAGTTATTTCACAGATGATAAATCCATACAGGAAGATGTATCCGATACATTGGTTTACATGTCATGACCTTACTCTATACTGAAGATTACCATCTGTTATCACATTCCATTTCTTTTTGGTATTTTCACTCTACTGACTCTACAAGGAGTTTGTCCCTTGATTTCTCTGCTTTTCAGTCTGACTTTGTCACATTTCATGTAATACATCTCAATATCTATTACGTAATTATTCTGATTACTGTAGATACTCTAATATAGCGCCACCCGAATATACAGCGAGGGTTATGAATTTGGTAGGTGAATGGGTAGAAAGTGCAAGACGTGAATATAACACGAGGGTTAACATTTACGGAATTGTAGAAAAATTATGTGCTGAATCCGGTTCCAAAAGCGCCACAAATGGTGCTTAAATGCAATAATATTCAATATAACAAGTAAATACAACAGAATATTATGGCTAATGTCACGTTCATATACATCACATATATAGTTGTATGTAACACACAGCACAGGAGGAGAGCCAGGAAGGTTGTGAGTGAGGTTGCAAGCAAATTTTACCCATATTTGCAATTTTTCGGCAATCGAAAATCGGCTAAGAGGAAAAAACGTAAAAAATCTGAAACAGGATGAAAACGAAGCTGAGCAAAGCCAGGAATGCGGGACTTAGAAAATACACAACGACAAAGACAGTAACACATGATTAATGCCAGGAACACTGGACTTTAAAAATAAAACCAACGGCAGTCAGCGCGCGCCATGCAAACAATCAGCAGACATACAGAGGAGAAAGACACAGGGAAGGGACAGAGGGGGGGTGGAAAGAGACACGTGGCATTCCCAAGCACTAAACTTGCAGGTTAACGAACCCTGCAATGAGTGGCCTGTATAGTAGGTGGGAGGAAAGGCTCGCAATGAGCAGCGAAGGCGTTCATTGCGAGTCACGTGATGAGCGGCAAAGTTGCTGATCGCGTGGCTCGCGATGATCACCACGAGTGGGAGAAGCTTGCAATGAGCACCAAAGGCGTTCATTGCGAGCCCAATGATGAGGGCCAAAGGCGTTTATTGTGGGGCTCGCGATGAGCGCCGAAGGTAATCATTGCAAAGCAGGAAAGTTGAAGTACACGGGGATAGAGTACACGAAGGTGCTCAGCGTGGTGCTCGCGATGAGCACCAAGGGTGCTCAGAGGAGCAAAAGCCTCACATTGTGTGGCAAATAGCATTGCCAGCCTTACAATGTTATTACCATCATTTTTGACAGGCAAGTAGCTAGTATATGATATGTACTGTATGCTTGAGACCTCCACTCCCATTCCCACCCGCTCCCGCAGGACTCACAACACAATGGCCGCAGCCTGTGGTAAATGCAGCACCCAGTGCACTGGCTGCAGCAGCAGGATGCACTATAATAAAGACATGACAGCAAGGAGCCATTTGTTCCAGCATCGGTGGGAAGACTATAAACTTCAGTCTACAATAAGAACTGCAGGGAACCAGTTTACCAGAATTCAGAACAGCTGTATCTCGAATATATCGCAATCCTTTAATCATTGGTTAAAAATGGGAACATAAAAAACTAGTGATATACCCGAGTATCTACAGTACCTTTTGATGAACACATTCTATAGCACCTCAAGCTAAGTACATACAAAATCCAGAGCCCATAACATACTATGCCGTTGAACACACCATTACTTGATAACACTTATATCTATGTAAAATGTTTATTTAGTTGTGTATATGGATGGAACAATACAAATCAAAGATAGTAACGCATCACCACCTAATCATCTACATTCTATATAAGCTGTGGGAATGAAGTTCCAGGACGTAGACACGTTTGCATATGGAAGACGAAAGTCGCCAATTAGAAGAGATGCCTTACGTATTTTGTCTCAAAACTCAGGTTTGCTGTAATTAACAGTTCTCGGTTCCCCTCTCTAAATATAAACACCTTAAGCTTCACAGGACTAATCGTTTCCCCTCTCTATATATAAACACCTTAAGCTTCACAGGACTATGTACAACTACATCTTGTATGCAACTTTTGGATATGTACATGTGTTTTATATTTAACCACTCACAAAATAAGAAGAAAATGCTATATACATCAAAAAGTACAGGTCCTAGAAATGAGCTATATTGTGTGCACCGCCTTGTGATCTGTCAGGGCTTTCTCTAATTAAATAAATCTGAATGTTTTTATGAAAACCACAGGCGCTCATACTCTCCATTTAGTTTTGGCCTGTCTTGGCCTCATCTAGAGTCTTTGCAGTTAGCTATTTGGGCTGTAAATCCCTCATATGAAATTCTGTGCGTACAAATGGGATTGTTTATATTTAATGATTGTGAAACCCAGAATATTATTACCTGTTTTTGGTAAAGATCAGTTCATCACCTTTTATGTTTTTTGAGAATTCACTATTTAATTTGGCCTTAAAAAGGATAATTTCAGAGAGAGGATCTTTGTCAGTAATATATGCTTAAAATACCTGACTTTCAGCTAAATTATGTAAAAATGTCACTAAAAATCTTAAATAACAAGTCGTTTATTTATACTTATATTTTTCTGCAATAACTGGGAACTTTGCTGTGTCACTAAAGCGCCCTTATTGTTAATTATATGAAAAAATATAATGGTTTTACAGTGTTCTAGCATAAGGAAATACAAACTAGTCCTTGGGAAAATAATCTCCAAGTATGGCCAGGGTCACCAAATGCATTCTATTACCTGGCCTTGTGTCGAGGACAATTTGTGGAATTAGCTACACGAAAGAATAATAAATAATTTTACTGGCAGTCACGAAGATTTGTGATCCTGGAACATCCCAGTTGAGCTCTGCTCAATTATTTAAAGTAAAAAAATAAAATAATGAGATGGTTTAACCCTTTTTCTATCAGCAGAGCCCTATATCGCATCACTCTGCTGAAGATTTAAAGCCACTTATTGTTACAAATCCATCCGGTGATGGAAAGGGAATATTACCTGCTGCTCCATCAAACCTTATTTATTTTACAGGGAATGACCTCTCTTGAGTAAAAGGATTAGTGACCTTCTCTTTGATTGATGGAATCCACCATTTATTGTACACAAAACACTCTGGGGACACTTTGAGACTAGTAATGTCCAATCTAGAAGATATATAACACACAAAGAATGAGTTGATATCTAATCTATTCATTATATTGAAATAAATCATCTCTATTTGAAGAGTATTTTAAATATCCAGCCATGAAATTGAAATATTCTTATCTTCGTCATGTTTATTATGTTAGTATTTTATTGTAAATACTTCCCCTTTCATGGTGTTCACATGGTAACTTTAGCTGTATATGAATCTATATTATTATTTAGTTGCTTCATAATACCACAAAGCTCCTCTGGAATTCTTCATGGAAGAGTCTAAGAAACTGGTTTCATTCAGATAAAGTATTTAAAGGGACACAAACATGAAGCGAAGCAGTCAATATTTAAATAGATATCATACAGAAAAGCATTGGTTAAAGCTGGAAGAACATCTAAAAAACAAATGACTGCAATGTTGTTTTCACCAAACCTAAATCCAGAAATTTCCTAATTTTCAAGACATTTATTGTTTGTCGGAAATGAAATCCCTAAAACTTTGCCAAATAACAAGTTCAGTTTATTTTTCACGACCTCTCTTGTTTTTTCTTTCACAAGAACCCAAATGGTAGAGAATTTTTTTATTTGTTAAATTTTGTGCTGAGCAGGCATTATAATAGGGTTCCCTGGTGGTCCAGTGGTTAGGAGTAGGTGCTTTTACTGCTGTGACCTGAGTTCAATTCCAGCCAGGGAACCAAGAGGTCACACGACCCTGAAGCCATGCAGGGTTGGGCTTGGTCAGTAGTTGGACCACCTAGGAATACCAGGAGCTGTATGATGTGGCCCACGGGAGAAGGACTGGCAACCCACTCTAGTATCTCTGTCATACCAAATGGATCGGCATGGTGTGTTGCGGTCCATGTGGTGATGTAGAGTCAGACACAACTGAACGACACAAACACACACAGGCATCATAATATTCTTCATGATGTCTATCAATACAACCAACTTATTTTTGTCATTTATCTGTAGTTTTTTTTTTGTTGCAAGAATTTGATCCTATAACGAACACAGTAAATGTTCCTGAGGGGGGTCATGCCTGGGTAACAGCCAAGTACTTCTCATGTACAGCATAGTGCAACCCTTATGATAAGCATTTCTTTGAAAATCAAGCATGTAAAGTCCAAACACCTTTGATCGCAAATTAATTGTATGTGTGAGGAGATGATTAAATGAATAGTAATATATATGTAGTATTGTTTCTATGCATAATAATCAACTTGCAGTTTAATCTTTTGTCAAATATCTTTATAAGTTGTTTCTTATGAGCTGCATGTTTATGTAGTTATATTGACATGTATTCTATCTGTATTTCCTGTAAGTTTCAATGATGTTTACATACATTTTAATTAACATTTTTCATACAAACAAAAAACAGTTTTTGTAAAGTTTGATGCATAATCTCTTAAATGCTTGTAAAGAAAAACAATTGTTATAAATTTGCTGTTAAAACATACTAGATCAGGCAATCAAGGCTTTTAGTTTTTGTTTCTGTGAATATTCTAAACCAGTGGTACCAAACCAATCACCAGGCAGTCTAGAATTGGAGATAATGCAGGTTGTGAAGAACCAGACAAATCCTTATTAGGTGTCAATAAATAGTGAGTATATATTGATATCTTGGTTCCCTTGTGGTCCAGTGGTTAGGATTTGGTGCTTTCACCCTCGTGACCTGGGTTCAATTCCAAGTCAGGGAACCAAGAGGTCACACCATCTTGAAGCCAAGCAGGGTTGGGCCGGGTGAGTACCTAAGAATACCAGGAGTTTGCCACTCTCAGTTATAGGTTTGTCCATTAGGGTATGGATACCAATATATACTAATAAAGGGTTCCCTGGTTGTCCAGTGGTTAGGATTTGGTGCTTTTACCCTCGTGACCTGCGTTCAATTCCAAGTCAGGGAACCAAGAGGTCACACCACCCTGAAGCCAAGCAGGGTTGGGCCTGGTTAGTACTTGGATGGGAGACCACCGAGGAATACCCGGAGCTGTGTGCTGTGGCCCACTGGAGAAGGAACTGGCAACCCACTCCAATATCTCTCCCATCAATACCAAGTGGATCTGCATGACCATGGACATACATATGTGCCTGATGTGTTACGGTCCATGATGTCACAGAGAGTCGCAAAAAAAAAAGATAGATGTATGTGGAATAACAAGACATATATTCAGCACTGTGTATATAACAATCCCAGTTTCCCAATAACGTGACAGATAACCAGTTTTTCTGTATTATACTTCACCTATTTCTGCCTTGATGTCTAATACAGAATATCAGGTTATCTGCCAGTAACTGGTGTCCTTTTTAGAACTTTTCCTGATGTTGAGAGCCATTTATATTCTGTTTTGCTATTTCATTTCCAGCATATTACATTTTCATTAAGAGTCTCAAAGAAAGGCACATGGTTTATTATTGATGATGTGTCCACTCAGTGTAAGCTGTGTCTGCCAGAAGGGAAGCCATTAATAGTCAGGATGGAGATGAAAGCTGAGTTTACTCTGACTCTGTTTATTAATATTTAGGCAATGTAAACAAGCCATATCCATGTAGACAGGGGGTGCAAGCTGTGAGGTTTTCGGTGTCCGCCACCTTGTTGTTCTGATGGTCCTGGAGCGGAGAGGCTCTTTGGTCAGTCCAGTTTTGTCGTCCATACACTTTCTCAATGGACACCACAAATGTGCTCACAACTCGCAGTGTGTGACCAAAATATTAATGAATAGTCTGTCCTTTTGGTCACGTCTTTCCAGCAGCTCCTGGCAGTAAGCAATGAGGATATGTCAGGGGGACCTGCTTTGTCGAGTTATAAATCTGCCAATGATTTGCTCGTTCTAAATTAGCTTTTTATTTAATTAAAATGTATTTCAGATACGTTTGCAGATGACAGGGGAGTATATTTGTGCAAGTTGGCAAAATAGGAAATTTTTATCGGTCCATGCAAAGCTGTACAAAATTAAATTAAATATTTACACGTACAACTAGTATAATATATGTGTAGTATTTGGCATGTTCTTGTTCGTAAATTATTTTTTTAATCACAGAATATTATTCCTCTTCACTAGCAAAATTCTCTCCATAGATACTAATAATACTGACATGTTATGATTGGCATTATCAGGTTGTGATAGGCATTATCAGTCAAATATCAGCTGTACAAAATTTAATGAAATGTGTACATGAATAACTAGTATAATATACAGTATTAACCAGAGATCTCAAGCAACCAGATACAAATTGAATACTGTACTTTAAATAAAAATTTTTTTTTACATGGCTCAACAAATGCCAGGAGCCAGGCTGCCATGCCACAAAATGCTTACAGACACCTACATTGCATCCACTGTACGTCTCTGCAATTCAGTGTTACCTGGAAGCAGACAGACATGAGCCTGGGCAGTGTTGGCGTTACATTCTCTGGGGTCAGCACCGCACCCAAGCCGAACGTACCTGTGTGTAAGTGAGGAGTGAAAGCTGCAGCAGAGCATCCTATGTGCAGCTCATCTAGGCCTCTTTATCTATCATAGAATATTATTTATCTTCACTAGCCAAATTCTGTACTAAGATACTAATAATAATGACATGTTGTGATTGGTGATGAGTTTGAATGAGGTGGGAGATAATGAAAGTGGTTATTACATTGTTGATTAGTGCTGTTTGTATGGGCACTAGTAAAACCAAACTACCCTGCTAACTAGCAAACTAGCTTCTAATACACTGGTGGGGAGCAGACCACCTGGGGTTTGTATGCTAGCTTCAGGCACTTCTCATGTGACCCCCAGCCTCTTTTCTGAAGTGGGAGAGCATGCTCCCCTTTAACAATACATAGTCCATGATATCTCTTTAAAATGAACAAATAATACCCAGTAGTACATAAAATACTTCTTATTACCTATCCCTCTATTACCAGTTAACTCCTTTCCTATAGACTGTGTGTCCTCAACATGCTGCTGAGACACAGTCTGTGATTGGCTGGTACATTGAGTACTATAGAAACTTTGCATGCATGAGCTACAGTGGGCGGACCTTTGCATGTCACTTTAATTATAGTTTACTACATTTTTAGGAGGCTGTGAGATATGTAAGGAGCAAGGCAATAATGTTTTTAGGAGCCAGTGAATGGCCGGCTACATGTACACTATCTCTGCAGAGGAATGACCAATTAGGACCCACAAGTAAAAGATTAGAAGCTCTGACTCCTGCACTAAATCACAATGTCTACCATGCAAACACATTGCCATTTGAAAAAAATACCTAAACAAACAGCATTGCAGGTTTTCAGTGTTAATGTGTTTTATTTAAGGGCGTGCTCATTGTGTTCGGTGACATTTATTGCCTGTTCTAGCTCTGAAACGGCTATTTTACAGTTCTACAGTAAAACAAACATCTGTCCCTGTGACCACACTTTGGGGTGGGAGCAACACGAGGGCAAAGAACACGGGGCAAGTCAATATGTAATCTACCAATGTAGCTGTACAAATATTAGTGTTAACAGAGACATGTTGGATCAGGACGGTTGGCTGACAATCTTCACCAGCCAAAACTTGATATTTCATTTTTGTGGATTAGCTTTTCTTTTGTATAGACTGAGGTTAAGAGGTAAAATTGGTGCTTTATGTATGTAATGAAGTGTTCTGTTAGTGAGTGCTCAAGTGCTGCAGGGCAATATCATAAAGTACTTAATTGTTCTTTCAAACTCTCTTTTAATGTATTACTACTACTAATCATATATCCTTCATTATTTTATAAATAATATGCTATTAAAAAGACACAGCAAAGCAAATTATTTAATTTACAATTAACATCCACATGTAAAACAGAGAAAATTATTATATAAATCAGTTTACAGAAAGTTTAAATACAGATATACATTATGTATTATACCTAGTGATACTTTGAGATTGGTTGAGAACTGGTGAGAAAAAAAGGCATTGTAACTTCAGTCCTGGTTGGTGGAGAACACAAGAATGCATGGGCATATTGTGCCCAATTACTACTCCTTCTACCTCTTGCTATTCCCTAATCATAGGTTTATGTGCATTTATGTATAGCTCAAAGTGTTAGGTACACTTACAGACAGTAATGCCATGACAATTAGGCATTTCTGTGCCTATGTACATATTCTACGGCACTATACTGGCACCAGCAGCCTGGTGCCATCTGGAAATGTGCTGTCCTAGGTCACATTATTACAAACTCGGGCACCTCTTTAGTTATTAACTAAACATATATATATATATATATATATATATATATATATATATATATATATATATATATATATATAGTAAATAAATCATACATCTGTGTTCACATTTGAATGTCTAAAACAAGTTAAAAACCGTGCTTCCAGCACCGAATTCCAAGAAAAACAGTTATTACACTGCATTCTGGGAAGCTGAGCAGGGACATGCAAATGTGCCCACAAATGCCTTGCTCTTCAATCCATAAAAATTTCAAACATGGCTTCATTTAAGATTATGCCCGCTGCATTACACAGCTTTTATGCAAAGCCAAGGTTGGATTTTACACAAGCTGGGAATCCTATCCATGTCCAGTTGTTTCAAGATTACTGACTATCATCATGTTGTGGACCTTGTGGACAATCATTTACTATATGGTGGGCAAAAGAGCGATACAAGCCCTCCATAATATCTATTTAAAAAAAAATATTTGGCTTGTCCCTTTAATGTACATTGAAGAATGATTGAACCTGATTTAATAATCTGTACCATATTTGCCCCAGAAACTACCCTGTGGACTAATTAAGGTTAAATAGAATGGGCAGAATAGATGCGCCTTTTGATTCTTATCTGCTATTGAATCTGTTAAGTGGAACAAAATAATGAAAAAAGGCTGGCAAATTTATAGCAAAATTCTTGTTACTGCTATACAAGAAGAAAGCACGTATATACACATACAACAATTATTGTACATATGTCAATACTCATACAGCCTTCCATGTGTGAGTTGCTAGATCCATGTGTCCCCTCCTGATATATAGCCTATATATATAGGCTACCCTGGTACCTGTGCTTATTGCCAGCTTCGAATTGATATAATGTGCTATTTTAAAGAAAACTCATTGTTCTCTGTATAAACCGCACTCAACACGTTTCTAACAATTTTGTTCTTACTTTACCCGTGTTTTTATTATGATTGAGAGTTGTAGTCCATGCTAAACAAAAGGCCATAAACTCACTTCATATTGATACACACAAATGGGAATGTCACTGTTAAATATTAACTCAATGTATATGTAACTCCTGTTAATACATACGGTAGGTCCTGGCAAGCCAAGGTCATAGATCATGCAGAGGTAAAAAAAATGGAAAACTGCACCTATAGTCGTTCAAGGAAAATGGCACTTGTTTGTGAAGTGTTTACCAAACTAACAACATTAGCAGCTCTGTAAGTCATTGATATAAAAACAGCTTTAGAGGAAATTAGACCTTTTGGAGACTCTGCGTATGAATAGAGGATTTATGTTTGTTCTGTCACTCCCTGAGAGCTGGATCATGGTGTGCTTTTATCTATTATTGTAGGGAGGATTGAGAGAGGAGGATACAGGTCAACATACTTTGTTAGATAAGTAGATTTGCTTAAATTAACACTGCATCGCTTTTCCTCTCCGATCCAGAAGCAGTCTTGCATCCGTTGATGCAAGCATTGCTCTTAAGAAATGTAAACAACCCTCTCTCAAACACGCGCAATCAAAGATGTCTCCAGGATCCAGCACAGGTATCAAAAGTAAACACTAGTTTAATGCATGTTCCCTGATTAAAGGCATATTTAAGTTTCATGGATTCTAAATGTATTTGATAGAGTAGAATAAGTAGTGTATGAAAACCTTTTTTTTATTGAAATACAGCAAAATAAACATTATAGTTACTCCAAAGTTTGCTAAACCTCAGTTTGCAAGCAGTTGATTTTCAGAGTTAACACACCTAGCAATTCCAAGCAAAAATTAGCATAATCTTCATATTTTGTTTTGGCCAATCACAGTCAGCTAATACAGTGTATCAATCTGTGATAATAGTTTGTGCAGGAAAGCATCATGGGATGTGTAGTCCCCTGCACAAGGAAGCAGGAGAAGCCAGAAAAAGCTCTGTAGATGTCTGTATTATGCTGTTGCTGGCTTGAAGGTTAGTAAACTGTTATAATCTGTACTCAAGTGCAGTGTTTCTATTGGTAGGTACCAGGTGCCTATGTAAGCAATATTGTCTAGCACATCAAAATTGTATGTCTAGTTATACATTTATGACATTCAAGGAAATGATTTGTTGCAGACTTTATAAAAAAGAAGCCTTGACAGTGTTGCAAAAGCAGTCTGCACCAGAATTAAAATGACATTTTTGTAACCTTTGCAGCAGTATCCTTTTTAAACATAAACCCTGTTTTATAATGTTATGAAAAAACTATTTGGCAGGGTTTGGGATCAGTTTGGCTTGGCATTGTTTCTGAGGGGAAAAACAATAATTTAGTATAGTAGGGAATTATTGGTCATAATTGTAGGGAGTCAGTTACATTGTGCGGTGAGAGCAACTATACTGAAGAATCTGCTCTATTTATGTGCTTCTTTTATCTGTGATTTGTGCAGAACATTCACAACCTATTGTAATATTTTAGAATAAGATTGAAACAAGTTACTAATAGCAAAATAGCATTTTAAAACTGATGACTGAAAAACCTGAACTCTATAAATAGATAGTGAGGTTAAATAATTTGCTGCAAAATATCCCCTGGTGGTCCAGTGGTTAGGATTCGGTGCTTTCACTGCTGCGACCAGGGTTTAATTCCAGTCAGGGAACCAAGAGGTCACACCACCTGTAGCTATGCAGGATTGGGCCTGGTCAGTATTTGGATGATAGACCACCTAGGAATACCAGGAGCTGTATGCTGTTGCCCACTGGAGAAGGACCTGGCAACCCACGCCAGTATCTCTACCAAGTGGATCAGCATGGTGTGTTGCGGTCCATGAGGTCAAGGAGGGTCGAACACGAATGAGCGACACACACACATTTATTGTACAGTACAAATAAAATATAATAATATCCAAGAAGAAGCTGGGTCCCAATTGGAAGCCTCAAAGGCCATGGTTCTTAATATTTTTTTGACTTAAGGAATTGCAGCAAACTATGTTTAAGTTGGCAACATACAGGTTGGGAGACTCTCCCATTCTCAGTAAGAGCAGGTATTTTTGTTGGGTTCTTTGCGGGTTTTATATACACCATATGGTGTATGCTGAGTTAGTAAAATGTATATTAAACAAAATTATATGTAAGTTTTTCTTTTATCTGCAATAATGTAACTTTTAAATTTGTCTACTAACGACTTCCAAGAGGTTCATGTTGAGTACCACTAAGATGTAATATGGGTTTCCTGACTAGTCCGTTGCTTGTAATTTACTTCTCATTGGAGCATACTATATTATGATTTTAATTTTGTTAAACAGAAACTGATCTCTTCTGATGTGGAGTTTATCCTAGGAACATGGCGATTCATAATATTCTTATTATTATTATCATTTTTTATTATTATGCTTTTGTGCCTACATATTCTCTAGAGCTGTACATGGGTTAAGTACAAATCCAAACCAGTTTTAACAAATTGCAAAAGAATGGAGGGCCCTGTTTTTTTAGCTTAAAATCAAATGTACATAGTACTTTCCTCAAACCCTTGACACAAGATTGAAAACTCACAAACGTAAAGGGTAGGAGTGAGGTAAAGCAGTGATAGATGCAATTTTGCATATTGAGGCTGGATGTGACAATCATCTTTAAACAGATGAGTTGTTAGTGATGTTTTGATGGATTTGAGGGAGGAGGATTGTCTAGTGGTGCGAGGCAAAGAGTTCCAGAGAATAGGGGCAACACAAGAAAAGTCCTGAAGGCGGGAGTGAGAGGAACTGATATGTTATAGATTCCTAAACATAAAAATAAACTGGTATCTCTGCTGTTAATGATTGAGGGGTAAAACTGGTAGCAGAGCTATTAATGATTGAGGGCTACAAAAAGAATCTTAGCAATCTCAATTCCTTAAGTGCACAACCCAAAAACTATCTGGAAAGTCTCACTTTACATATACCACAGTCATGGGCATTCAGGGGCGAGGTCGGATACAGTTGTGACGAACTTGCAACATTACATTTGTTTTCTATGTATGCAAATGAAGTCATTTAGGAAGGAGACGCCAATGGCAAGAAGACTTCAATGACAACATAATGCTGTGTGGGATTAGCATACAATCACATCCTAATGAGAAGATTAAGATATTAAGGAATAATAACATATATACATGTAGCACAATGTTACTGAAAATGATTTGAAAAACAGATTATTCATGCAGAGAGATTTACACTGGAAATCATTTGCTGAGTCATTCCTAACGATGAACTAAATAATTAGTACTTTATTGATGCATAGAAGTTACTGTGCATAAAATGTGGCACTTGATTACAATATCAACAAACTCTTCAGACAATTTAAAATGTGACAGATAATTGAATTTGTATATCTTTTGTGGGAATCAGAATCGCTCTCTTAGTAAAAATCTGTTGTATACAGTTTCATACAACAGATATTAACCTTCCTAGCGGTAAGCCCGGGTTAATCTTCACTTCCTAAATCTGTAACCCCGCGCCACACTTGGGGTTAATGCATGGAGGATGTGCAGAAGGCCCAGTGCTGCCGAGTTTGCCAGGGCCCCCTCAGCACACCATTGCTCATCCCCATCTTTCTCCTCCTCCTCCTCCCCCCTTATCCTTCCCCCCTCTCACCTCTCAAGCCTTCCTCTTAGCCTCCGATCAGCTCCTGCTGCTGATCCTCCTTCTCCTCCTCTATTTCCCCCCTCTCCCCCCTTATCCGCCCGCCTCCATTTCCCCCCTTATCCACCCCCCTTTGCCCCTTATCCTCCTCATACCCCCTTATCCGTCTGTTCCCCCCCCCCCCCCCCTTATTCTCCTGATCCACCTCCCTTATCCTCCTATATGACGGTTCAAGAGACAGGCATAAGACGCGCTGCGGGCCTCCGATCAGTAGCAGGAGCTGATCTCAGGCTAAGAAGAAGAGAGAAGAGAAGGGAGAAGGAGGGAGGGAAGAGGAGGAGGATAAGGGGGGATGAGGGGGGAAGAGAAGGTGAGGGGGAAAGAGGGGGAAGAGGAGGGTGAGGGGGAAAGATGGGGAAGGGGGAAGAGGAAGATGAGGGGGGAAAGGAGGATGAAGAGGGAAAGGATGAGGGGGAAGAGGAGGATGAGGGAAGAAAAGAGGAGGATGAGCGGGAAGAGGAGGATGAGGGGGGAAGGAGGAGGATGAGTGTGAAGAGGAGGATGAGGGGGTAAAGGAGGATGAGGGGAAATATGAGGAGGATAAGGGGGGATGAGGGGGGGAAGAGAAGGATGAGGGGGAAAGATGAGTGTGAGGGGGGAAGAGGGGGGTGAGGGGGAAAGATGGGGAAGGGAGAAGAGGAGGTGGGAAAGGAGGATGAAGCGGGAAAGGAGGAGGATGAGGGAAGAAAGGAGGAGGATGAGGGGGGAACAGGAGGATGAGGGGGAAGGGGGGAAGGAGGAGGATGAGTGGTAAAGGAGGATGAGGGGGAAGATGAGGAGGATAAGGGGGGAGGATCAGGAGAATAAGGGGTGAGGATCAGGAGGATAAGGGGGAAAGGGGGGCGGATAAGGGGGGAAATGGAGGCAGGCAGATAAGGGGGGAGAGGGGGGAAATAGAGGAGGAGAAGGGGAAAGGGAGGAGGAGAGGGGGAAGGGGTATTGGTGTTGGTATTAAGATTCTAAATACTGATAATCATACCGCCAGGCAGTTAAAAGACCAGTGTAGGATGAACATATATATATATATATATACTAACGACTTGCCCGTCAAAAAATTACGGCAATAAGATTGTAAGGCAGGTAATGGGGTTTTGTTGCAACATTAATTTAGTTGGTGTTCCTAGATCCTTGGGCGCTCATTGCCTGCCTCGCGCTGAGCGCCTTTGGGGATGTTGGTTATTTGTGTGCTATGAGCAGCGTTTTTTTGTATGCTAATGAAATAATTAATAAATGAATATACTTTACCTATTTTGAAGTAATATATGCAGGAAACATTGTGTTGAAGAGCTGACAATCTGTGTTCATGGTGGTGCACCATGCAATGTGTGTTTTCACTGTTGGGGAGCTGCTGTGCAAGTCAGCAATGTGTGCAGTGTGTAGTGTAAATAGTGTGCGTTCGCAAGGAAAATCTGTTAGGATAGCTGTGTACTTCTGCATTGTGTAAGTTAGTGTTGTAAAATGGCGCCTGATGTATGTGGTACGCGGCTGTGGCTGATTTTGCATCGTTATTGTTGGACCTCATACGTCTTTTTCGGAAAATCTGTATGTGTTTCGTGGTGTTTTGCGTGTTTAGGGTCCTGTAGCCTCGATTTCTTCGCCGGCCATTTTTTCTCTCGCTTAGGGGATTTTCGGGTGTCTAAACTCTTGAATTTCTACTTAAATTGAGGTGTAACTTCACTTTCAGAGGTTTTGGGTGCCTTCCCTTGTTGTGGGTAAGCGTTTTATGTGTTTGTTGTATGTATTTATTGTGTTTTTAATGTTTTCATGTGCGCAGGTTTCGGGCTCTAAGGTCGTATTTTTGCGAGGTCGTAATGTTTTTTTTTCTAAGACTCGTATTTGTGGATGGTAAGTCCGTAAATTTGTTGGTCAAGGTGGGAGCCTCCACCTCCGCAAATGGGGCCCCTTGCTTCGCGAGGGTCCACATTTGCGGGCCTAAAATCCGCAGTTGCTGGAAAGGAGCGCCTTCGGGGCTCCTTACCAGCAACTGCGGCCCTCGCAAAGCCCTCGCTAGCCCGCAGCGTTAGCAACAACCCGCTTGCTCACAACTATATATGTGATAGTATATAAATTAAATAGTGCATTTGTGCTCCCATTTTAATGACTAAAAATAAATTACAAAAATGTATCTCCTGCTTAGGTTTACCAGAAATACAATTATTGCACTGCACTCTCGGAAATTGGAGGATGGATTATGCATGAGCTTGGACACCAACCCCAGCTGTTTAAATCTTAAAATGGATTCCATCAGTGTGGGTCTGGTTCCTAGCTTGTGTGTTAGATTTTATGGGAAGGCTATTTACCACAGCAATCATTTAGCTTATGGTGGGCAAAAGAGTCATAGAAGTCTCCACTGTACGGTAGAGGACTTCTATCACTCTTTTACCCGCCATAGGCTAAATGGCTAAATGATTGTTGTGAATTATATATATATATATATATATATATATATATATAGATATATAGATATATATATGTAAAATGTGTGTGTGTCTAGGAGCTGGTGCTTCTAAGCATATGCATGGATAGACATCAAATTCCAACACTTCTAATGGTTTATCAAGTCACGCACCCCTCTCCTTCACCCCCATCTCTCTCTTCTGTAGATAAGAGCCTAAGACTCCAAGTTCTGAAGATACGTTCAAGTCAGACTAGAATGAATCTCTATATGGAACTCATGCAATAATACAATGGTGGCAGTTGGGTGCAGGAGATACTTTCTCCGCTCCTACCATGCATTTTATAAAATAGTGAAGTATGAAGGGTTTAAATCACAATCTTTTTAATGCATAGTAAACATTTTTGCACTGCATTGGCTCTTAAATATAAAAGCAATTTTGTTTTGGACCAAAAATGTTGTATATTTAAAAAAAAAAAATATATATATATATATATATTTTGGTTTGTGTTACATGAGAGCTCCAAGAAAATCTGGAAATACAACCCTAAATTAATGTAACAGCCTGGATAATGTTCCCATGCTATTTTTCACATAACTTGTACATCTGCCCTATCCCTCAGCCTCCAGTGCTCTGTCATTGTATCATAAATGGTTTCCTAAGACATACTTTACCATTACGTGTAATTGATAAGGTTGGAATTTTTAAAAGCTGACATAGATAAAGGTGGATGTCAGAGAAAAACATGTTTAATATAATGATGGAGCAATAATAGGCTGAACTTTACAGCCCAGACACATGAATGCGTTTTTTTCTAAATCTTGAAGCATTGCCCAAGACGTCCAATGTCATTTTTATTCCTTGGTTTAATCTGTAACATTTCTTTCTGAATCTATATTGAATCAGTTTTCGGCTTAAATACAGAAATGAAGTAATGGAGGAAGAGGCTCTGGTGCTACAGCTCAGTCCCTACTACCTAAATACCAATGTTGGGCATACACCAGACGACTTGCTATCCCAGCGAGGGGAATGTGTGTAATTTCACATTGAAGTAATTACTCACTGGATTGTAGGGGGCCTGATCCATTACTCAAATGTCATAGAGGAATGTGCACCAAGGTTATGGAAGCCAGCCATACGTGCAATAAGACACTATAGTACCTGGTTATTGGCTAATGTTTACTATTAAATACAATAAAATACTCCTTGAAAGAACTTGACTTAATATTGGGCAGAATGTTTTAGAAATCAGAAAAATATAGATAAATTGACTGTTACATTAAATTGTTCTGTACTGCGGGCATCTATTGCTGCTTGGAGGGAGTTTCTATTACCCAGCATTGTGGTAGCTATTCTATGGAACTGAACTAAGATCTTATCTGCATGAAAGATCCCTCCCACATGACATCTGCTATGAAAAAAGCAAATGTTTACCACAGGTAAAGTTCAATTGAATGTGATAATTGAAAATTAAAGTCTGTATTTGTTTATTTTTACTTTCAAAGAACATTTTGCCCTTTGTTAAGATAAGTTAATAAAAAGAACAAATTGTAGGTGTGATGAGGCCAGTGTAAGATGCTGGTGATTCTCTTAAGCTTGTTTATCATGTTGTTCTTTAGATAAACATGTAAAAAATATTAGTAAAATAAGTTACATTATGCTAGTCTAAAAATATATTACTAGTATCCCCACTGTATCTATGCTTCAGTAGAGGCATTTAGTGGGAATATTGCCTGGAAGGATGTCCCTGTATACATAGTAAAAGTAGTCATTGGGGAGAGTCACTAAGTGTCGCAGGAGTAGGTATATGTGTTGCAGTGCTTTAATGAGATCTATTTCTATAGGGAAAATTGACTTTACAGTCCTTCCTATTATTTTGTAAAATATATCTGACTGAGGGGGTATATACAAGATACTTTTTAGTAAAATTGTGTTAGTGATGTTATCAAAAGACTTTCTAGAAACTAATGGTTGTGTTTATATTACATGTACTTATATTGCCATGCAATTTTTGTGTACCGTCTCATGGTAAAGTGCTTTGCCCATTATGTCTCTGTACAAATAAAAATACACACACACTTATCTCTACATAATATTTCATAGATAATGTGTATTTACAATGCAAAACTACAAAATAGAGCACCAATAAATACCGTTTGCTCAGAGCTGCAGCTTTAAGAAAGAAAATAATAATCATAATAATGTCTCCCCTTATGTCTCCCCTCTTTTGTGTTGGTGTATATTTTTATGTGTTTGTGCGTGTGTGTATGCAAGTATATACACACACATCATGCTTCACAGTGGGGATGGTATTCTTTTCACTGTAGGCCTTGTTGACCCCTCTCCAAACATAGCGCTTATGGTTGTGACCATAAAGCTCTATTTTGGTATTGTCACTCCAAATTACAATGTGCCATAAGCAGTGAGGCGTGTCAAAATGTTGTCAGGTATATTGAAACCAGGCTTTTCTTGTGGCATTGGCACAGTAAAGACTTCTTCCTGGCATCTCGACCATGCAGCTCATTTTTGTTCAAGTATCGCTGTATTGTGCTCCTTGACACAACCACACCGTCTTTTTCCAGAGCAGCCTGTATTTCTCCTGAGGTTACCTGTGGGTTTTTCTTTGTATTCCGAACAATTCTGCTGGCAGTTGTGGCTGAAATCTTTCTTGGTCTACCTGACCTTGGCTTGGTATCAAGAGATCCCCAAATGTTTCACTTCTTAATAAGTGATTGAACAGTACTGACTGGAATTTTCAAGGCTTTGAATATCTTTTTATATCCTTTTCCATCTTTATGAAGTTTCATTACCTTGTTACGCAGGTCTTTTGACAGTTCTTTTCTGCTCCTCATGGCTCAGTATCTAGCCTGCTCAGTGCATGAATGTGAGATCTAACAAACTCATTGCCTATTTATACACAGACACTAATTGCAATTTAAAAAGCCACAGGTATGGGAAATTAACCTTTAATTGCCATTTTAACCTGTGTGTGTCACCTTGTGTGTCTGTAACAAGGGTACGTAAACTTTTGATCAGGGCCATTTGGGTGATTTCAGTTATCATTATGATTTAAAAAGGAGCCAAACAACCATGTGATAATAAATGGTGTCATATGGTCACTATCCTTCAATAAAAAATGTTTTTGTATTTTGCATGATCAGTCATATTTTCAAAATAAATGCCTAAATTTTACAATTTCTGCCAGGGTATATTTTTCCTGGTTCCTATGAAATCTTCCTAGCTGCTAAGTGTTAGATATGTTCGGCCACTCCTGTGAGTGTGTGTATTAGTCATAAGAGGATGTAGGAACCCAATGGCCCAAATGTACTTAAGTGTAAAGTAGCCAAGAACTCAACCCATTTTTGCTTGAGTGTAATTAAATCTGGATTGCTATAAGTGGTATTTATTAACAGTTGCCTCTTTTACGATACCACATAAATTATTGGTGCTTTAGAACTAAATAATTATGCTTTTAAAGACTGATTGCCTACTATGAGATATGATGTCTTAATAATTATTAAATCACATGGCAGTCTTGTAGTGTGTCCCTAAAGATATTAAATAACTTCCAGACACAAATGACAGCTGATGGTAATGTCCATCATTTCCTTTCATGTTGTGGCTACTCAGCATCTTTCCTGTCTGCCTGCAGCCAGAGGCCAGGATTATTACCAGCCTGTCTGCCTTTAAACACAATTTATATGCAAATTAAGATTAATGAAAAAGCATTTAGGAAAAACTTGCCTTGTTTTATGTCTTGGTTATAAGTGTCTTGTCATAAGACATATTTGACTACTTAGTATTTCTTGCACTGTATTGTGTGTTTGATAAATCAGCCTTTATCTAGATGTTGTTTCTCATAGCCTTCATTTGGTTCTATAGTATTTAGATTTTAACGTGCTTTGTTTTATTTGTATTACAGCTCCTAAGACGTGTAGTCCCAAACAGTTTGCCTGTAAGGACCAGCTAACATGCATATCAAAAGGCTGGAGGTGTGACGGCGAGAAGGACTGTCCTGATGGCTCCGACGAATCTCCTGACATATGTAAGTATCTATTGTGGCCGCTCACTTTATCATTTTATTACAGAGTGGCTCTGGGCTCTTGGGATGTAAAACTTGGATTTAAGCAAAGCATCTCTAGAAAAAGGGCACCTACAGGATGATGTTACATTATATAAATACATTTAGAGACAAGATAAGACATTGTCATGGGATCTTTTCTTGCCAAAAGGATTGCAATTGAGAAACCATCACCTCTTGAAGAGGAAACACAATTTCACCAACTGTTCTTCACAGTAAGGGCAATTAAATTGTGGAATTCTCTACCAAAGGAGGTTGTGACAGCAGATTTAATAGATACTTTTAAACATGGTTCATGTAGAAAGACATATAATAGATTTTTAATTTGCTTTTTTTTTTTTTAAATCAGTTTTATACTCATCTGTTCAGTCATCTGGTAATGGATATCTTTTAATTTTGAGTCAACATGTGTATGCCTGGTGAACCGGAGGTGGTGTCATACCATAAACTGTAAAAAACATTTTTTTAAAAGAAGTATCTGGTATCCAGACTTTTAAGGTACCACTTAAAAACTACATAAGAATTTATTTCTCTGGGACAAGTAGGAGAACAAGTAAGGAATAAGAATGATCTTCTGTAAGAGTTTAAACAGTAATTATGTTAAACAGTAGGTTAAGGCTGTTGAAATCACTCCAAAATCCAATTATATAAGCGGCCACCACACTTCCCTTCATTGCTAGATAAAAACATATCTAGCAAACATATATATATATATATATATATATATATATATATATATAAATATATATATATGTGATTATTAATAGAATAGTAAACTTTCATTATGTGCTGCAGCTGTCATTTTGCAGCATATGTCAACGTAGTGATCTTCCCTCGCATAACTTTGCTTCTTGTACATGTATTAATTATAAGACTACAGTTTTATATTGGTCCCATCTTTGAAGAAATATTTAAAATCACTGACTTTTTGAAGCACCCTTTTTCATGTTTATTTTATAATTTGTAACCAGCAATTAACTAATTGACACTGGCATGATACCACCCAATTATTCCTCTTTTGGAGGGACAGCCCCTCTTTTAAGAGCAAAATGATCCTGTCCCTCGTAGCCTCCCAAGTGTGTCTCTTTCGAGGGAGAGTCTCACGTTTAAGGCCAAAATCTTGGTTTCCAGCTCTGATCATGCTTTGTTTCCTCCTGTTGTTTTCTCTCAAAGTCTCGGATAAAAAAATAGTGTCAGTTTCTTCATAACATATGTCCGCACAGATCATTGTGCATATATTAAATGTGTGTATGTCTAAAACATAGTTATAAACCATACATATTGTGTATAATTTTTAAAATATGTGGCCATTTCATATGTTCAGGATATTTAGTTTGGAATAATAATAAGTATTACAGCCAGGGGGTATTTATTCTTATCCCTGACATAGTAATAAATAGGGAGTACCAACGAGGAGGAGATATATTCTTATGGGGCTTACACACATCTGGGCCCAGGGCTGCCATAAGACTGAACACATCACTGATTACAACATGAATATTTGAATTGTGATGCCTAGAATTCTGTTACTGCTCATTTTGTTTCCATGAAAGCCCCTTTAAGAGGCTGAACGTGTATGGGGTCATTCATTATCATAATATTCCCTTCCCACCCTCCAAGCCAGAAATTCATCATTAAGCATGTGTCTGTTTGAAAATGAGTATCCCTAACTACCTACCTCCACTTGCCAAGGCTCAGGTCCCAGGCCGCCATCTCACAGACTCTCATTCATTTTGCTGTGATGTTTGGTACAAGTAATCAGGGCTCCACAGCCAGTGATGGAGGACTGAACACAAAGCATCAGTGTCCGACGTGTAGGCAGGCATGCAAACCGGGGACGGAGAGTTATGTCAAAAATAAATACAACATGAACAAGTAAACAAACAGAATTGTACGGCCATGGAAAGAGCAGCGCTCTCTGGATCCACATGCAATTGGTTCTGGTAACTTGCATGTTGGCCAGGGAATCTGAATTTATATCCTGTATCTTTCAATTTTTTTTCTGTCATTTTTATGTGACTCCCACAGTAATTCCTATGGATTGGAGTACTTTTATTTATTTATTTGTTTGACCATCCCAAAATATTTCAGAAGTACGTGTAATACCTATTTAAATTAATAAGCCATGTACTTCTATATTTACAATATGCGTTTTTTGATAAGCTACACTTTATAATGGGCAAAATGTTTTATAGTTTAATAAAAAATAATTACAGCTTTCATTTTAAATGTAGTTTTTGAATGTGTTTATATTATTTTTACTTAATTCTTTAACTGTTTCAGTAAAAAAAATACAATCATTAGTACCAGCATTTTTAATAGTAATAATAGAAATATAAATAGGGTACATGGCCCGCTCTGTTGAGAGTATAGTTCCAAGAAGGTAATGGCTGCCCACAGGAACAAGTCATTTCATATGATAGTGACAAAATTATCTGAAACTTAGGAGCCAGTCAGTTTAGTAAGGTTATTTTTATATATATATATATATATATATATATATATATATATATATATATAGTGTGTAAAGAACAGTAAAATTTGATTGAAACATATTTCCATGGCTCGTGGAATTTCTCCTGTAATAGAGAATAAATTAAATGCTGAATTATTTAAAACCTATTGCATAAAATCCAAACCCTTTTATTTTTTTTACAAAAGATTTTATTGTAATTATAGCCAGGTCTGAACATGTATCTGATATTTAGGAGCCGTGTTATGAATTATAAATAGAAATATATATATATATATATATATATATATATATATATATATATATATATATATATATAATAGCTATAGAGATAGGAAACAGCAGTACGATTGTAGGAGCAGTCAAACCCTGGGTTATAGTGTCCCTTTAATACTGGGGTCTGTAAAGGAACTATGGAGCCTAACAATCTAGAGTAAGCTCTATGGCCAGTTACAGGGTTCCTTTAAGTCTGTAATGACTTAGTTTAGTTTCCCAAATCAATGTGGTAATGTCTCCTAGTCTGAGTGATGTTTCTGCCCTTCACCTATGGAAAATGTGGTGTAGGAACAGTGCTGTCTCAGAGAGGAGAAACCAGTTCCTTTGACCTTGTACAGAAGAATTCGGCAAGTTGTTGGCAAGTGTTAGACAAGGGGCTCATTATATCTGTGAGACCTTTGTACAGTGTTCTGTGTGCTACAGGACGCAGTGCTAAAAATACAGTATTGGTAGTTTATGTAAATGAGATCAAAAGATTTGCCATATGTGGCTAAAGATGACATATGGCTTGCTATATAATTTGTAATAAATACGGACATAAGCATTTTAAAAGTATATTCACTAAACAAATATATATATATATATATAGCCGCCATCAGAAATTTGGGGACCAAGTACAAATGCAACAGCCAGGTCCCCTGACCCTCTTGACCACAGGCTCATATCCACATCCTACGTATTCCTTGTCAATAGCATTTCCATAACAATGGATCATTATGTATTACCCTATGTTAAATTAGTAAAACCGTTTTGCACCATATATATATAATCTGTCTGTAGTTTCAAGGGGGGTTATCCTATAAGGGGGGTTATCCTGTAACTTAACTTATGTATAGCGCTACGGAATATGTTGGCGCGTTACAAATAAACGATAATTATAAGCCTTTATTCTGCCATTGATATGTATTGACAAGTAGGTTATTTGAAGAGGACCTTTTAACAAAAGGGAATATAAATCTTATTTGCATCTATTATCTCTCCCACTCCTCCATGGTTTTTAATCCTATTACAAAAAAAACACAAACTGTCCAAGATTATAAAGCAAAACTGAATACAATAGCTAACAATTAAATGCCCTAATCATTTTAAACTGTAAAACAGGGGTTGACACATTTATTTGAAATTTAGGAGCCAGTCAAATTAGTTTGGAGCCAGACAGTAATTTGTAGAATCCCGGTTATGGAATATCTATAAAAACATATATAAAATGACTTAGATGTTAGGAGCCAGCAGAAGCCATAGATTTCTGGCTGCCGTTATCAAGTTCTTCTAACAATTATATTATAAATATTACACTTTAGTGGTCCTTTAATCATACCCCAAGCATTCTTGGGTTATTTTTTTGGTGTTGTGCTTGTCACTTCACCTGAAAATCTACAACCTCATTAAATTGCAAGCCCGTAAGTGCAACGTGAGACCCGCAATGGCTGCAAGCTCAAAATCCTGCCTACTTATGTTGCTATTAAATAGGAACCTGCTGCAAGCTATGGGACGGAGAGGCAAAATCGTAAATCATCTGTCGGACATTGGATTTGCGGCTGTGCTGACGATTAATCAGTGTAGACCGCGGTTACGGGTTCAGACGTAGCCAATGGAAAATGAGAACATTAGCATTACGTCACTAAAAAAGGGGAGCATAGATTTCGAAGTCCTACGGGCTTCAATTACAGTTTGCGATCGCACCCACATTCCAGATATAATGCAATATTAATAAAGCCATAAATATGATATTCTATTACATGTGAGTTACAGTATATGTGTTAACACATTGAATGCTAGGATTGATATAACGCAAAATATAAACATAAAATCATGTATTTTTCTGAGCCGATTTGCGGGCTTGAGAATGTTGTGCTATTAATTCTAAGACCTAACATCACATTCACTTATAATAAATGTACAGTAGTGAGTTTTTATTTGCATTACAAGTGCTACGGATTGGACTTTACCCCCCTTGTGGGTCCTCTCGAGCACAAGTTGAGCTTTGGGCTCCATTTGCGTGTTACGTGCTTACTCGCGTGTTACTTCTTAGCAATTTAATAGCTGAATTAAACAACTAGATGTTACGGGCTTGACAGATCAAAGGATTTACGTGCGTGAAGTTCAGTTTTGCTCAGCATGTAGCCTATTCTCGGCCGCCCTGCGTCTTAACACTCACTGCGAGGAACGTTACAGGCCTAATTTAATACCCATAACAATTTGGAGTCACGGGCTACGTTTTAAAACGTAGCCCCAATTTAATAAAGGTTGCTAATCTATTTACCCACCATACTATCTGTAAGGTAGAAACATTATAAATTACTGCAAATGTTATACCTCTACCATAAATCATTACCTCTTATTCTAGCATTCTTCTTCTCCCTGAACTCTATAGCATGAATAACATATGTGGCAATTGCCAGTCATTCCCTGAGACTAATTTAGGACCACCTCTCCAGGGACTTAAAGGGAGAATGCTTTTAAGAACTGTTTATAAATGTAATATGGGATGTACTACAAATGCAGCCATGAAACAATAACACAATTGTTAAATTGCCATCATGTACCAAAATGTTCTTGGAACAAATACACTTTAAAATGCATTCAGATGAAAAACATTAACCATTTTATAAGCAAAGTATGGAGGCAAACAAACAGCACAGCTTTTGTGCTTGGGGTTGTTTTTTGCCCTTGTTGGGAATTCTGCTATACCTATTGCTGCAGGCTTTGGGTCTCAGCTGTGGCAGTGTTTGGGGGACCCATGTTTTGGGGGGGGGGGGGTTCTGTATGGAAGAAATATTAATTGGATACAAATTCTCAGTACTGCTCCAGATGGAGTGTCAGTTGTCAGGAGAATGGATTCCCCAAAGTGCCATTGCTCATCTGAGATCTGTGTATCCACAGTGACTGTTACCTGGAACTACAATCATCAGTCTGGAAATCAATATGGAATAAATGATGCAAGGCAGGAGGAGGAGGACCACTGACGTGCTCTATCCTATAGTATGCTCTTATGAAGAACCTGAGAATGTGCTAAATGCTTGGGCAAGGTTTAAAATAAATACAGCCTCTAACTATTGTGTTCAGCCTTGCATTAGGGGTAGTAGTCACATTACTTTTGTTCCTAACAAGATTATAATATACGATGAATTGCCACTTGATAAAAAAGTAAACATCAGTAGGATAATTCACCCCTCAAGCTAAAGACAGACTTGTAGTGGTCCAAGATGGCAGAAGCAGCTACATTTAAGATGTTCTTTGGAAATGTGTTTATGCCCATGACTTACATAACTGATAACTTTGTAAAAGAAAAATTGGAAGTTTTTCAAAACTCCAGTGTTTTTTCTTGTGGATCAACACGTTGCTTATAAGTCAGCTTTCATGTTGCAGGAAGAACTTGGGTACATGTTTCAGGTAGGATTAGGACTATTTTGCAAATGATCATGCATATGTAAGTTCAGTTTGTGGTTGTAACTAATGATGTTTGACGTTACAAAGTCCAGATGATACTGCAATCACTGCTATCATGGAGTCACCAAACTTTAGGGCAACATTCTACTGACGCTCAGTGCGACCTTGGATGGGTCACTGTAAGTGAGCTGGATTATGAATGCATCTGATTCGAATTAGTAGTGTATGAAAACATTTTTTGCATAAAAAATATCCCAAAATAAACATTAATTAGCTTACCTTGAAGTTAGCAAAATTTCCTATGTATTTTAGCATTTGCATCTGATCGTGTATAGCCCTAGAAAACTCCACCTGAATTAGCATAACATTCAAATTCAGAATCAGGTTAATACATTGTATCATTCTTCACCTCAGTGACTTTTGGCATGTGCTTGTACAATAACTACAACAGCTACTTCCTGTCCTCTGTACCAGAAAGGTCAAGATATGTACCCTGCTGTATTTCCTGTGCGTACCCGGCCTATGTAAGCATCCTGTGGGTTTGACTTTTGTGCAAATACCTTGTTAAATAAATTGAACTTTTCTATATAACACATGTTTTCATACACTACTAATTTTCCTCTATTAAATGTATATAATCCAGCTCACTTGCCAATACCTTTAACTAATTCCCCTAGGAGTACACTAGGCTGTGTATATTGTCTTTCCAGTGCATAGGGCTCATTTCAGCACAGTACATGGGGGGTAAAGATGAGAAGTGAGGAGAGGACTGCCTGTTGCCCGCTACTCTTGACTTCCTGCAGCCATAGCCGTGGGCCTGTTGGGAATGTGTAACCCAAAGACATTTCACAAAGAGTTACCTCACATCAAAGAGCAACACATGAGCAAGGAGCTTTGGAAGAGCAATGTCGTGCAACGTGTGCTCATAATTATGGGATTTATTAAATGTATGACGTACAACGTTTTGCTGTGGACAATTATGCTGTTGGAAATGCAATAATGAAAGTGGTAATAAATGCATCCATTCTCTGTGGGACTTGATTCTGATTTTCAGGTATAAAGCCCAGACGGCTTTATTCAGCCCACTGAATATATGGCTTTTGCAAGCTGTTCTAGTGTAATAATCACTCAATCGTAATAGTTTTTTTTTCTATAGGATTAACACCCCTTCATCCCTACCTTGTCGTGGTGAAGGTACTTGTGCACTTCAGTGAAGCTGTGAGCTATACCATGTAGGGTCACCCAAGATGGGTAGGTCATAGTGGAGAGATCAGACAAATTGTGATCCACTGGAGAAGGAACTGCCAACCCACTCCAGTGTATTTGTCATGAATACCTTATGGATGAGCACTACCAGACACAAGATGTGCCTGGTGTGCTGCGTGATTAAAGTCACACAGAGTCGGACACAAGTGAACGACTGAACAGCAACAAAACAGGCATAATAATTTACTCAGAGATCAGAACTGTTTTAGCTCACCTGTGTCTTTAACACAAATGAGTGATGCAGCCCCGAAATGCCAAGCAATTCTACCCTGAACGGGAGCATCTGCAAGCATTAGCTGAGCGTTTCGGCCTTTGAGACTCATCAGTGAGGTGTATTGTTTTACAGATAATAAATTTGTTTAAAATTATTTAGATAGCTTACATCAGGGGATGACAAAAGTATAACAAACTTAGGAGTCAGCCATAGTTTGTCATGGCCGTGGAAAGGTGTATATATATAATATTATCTCTTATTGATATTGTGCTGGGGTATGACAATACATAATTTGACAGACTGATACAAAATGAGTTGACCGTGAAAACCAACCTGCCCGTGACATAGCAGAACATCCCCTTGATATGTAGTTCTCTCTGCATAGAGCTACAAGTCACAGCTGATGCAGCAGCAATGTCTCCGCAGTGTCTACCTGGATGTCCACATGGGCTGTATAGGCTGACTTGATTATTGTGAAAAAGTAAGTTATCTAAATTATTAGAAACTTGGCTTCAATCAACGACACACTTCCTTGCTTGGAGAAACACCGGTCTTCAGTAAGTAGACAATTCTTAGAGTCCCTATAACATCTCCATCCCTAAAAATAGAAAAAGCAAAATTACAAATCTATGCTCACTTATCAGCAGTAAATCAAAATATATAATAGTGACCTTTTGACCTTATGCGCATGTGATCTCCCAGTAATTATGCTCCCCTTTTGTGGAAAGAGGGTTTTTGGCAGAGACCTTTCATATAAGACTTTATAAATGTGAAAATAATCATGCTTTTTTGCAGTAAACTTGTTTTGTTTTGCTTGCTGGCAGCCGTACGGTCTGCTAAACGGTTACTTTCCAGTATAATGTATCTGTTTGACGGCACACCCTCGCCCCCACCCTCATCGACTCTTAAAAAATTCTGGCTGGCTCCTTAGAATTATGGATTTCCTCCACATATATTTTATATATTTTTATGATATTTTTTAAATGGTAGCACTGTTAATAAAATGACTAAATTAATACATTGTTATCTTATAAAATTAAAAAGCATAACTCCTCGCTCCAGGCTTTATCTGTACTGAAAAACTGGCAGCCAGAAATTACACAAAGTAACTGGATACTCTCATTGGATGCCGTACAACAGCACTATGGTTAGAAACTACTTAGAGTTACAAAATATTACAAAGGGGAATGATGTTTGGGCTAGATGTAATCCCATATCTCTCCCTCAGCAGGAAGTTGGTTTCAGAGCATGAAAAACTGGCTATACATTGTACTAGCCATTTTCTCTACATTAAATAAAGATTTAAAATGTGTGGCTAATGTGGTGTGGGGAATGGGATCTAACTCAATGACAACATTGGGGGTGGTTATTTTGGCCGCCACCGGGAATGGCAAGCAGATTGTGATTCTAATTAACACAGCACAGCAGCTAATTATTAATCCGAGGTTGCTCATTTACATAACAATATAGCACAACTAATAGTGAATTTCTCAAAAATGGTCCACTTAAGAACATATGGCTATTATAATCTATAGCTATTTTTTAATGACCTACAAATAACCTAAAAACAATGTAATTTGGGGGTGACAGGGTTAATTTATGATAAAGGAACATTATAGTTGAATCTGTGTCATGGAGGGTCCAATGCCAGACTGCTGGTCTGTATGTAGTTCCAGGGGGAATGTTATCCTATTGGGTCTTATTGTAAAGTGTGCTTATGGAAAGGGCAGCCAATATGTTTATCGTCATTAAAGTGATTGAATTGACATATTTTGCATGTAATCAAGTCAAGTTCTTCAAAATAGCATACTATAAATATGACCTTTCAGGAGTGCTTTAATAACAGTGGATCCCTATGTGTGTCTGCCTGTCTACTGGGAAGTTGGTCATGCTTGCATGAGATACATGTTTGCAGTCATGTGACATACAATAACATATGTTGGCCTATACTGACAGACAACTGGCAAAGGCTCAGCAATTGTTGAAGTGGCATTTTTCATTGTGTGCGGAAGGACTTAAGATGCAGTAGAAATACAGGAGACAAACATATTTCAAATAAAAAGAAATGCAAAAGCAAGGGAGTGTAAGGTTTAGTGGTATCCTGACTAAGTACTGCTTTATAGATACACGGGATAGCTTCTGTGCTATGTTTTCCTTGCTTAATACACTAAGAAAAGGACAGTCAATTAATTTTAACAATCCATCCAAATGAAATGAAAATGAAATCCGGTCATAATTGTTATACATACATACAGAAATGGTTTAAATTATAGCTGAGTGTTATCTAGAAAAGTGATATTTTAACTAACAGAATATTTAACGGTATAAGCTTTAGGAAGTAAACGTAGAAAATTTGATAATGTTTTGAATGTCTCCAATGGATCTGGCCTGGAGATCATGATTTGGACCCATGTCCGCCATGTTGACTACGTCCGCACTAAGGGTTTGAGTCTATTAGTCACATTAAGATACCTGCTAGATACATTTCTCTTCTTTAACTTGTCTGTGCACTTCAGATTTACCTTCAAAATACAGATTAAAGCCATATTTAAGTTTAATGGAATATGAATGCACTTGCTAGAGGAGAATCAGTAGTGTATGAAAACATTTTGTGCATGAAAAAAATACCACAAATATACATTATTAAACGTACCCTAAAGTTTTTCCAAAATCTGTTCAGTTTGCAAGTAGTTGATTGTCAGAGTTAGCATAACATTCATAATTCATTTTGGCCAATCACAGGCAGCTATATATTGTATCCATATATGATGGCAGTTTGTGTAGCAATGAATGTTGGGATGTGTAGTCCCCTGCAGGTGCCAGACATTGCTGTGTTGGATCTTTGCATCGTACTGTTGTTGACTTGAAGGTTAGTTAGGGTTAATATCCGTACCCAAATGCAGTGTTTCTGTATGACTGGGAGGTCCCTACAGGAGGTACACTGTGCCTATATAAGCACCTCTGCCTTTGTGTATATAATGAGTCTATATAATGTGTGTTTCTGATATAAGCAGCAGCAAACTTAGATATACCTTTAAGAACATGTTCTTTCTCTTTCTACAATTTAAAGGGATATGTAAGGTTTGTGGATTTTACTAGGTATGTAATATACCGTATGTACTTTTTTTACTAGTATGTACAACAAAAAGCTCTGTTTTTACTCCCTGAATCATGCAACATGAATGTCGGATTTGTTTGAAGGATTGTGTAGTAGATTGCGGGTGTAGCGCGTCCTATCCTGTGTATCTGCATTCAGTAGTAGCCTTAGATGTAGAGGAGATCAGTCCTGTTAAGGGTCACAGTGAATATGTATTTGTGCTGAGATCCCTCTGGCACAGCGGAGCATGTGACATTTGCAGACATGCTGTTGACAGGCACTTTTCACTAGTGACATCTGTCATCCAGAGTCGATGTATACACAGATCAGTGCACTGGCTGCATGGCAGCGTTGTGTTTTATACATACACTCTTTTTATATTGCCTCTGGCTAACAATATTTATTACACATCCAGGAATTTCCACACCCTGTGCTAACAGTGCCAGCTACATGTTTGCTATATTAGAGTAAAACAGCCTGCATCCAATGCATTGTACTGCTCGAACATGAATAAATAATTAAGTATAATTGAACATTTTGAGTGGAAGCTCAATAAATGAGATTAAAAGTTAAGTATTTTTTTTTAATTTAAGATCAATATTGGGATGTGATAAACAGGAAGAGTATGCCCAGTTGGTTAAATGAACACATTCACAGTAGCTCTTATTATATCCTCGCTCATGCTCTAAATTAAATTTCCTTTATTTTAAAATAAATTGGATAATTTTTCAATATAATGTTTAAACTACATTTCTCCTTTATTAAAACACATACATTGTGTACCTTTGTTATGTCCTTTTAATTTGTTTCTTCTACTCACTTTTCATGCAGATGTAATCTTTAAAAAAAGCATGTCTGGAAATTTGGGACTTTACATTTAGGTGGTGTTCATGTATTAGATATATATATATATATATATATATATATATATATATATATATATATATATATATATATATATATATATATATATATACAAAATAGATTGTACATTTGTGATTACATTTGACAGTCTAAAACAAGTTAGCATGCCCATAATTCTGAGAAATAAAGTTATTACACTGCATTCTAGGAACCTTGGCAGGGACATGCAAGTGTGTCCACAAAGGCTTCGCTCTTGCAATCCATAACCATTTCAAACATGGCTTCCCTTAAGCATATGCTTGCTGTATCACACAGCTTTGAGCAAAGCTAAAGTTGGATTATACACAAGCCAGGAATCCTACCAACATACAGCTGTTACTGCCTCTCATCAGCGTGGGGCCGGTTCCTTAGCTTGTGTAGTGTAGTTTATGGTGGGCAAAAGAATGATAGAAGCCCTCCACCGTACAGTAGTACAGTGTGTTGTTGAATATCTAATTTCCAATAGGGATAATGCAGGGGTTATCTCTGTTTCAGCCACAAGAGCATTAATGAGATTGGGCACTGATATCCATTGAGAAGGCCTTGATCACAGTTGGTGTTCCAATTCATCTCAAAGGTGTTAGATGTGGCTGAGGTTATGGCTCTGTTCCCGCCAGTCAAGTATTCTACACCAACCTCAGCAAACCATGTGTTTATGGACCTCACTTTGTGCATGGGGCCATTGTCATGCTAAAATAGGTAATAATAGGTCCCCAAACTGCTGCCACAAAGTTGGAAGCACACACTTCTCTAGAATATCTTTGTATGTTGTAGCGCTAAGCTTTCTCTCCACTGGAATAAATAGGGCCTAACTCAAGCTATAAAAAAATTATCCTCAGTCCATGATTCTTCCTCTACCAAACTAAGTTTGCACGATGCATTCAGACCGGTAGCATTCACCTGGCATCAGCCAAATACGTCCGTCAGACTGCCAGTGACGCGTGATTCATCACTCTAGGGAACGTGCAAATGTTTTACTGACGTAATGATGGCGGTCTCATTGTCTATTGGCTGTTTCAAAACGGAGGTTATGGTCCTGCTTAATTGATCATATTCCCAACCTGAACTGTTACAAACGAGTGCATGGTTTACGGATTTGGCTTTTGGCTCGTAACTTGCGGGCACCTTCAATTGAGTAGCAATCGGAGACGAACAGGAGCCCGCAGCGCGCCTGCAGACATACGGCCTGGATCCCGCGATTGAATCAGGCTCTATGTTTGCGTAATTTGCCAAATGTATTTAACTAATAACTCTGTTAGACCAACAAGGTCCATAATATCCCAATACATATTTCACTAGCCAGAGTGTATTTATCTTTGTTATGTCAGAGGTTTTATCCACTTGACTTAGCAGTTTACATTTTAATGATGGGCTACTTATCCAGATTTGTCTGAATTCTTTTATTTTGTTTATTCCAATAGATAATAACATTTTCAAGCGTTTGATGTAGTGATTTGTTTAATAAACACTTTTGTTTTTGGCCCTTATTGTTGCAGTGTTGTCTTTGAACTGTTAACTGGGTTTTCCACTTAAAGGGACCCAGAAAAATTACTCAATTGAGTTTATAATTTTAAAATTTAGATCAAACTTAGCATTTTTTCAATTGCTCACATTCGGTACATAAACTGAAAAATAATGGTCATCTTTCCTTGTCTTTACATGTGTACCTGCTCAGGTCGTCAATGACATATTGCTCAACCATGCCAGGTGCCAGTGGGTGAGAAAAGAAGGCATCTAAAGAAAGCATAAAAGTGTTCTGTTTACCCAACACTAATATAGTTTCCGTTGTGTGAAACGCTGGCCAGCGCATGCGAACAGTGGAAACTATATTGTTTATAGAATTGAGCATTCTAAGGGGGGGGCGCTAGAGACACAGGGGAGGGAGAGGGTGAGAAAGAGACACAACGGAGGGTGAGATACCGGGGGGGGGGGGAGACACAGGGGAGGGAGAGGATGGAAGAGAGACACGGGGGGGACAGACATGAGGGGGGCTGAGACACAGGGGAGGGAGAGGGTGGGAGAGAGAAACAGGGGAGGGAGAGGGTGGTAGAGAGACATGGGGGAGGGAGAGAGACATGGGGGTAGAGACACAGGGGAGGGAAAGAGAGAAACAGGGGAGGGAGAGGGTGGTAGAGAGACATGGGGGAGGGAGAGAGACTTGGGGGAGAGACACAGGGGAGGGAAAGAGAGAGACATGGGAGGGGGTTAGGAGAGACAAAGGGGGCAGATTGAGACCGGGGAGAGGGTGGGAGAGACAAAGGGGACAGATTGAGACGGGAGGAGAGATAGGGGAGAGGGTGGGAGAGAAAGATAGGGGTAGAGACATTGGGCAAGAGAGAAGGAGGGGAAGGGGAGAGAGTAGAAGAGATGGAGAGAGGAGGAGGGAGGGAGAGAGAGATAGGGCATAAGGACAGAGAGTGGATGCACAGGGAGAGGGCTCTCAGGGAGAGAGATAGACAGAGCAGATCATATATTATGCCGTCATTGTTTGATAGGCAATTGACTAGTCATTTTTATAATGTAAAGAAAAAATACTGCCACTAATGTGTTTACATGTTTGCCCTTGGCCCACTTAGGACATCAGGCACTATAAATAACAATGACCTAATTGCCGTGGTGGGCACAAATCATTTGCCTTCCCACAGATGGGTTGATTGTCTTTGCACTCTTTTCTCCAGATTAAGTGATAATTTGAGCAGGATATTCACTTTGTAGTGCTAGTGCCTGCTCCTGAGCATGCTACTATGAGGCAAGGCCAATTTGCGGTTCTCAGGGAGTCCAGTATGAAAGCTGCTGCACACAAGAATTTACATTTGTTTCTAAAATGTTATGCTCATGACATATAATGATGCCAATAATGCTGATTACAACACAACAAGGTGTCTCAGCCCTACCCCCAAAGAAGATTTCTTTTTATTGATGATATATGTTCAGGAAGAAGAAAAAAACAAACACTTTTTTAGAGAGTGTCAGTCATGTCCATTTATCATTTTAGATACACATCATCAGTTCATTGTTATCTTAAATGGATTGCCCCTTTAATCAGGCTGCAGCCTAAGACTGCTTCAGTTGAGGAGCACTTTACTTATCTTTATGGAATAGTCTTATTATAGTTATGTAGGAGCCTGAGAAGCTTGAGAGCTGTTCTGTTTATAATGTATTCCTCCAGCACATTCTCTGGAGACTATTAGAACCAAAATTGAATTTTGTTTAAGGTAAATAAAAGTCAGTGTTTCGACCAATTATTAAACCATACATAATTAAGTTGGAAGACGTTATCTTCTTCCCTTCTGGGCTAATCTCTGAATGAAAAGGTAGAGCAGACGAAGCTGGCTGGCTGCTATTTACCTCTCTAGTGTGCAGCCGCAGCAGTAGTGTGAGTTTGTGTCAGGCCCGGGTCTACAGCCATCTCATCGGGACTGGCCCACGTTTAAACATATGCACATGCACTAGACAAACATATAGAAAGATATGTGCTTGTGCATGTGGATTAAGTATATGGTTTAATGGAAAAATATTGGTAATAAGAAAGCTTTATAAATTCAATATTATTAAACAAATTCAATTTTCTTTAAGTAAACTTACACTGAACTTTGAAATATTTACCTAGCAATCAGTATTTCTGGTACCGTAGTCTCATTCTTCAGGATGATAATTGCCAATATTTGCTAATTATTCTTTTGGTTCACCAATTTGTCAGTCTAAAGCCACCTAGCATTAAAATCAGCAGATCCAGTGAATAGTTAACCTGGTTACTCCAAGGGAACCTTCATGTGCTCATTCTTCTCAATGTCGGATGTGTTTTGACTGAAAGCAAGGCACGCGGGCCCCCATGGAGAAATTAGCAATTATTGGCAACTGTCACCCTGATTATACAGAATTAACAGTCAATGCTAGGTGGATGGATCAGAAAGGCTGGTTTTATTTTCCTTTTGTTCAAATGGCTTCTAGTTTGAAGTTTATTGCATCTTGACCAAGTATGGACAGGTATCGCTCACAGATTGATGTTATTATCACTACCTAATTACCTCATTACTGCATTATTGATCTCCTTTGGCAAGTGTATTCTGATAAAGTTTGGCTATTCACAGATTGACACCTCAGAAACCATATGCATAATAGAGCCTCTGTAGTGGCCCTTTAACTAATATTCCATGGAGCTAAAATGGCAACAATATAAAGTAAGTGAGTTATAAGGAACACATAGGTGTTCAGAAGATATCTAAATATACCAAGGCTCAATACAGATTTTTTTATTTTTATTAAGAGCAGGAAATTTGTACAATCACAGTTGATGGGGAATTTGGCTGCATTTGCCAAGAACGTTGTATATAGTTGAGATTATAATGAATAATAGGATGTAAGATTTTGCCAAAAAACATAAACATAGGAAGTGAGATGCTCCAGGGAGATTTCAGATTGTCTCTTTAGGGACGGAGAAGGATGTTTATTTTCCCCATAAGATGCACGCAAGGAAATTGCTTCCTAGGGTTTTTGTTTGCCCTCCTTTGTATCAATGTACATGTAGTTAAATGAGAATCTAAAGGATCGAAAAGATGTGATGGACATTTTTCAATGTCACTTACTGTGTCTCTTTTTGTTATTGAGTTTGATGAAATGAGAGATGGAGCTGGCGTACTGATTGAGGAAGGGGCTATTTACCCAGAAGAGTGTCAGAATCATGCTCTGTTCCTGTTTTAAGTGATACCTCTATGAATGTGCAGAATCACAGTTTAGGTTGTACTTAACAAATACATATTTGGGTATTCACACCTCAACTCCTCCTTATATCTCTTTCTCATCTATCACAAAACACCAGCTCATCTTCTATCATCTGCTCAGGAATGTCTTCTCAATATTAGAAAAATCCTGGTATTTCATTGGATTGGTTTTGTAGGAAACTTCAGTTTCCTTATGTATAGAATTATAGTAGATGGAATATTAGGCAGTTAGAATATCTTTACAATAATGGAGTATTTATATAGAATTTGGCTTACCAAGAAGTAAATGGTTAAAATATGAAATGTTTTAATTTTTATAAGATCTCAAAGTGAACAGTTATGTATACAAAATGAAAAGAATGGGAGAGAGACTTTAAGAGACTTTTAGTGGTTTAAGGTGCTTGAACTTACACAGAAGGTAATCAAAAGTCTAAAATTTTAAAGTGTACTTTAAAATCATGCAAATATGAATTGCGATTCGGTAAATTTAAAAGGGCTTTATTTAAGCACATAGCATATTTTATTTACAGAAGTTTTTAGTTAGCAAAGACCTTGCTTTTGGATAGAAGTTCACTAACTAAAAACTTCTGTAAAAAAAATATGCTGTGTGCTTAATTAGAGTCCTTTTAAATTTACCGAATCGCAATTTAATAAGGCTGATGGTATTTAGTTCCTTTAAAATTTGCAATAATAATGAAAGATAACAAAATGAATACATGTTGGAGACATTGTGACCAAAAATAATCCCATAAACATTTTTTATGACAATGCAACATTATTAGGAATTTTTGGATCTTATGCTTCGAACATGTTTCCAAGATTATTAAGAAAATAATTACTCCTACTCCTGAAGTAGCTTTATTCCATATACTTCCAGATGATTTTATATATTCAGGGAAGTCTTTTTTAACAAATTGTGAGTGCTATAAAATGGTGATTAGTAAAAAGGTGGAAACTGGATTTGATTCCTTATTGGAATGAAGTTATTGCAGTGTTAGACAGGACCAGACAATTAGAGAAAGACTTCCAAAATCTAGGCCTTAAGATGTCCAAGGTAAATAATTGGATGATCTGGGATAACTGGGTCTTATAATTAAAATCAATATTTCTCTCTGCTCCATTAGTGAAGTTTATTTTATGATTTGATTATTGTATTTGGTGTGATCTTATAGTTAGGCATCAAAGGAAAGATCTTGATTGGATATAAAGTAATTAAATATGCCTATAATGTGTTGCAGTAGTGATTGTAAATTGATGTTTTTTATGTATTTTTTTTTTCTCGTTTGTTTTGTGGTGTATGTTTATAACAAATTTAGAAAAAAAAGAAAAAAATATTAGAAAAATCCATCATTTCACCTCTTCCAATGTTCAGCTTTAAATTCAACTCTTTAAAGATGCTTCACTTACCAATTATATCCTGTAGTTTAACAGGCATATTTTTTAGCATTAAACAAGATTTTGGGGGAGAATAAAAATGACCAGAAAAATAAATGATAATCTATAGCTCCATCCTCACATGACTTCAGAAAAGTGTTTTATTAATTTCAGACAATGCAAACCTGTTCAGAGTTATTGTCTATACAAGTGTATACTGTATATAGGAGTATCGATCATCTATCTAGCTATAATTCAGTCTATCTATTATATTATCGCATATTCTTTTTAATCTTTAAGAAATTGTGGAAAATAATTTCACAGATAATATTTATTATTTCTCTTGCACATAGCACTGCTTAAAATGTTGGCACCTTATAAATAAAGCTTAATAGTAGTTATCTAGAAATTATTTTTATGGGTTTTCAGATTTTGTGAATTAAAAAAAAAATAATCAAAATGCTCATCCTTGATTGATGGAAGCCTTGTAGGTGATGTGAGGAGGCCCAGGAGAACCCTCTGTCGGATGGAAGGATCATCCAGTTTCTATTATGGCCGAGGCATCACAACTAGAGAGAATAGAGAGAGGGAGGGATGCATGATGGGGGGAGCTGTCTGGAAACTATGCTAAGCAGCTTTCTGCTGTACAGCTGGGAATCACAGACAGCTTTCCAGTAGCACCTTTCTGATTTTCCATCATGTATTCTCCCATGTTCCTGTTTATACTCTGGTATTGTCCCTAGTTGCTCTCTTGTTATTGTCACCTATCTAAGATTAAGTTTAGAAATAATAAAACATAAACATATTTGATTCCAGAGGGTCCTGGCTGTAATTGAGTTATAACACTAGAAAAAGCTAAAAGAATTCCTACAAATAAGTGAAAAATGACTGTATTTTCTAGTATATACTAATCACTTTTCTGAAAAATATCCATGAAAATAGCATTTTTTATTCCAAATATACATTGAACTCCCCTCTAAGGTTTATATTCTATACAAAACTTTATATTTCATAAAATATGATAATGTGGTTTAAATATAAAAATACAATTTTATCCTCTTACATATCTTCAGGCAGAATCATAAAATTGCTCATTTGGTACAAAAATGCTTAGCGCAAGCACAAATCACCCATACTAAGAATGTTCTCAGATGAACAGCAGCTATTTTTTCCTATTAGATTATATTTATCATGTCCTTTGTCATTTGACAACATCCATCAAGTCCTTGAGCCAGCCAGGCAAGTCAAAAACCACCCACGTTTTTAGGAGCCAAGACTATATATGCATACTTTTGTCCCTTTCTCCTTTGTCTCAGTATTTTCCTTTGTTTATTGAGCCCTTTGTTATATACTACAAATTTAATACATTGAGTCCACCTTTGCTCTAGGTTGCTACCAGTAGCAGAGGACTCCTAACCTGTAGTGGACCCAGGTGCTTTGCACCTGTAGTAGCTCTGCCCCGTACTTTGCTTGCTTTTTAACATAATTAGTAGTCAGAAATTGCAGTCTGATATGGTGATTTGTTCCTGTAGGGTTTCTCTGAGATCCTTCTCATGAGTCATAATTATAGTTCATTGAGATCTCTCCATATATTATTTAGTGTGCCTCTTTAAATGAGATGTGGTCCATTATTATCTCTTTTTGTGGGAAAATGAGATTATACAGTAGCATACTGTATAGTGTGTCTATTGAGGAATTCTGCAAAAAAATCTGCTCATTCGATATAAAAGTATAAGTCTAAGGTTAGAGGAAAAAATATTTCACCTTAAACAAAGAAAAGGGTTCTTCACAGTTAGGGTGGTTAAACTGTGGAATTCTCTACCAAAGGAGGTGGTGACAGCGAATTCGATAGATAACTTCAAGAAGGGGTTAGATATATTTTTGAATAAAGAGGCCATTCAAGGCTATCCTAGATAACTAGCAAAGGAATATTGATCCAGGGAGAAATTTGATCGCCAGTTTCTGGGGTCAGGAAGGAATTTTGCTTTTTTCCCCTTATGAGACAATTTTCTGTTTGCCTTCCTCTGGATCAATTAACAATTAATAGACTAACAAATAGTCCACATATTAAAGAGATCTAAAAAGGTTGAACTTGATGGACTAACTCTTTATTCATCCTCAAATACTATACTATTAATAGTTAATTAACAATTAATTAATTAATAACTAATCTGCATATTGCAGATCAGATGAGATCTTAAAAGGTCTCCAGAGACTGGCGATCAAATTTCTCCCTGGATCAATATTCCTTCGCTAGTTACTTGTTGGACTGAAAGTCTTTTTTCAACCTTAATTACTATTTAACTATGTAACTATGTAAGTCCAGCAATTGTTTAGTCATTCAGTCATGTCCAACTCTCTGTGATCCTTTGAAACCCAGTACACCGGGCACAATTGTTATGTCTTTCGTTGTTTTTATCCATATGGTTTTCTTGGCAAAGATACCGGAGTGGGTTACCAGGTTCTTCTCCAGGGGACATAGATTTGTCTGACCTCTATGCTATGACCTGCCCATCTTGGGTAACTCTACATGGTATAGCTTACAGATTCAAGTATACAAGCCCCTTCACAGGATAAGGTAGCGATCCAGATGGGGAAGTCCAGCAATATCCAGATGTCTACCTCATGATATCAAAAGGACAACTCTAATATTTACTTTATCACTGCAATCCCATGATGGACAGAGTTTGTGTCTTGCATGACTAACACCACCATAATCATATTTATTGCTTAGAGGAGAATAAGTGGCCCACACTGTATACCAGATTTGTTGAAAGTAGGCTTCATAATGTTCTGTACGAGGTTAACTATTTTGTAGGGAGGAATTAAAAACACTTAAATATTTATGTATTTTTTATTTAATCAGGTCCGCAAAGGAAAACTTCTAAGTGCCAACCCTATGAACACAACTGCCTTGGCACAGATATTTGTATCCCTATGGACAAGCTGTGTAATTATAACCATGACTGTGCGGATGGTACGGATGAGGGAGCCTTCTGCAAGGGTAAGTTGTATATGTCCGTGTGTGTTGTTTTTTGTGGAGTGGTCACCTGGAACTTTGGCCTCTATTGATATCTCTGACATTTCACCAGTAACGCCATTTTAGAAAATGGTTACAGCTCAGCACTCTAGTACTACTTAGTAACAATTTGGCAAACAAGTGGGCTGAACTGTAAAGTGTTTTGGAGGGGCTGTATTTTTTACCATTGTGTATATGATTGAAACCAGTCTGTAGCTTTGACAATGCAATTAAATGTAGTTGTCATTGTTAGTACTACAACTACTAAATTAAGACACCTTCAAGCTTTTTTGCTGGCCAACTGGAAACTGCAAGAGGTGATTATGCATTTTCTTAATTTTCTTACTATATTGTCTTTAAACTTATTGTATTCTTTTGTAGCATTATGTAAACCATGTAAAGCCTATGACCCAAAGATGGCTCCCCTGAAACGTCATAGCCCCATACTCCGTCTCCTTACACAAAATGGCTCCCCAAAGTGCAAAATCCATCAGCACGCCCCAAAAATGAATCACGTGGCCTTTAGCTTTCCACATTGAGAAATCTTTGAAGGACCACTGCAATGTACTAACATGAGAAAAAAGTGCTTAGTTACAGTATTTGTAATGGCAACATCCACCATTAAATTCACTTATAAAAATTAAAGAATAAGCCTTTAATTGTGTTTGTTGTCTCCACCCTTATAAGGTCACAAAAGGGGTAGGGGGATGCTTGCGTAGAGACTGGTAGATAATAGACCAAACAGTTGTCCATATGATGCCCCCACTCATCCAAGGAAAACCACCCAACAAAGCAAGTCTCCAGGCAGTGGTGAGCATTGTGTTGGTATGACAACTGAGCCTGAATTATAAAAGTAACTTTAATATTGTATATTGCTTTTTTTATTGAATATCAATAGTATTTAAGATCAATCCCTAATTAAGACATCTAGCTCCTATTGTTAGGCTTATACAGGTCCTTTAAGGAAAAATGGCTTATGGCAACCTTGGTCATAGAAAAAGGATTCAAGGTTTTAAAAAACTGGATTAAGCTGTTGGCTTGTTATTAAAATAGTTACAATATTTTGTCTTCAAAAATTATCATATGACACACACACATAGCTAGATAGGTTAACCTTGGAGAAGCTTTTTTCTTCCTAGTCAAGCATTGTCATTGTTTCAGTAAAGTGATTCTATATACATATTTTCTAAATGACAGCACATACACAGGCCATCTATTTCTGCACCTCTAGGTCCTGATTCTATATGGTATATATGATATACCTCCCATTGTTGTCTTTGTTAAGTGTAACCTTCTCTCCAGCAATTGGTAAATCAATACCATAGATTAGTATGGGATAAATATATATTTTTTCATTTGATGGATCTAGCCCTAGCTGCATTTTTTTAACATTGTATAGTTAAATATTGTCATGCATTAATTCATGGTTAAATTAAAGGGCTAAAGTCCAAAATCATTTTGTTATTAACATCTTGCTAATAATGTAGCTGCAGATTTATATGCAAAACAACCCAGTGAAATACAAGGACATTTGCTCGGGGGCCCATGGCGCTGATAGATCTGCTACTGCAGTATATTTCAAGATGGAGGTCTTGCTATTAAAGCACGATTGTAAATAGCAAAATGGCTGCACCCATAGTAGAAAATAGAAAGCCTATATCACAAGTTAGTAGAATTATCACTGTCTGTTAATGCTAATTAATATTAATAGAAGAAAAGAAAATGTAAAGTGCCATATTAATTAAACTGACATTTTTTTTGACTTTGATAAGTAGTCCTCCAATGTTATTACTATTAAAACAGACTTGAAGGATTGGGAGAAAATCGGTAGGATTTGTAGGAGGAGGCTGTCCTGATATGAGTCTTCATCTGCTTCTGCAGGGAAACCTAGAACCTCCTGTGCCAACCCTCTCACAACCCCTGAGTTATTGAATACATTACTAGATAAGGGGATGAAACACTATACAGTAGACTCTCAGTTAACCGGAACTCAAGCAACCAGAAAAAAAAAATAATACTTTAAATAAAAAAATGAATTTTACAGGGCTCAACAAATGCCAGGAGCCAGGTTGTCATGCAACATAAGGCTTACAGGCACCTAGATTGCATCCACTGTACGTCTCTGCAATTCAGTTTTACCTGGAAGCAGACATACATAAGTGACTGAGCCAGGGTAGTGTTGGCGTTACATTCCTCGGGTTCAGCTCTCACCCTCCAGCCCAACGTACCTGTGTGTAAGTGAGGAGTGAAAGCTGCTGCTGCTAGAACAGCCCTCACTGACAGATATACTTACCAGAGCATCCTATGTGCAGCTAGTCTAGGCCTCTTTTATATGTAACCCTCAAGCAACCAGAAACTACGTTTATCTGGCATCTACCAATCCCTGTGGGTGCTGGATAACTGAGAGTCTACTGTATATGAATACTACAAAACAGTCTAACTAGCTTCTAAAACATTGTGTAGATTTGTTTAACCACATGGTTAGAATCAGCCTGAATAGCACCAACTCTTCCAGTATCCAGCTCATAAAATCACTTGTTATTTATTTAGCTATTGTTTGAAATATAAATCATGAATGAACAATTAATTGAATGATATTTGTATTGCAGACATTTTCTATAAACCTAACCCATGCTCTAGGACTAGATCTTCAGTTACCTTTGTGTGAAGCGCCATAAGTAGAGCCTTTGTTTTCCCTTACTTCTTTATCTGTGGTTTCTGTGGTTTTGGACAGCACCTCTGCTTCATTAGTGCAGGTTGTTCTGCTTCTTGTTTGGCAGTAGGTCTGGGTGTTTGACGGCAATCAAAGCTGGCATACGGAAGCTATTAAGATGTGTATTAATGGAGTGGAGCATGAGGAGAAGCAGCCTAGAAATGAATCTCCCAGATAACATCCTGGGAGCCTTATGGATATTATAAGGACCACAGCTTTGTATAACATTAGGAACCAAAAGTAAAATGATAGAAGCCGTGGCTCCTGGGATATGGCAACCATAAACCTAGAGCAATACAGTCATAGATTCAACAAAATCATTTGCTCCAAGTTCATCTCCCAGTGCCTCAAATCATAATCTCTCCGAATCCTGCGAATCACTGAACCATATCACAGGCGTGTTTGAAGCCCTCTGAGCCGGCGACATGCTCAGAATTTTACGCACCCCTTGAGACAACCAGTTATTCCCATTTTAATTGCTATGGGTCACTGCCAACTGCTCTTCCTGTATACAAGATCATGCTTTTCCTTTTTTATGGTGGAGTGAGCATAGAGGAAACAAAATCAAAGAATTGCAAATTTTTCTTGGCCATGCACGCTCATCAGGATTCATCAGGACTCTCCTGTTAAATTGATTTGACACGGTACAAGTGCAAGAAGCACTCAGCTGCCGGGGCTCCCACAATGGGCACTTTGTGTATGCTGAGAACATAGTACTTTGTAACGATGGCCATAGATTCAAACACAGTGCACCAGACTCAAATACCAGTGTGCTGTCGAATCAAATTATTTTACTAGAAGTGTTTCTGTTATTTATGATTAAGAAATATTTAAAGGATCACAATCAATATCCTCAGATTAGAATTAAGCTGTTTTTATTCTCTATTATATTTTTTTCTAAGGCATAAATAAGATACTAGGGTTTCAATACAATCCACTTAACAAGGGCACTGCTACAGTGTTGGAAAAGTCAGGTTGATATAATGATGATATTACACTTCTCGTGAGAATGAATTTGAGTTAGAAACTAACAGCCTTATTAAATTGCGATTCAGTAAATTTCAAAGGGCTCTATATAAGCACATAGCATATTTGTTTTACAGAAGTTTTTAATTAGTGAAGTTCACTAACTAAAAACTTCTGTAAAGATAATATGCTATGTGCTTAAATAGAGCCCTTTGAAATTTGCCAAATCTAATTTAATTTAATAAGGCTGTAAGTTTTTAATCTATTAACAGCTTTTTGTTTAATTCAAGGACCACTGTACTGGTCAAACAATAAGGTTTAGTTTGTTTATTGATTAGCAACACAGTCAGTATTTGAAGAAAAAAATATATAAGTTAATTTGAGTTTAGCATTGTAGTGTCCAGCAGATATGCATCTTCCCACACCCTGATACATGTCTAGAGAGGGAAACTGGTCTGGCCAGAATGCTATCCGAAAAAATGATCACATCTCTGCAGGTTTGCCTCCAATAGCCACAACAGAGAAGTAGCAGGATAAACAATGAGCCCGATTCAATTGCAAGCCCGCATCTTGCGGGATCCTGGCCGGATGTCTGCGGGCGTACTTCGGGCTCCTGTTCGTCTCCCATTCTGGTGCTATTCAATTGAACAAGCCTGCAAGTTACAGGCCAAACGCTGAAGCCATAAACCATGCACTCATGCATAGCAGTTTAGGGAAGGAACATGATTAATTAAGCATGCCAGTAACCACCATCATTACAGCAGTAAAACATGGAGGTTACATGTCAATCAATTAGGTTCTGGGGTCTGATATGCGTTCAGACTCGCAAAGCCTTAAAATACAAAATAATAAAAATGAATGCCAATAACATTCTAGTCCATGTGGGTGGACTGATATGTATTAACTCACTGATTCCTGAGTTCGATATAAGCCCGAAATGACACATAAAAAAATATGATTTTTTATTGCCAATTTGCGGGCTTGAGACTGTTGTACAATTATTTAATCACTTTCCCCGTCATTTACAGTGCAGTATTGATTTTTTATTTGCATTTACAGTGCTACGGACAGGGGTTAAACCCCCAAGCAGGTCCTCTGTAGTACTCGTAGGATTTTCTCCTACATTTGCCATTTACGGGTGTGAAAATATTTGCGGCTTGGGGAATTGTAGCAATTGAATAGCGATTTGCGATTTTTGCGATCATAACGCTTGCAGATGGGAAAGATCAAAGGCCTTGGGAGGCTGTAAGTTCCGGGTTTAACAAAGAAAAAGTTTGTAGCCTGCAAAAAGACGCCAAGTGAATAGCAAATTAACTTACGCCCTCAATTACCGGCTCCAGTAACTTACGATTGCTCAATTGAATCAGGCTCAATGTTTTCAGGGCAACCTGGGGCAGATCCTTCTCATCCCCTGGACACACCTGGCAGTGGAAAGAATAAGATAATCTGAAGTCCTAAACACTAAACGTCAATTGCTACACCAAAAAAATACATTTGTAGGAACACTAGAGTGGACCACTATTAAGAAACTTTGGTAAAAGAGTATTTTTAATAAAAAAGGTGAGAAAAAAAATCAATATAAATATGAAGGTCAATTGTGTTAAAGTAGCTTAAAAAAATGTAGGCTGTCATGAAGTGGATTTGAATAATACATTTATGAATTTAGTAATTTTTCAAAATATAATCTTTCAAGACAACTGAAACTTTTGAAGTCAAGATATTTAAGATAGAACACTTGAATATGTTTACGTTAAGGCCATTGATCTCTGGAAATGTGTTTTACATTGAATCTAAATTATTCTCTTCTATACATTTTATAAACAGTTTAATGGAATATATGCTATATATTACCTGCTTTATATTGCTCTCATATTTCCCAGTATATGAGCACCCACTTTGCCCCTTACATTCTCCCTTACTCAGATTCTCCTCCATCTTTTATAGCTGCTGCGATGATGTCACTGATAGGCATAGACCCATCCACACAGATTGGAAGATTCCACTCACAACATGACAGGGAGAGTCATTAAGTCAGCTGTTAATGTGGTCCATCCCCCTAGAGAAAAGGATCCGCTAACATCCTGATAAGGGGAATCCTTTCTACAGCTGCTCATTCACCCCATAGCAGAAAAACAGTACATATTAAACAAATAAAGTGTAAAACAATTATTGCACTGCACACATTAATAAAACAAACTAATTATATTTGCATAATGTATAACAGGTACATATAATGTACATATATAGTTTTTATCCCAGCCATCTATATGTATATGAATTATGTATTTTTATTAATGAGATGTGTTGTGTGCTGTACACTGATATGTAATATACTTTATTTGTTAAATAAATACTCCTTTCCTGCTGGGGGGATGAATGAGCGGCTGTAGAAATGCTCCCCTTATCATGCTGTCAGTGGATCCTGCTCAACTGTGTGCATGGCTCCACCCCCAACAGTTGCAACATATTTGCATATTCTTTTGGAAGCTGCAGCTAAAAAAGATGGAGGAGCACCTCAGAGAGGAGAATGTGAGAGACAAAATGGATGCTCCTATACTGAGCATTTTGAGTGGCAAAATAAAGTAAACCCCAAAATATTTCACTAAAATGTTTCCAAAAAGTTTTAGGATCTATCCTGTTGTCGGGACAGGTCCGCCTCTGCAGTGCAGCCTCCAACCACTAGATGGTGCTGACAATATTTTGCAGAGCTCCTGATATATGTAAGAGAAGTTCTAAGCTTACAATGTCAGCCTAACCCTTAAACTCACCCTAACCCCAACCCTTACCCTCACCCTAACAGTTTACCTAAGCCTTGACGCAATGATATGGCACCAGAATATTGGCAGCGCCAGTGCTGCTGCCTTGTGCTGCACCAGCATAACAGGATAGGACCAAGTTTGTGTTTGTTTTTTGTTGGATTGGGATGTCACTGAAATGTAAAAGGTGGACAGTAATTAATTAGGGTAAAAGTTATTGTAATGGCAATATTGTGCTTTTTCTGTTATTTCCATAGTTCCATGTGTGGGAGCAAGTTGTTTGCCTATAAACAACCACCCACAGCAATTTATCTGTGGTAAACCAGAGGAAGTGAAACAGAAACGTGTGCAACATCAACTAAAGTTCAAGCACAGCCTTCCTGCCATGCATGTGAACATTAATTACCTAATTCCATTATTAAATGGCTGATCAGCAGCTCTTGGCTTAACCCTTTTACTGCTTGCTTCTCCAGTCTTGAGTTTCTAGGCTTATCTGCATTAATTAGTAGGAAACTCTTACAAGTCTCAGCTTGCTTAAGTTCTTCTCAGCATAGCTTTGATCCTTTCAAATAACTAAACCCTTTAAGGAAAACATTAATGTAACAGAGGTGTGCTATATGATGCCATTCTACCTTGCTGAAACATAGCATGAACGTGCATCACATTAGTTTATAATCTCACTGGCAAACCCCTTAATGTAACTAAAATAACTCTATATGTAACCCACCTAACTAATGTGCAAGCAGACAAGTGCAAATATTCTGAGTAGCAGTGATTAGAAGATTTAAAGGTCTATTGTATGTAAGTTTGTGTTTTAAAAAAACAAAAAGCAATATACAATAGTAAATATATTTTCAAGCATCATCATCTCAGCTTCCAGCTGAGCTGTCACCCCCACTTAATAAGGCTATTACGCTAATGGTACTGACTCAGGTTGTTACACAGGGGTTACATGGTAGATAAAAAGATTGAGACCATCTTGTGTATAGACCGTGCGCTTAAGTGATTTCCAATGACAACTGTAATGATAGCTACTCTGACTGAGGTGCAGTCAATGAAGAGCACGGTATAGACACAAGCTGCTATTTATAAACACAGACCATTCCAAACTCCATTTAGATCTTAGACCTGCCACATAGCTAGAGCCTCTTTATTATTGTGTTAGTTCTATAGGGGTAGAGATAAGCAGCTGGGCTAGAGCTTAAGAAACTAATGTTTGAAACTATGTTTTTTTATTCTAATTATTGAATAGGAGTTAATGATCAGTGGCTCTCAAACTTGGCTTTTTCTGTGTAGTTTAATGTACACTTGTGCTGACATTTCCTTTTTTATTGACACTCTTTGGCCTATGTGTCAGTATTGCCGTCTCTTCTACACATAGGTGCTCTTCTAAGCTTTGACATCATCAAGTTCTGATGTAACTGCAGACTCCTTCCTGGTCTCAACCATCTATGAAGTTTCTAAAGTCTCATTTTTTTGCAGTCATCTAAAACTAATAATAAAGAGGATCATTGCCATTATTAGAAAAAAACTAGCAAAACTGTGATAACTTTTACAGTTGAGATCTACTGCTTTACACTTCTCTAGCAATGTCTTATTTTTACCATTAATCCAGTTTTGACAAATTTATCTGAAACTTAGGAGCCAGACAGGTGAGTTAGATTAGTTAGTCAGGTAAATATTTGTTAGGCGCTAGGTTATGGATTATATATAGAAATATATGTATAATAACCAAAAAGTTAGTAGCCAGCAGTAATATTTTAGGAGCTGTTTCTAGTGGGAATTTTGAAGCCCTGCATTAATCATATGATCTACTAGTCAGGCAATCAGAGGAAATATCCCAGGATGTTTTCCCAATAACATAATGCCACTGTCCTTCTCTGTCATGGGAAACTGTTTCGTGTGTTGTCGGCTGAAGAATAAGCGTTTTACGACTGCAGATTTCTATTGTGAAGGGAAAGCAGGGCAACCGTAACACAGCATAAGGCAACTAAAGCAGACATTATTAAAGGGCCACTTAATTCAGCACAGTTTGGACCACATCACAGTAAAGATCTCTTAAAAGCATGTTGAAATATGTTTAGATTTTTTGAAATACGTGCATTTTAACTGAGAAATGAATACATTAAATCTGTGTTTACATGAGTCACTGACATGCCCTCTGCCAGATGCATGCTACAGCTCTGTGTAGTGAACAAAAGAAAAAAACAGAGTTAACCATTAAATAATACATCAGTGCAGATAATGGAATGCTGGTATCATCTAAACAGGTCAGTCATAGGTTAACTGCTTTGTGTATTCTATAGTTCAGGGAAAAAAACTGCTATCAATCACTGTCTTCGCTGAGTGCTGTCTGTTATTAATTATGCTACAGCTATCAGGCAGGGGACACTGTGTTGGTAAACAGACATAAAACTTTAGATTTTTTTTTAGCTGTTATTAGTGTAATAAAAAAATAGACACATTTAACATACAATCTTTCACACAATGAAAAGCACCCTATTGCAGGCCATTACATTGCTATCTTTATTTACATCACTGCAAAAATTAAAAAAAAAGCCTTTCCAAAAAAAAAGTTTTGGTTATTAGATCTTATAGGCTTGAACCAACCCGGGAGCCAGGGAGCTATGGTGGCTCCTAAACTTTTACTGCTGGCCACTAACATTTTAGTTGTTTCACATATATTTCTCTAGATAATCCTTCTAAAAATATTTGTCAGGCTCCTAACTAAACTGTCTGATAAGTTTGCCAACCCATATCAGTATAAATATGCTATACTTAGGCTAAAGCATGTGTATGCAAGATCACAAGCACATCCAGCAAGCATGCCTTTTACCCAGAATCCCTTACAACCACTTGTTGCTGTTCTTTCTGAATGGCACAATTTGAAAGGCTGCTGGGTGTGTGGCATTTATTTAGATGTGGAACAGTCACACTTTATGGGATCATTGCACATTATAATTAATATGTCCAATTAACTGCTGTGCTTGTAGAATGCTACAAGCCCAAGGGAGATTTCTCTTCAGTATATAATAACTACTACCCACAACAAAGCCAGAGGATCATCAGCTGGCACAGGCTGCTTCATCTGTGACAAGCAGCATATTTGTTTGTGTACATATATATATATATATATATATATATATATATATATTAAATCTAGGCAGTATTACAAATGAAATAGCATGCACTTTGGACTGGATATGGGTATTGAACTTGATGCAAAGGATGAAAAGGCCGACCACTGGTCAAGAAGGCCTCGGGGAGAGGAAATGATTTGAGAGCAGGGAGATAATTGCAGCAGTCAGAGGTTTGTACATTAACCACAAGTTGATTGAGTAGGTGGGAGTCGAGATTATGTTTTGGGTCCAGTATTTATAGTGACTTGCAAAGCCTGGTATCATTAAAGGGACATGGAACACAACTGTTTCTTTTTTTTTTCAGGCAGTTGAAGGACCATCATTAAAAAATACAAAAGTTATTTTTTGCATGAAATAATATTAAGTTAACCCTGTTTAAACTTCAGTGAAACTAACAGGAAGTGCAGGGAGCATACTTTAGATCTCATTGGCTGGCAGAAGGCAAGCCCCCAAGAGCAGTTAAACTTCTGAATAAACACACGTTATCAAATACCCTCATTCAGATGCAACTAAGAAGGGCAATCTTTCAATGCCCCCTTAGCTTCACATCTGTTCAACTGTCTAATCCTGCTAGGAACAGAGGTAAAATGCATCACACCATTGTAACAAAATAGAGTATATTAGTTAAAAATGAAAAAAGACTACTTTATTTATTGTAAAATTTCTAAAACCATTTTGCCTATTACCAATTCAAGTTCTTAATATTGACATTGTATAAATAGGTCACATCAGTGATGCTTTAAGTAAACAGCTTTCTGGTATACACATTCATCCCGTATAACATGCAATAACATTTTCATTATAAGTATTGACTTTTCTTGTATAAGTTTACACTTTTTCAGTTTTGTTATTTTTATATATGTATTTTTAGAATTATTTATTAAAGGAAGATTGAAAAAACATATTTCTGGGATCAGAAAAATGGTATATAATAATGTACCACTTTGTGCTTTCTTTTTTTAAATTATGCTTTTAAAGTAGAAGAAAACTGATTCAAATGTTTATGTGATCTTTGAGCTTGCTCCTCTTAGCCCAGGGGTCACCAAACTCGGTCCTGGAGGGCCGCACCCAGGCCTGGATTTGAGGATTTCCTTTCTTTGCACAGGTGAGTCAATCAGGATGACTGAAGAAGCAATAGTCTCACCTGTTTGCAGCAAGGATATCCACAAATTGAGGCCTGGGTGCGGCCCTCCAGGACCAAGTTTGGTGACCCCTGTCTTAGCCAATGAACATAAATCTAGCTGTATGACTCATACTTGTCTGTCAAGACAATCTCCAGATGTATGTATATTCTGTGCACTTCCTGTTAGTGTCAATAAAGTTTACTTAATATTTTTTCATGTAAAATACAACTTTGCGGGTGTTTAAAGGATGCACTTTTAAATTCATGAAAGCAAAGAATTGTGTTCCATGTCCCTTTAACAAAAGCGCAAACGAGACGTCTCAGAGCATTAAATATTTAAAATGACTCAGTCATCTCCATTAAACAGATTCTAGTTAGCATAATCTTTTATTCATTATCGTGTTTCTTTGTTTTGACCTTATTGTCCCATTCAGCAGTAAGAGACTTGCTGTGCTATATAAACTAATATGACGTGTAATAACAATGGTCCAGTATAGCACAATATATCCACTGCCTGAAAGAGGACATTAAACACACAATATTTACAGATGTGCTAACAAAATGTTAATTATTACTTACATGACATGATGTTAATTAGATTTTTTTAACAGATAAAATGTGATTAGCCTGGAAAGTATATTTTAATGATACATTTTGTGCCCATAACCTTATAATGTTACTGCAAAGGTGTACTGCAACATGAAGCTCCTAACAATTTCTACTTTTCCATTTGGTTGGGCAAGGTTTATTTCATGATATTGTTTCAAAGGACAATACACTCAATTTTGTTACAAGATTCAATTTCAGATATTAAAAGTCCCTTTAAAGTACTTTATCAATTGAATGTTATTTAAGTAATGCGTTTTCCTACAGTACTGTTTGGAATTGTGTAGCTGTTTGTCTTTCTAATCCACCCACAAACAATGCTTGATATCTCTTGTAAATTAAATAGCATTACCAATTAATTACTGATTGCCCCCTGGGGATTTGGGTTTATCATAATCAGTGCAAGTCACAAAACAAAACGACTGGGTATGCTCATTGGGCCTAAGCATTCAGTTAACAAACTACTTGCCATTACCAATAGTTTTAAATTATACCATATTTTGAACCTCCATTGTGTCATTGTTCAAATGATGCTTTCAGAACACAATAAATTGATTAAAATGTTTAGCTGCTATGGAGGAATTGCTTCTGTCTGCCAATGAGTAGGAAATACAGTTGTATGTGTCATATTTATCTGCATACCAATATTTTCTTTTTCTTTTTACAGAATATGCACACAACTGCACCATCTGGGAATGCCAGCATCACTGCGCCGTAACCATGACCGGGCCTGTATGTTACTGTAATACATCCTACCAACTAGCTGAAGATGGCAAGAGCTGTAAAGGTCAGTGTAAAGCATGTAAAACGTCACACAATCATCGAAAATAGAGGGACAGATAGTAATAGCCTCATATAACAGACAAACAGAAATTTGGCAGAAAAGCATAATCTTGAGGATGAGAAAAGGCAGATAGTCTTGAAACTCTATTGCCACATATTCCCAATGTTTTTCATGGTAAACGTGATATTAAAGGCAAATCCGCAAACAATCCAGAACTGCCACAGAAGCCGACTGGAATAAGAAAAGGAAGAAGAAGAAACAAGCTCATTATTAGCAGCTAATACTCATTTGAATCTTAAAAAAAGAACAGAAACAAATGTGCTTTGAAATAACATACTTAGACTTTGAAGACTAAGGACTGGTCCACTCCCTACAAAGTATGAATATGATGCAATCTAGAAATAAGGCTGTTTTAGTGCATTTTTTGTTTGCAGAGTAATAAATCAGATAAGTTTGATTTGGGTTATGACTTATTAACCAGGCTGATTGTATGGAAAATATGTCATGCAGTGACAATGAGGGAATAAAATCAAGTTATCAAGAGATTCTTATGAAAAGAGATGGAAATGTACTATATGTACATATGCTACTATATATACATATGCTACTATATATACATATGCTACTATATGTACATATGCTACTATATATACATATGCTACTATATGTACATATGCTACTATATGTACATATGCTACTATATATACATATGCAACTATATGTTCATATGCTACTATATATACATATGCTACAATATGTACATATGCTACTATATGTACATATGCTACTATATATACATATGCTACTATATATACATATGCTACTATATGTACATATGCTACTATATGTACATATGCTACTATATATACATATGTTACTATATGTACATATGCTACTATATATACATATGCTACTATATGTACATATGCTACTATATATACATATGCTACTATATGTACATATGCTACTATATATACATATGCTACTATATGTACATATGCTACTATATGTACATATGCTACTATATATACATATCCTACTATATGTACATATGCTACTATATATACATATGCTACTATATGTACATATGCTACTATATGTACATATGCTACTATATATACATATGCTACTATATATACATATGCTACTATATGTACATATGCTACTATATATACATATGCTACTATATGTACATATGCTACTATATGTACATATGCTACTATATATACATATGCTACTATATATACATATGCTACTATATATACATATGCTACTATATATACATATGCTACTATATGTACATATGCTATTTTTAAGTATCTGATTATAGGGCAGAATAGCACATTGCTCATCAATAGTAGACATCACAACACCTGCTGTAATTAAATTAGACATGACAGCTATATGAAAGCTGGCATATACAAAGTGATGTGGTTGGAGACAAGTCCACACTAGGACTTAGCTAGTCAACATGATCAGGTACCTGATATATAGCTGGTCCTAATACATTTGTACAGTGTAGTCGCCCTATAAGATGCCCAGGATACATTAACCTAAGCATGATTTCTCCCCTCTCTGTAGACTTTGACGAGTGCACTCTCTATGGAACCTGCAGTCAGACCTGTGTAAACTCTGAAGGATCCTATTCTTGCAGCTGTGTAGAGGGGTATCTACTGCAACCAGATAACAAGTCTTGTAAAGCTAAAAATGGTATGTATTGTATGTGGGGATTTACACAGCTTCAAATGCTTATTTTTAATGAGAATTAATCTGTGTGTCACAAGCAACTCTTGCATGCCATGTGAAACCTGGTAAATTGTTTATAATAAGGATAATATACCATAGAAAAACCTAGAGTTGATGGCAAGACGAATCAAATAAAGTATTATAATTATTGTTATTAATAGGCTATATCCTGTGAACATCTACTGAGCCATAATAAATTTACATTACAAATAGTGTATTCAAGAATTCAAATGTTCTGTTATACAAAAATGCATGATTTGCTAATATTTACTATTAGTTATTGACAGTCCGCTATTGTTCAATATTAGAGTTTTTGAGCTGGGGTTCAAATATGTTCTTGCTAGATTTGGGATATTCTTCACTGCACCTGAAGCAACGCACATATTTGGTGTATGATAATCCTACTTCAACATATGGGAATGCTGATTTTAATGTGGAAACCTAAAAATCAGCATGGTGATTGGACACAACATTTTAAAGTGACAGGGTAATAAATACAGTCAATAGGGTCTATAGCTAATATGTGTTTTTATGTTTCCCTTTTTTTTATATAATATTGTTGTATCAGGGTTGCTTATAATTAATTTCAGACTATACATCATTTTGAAAATATTTTCATTGGGTTTTTCATATAGCAAAAATTAATTAACTAAAAATGTTCTTTCTACCTCCTAGAACCTGTTGATAGACCCACAGTTCTACTTATTGCCAGTACCCAGAATATCCTTGCTACCTATTTAAGTGGCACTCCTGTGCCTACGATCACTCCCACTGACACAAAGCAGACCACAGCCATGGACTTCAATTATGTGGAGGAGACGGTGTGCTGGATCCACATGGGGGAGAGCCCTGGCCAAACTACACTGAACTGTGCCAAGATCCCCAACCTGAAGGGCTTTACAGAGGAGCGCACCATCAACATCTCACTCAGCTTGCATCGTAAGTCATTTGTTACCTAGAAATTAGGTATAAGTGATAGATTTGGAAGTTGTTTTAGCCTCACTATTTTCCTACTTAGCTTAGTCTGTTTGGATATATATTAAAACTATAAATCATGTTATTCATGTTGATTTGTACACAATATGTTTGTTCATCTGAGGATATAATTTACAGATCTGATCACTGTATGCAATCATATTGTACCAGTATAAAGTAATATATCCATAAAAACATACTAACTTAGATTTCAAAGGCAGATATTAACCAGAAAGACCCATCTAGTCTGCAAATTATATCAATATAGCCTTATGCTTATCCCAGGCATGCTTGCATTCATTAACTGTGTTTGACTACTTTCACTTCCACATATCCACAAAATCTAAAAAGTAAAGTGTTACTTTTCATACAACTCTAAGACTATGGTCAGTAGTGTAGATCGCATGCACCATAAAGGTCCAGATTAATGCATGTACTTTTCTCCCCTTAATTGCATTTGCCGTTGCCCATTCCTTTGATTTATAGAACTCCTAACTCCCATTACTATCTTGTGTCATACTCTTGAGATAAATCTCAGCACCACAATACATCTTCTAACTCCCCTTGAAGATGGAACTTCTACATAGAAGCATAATAAATCAAAATATATCTCTGGTTGTGTATGTATTACTGTTGTAGTATGCACAAACACCACAACCCCACACACAATGGGATTTATTCATACCACTCTGGGCTGTATAGAGCAGCAGGACAGGAGCCACGTGCAGATTTCGGAGACTTCCCCTGCTACCCTGTACATTGCTTTGTACATTATGTAGATCATATACAATTGTTTATCTGAAAATCACATCCACTCTATCACCCCCCTCCCACATACACACCTTCACAGCAAGAATGTATTAGTGACCTGTATACCTTGTGAGAAAGTGAGGGCCTTAAATTGTGCCCGTCGAGTTAAATTGGTTTGTCTTTCATTGTTTTAAACGACTGTGGGAAGCATGTCTTTCTTTGCTGTACTAGGAATAGGGTATTTGATAATGTTTCACATTGGTTCTTTTATAAACAAAGGTACTAGTGCAGAATAAACTGCTTTGGATGAATAATGAGTCACACTCGTTGCAATACCAGTGTATGTTGTGTGCACAAGATGGCATTTCCTTTTTGTTTCAAAGCAATTTGAACACATTTTACTCAACATTTTTACATGCAAAAAGCAACATCTGTTATGTTGAGAAAATTACTTTTTAAATGCATGATAATATAAATTGTGTATTCCTTCTCCCCCAAACAAATTATAATTAAGACCCCTTTTATTTCATATATACATTATGTTCTTTTGAAGAAACATTTTTGGGTCTAACCTTTAATGTATTAACTCCTATAGGCAATACACAGCTCCTCCTTATATATGTAAGATCTGTCCTAGCAGTGTGTTTAATTGTCTATTGAATCAAGAGATATACTTATCAAAGTGGAACTAAATCAATTAGCAGCTGCATACATGTATAATTTGCTAGATACTTTATTTATCCATTTATGAGGTTACCTCCTATTTCATAAGTCAGATATACAGGTAGAGGAGGTTGTCTAAATAGATAATGAACTGGCTATTCAAAATAATGCAATTTTTTTCTAGAAAAAATGAGAAAAAGGTAAGCCCATATAGTTCTTTAAAATATGATATTTTATATATGTAATTGCAGTGGCCCCTAACAGTTGACCACTGCAGTCTCTTTTCTAGAACAGTTTACAATGGCCCTCATTCAATTGCACTTTGGCCAATTGAATAGGGCTCTAAATAAGCACATAACATATTTTTTTAAAGAAGTTTTTAGTTAGTAAGCATCTATCCAAAAGCAAGGTTTTCACTAACTAAAAACTTCTTTAAAAATAATATGCTATGCGCTTATTTAGAGCCCTATTCAATTGGCTAAATCGCAATTGAATGAGGCCCAATGTATTTAGTTGGAAGGAGACTCAGACGGATCTTACAAACAGCTCATGGTCACAAGGAACGCGACTCTGGGATAAATCTGGTGTTCATCAGTTATTGTAAGAAAATACAGAACCTTATTATTGCTCAACTTGACCTTCTTTTTAAAGTTCAGACACATACATCTCTTAGAAATGTATTAGTAAAGAAGCAGCTGTGCAAATCATCTGGACTTCTATAGAAAAACACCAATATAGTAAAGCTATTTTCTATATAACCAAGGTTAAAAAGCAGATATTACATCTAGATGAGCGTGTGGGGCTTTATGATGCCACAGCTGTGCTCCCTGTATGACTGTCGGTGCCAAATGTGATGTGTCATGGGCATTTATGCTACTGGCACGGCACAAGAGACAATCTGCACAGACAAGAGCTTAGGACCAGGAGGTGATTTAAAGCGAAGCTTAGTCATTTATGGTACATTTCTAAGCTTTACACGTGAGTGCAGCCAAGACAAGAATGGAAGTAAATCCGTGTACAGAACATGTCCTTGTGCTTTTTGTAGTATATTTATGTTCTTAGTCTATAACTGGTTTGTTTCTGTAATGAGAAATGACTAACATAAACACAGATACACAAAATGCTGGAGATGAGGACATGTAGCTGTTGTGATGTTTGGGAAGACGCAAAACTATAACCTAATGTGATAAGAGAAATAAGGGCTTTAATCTGGTTGTTGGAGTAGGTTTGTTTTTACTTATACCAGAAATCTTCCATGGGGAACAGAAAACTGTGACCCAGTAATAGGGACACATTAACTTTAAAGGACCACAAAAGTCGTGTGATCTGTACCATCAGTTAGAGGGTAGAAAATCATGTGGAAAATGTTTACATTTTTAAAATTGATCAAGTATGGACTTAGATATTGTCTTTTTAGTTTAGCCCTTTTATCCTTCCCACAAGACTCTGCATAATTAATGATGCTTGAGTCTATCAAATAGTGCTGAGCACGTATAGGGATGATCACCTGGGTTATGGTGCCATAGGCCCATACAAATTGTGCACCCCCACAAACAAATGACTAAACTATCTTTCCACATGCTGTGTCCCCATACTAAAACTGTCCATGGCTCCTGGGAGCCTGAGAGACAGAGCTCCTGGAATTTGTACTTCTGGCTCCTAAATATTTCCCTAAAGTATAATGTATCACTATGAAGGACTCCTAGCCTGTTTGGCTCCTACAAAGTATTATTGGCTCATAAGTTTTATATATTTGTGAGATAGATAGGTAGGTAGGTAGGTAGGTAGATAGATAAATAACAAGTTGTGTACTGTTACAGAACATATACAACCCATGGAAACAGCTGTTTTTTATTTTTCTAAGCCAAGAAAGATTTGTTTTTCTTTGTAGATGAGAAGAATGGATATGCTTTCTCCAAGTGTGCTCAAGTTATTTTGGATTTTATATGAGAAATGTGGCGTAGAACAAGAACACCTGCAGTATATTTGAACATATTTCATGTATTGGGCATTTTATTGTGTATTATTCTTTACTTCTAAAGTACCAAACATTTTTTTACAATGTAAAATGTGTACACAAGACACATAATATTCAATTAACTCAATTAAAGCCTAGAGAAGATGCTTGGGAAAGATTGTGTCACGAGGTGAAGCAATACCTCTGAAACTGTCTGAATCAGTTGATAAATATAGCATTGGTGACATATTGTGAAGATTAAGGCTTCTCTGTAAATGTGAGTTTTCACATAAAATTTGAAATCTGATAGCTACGGAATTACACTGAGAGGCTAAACATTGATTTTATTTTTGCGTAGTTCAGTCATCTCCAACTCTCCGTGACCTAATTGACCATAACACACCATGCTGATCAACTTGGTATTCATGTCAGAGACACGGGAGATGGTTGCAAATTCCTTCTCCAGTGGGCCACAGCATACAGCTCCTGGCATTCCTTAGTGGTCTCCCATCCAAGCACTGACCAGGCCCAACCCTGCTCGGTTTCAGGGTGGTGAGATCTCTTGGTTCTCTGACTGGAATCAAAACCAGGTTGCAGTGGTGAAAGCACCAAATCCTAACCACTGGACCACCAGAGAACCCTTGAACGCCAATAGCCAGGTCATAAGCCAAAAGGCCAATATTTGGAGTCAATAGTGACTTATAAATAATATTAAGTCAGACATGAGTCTATGGTGGATGATAGATTGGATAGATTGCAGACAGGTTATAGTAAGGTCATTTAGGATTCATATGCAGCAGTCAGGGTTGGAAATTCTGTCTGATTATAGAAATATATACATAAGATTTATATTACTAGCAAGTGATAAACCAGGTAACACTAGTATAGTGGCAATGCTGATATTGTTTACGCCTGTTTACGTGCATGTGATCCATCTCTTTTAAGTACACTGACCTCTTATAACCTACTAATGTCTTGTACTTTCCTGCTAATCTACATTAGAAACAACAACAAAAACACTTTTGAGGGGATTCGGAGTAAAGACAGGTGACTACATCGTGATTAAGCTGATTTTACTACAATGCACAACATTTAATATAACAGTCCCCACCCCTTTTGGCGTTAAGCTCAAAGAATTTTGAAATATATTCCAAAGCAGATACTTTCCGGGATAAAATACATTAAATCTTAAGGGCATAAAGGTTTTGCTTTGTGGTTAAAGCACGCTCGGCAAATCAGCTTATCATTGAAGCATGCACTGTTAAGGGGATAATTTAGCAGCTGAATGGACCGTAATGACTTGTCTCTTTCCCCAGGAAGTCCTATATTTTGTGTCCTGCCTGTTTAGACTTCCATTAAAAGCAGCAGTAATGTGATTAGGTACAGGGGTGTCAAAAAGCTCATTTCAGAGAATAGGAATCAAATAAGCTATTTCAGAAGAAGTGCCACAGTAATTAATATGATGTTAATGACGAGGACTCGTTTCTGTAGGAGAATCTCAAATCAATAGCCATGGCGGATTTTAAGCCTTACCACTGGCATCTACACATGGTTTGCATATGAATAGAAATTTGGCTTCTAATCATAGCAAGGCTCATGGCCTTCAGTAGTGGTTTTAAACCACTGGATTAAAGTTTTAAATTGGGTTAAGGTAATGCTTCTGTTTCTAAGAAAGCAGGCGTTGTGACAAAGGTTACTTGTTCTCAGAAGTGTATATCCACACCTTTTATTAGCGCTGTCATGAGAGCCAACTTTAGTGCTATGTTTGTGCGGTACAAGAAGGATAGCTTGGGCATTGGACACTGTTTTAAACATCTTGCTCATATATTGAGTAATTAGTTAAAAACAAAAAAAATCCCTTAATAATTTTTATTTGGATTATGATGATGATGATAAGTCGTATCCGACTCTCTGTGACCCTATGGACCGCAGCAGGCCCCACATCTTGTGTCTGGTTGTGCTCATCCATAATGTTTTCTTGGCAAAGGTATGAGTGGGTTGCCAGTTCATTCTCCAGTGGACCACAATTTGTCTGACCTCTCTGCTACAACCTGCCCATTTTGGGTTACCCTACATGGTATAGCTCACAGCTTTATTGAAGTACCCAAACCCCTTCACCACAACAAGGTGGTGATCCAGGGGGGTTATGCCTATATATATATATATATATATATATATATATATATATATATATATATATATATATATATAGCCTTCGGATTCCCTGGTGTCCAGTGGTTAGAATTAAGTGCTTTCACCACTGAAACCTGGTTTTGATTCCTACTCTGGGTACCATGAGGTGACACCACCCTTAAGCCGAGCAGGGTTCTGCCTGGCCAGTACTTGGATGGGAGACCAGCTAGGAATGCCAGGAGCTGTATACTGTGGCAAGCTGGAGAAGGAACTGGCAACCCACTCCAGTATCTCTACCAAGAATACAAAGTGGATCAGCATGACCATGGACATAAAGATGTCCTGGTGTGTTACAGTTTGTGAGGTCGCGGATAGTCGGAAATGACTGAACGACGCAAAAACATATTTTGCCTTCATATATGTGCTGAAACTTAATTAATTAAATAAGTAAGTAATGAGAGCCTTTTTGTAGCCTGTACATGTTATTGCAGTCTGAATCATCATGGTCCTTGTTTTCCCACCTTTGGACCCCTGTAATCTGTCTTGTGCAGAAAAGCAGCTTAGCCCTGAAAAACAGCATTGTGTGTTCTCACAGACTGGCACCGAATATTAGGCCGGCAGATAATCGAATGCAGGCGAGAGTAGAGGTAACAGGGAAGCCAAAGGAAACCAGGGGAGATAACATTGTGCTGCCTACAGAATCCCATACCAGTCAGGCAGGACCACCCTCCATATTTATAGCTGCGGCCCATACAACAGCATCCTCTGAGGGACAGACTGACACAACAACTTCCTTAATATATTTAATTGTCTTCATTTCTCTCACTAGCTTACATGTCGAAGTGATTCATTTCCAATAACTTCCTTAAACCACCCCTATAATGCCCTAACTAGAGTGAGATGTTTTATTTAGGGATTTAAGAGAATGGGGTCCGTCAGCAGCGTTTTGTAATGTTTACAACATGCTTCTTTAATGTATAAAAGCACATTTTAATTGTATTCATCAGCATTAGTAATGCTACCTGCCATCCTGGTCAGTGAATAATACAACAATAGTGCCACACATTTCTATATAGTAGTTTAAAATAGGATTTGTAGACTTTTGAGATTGTTTTCACAGCTAATAAACTTTAACCCTTTTGTTGGCATAGGATGAAAGGCATAGTTCAGTTTCATGGATTATGAATGCATCTGTTAGAGGAGAATCAGTAGTGTATGAAAAAAAATACATTTTCATGAAAATTATCAAAATAAAGATTATTATACTTACTCTAAAATTTGATAAATGTCTTGAGTTTGCAAGCAGTTGATTTTCAGAGTTAACAACCCTGCAAATACCTGCTACAATTAGCATAAAATTCATACTTTAGATTGTAAGTTTGTGAGTTTTCGATATTATGTCGGTGTTCTGAAAACAAGCACTATGTACGTATGATTTTACGCTCAAAAACAGGGCCCTCCGTTCTTTGCAATGTGCTCATTTTGTTTTTGCCTTGTACTTAACCCCTGTACAGCACCACAGAATATGTTGGTGCATTATAAATAAAAGATAATTGTAATGAGTTTTAATTTGGCTATTTTGTTTTGGGTGACAGGCAGCTAATACATTGTATCAATCTGTGATGGCAGTTTGTGCAGAGAGGCATCATGGGTTGTGTAACCTTGTTTTCCCCTGCACAAGGAAGCACGGAGGAATCAAACATTCTGCATTGTGCGGCTGTTGGCTTGAAGGTTAATAAATGGTTAAAATCAGTACCCAAATGCAGAGTTTCTATTGGTAGATACCAGGTGTCTATGTAAGCAGCTCTGGGGGTGTGGAAAATAACTTTAAAAAAATAAATAAAATAAATCTGTCTGTGTATAGAATGGCTCAATGTAATGTGTGTTCCTGATATAAGCAGCGTGTGTTAGATTAGAAAAAGGTAGGAACAGGGAAACTTAGATATATCTTTAAGGTGAATCCCAAAACCTATATGTTAATTACTGCAAAGGCTGTGTGAATAACTTTTATTCTTAAAAAAAAAATCCCATAAATAAAACTTTTAATCGAATCATTTTGATTAATTCAGTATTAACATTTTGCTTTTATATAAGAACAAAATATTCAAAAGCCACTACAATAGCCCCACAGCAGACTATAGGCCACTATACAGTATTATTCCCCTGGTGCAGCCTGCTATCAATTCTCTCGTGTTCCTCGCTGTGCACATTATTAGCAACTTTTCCAACAAAAAGGCTTTATTGCTGGTCAATTTCTCTCACTCCTAGCCTCCTTTTAGAGAAGGGGGATTTCAGAGCTGGAATAATGATTGTATTTGATGTGTTGAACAGCAGCGAGTAACCGTCTCTATTAAGTTTTGCATGCCAAGACCCGCCACTGAAACGCAGAATGCAGCGAGTCATAGAGGACTTAATCTTAAAGAGCAGTGTGAGATCAGGATATCTGTGACTGCTCCTTTCTTCTGTGCCTATTGGGGATTTGCAGCTAATCCGTATACTTATAATTAGGCAGTGAAAACAATGGGCACAGAGCTGGTACACAGTGCCTGGTTTACCCAGGAGCCTTGCTGAATACCTGTGTTACTTCCTACAAAAACTCCTTCTCCCCATACAAAGTTTCTGATACACAACTGTAATAAATGTTCAGCAAGAATCCACTTTATTAGGACATATGGATGAAGGACAGCCTACAACAAGCAGTCTTTTTTGCGCATTAAAACTTAATGGTTTCAAGCATTAAAATGAACTACTAGAAACATTGGTGGAGCTAGTTAATGGAAGGCCCTGCTGCAAAATATAATGGGGCACCTAGCCTGCATATTCCCTATGTATGGGCTTGTAGGGATAAATATATCACATATATAGTTGTGGTAAGTACGAATTGTCGGTCACGCCATGTTAAAGATTACGGGCTTGCACATGCGCAATGAGTGCTCACCGCGAGGCCCGCACCACTTTGCTGCAATGAGTGCCGAAGGTGCTGATTGCCAGGCACACGATGAGCGCAAGGCACAAACAGTTTGAAAAAAATACGACTTCAACGGCCACTATTTTTTTCAACCCTGTAACTCTGAAGTTGTCGGAAAAATGGCAATTACTTCAAAAATTAACTTACAACCTCACAGACAGCACAGGGGGGGGGGGGGGGGGGAGGCAGGGAGCCAGTGAGTGAGATTTCAAGCTAATTTGAACTGTAATTAGCGTTTTTCGGAGATCAAAAATCGCCTGAAGAAAAAAATGGTGGCCGTAAACCTGTAATTGTTGAACGCAAGACTTGATCAGGGAGATGGAAGAGAAACACACAGGGGAGGTAGGGGGGGAGAGGTTGGAAAGTGACACTCGAGAGGGATTAGGGAAGAAAGAGACACAGGGATGAGGGGGGTGGGGGAGACACCGGGAAGGGAAGTAAGGGGGAAAAAACACAGGAGAGGTGGGAGAGGGGCAAAACAGACACAGGGGTCAGAGAGTGGGGAGAGGCTCGCAATGAGCGCCAAAGGTTGGGCAACATCTGCAATGAGCGCTCATTGCAGGGCACACGATGAGCGCCCAAGGCACTCATCACGAAGCCCATAAAGTAGAGGGGAGGAGAGGCACGCAATGAGCGCGGAAGGTTCTCATTGCAAGGCATGAAAGTGGCCGGTTGGCCGAAACCTGCAATGAGCGCCAAAGGCTCACCGCGAGGCCTGTAAAGTAGACGGTGGGAGAGGCTCGCAATGAGCGCCAAAGGCGCTCATCGCAAGTTCCGCAAGTTAGAGGGGGGAGAGCATTGCCAGCCTTCAAATTTTATTGCCGTCATTTTTGACGGGCAAGTTGCTAGTAATAAATATATATGTGGTTGGTCAGATCATCCCTAGGGTAGGGCTATGTAGTATTCTCCTTTACTACATTAAAAGTCCCCACTGATCCAGTAGCCAGTAGCATCTTGTGTGCCCAGGGTGTTTTGCACCTGCTGCACCGTGACTAAATAAAACCTTTGTGATTGCTAATTAATTGTATTTCTTTAGTGAGCTGTGTTTTGGTAATAATGCTGAAGCTTGTGAATGTACAAAAGATTGCCAGGGCTTTCACAAGAAGAGGAAAACCACTCATGTAAGATTTCAAAACTATAAGTTTTTCTGCACGAAAAAACATTATAATTAAAAAATATATATATTTAGTAAAATGTGTTTAAACTATCAGGAAGTGCACATAGCATATTATGGTATGTAGGTGTATAATTGGCAGACAAGATGACTCATACAGCTGCTCTTTGTCTGATAAGGTAAGGTCTCCAGAGCAGTTAAACTAGATTTTTTTTCCTGCTTTTAAAGGGCAATTTACCTCACTGTAAGTGCTCTTCATGCTGTGAAAAAGCACGACGTGACTGCTGCATGAGTAAAGAAAGTGATTGATAACAGTTTTTCCATGCTCCGCACAAATGGATTTGTTAAGGGTTAACCTATTGTTTTCTTTTGCTCACTAGTATCGTGTGTCTGGACTGGGACACATGTAACAACAGATTTTCTTTTTTGATTGCTCAGTGAAAAATGCTGCCATTTCAAAAAGTATTTCAGCAGGCTTTTAGGGGATCTTTACTGTGATGTGGTCCAAATGGTGTTGAATTAAGTGGTCATTTAATTTGAGAAAGAAAATACACTGTGGCACATTATCAAATATGATCTTTCAGATGTATTAAAGAAGCAAGATCCTTCCATTTTCCTTAAATATGTACAGAATTGTTTAATTTAATTTTTAATGACCTTTATTTATATGTTATAATACTAAAAGGTCTTTCTGATGAGGCTCCGTTATACTTTTATGTGATGGGTAGAAGCTACAGAGATGCTAAGTTGTACTGATCAGGGCTGAGTTATGAAGTACTTTTTAGAAATGCTAAAGGCTGATTTGAATACTAAACCACCTCTCCTTGCCTTGGCATTTTAGCCTGATAATAGTTTCCTGATGAAATGTATAATAAAGGTGATTGGAGGAACAGGCAGATTGAATAGAAAGCAAAATTGAGCCTAGCCAGTGGAGCGCTTCCAGCTGTAAAGACTTTGATCCTTCCATTCTTTGTACACTGACCTTGGTTGATTTCAGGTCTATATGATCGTCTAGGCCTTTGTGAGTGAGGCCAGTGTGCGGGATACAGTGTAATTGGGCTAACTGTGTAAAGCTGGATGTAGTCACTAACCGAAATAGAAAAGATAAACACAACAATATTACCTTACTGATCATGGTATAACATTTGCCTATTTTTAAGTTTAGTGTAGAAAGTATGATTAAATATTTTTAACTAGTATTTGGACACAAAAAGCAAAAATGTCTTTAGAACTTTAACACTTTATCTGCATTATATGGTTAATTTATTGCTCTGTCCCGGTAGTTCACTACTGGCATCTACATTTAAAGAGACACAGCAGAGGTTCTGGATCGCTACCTTGTTGTGGTGAAGAGGCTTGTGTACCTCAATGAAGCTGTGAGCTGTACCACCCAAGATAGGCATGTCATAGCAGAGAGGTCAGACAAATCGTGGTCCACTGGAGAAGGAACTGGCAAGCCACTCCAGTATCTTTACCATGAATGAGCACAAACTGACACAATATGTGCCTGGTGTGCCACGGTCCATAGAGTGACGGAGAGTCAGACACGACTGATCATTAAAATAGAAGCTACAACTATGGTGTCATTTAAAACTATGGGGTAATAACAAGTACTGTATGAATAGCATGCGATTTAAAAATAGAATTTTCCTACTCCAAACTAACATTGAACTTTGCTATATATAGCTGTAGGTCAACCTTTTCATTCACCCACAGAACTAAATTCGTAAAGGACCACTTGTAGTTCAAGAAAAATAAAAACACTTGTTTATCAAGTATGTACCAACCTAAGAACATAAACAGCTTTGTAAGCCGTGGGCATAAAAACATAGGAAAATCTGACATTTTTAATTCTCTATTCATGAGTATAAAAATCTATTTTATGTTAGTTACATCACTTCCTGAGATTGGAGTGTTTTTTTCCCGTTAGATGCAACTACAGCTGTTCAGAAAAGTAAACACCACTTCCTCACACAACTTCCACCAACTTATCATGGATTCCTCCAGGGACCAGCAGAGGCATCAACAATTCTTATTTCTAATTCAAAACTAGCTTAATGAGTTTTTGTGCCTTCAATGTTAGTTTACTGTAGGAAAATTATATTTGTTTAAATAACATTAAATTCATGAATTACTTGTTTTTACCTACTAGGAAATTGCCCGTCAACAATGACAAGAATAACATTTGAAGGCTGGCAATGCTGTTTGCCAGACAATGCTTGGCTCTTCCCCTTGTAACTTGCCTCATCGCGAGCCCCTCCATCCTAGCGATAAGTGCCTTGGGCGCTCATTGCGAGCCTCACAATGAGTGGCTTTGCCACTCATAGCTGGCCTTGGCCAACTTGTTACTTTTCTTGGCCAACCCGCCCTGTATCTTTTCCCCACCTCTCCCTCCCCTGTGTCTCCTTCCCCCCTCCCCTGTGTCTCCTTCGCCCCTCCCCTGTGTCTCCTTCCCCTCCCCTTTTGGTGCTCTTTTGCAGTCCCTGTCGGGTGTTAGTAACACCCGGGCGCTCATTGCTGGCTAAGTCTCGCATGCTTGAATGGCCCTCGATTTGCAAATGTTCCAAACATCGCAAAGATCCACAACTATGTATGTGATAGTTTTAAATATTACCATATTTAGAACCTCTGCTGGGTCAGTTTAAAGCAACAGTGTATATTGCCATCACAAAATATATCCACCCTCATTGGGGTTTTTACTTATGCAGAAAGGGAGCAAACAAGCAAAATATGGTTAAGATTCCTCTTTTTCCTTTGCCTATTTTTATTTAGTAATGTAGTAATTGCACAAAATCCAAGATATAAAGCGTACATGGGGCTAAGGCTTCTTATCAGCAAACAGAATAGACTGGTCACTGCATAAAATCTGTTAATTGGATTAGACATATTAATTGCTCTTACACAGTGGAACTGAACTCGGAGACAAACTCATTACCTTCATGAAAATATATTTTATTTGAATGATGTATTTTAGGTTTAATGACTTTCATTTTGGGCCTCACCTGACTGATTTTCTCCATGAGTTGGCACATTTTTGTGAGAAGATTGGCACCTCTCTCTCTCACTTTGTTCTCAGCTCCCATGTTTATTATAAATAGTTTATCTAAATCACCAGCTACATCATTGCACATTTAATTTTACTTATTTAAACCACGAGTTATCCAAGAATAGAATTATTGATACTTTCACCTTGTTTATAATGGAGTTATTTAGTCCAAATACTAATGGACATAAGGCCTATTGGGAGGTAGCTGCTGGTATGTAAGAAGAAATAAACTGGCTATCCTGGGTACTAACGAAGACAGGCAGACAAGTGGAAGACTAATAGCCACATTAAACTCGAAGCCCGTAAGTGCAACTTGAGACCCGCAATGGCTGCAAGCACGAAATTTTGCAGATTTACAGTGCTATTAAATTAGAACATGCTGCGAGGTAAACCCGTAAACCATTTTTCGCTTGTTAGATGGTCCGCCATGAACATGATCAGTTTAGATGGAGCCAATGGAAACTGAGATCGTCATAATTACGTCACTGAAAAATGGAGGTGGGATTTACAAAGCCTTACGGGGTTTAATTATGAGTTACGATCGGACCCACATTCCAAATATAATGCAATACCGATAAAGCCGTAAATATGATATTCTATTACATGTGAGTTCCATTATATGTATTTACACATTGATTGCCGGGATCGATATAACACTAAAATTAAACATGAAATAAAGTATTTCATTTGGCCGATTTGCGAGCTTGAGAATGTTGTGCTATTAATTCTAAGACCTAACATCACTTTCCATTTTAATGAATGTACAGTAGTGTGTGTATATGTGCATTTAAAGTGCTACGAGTCAGACTTTACCCCCCTTGCGGTCTTCTCTAGCATTCGTTGGCTTCTTGGCTCCAGTTGCAATTGGAACGTGGCAGTTACAGGCTTGACAGATCAAAGGATTTGTGAGCTTGCAAGTCGAATTCGCACATCCCGTATGGTTTTCTTGCTCCTACCCTGCAGGTCGTCGCCGGACTGGTTTAGGAGGCCAATTTAATAGCCGTAACTATTGCAAGCTACGTTACGAGCTACATAATGACACATTAGGGGAATTTTATGTGGCTGTAAGGGCCTCATTCAATTGAGCAATTGTAAGTTACCGGTGCCCGTAATGTAGCCTGTAAGCTAATTTGCTATTCAATTGGCGTCTTTTTGCAAGCCGCAAACGGTCTATGGGTTACGGGCTTGAAATCCTTGCAGTTGCTACAACCGTAACTTACAGCCCATCTAAGCCTTTGATCTTTCAGGTCCGAAAGAGTTATAATCGCTAAAATGTAAACGGTGAATATACAAGAAAATCCTATGGGTAGGAGATAGGACGCGCAGAGTGGTGAAAGACATATCTGTAGCACTGTAAATGCAAATAAAAAATCAATACTGCACTGTAAATGACGGGGAAAGCGATGATAGACATTAGAATTAATTGCACAACAGTCTCAAGCTCGCAAATCCGCAGTAAAAAATCATTCTTTTTTATGTTTCAATTCGGGGTTATATCAATCTCGGGAATCCATGAGTTAATACATATCAGGCCACCCACATGGACTAGAACAGTATTGGCATTCATTTTTATTATTTTGTATTATGCGGGTTTGCGAATCCCTTAAACACTAATTGATTGACATGTAACCTCTATCTTATACTGCCTCAATGATGACAATCTCATTTTCTATTGGCTGTTTCGAAATGGGTAGTTAAGGCCTTGCTTAATTGATCATGTTCCTGCCTTGAACTGCTACGTACGAGTGCATGGTTTACGGTTTCGGCTTTCGGCCCTTAGCTTGCGGCCTTGTTCAATTGAATAGCACCATAATTGTAGCTGAGTGTGAGCCTGCAGCACGCCCGCAGACATATGGCCTGTATACCCCAAGATACGGGCTTCTAATTGAATGAGGGTCTAATTGTGCAAACTCATCGCTTATCTCTTTCTATATCCTATTGAGACTTTGCATGAAATGTTAGCACTTAATAAAAGTTACGGTTTTCGATTAAGTCTAGAAAGGGAAGTATTGTTCTAGACTTACAAATGGTTTGTTTATTGGATTAAATATTACTTGGTGAATTTATATAGTAATTTGAACCAGATTATTTTCAGGTGCTGGTTATATGGCCATTTACCTCAAGTTCTCTTCATGGTGTAAAAGTGCACAAGATTATATGTTAAAATTATCTATTTTTTCAAATTACATTAATAAAAGCTAAAAAATCTAAAGTTTTAAGTCTGATTACATACATATACATACGTCTACTGGCTGTTGCGAGATAGCAGAGCTGCATATTTAGGACAGTGATTGATAGCAGTTTTTCCCTGGACTCAGGACTGCACTGACAAGTTAAGCCATAACTGACCTGTTTAGGTGATTCCAGCATTCCATGCTCTGCACAAATGGATCTGTTAATGGTTAATTCCTTTTTTTTTTTGCTCATTACACAGTGCAGTAGCACATGTAAACACAGATTTTATTTTATCTGATCAGGCATGTATTTCAAAAATTCTAAAAGTATTTTAACATGCTTTTAGGAGATCTTTACTGTGATGTGGTCCAAAATTGCGCTGAATTAAGTGGCCCTTTAAGATGGATACAGATCTTTTTCTTTATTGACATTATTGTTTGTAACATTGTTAGAAATGTTAGATATCAAAGCGAATGGGGGTACCTCAACTTGAGAGTGTCCGAGAGACCCCGTCCTGGCTTATTTGTTGCTGCTGGTGGTAGTTGTAATGCATTGCTTTGCGTTTCAATTTAAACCTTTTTGACCCCCTCTACCTCCCCTGTGTCTCCCTCCCCTGTCTCTATACCCCCTCTCCCTTCTGTGCCCATTGCAAACCTCACAAGCCTCTTGTTTTTCTGCCACAAATCATATTTATTACAAATTAAATTATTCGGACCAATTTTTTTTTGCACATTTAAAAGAGTATGTTTTGAACTTTATATATGTTTATTTTTTATTTTTATGGATGACTAGTCCATCCCACCCACAAACTGACTGCTGGATTTCATGTTGTCTCTACTGGCATGGTGCGAAGATGGCCCTCAATCATAATGAGATAGGACAGGGTGCTTGTGTTACAAAATAACAAGTATAAAAGATTTTAGACTTTAGTTAAGAACAAATGGGTCATCTATCCTGCCAATTGTATTGACTTTAAGATTTACTTAAAGGCATATCTAGGTTTCCTGGATTATGAATGCATCTGATAGAGGAGAATCAGTAGGGTGAAAATATACCAGAATAAACATTAACAAACTCACCCTGATGTTTGCTAAATCTCTTGAGTTTGCAAGCAGTTGCTTTTGTTAACACCCCTGAAAATGCCTGCTAAAATTAGCATAAAATTCATAATTCATTTTGGCCAATCACAGGCAGATAACTAATTTTAATACATTGCAACATTCAGTGATGGCAGTTTGTGCTGGAATGAATCATGTGATGTGTAAGTCCCCCTGCAGAAGGAAGCAGGAAGAGGCAGACACAGATCTGTAGATCTTTGCATTGAGCTGCTGTTGGTTTAAAGGTTAGCAATGGGTTAAAATTTGCAATTGAATGCAGTGTTTCTATTGGTAGGTACTGTAAGCAGCTCTGGGGGTATGGAAAACAAGTTTTATTTTGACATAATAAAATAAATCTAGAATGACTCATGTAACGTGTGTGTCTGATATAAGCAGCTTGTGTTAGATTAGAGAAAGGTAAAAACATGGAAACTTAGATATGCCTTTAATAAACCCACTGGGCAGCATTATGCTTATCCCAAGCATGCTTGAATTCCTTTACCGTTTTTGTCCCTACCACCTCTACTGGAAGACTGTTCCATTAATCTGCTTCCTATTATGTAAAGTAGTACTTCCAGGCATTAGTCCTAAACCTTCCAATTTCAAACGATCACCCCATTTTTGGTGTCCATCTCTATGGTGTTTTTGGGGTGCCATGCCCCATTAATCTTCTCTTATAATAGGGAATCATTTTGTGACTGCTCTGGTTTTTACTCCTTGTGATTTGGAGCCTCATTAGTAGTCCCATGGCTCTGAGTCAGCACGAGTGGAAGAGCCAAGCGTCTCGTTCTATTCAGCAGATCACTGTGGGCCCCTTCTCTGTTTGTTTTTTCTCTCTTCCTTTTTTCTAAACTGCTTTCACAATTCTTTTGTTGATTTAAACCCGGACATTGGAAATATGGGAAAGGAACCAAATTATCCTTTTTGTTATTTAAAACAAAATTACAGTATATGCAATGAAAATAAATATATAATAAAATGTATTTGGATATTTACATATGTAAAAAAAGTTATAAACATCAACAAACTAAGGGATGTGGCCCAAGCGTCTCTTCTTCACCCTCCTAACTAATTTGTTTTACTGTGACAGAATTAGCAATTGAAATAGCTGCTGATTGGCTAGTACATCTAGTATTATAGAGACACTGTGTGCTTAAGATACAGGAAGGCAGACCGGTGTAGGTATTGTTTGGAGTAAAAACTGAGATTCTAAGCCCTTGATAATAAAATTATATTTTAATATTAAAAACAGGGAACCCTCCATGTCCCTTTTAGGTGCCATGTGTGTATTGTGCAGCAGGTAACCCAGAGCAGGTATGGTAGTATACCGTGTTAAAGAACCCTAGCAGTAGTCTTGGTTATTGTTATAGTAAATAGCAATACAAATGTGCATTTTCTACTGGAAGTTATAAAAAAATATACAATTTAGTAATGTAAAAACAGCTTTGAATGTACTACATTTTGGCTAACACTGATTTCAATAGATCCTCTCACCAGACTGGTCTTGTTATCAGTACCTAATTACATAATGATTCATGAATAGCTCCCTGTATTTATTGCTTATTTTTAAATATTACTTGTGAGGTTTTTCATTTGTGAACAACCGTATCCTGTTGGTATCTCAGAACCTATATGCAAAAGGAGGGTATTAATTCAGTAATAAGCTAATTAGGTACTGTTAAAGGCATATTTAAGTTTCCTGGATTATGAATGCATCTGAATCAAGAGTGTATGAAAACATTTTTTTTGCATGAAAAAATACCAAAATAAACATTAACAAACTCACCCTGATGTTTGCTAAATCTCTTGAGTTTGCAAGCAGTTGCTTTTTTAGTTAACATCCCTCGATATTTCTGCTAAAATTAGAAAAAAACATAATTCTTTTTGGCCAATCACAGACAGCTAATACATTGTAACAATTAGTGATGGCAGTTTGTGCTGGAATGAATCATGTGATGTGTAAGTCCCCCTGCAGAAGGAAGTAGGAGGAGTCAGACACTGATCTGTAGATCTCTGCATTGAGCTGCTGTTGGCTTGAAGGTTAGTAAAGGGTTAAAATTGTTTCTATTGGTAGGTACCTCTGGGGTTGTGGAAAACAGGTTTTATTTTTAAATAAAATAATTCTGTATGTGTATAGAATGACTCCATGTAATATGTGTCTGATATAAGCAGAAGGTTTTTTATTAGATACATCGAAAAACAGGGAAACTTAGATATACCTTTAAGAAGATCACCCAGTAGTAAATTCAAAGCTGTATTTCTAATACCACATTGCATTGTTTTAATAATTTCCAATTGCAAATATTGTTTTATACTACTATATGACCATGGAGCTCTGCTGTGGCCCTTAAAAAGTAAATTCAAGAATAGGCACCCCTGCTCCATAGTTTCTTCGTGCTATCTATACGCCCTCTTTTTCCATGTCCCTTTACGCCTTCTTTCACTTGCACGCCCTCTTAGCATCTTCTGCTGTGTCAGATACAGGCAGATCTCAGTATTGAAAGCCACTGCCGCTGAAAGGCGTAAGAGTAGTGTGACTGCCTACCCCACTGTGATATTGTGCGCGCCAAATAGAAGCCGAGGGGTCTTTATTTCCCCCTTTGTCTACAGCACATTGCTTCGCTGAGGCCTCTCTTACAGGCATGATTTGTACTAATTATCTGTCATTTCCTTTTCTTAGTACTGAGTCTGGCAGTTATTTTCATTATTCAAGTCAACTGTATTAGAGAATAAATACAATAAGGAATACGCACAGTGAGGAAACTAGTGGACATTATGTCTTAAATGTACAGATCCTTGCCACGTTGCCAGTGACTAAGCCATATTATCCTTCAGTTCTATGGGTTGCTTTCATTTCCCATAAAGGACCACTGGTGTGTTGTATTACAATAGGCTCTTTTTAAAAGAAATGTCTTAATAATAATAATAATAATAATAATAATAATATTAATAATAAGCAAAATGTTTTTACAAAGTTTACCATTAATGAATCTTTATTTTTTATTTTATTTATACCAATTAAATATACAAAAACTAACATACGTAAAAGGAAAATATTATCTGTCACATTATTACATTAAGAATGAAGCGGGAGGGCTATAAGTCCAAGTTAATTGAATTCATACATTGATCCCACATATTCCATAGAGAATTAATTTTGATCTGGATGTTAATATTTTGTTCAATTAAGTTTTTTCCAATACATCTATTTCTAGATACTACTTCTTTTATTTTGCCCCAAGAGGGGAGATGACTCTTTCTCCAATTAACATCTTTAAGTTTTTAACTATTGTTTTCTTGGCAGTAGATATTTTGATTTTGTTCATAACCTGGGAAGAATGGGGAGGAACTGTGGATTCATATAAGATCTCTATTCAGTTATGTATAAAAACAGCCACCTCACATAGGCACTAAATAGAAAAGTAAGCTCCAATAGCAAAACCCTGCCCCTTACTCGCTAGATAGTTCAAGATAGAATCCCTCATGACATAAGCTGACACAAGTTATCTAAATATAAGATTTTCTCTAAAATATGTTTACTCTCCTAGTTTACATAGCTTCCCATGTTGTTAGTTTGTTACATTTGTCACATCTATGTGAAGTTTTTCCCAAAATGCAGTAGGTCTTTAATGACCCAGGGCAAACCTGCACATGAATGGGCTTTTATTGACTATTGTGAAGCATAAGGGACATGTTTACACTTATAATTAAAGGAACTGGAGAAGATTCACTTCACTAATTAAAAACCACTCCTGTTCCTGTGTGGTTCCCTGGTGGTCGAGTGGTTAGGATTCTGTGCTTTCACCGCTGCGACCTGGGTTTGATTCAGTCACGGAACCAAGAGGTCACACCACCCTGAAACCAAGCAGGGCTGGGCCTGGTCAGTATTTGGATGGGAGACCACCTAGGAATACCAGGAGCTGTATGCTGTGGCCCATTGGAGAAGAAACTGGCAACCCACTCCAGTATCTCTGCCATGAAAAGCAAGTGGATCAGCATAGTATGTTGCGTTACATGAGGCCACAGAGAGTCAGACACAACTGAATGATGCAAAACAACACAAGTATGTGCTACGGGGCTGTACATTTACATGGTCCGAGTAATAGTTTTAAATAAATAAATAACAGGCATAACCAAAATGACAGAGAAAACGGATGGTGAAAATGCAACTGCAGAGAATAAAAGTAACCATATACACTATAGAAGCCCATGTTCATCAAGACACGTCACTTCTCATACCGCATCTTAAAAGTAACCTTTATAATTATAAATCTTACCTGTCTATGTTTATACGGTTTTTGTAATGTTAGATGTTTTCATTTTGTAATTGCTAAACTGATATGAAAGCTACCCTTTTAGTGAATATATTTTCTTTTTCTTTAAGAAGTTTCTTTAAGAATTGTATGTTTCTACAATATTTATCACACATGCCCACTTTCATAATGCAATTCAAAATGTTTAATAACTCAAAATATATCGATTATACTGAATTGTAGGCACTAATGATGGTTAAAAACGATACATTAGAGCATGATGTGCCTAGCTAAAAAAACCTCAATGTGTCAACCGATGTTGAAGTGCCAGAGGAATGGACCAGTTACATATTTGACAAGCTGACCTTCTGTCTCTCTGTTTCTCCATTTCTGTCCTTTACAGATGTCGAACAGATGGCTATAGACTGGCTAACGGGCAACTTCTACTTTGTGGATGACATTGACGACCGCATTTTTGTCTGCAATAAAAATGGAGACACTTGTGTCAACCTTCTTGACAGAGAGCTCTACAATCCCAAGGGCATCGCTTTGGATCCAACAATGGGGTAAGAAGCTTCCTGCGGATTGCAAACATGGCTCAGTCCTACAGCCTTAATTATGTACTGCAGGAATCTGGGCGTTATTCTGGTATGATCGGGAAGAGGTGTTTAGTGACTTTATTGCTGAATTGATATTCTTTTTATCATAGTGACCCTGATTCAAGGTTTTATAAGTTCATTATATTGTCTGTTTGTTTTTGTCACGCTCAATATTTTTCTTTAGGGTGATGTTTACATTGCAATGTTACTTCTGCATTACGTTCAGGATGTTCCGCTATCATTTTGTCAAAGGATTGGATTGTGCTGAGTAGATAAATGTGGTTATTAATCATATCCAAAAGAACAGTGTGGGCTCAGACTGTTACAAGGAATCTGACATCTATACATAGCATTTTGATTTCCAGTGTAAACCCTCTAGTCAGGAGGACTCCCTAATCCCTGAGACTGCAATATGTACTGCGTGACTCCATGACGGAATCTATTAAAAAACAATTGAGCAATACATTTTAACAGTCTTTTAGAGATGGGGAACTTTGTGCTGTGTGGCAACTTTTTTTGAAGTTCATTTCTTCCAATGTTTATGTTGCTCATGAGTCTGAGACACAGAGTCCTATGGAAAGGAAGACCCTATAACTAAACTTATAAGGGTGTGGAATGTTTCTGGATATCACTAGGAATATGATATACCTGTGTACTCTTTACATTTGTGTACTTTATTTTAATAAAACTGCTTACAAGCACAGTTTTTCTGCCTAAAACCTTACAAATAGTTCCTAACTGGTTTCTACTGTCTGCAGCTCATGAAGACAGTGCACTTCTAAGTACAGGGGTTGCCCTGTCTCATAGTAACCAGTCAATGGCAACAGTCTGCAACATGCTTGTTGAGAGAGGTCACTGACAGGCTAATTTGAAACAATGTGCCCTTCACACTTTGTCTATTCATGAGCTACAGATGGCAGACCCAAACAGGTAAACATTGTATAATTTTAGGCAGAAACAAACAGAGCTTTTAAGCACTTCTTAATAAAATAAAGAACATAATAGCCCCTTTAATATAAACTAATGGAACATGTCAGGTTGTTTTGGAGTAATACATTTCCATTGTATTCAGAATGCATTTCAGAATTCATATTTTATAGTTACTGTAGTCAAACCAATGGTGATTCTGATAGCGATGACCCTTGAGCTGGAATCAGCAAGGTTCCCATTATCATTAAAACAAACTTTACTGTTAAAATAAGTTAAAGTGTTAAACCATCATGCTCAAAAACCATGTATGCAGTTCTCTTACTGTCAATAGTGCCATTTATGATCATTATGTTAGTTGGGTGAGGCTCAGGCCTAGCGGCTAGTGTGATTTGGGTGGTGTCTTTGCGTTGTTTAGTGGCCTCCGACTCTCCGTGACCTCATGGACCGCAACACACCATGCTGATCCACTTGGTATTCATGGCAGAGATAATGGAGTGGGTTGCCAGTTCCATCTCCAGTAGGCCACAGCATACAACTCTTGGTATTCCTAGATGGTACATGCCTCAAAACACTGCAGTAGTGTTTGTGCACAAATTAAAGGGCAAATAAGACCAGAGTCAAGAATACATTTTGATCTAAGCTACATTGCCTGTGCCTAGAAACTTTTATTGTGAATGTCTTTATTAGTTATACATGTTGTACTATAGATAACATTATCTTAGTGTATTAGCTCATCGCCTATTATTTGCAATAGCTAGAGATTAATAGCTGGAGAAAATACATTTTAAACAAAATGCATAAAAAGGACAGTTTCCGTGGAAGCATTCATACTGTGAAGATTATATGTGATAATATCGTGTTTAACAGGATGGGATCATGTCAATCATATCACACATAGGCTTCACATTATGAGTGCTCTTATGGAGACTTTCCTTTATTTTATTTAGAGTATACTAGCTGTCTGAAAGGATACACCATATATCTGCTACTATTAGAAATTGTTCAGACTTTTCATGAACTTTCTGTCCTTCCTTCCAAAATGTGTCCATGCTTCTTGTGAGATTTGCATTTCAATTAGTTGCTTTTAGTAAACATGATTTTAATCTGGGGTGATCACAATATGTATACTGTATTCCGGTTAATAAGGAAAACCTTCAGTTTCAAAGCAGCCCTGCAGCTTTTTTATTAAACATCCCTTTAAAGGGCCATTTGCCCCACTATAAGAGCAATTTTTTTGTGTGAAAGAGCACAAGGTTCTATGTAAAAATGATCTATAGTTTTTTTTTTTTTATTACACTAATAACAGCTAAAAATTTGCAGTCTTGGGTCTGTTTACAAACACACTCCTGACTCATCCCTGATTAACATCTGCCAACACTAAGTAGTATAGACTCCACAAAAAAATATGTTTTTTCACTCAATTTCATGAATGTAGCAGAAGATTTTAACCTCCAAATCTAATTTTTAGCTGAATCCAGCAGTCCTTTCCCTGCACAGAATAATTTGTGAAGGGTTAACTTTCTGCTTATGCTCTCTGCACGGAGCTACTGCTGTGGGTTTGTCTGGGGGATGTCAGAGTCGCATGTAAACAGAGATTCCATTTCTACTTTTCTCTGTGAAAACAGAACATATTTTACAAAACTCAAAAAGTATTTCAACATGGAATTAAGAGAAATTGACAGTGGTGTGCTCCAAGTTATACTGAATTAACTGGCCCTTTAAGTTTTATAAGCACTATGTTACTAAACATAAAAAAAAAGCTTTGTATAAATAAAAATGTTACCAACATCAGGTTATTACTAAATGAGTTTATATTTATACCCTAAGTAGACAATATTATGGTGGAATACTGTTTTTCAAAAGCCTGCTATGTTATGGAAGCACTTACTGCCAGTGCTTCACACCTTATGAATCCCATTCAGTCAGTGGTGCATCCCATAATACGTCTGCTTTACACAAATATGAAGCGTTCCCTTGGCCAAGGTATTCATAAGTAAGCTAAATACATAGCCTTATTGTCAGTGTCTAAACAGAAATAATATCCTCATTCAAATGTATTCTGTATTTTCTCTTCTGAGCGACGGCTAGACATGAGGTGAGTATTAAGCAGCCAGACATGTTTATCAGGTCAGATCAAGTAAGCTGCTATTGCAGACAGGAGAATATTTAAGAAGGGAAAGGCGTATTTCCTTTCCTGTGTGTGTTCTCTGGCACCTGGATTATGCTCTGTTTGATGTGGTTAGGTACGTTTGGTGTCAGTTTTGTCTGTTTTAGGTGTGAAGTAGTTAACATCTTCTTTCACTCGTTAGCAACTCTCCCAGATTCTAGACAATTATACCCATAACGATATTATGGTTTATTATAGGAAATAGACAGTAATTTTATCCTTTTAAATAAAGAGTTACGATTGTATGTAGACAGTTACATACTGTGAGACTAAAACGCAAATACATCATACATGTCTTTCTAATCCGCCACTCCCAGTTCATGGTATTTTATTCTGGTCCAGAGAAAGACCCAGAAGAAAATAGTATAATACAGTGTTTGACAAATCTATGTGATACTTAGGAGCCAGTTAGCTTAGTTAAGAGTTTTATGAGCCAGGATATATTGATATATAGAAAAAATATGGTTATTAAGTAATAGGCTAGGAGCTAGCAGGAAAATGTAGGAGCCATGGCTCCTGGGATGTATCAAGACATGGTCTAATATTTTATCATCTGAAATCTGAATGTTATGTAATGCTAAGTTCATATTTTTTAAGGAACTTATGAGAAGCAGTACAAAGTAAAATATGATTAGGGTGGGACTGGCACCTATATGACCTTCTGTATGACCCATTGATCATAATTCACCTTCCTGGTACACATTGAGAAGTTTCTGTTGTTACCATAAAGCCTTTCTAGGTATTCTATGATTGTTATTCGGGAAGCCTTGCAGCTCTAATGCTTTGACTTACGGCTTGGAGGGGAGATTTTGTTCTTCTCTATGCTCGGCAAGTTGGGGCTTGTCAGTGTTAAAGAGAACTTAAAAAACAAGTACAGTAGAATCTCAGTTATCCGGCACCCACAGGGATTGGTAGATGCCGGATAAATGTAGTTTCTGGTTGCTAGAGAGTTACATATAAAAGAGGCCTAGATTAGCTGCACATAGGATGCACGGCTAAGTACATTTGTCAGTGAGTGCTGTTCTAGCAGCAGCAGCTTTCACTCCTCACTTAGACACAGGTACGTTTGGCTGGAGGGTGCATTGCATTGTAACGCCAACACTGCCCTGGCTCAGTCACTCATGCCTGTCTGCTTCCAGGTAACACTGAATTGCAGAGACATACAGTGGATGCAATGTAGGTGCCTGTAAGCATTTTGTGGTATGGCAGCCTGGCTCCTGGCATTTGTTGAGCCCTGTAAAATGTAATTAAAGTACAGTATTATTTTTTTTTTTCTGGTTGCTTGAGTTCTGGTTAAGTGAGAGTATACTGTAAAACCCCAAACATGGTACTGGATATACTTTTGAGCCACAGTTGTAGCCTCCTCTCTAAATTGAATGGTAACTACAGTGACATTTTCCATGTTTTCTTGGGATGCAAAATCACCTCTCATCAATATTTGTCTGTTTATCTAGTTTTATTAACCTCATTGCTGTTTCTCTGGTGTGAGGACTTTCATTAATAACCTGTTACTAATCCAAATAGATATAGTCCCAGCACCTAAGATGCTTAATGTTATAGATATTGAGGAACTGGATTTCAGCACCAAGTACAAAGCCGAGTATAATTATCTATCAGATCTGAATTGACTCTAGTTATACCCCATATTTACTATGTTTGGTAACAAAGCACTGTTAAAGTGCTAGTATTGGTTTGGCTGTTTACATTTTTATGTTTAATCAATGGATCCAAGAGCTGGTGCTTCCAAACATTAATGTTCCTTTAAGAGCTGAAAACAAATGAAGATGCTACCAGCTTACCTGCTACACATTTTCTTGTAACTTTCTTGTTAAAATTATGTATATACATCCTGCCTTAGTTTAAAATGAATCCTGTTCTAGCACAGGTATGGTTGTAACTACTAATATATATATATATATATATATATATATATATATATATATATATATATATATATATATATATATATATATATATATAGCAATGTGGCTGGTTGTCAGAGATATTTATAGGGTCGACTCTGGTATATCTTCAACCATTATTTCTCCTCCAGTCCTCATCTTTCATCTACTTTTTTTCCCTCTTCATTCAATGCCCCTTTCAAATTTAGCTTTTCTCTTTTACTTGTTCTGTCACTCCCTGTTGATGCTTTGAAAAAAAGCTAGATTCACCATCAAATGCACATGCAGTGTTTTTATATACTTTTTATACATTTAATTCACTTAATTCCTTTTAAATATTTGGGAAACCTTAGGATGGACCAAAATGTACTTGTAATTTTTGTTTGGAGAAGTCACCATGCGTACTGTATATTATTCCCCTTTGCCATTTTGTATTAACTGTTTCTTTTTTCCTGATACTCTGTACTAACAAATGTGCTCTCTGATAACCTGGTGGACTATTATTGCTTCTATTTTTGCTCAAAAATTCAACATTTAGCATGTAATGGGATCCCACAAGTATGCCAGACCTACAAAATGTTAACTCCCAAGTACAACTGACCAAGTTAATTTATTTTTAAGGAAGACCACACTGAAATGTTTGAGTACAATGAAGAATCCCCAAACAACAAGACAGTTTGTCTACCTGTATTCCTTTTAACCCTTTCCTAGCCAGTGGAAATGTCCAGCCCTGTCAATTATTATGTGGTTATTTCGCTGCAGAATAGTTTTCTGAATTTGAATACCTACATCAAATGGTTTGTGTCAAAATATATATATTTTTTCAATTTTTCTTAGCATAGTCATTTTTATTTTTCACTATACACTGGAATTGTTAGTTATCTTGAATTTCACATAAAATAATTAGAATTTTAAAGTTTGAAATTGGACAGTTTTTCCAGTTCAGTAGTTGAAATGTGTGTCTCTATTATCTGTGGTATTTTCATGCAGATTAAGCTCTAAACAGAATTATAATACTATCAAAAGTCTAATCTGGATAATGTCAGCCATCATTTGCTTCTTGAATAAGTGTAGTTGAAATATATTTACCTTCAATTTTTAATGTACAATAGACTTTCAGTTAACCAGAACTCAAGCAACCAAAAAAAAATGTGAAAACTGTACTCTAAATAAAAATGAAAAGGAGCCAGGTTGTCATGCCACAAAATGCTTACAGACACCTAGATTTCATCCACTGTACGTCTCTGCAATTCCGATTTACCTGTGTTAGTGAGGAGTGAAAGCTGCTGCTGCTAGAACAGCCCTCACTGACTAATTAACCTAGCAGAGCATCCTATGTGCAGCTAATCCCAAGCAACCAGAAATGCCATTTATCCGACATCCACTAATCCCTGTGGGTGCCGGATTACTGAGAGACTACTGTGTATGCAACATACTATTAACAAACATTTGCCCATGCCAACTTTCTGCGATCTATTGCTTTAGAAAAGAAATGGCAGAACATTGTATTGATCCAATATCTAGCCAGCAAACTGGTGGATCATTCGGTTCAAAGTCGAATAGTGTCAACGCTAAGGTTTGATCACTGACTAAATTTAATAGATGAAAGTGGAGTGCAGTGAAGTCTGAGAGTTAGAACTGCAGGGCCTATACTTATAGTCTGCTCTGGCAAATAATTTAACATGATAATGAAGAATAAAATAGGTTAAAAGTAAAAAAAAGAATACAGTCATTATTAACTGTTATATGCATGCAGTAGTGGATGCCACCATTATTGTTTCTGTGTATATGCTTCCACTGGTGAGCAGGGATGCAGAGATCTGTTCCATTGCTTGAGTGCTTTCAATATTGTCAGTCTGCATTGCCTTTCTCAGATAACAAAGTACCTCAAAACAGTCACCCGCACTAAATCATAACTTCATAAGATATTTAATATATTTAAAAGGTTGTGTTTTTTATTTTACTTTCTAAAATGTTTTGCCCATAATTTTGGCAAGTTGTTTAAAACACTGTTGTATATATATGTGGGACTACAGTGGTCCTTTATTTGCATATAATTGAATTTATGAAAGCCATTATATATATTTATATATATTTATACAAGGAATACATTTGTAATTCCATTTGCATGTCAGGGACAAGCAAATGGGAAGACAATGTATCTCACTCTTTCAATCCCAAAATAACCATTTTATACATGGTTCCCTTAAAGTATATGCTCGCTGTATAAAACAGCTTTTAAGCAAAGCACAGGGTTGGAGTTTGCACAAATCAAGAATCCACTCCTATACAGTACTGTTTCAAGCTTAATGCCTAGCATCAGTATGAGGCTGATTCTGATTGGTGCCGTAGATTTGCACAGTACAAAGTATAGGCAACAAGCAATGCATTTGTAAACCCATTTGCAAGTCTAAAAGGAGGGTATATATATATATATATATATATATATATATATATATATATATATATATATATCCATACAAAATTGCTTGCTATCAAGCTGTAAATATTTGATAACATCTTTAATTTATTCTTTCAGTCAATTGTATTTATACGTTTCACTTGAATAAGTTTGATGCCTTGATAGGCACAATTCTGCAAACCATGCAAGTCAAATGGAAAAATAACTACCTTACATTTTGAGTTTAATCACTTTTTTATTCCTTTTGTGCTTATTAATTCCTTTTGAATGCACCTAGCCATCGTACGTCTATCGGATGTTAAGCATTTACAGATACAGAGTTGTTTTCTGTAGGCTGTGAGTCACGGAGTTAGACTATTACACAACAAAAACATCTGGTTTCTCGAAATATATTTTCTTTCATGAATAATAACTGCAATATGAAAAAAAAAATCTGTTTTGCAGACTACTGAGCCTAAACGAACTTTGTGGCGCCCTTGGTCTCCTTGGAGCTCCTTCCAAGAAGCGTTTTGACACAATAAGCACGCTGCATTGTATTGCATTTTGATGGATGTTCAGTTTCACAATCATGGTCCAGTTATATGAGTCTGGCAGAGATCTATTTCTATAAGGGTAGACTAATATATATAGAACCCTTTCACTACTGTGGAGACAGCCAACCTTTTCATAGGAGCCAGGGAATTGTGTATGTTTGTAGAAACTTGTAGAATAACCAAAAATGTTAGGGAAACAGAAAAAAGACTCCAGCTCGCTCGCTTTAGTTTGTATTTGTTTTCTTTTAAAAAATTTTTTTGTGTTACACATAAGATTTTAGTATCAAAGGAAATACAAAGATGTAATCAACACTAACTTCTTATAACGAAGGGAACCATGACAGTCAGAGCATATTTGCTAATTAAAATGAGTAAAACGAACAGCAGCAATATATTCTTCATCAGGGTGTTTTGTTGCTAGCTTTCAAGCGTTTTAAAGCCCTTTGTTAGTGATTATTAATTGTAACTTGAGCACACAAAACATTTAGGACATTCACCTTTGCTATTCTGGCTTTCTCGGAAATGAGGAACCTTTGCCAATTGGGAATGGCAACACAAATGCATGTAACATGTTCTTTGTCTGGGAACCTCAAGAATTGTATTTATAAGGCAGGGAAAAGTTGAATTTGATTTTCTTTTTAGATATAATATATTTAAAGCGATAACATTTTGGATAATGTGGATTTGTCACAATTTGTTTGATCTGTGCACTTCATAATAATCATTCCCCACTTCATAGACATTGCTCTACTGGAAGCAAAGGAGTGTGCAAATGCGGAGTATACAGGACAAGCTCTTCTAAGGGCCGCTGTAGTGATCATATAATATGGTTTCCTGTATTTATTTAGTTGCTGATTAGCAATAAAATCAGTATTTGAAAACAATATGTAATCTTTTAGAAATTATATTTCAGTTTTGCATTGAGGCTTCCAGCAGGTGTACTTGTCTCCGCCCACAGTTAGGTGTCCAGAGGTGAAAGATGATCTGCAGAGAAGGTTGTTTTTCTGACCTGTGTTAGTTTGCCAGCAATAGTCATTATATAGAAGTAGGCAAGTAAAAGCTGTTATCATGACAATCACTGATTGTATGGTACAAAATACACCAAAAAACTTTAATGTAACCATATAGTGTATCTTAGGTGGCGACACGACTTCAGCGCATGCGCTCCAAACAAAAGCGCACCTGTGAAAAATTGGGCCCCAACAGGACTGGTATTATTTTGTCATTTCTAGTGCTGAATGTGAAGAGGGATGCAAGGTGTCCTAGAGGTGACTGCCTGTGCAGAATACTCACCTGACGTCAATGTGTCAATGTATATACACCTCTCCCCCTTTCTCCCTATATATTCTGTCACTGTGCCAATGCGGGCACTGAGTGGGAGGGATGCGAGAGATGCAATGCACGCAGATGTTAGGGGGCGCTTTTTCACGGACGCAATTTGTTCGGGCTGAAGTTGGGGTGCCATCTTAGGTGGCCTCATGAACCACCATGATGATCCACTTGGTATGCATAGCTGAGATTCTGGAGTGGTTTGTTAGTTCCTTCTCCAGTGGGCCACAGTATACAGCTCCTGGTATTCCTAGGTGGTCTCCCATCCAAATACTGACCAGGCCCAGCCCTCTTGGCTTCAGGGTGGTGTGAGCTCTTGGTTCTCTGGCTGAATCGAACCCAGGTTGCAGCGGTGAAAGCACAGAATCCTAGTCACTGGACCACAGGAAACCCAGCACTGGTTCTAGTATCCTTCAGATATGATGTGCATCTTAGGGAGTTGATGTTCTTGCTACCTGAGAATACACAAGGACATAACCACTGCGTACAATTGAGACATTCCATATGTTTTTAAAGCACATGTACAGTTACTTTGTACTAAGGGCTTTTCAAATAAAAGTCTACTGTGTGCAATATATAGATGATGTCAACATCAGCCATGCTGACATTAATGTGGTTAAATGGCTCACTCAACTCCATTTCTCCTGTGTTGTATAAAATAAAATGTTGCTTTATTCTGCTTCCTTTGTTCAGAAAATATATTTTTTTTATCTTAATTCACAATCCCACCCTTATGGAGATGCTATTGGGGCTTGATTTCCTCAGCAACAAAAATTAGGATTTCATAAGCAAACTCTTCGACCCCTGTTATCTGTAAGACTATTTTTATTGTTATGTGAAAAAAGGCACATGAGAGCAGTGTTCTCATGGTAACTCTGCTGCTTTCTTCTTCTTTCTTTCATCCTTCCAAGCATCATAATAGGGGTTTCCATTAATGGTTCTGTTAAATAAAGAGATCAGGTCTGTTACTGGGACAAGCATGTTTGCAATAGAGATGGATGTGGAGTTACACAACTCGGAAGATCTGCACATGCTAGGATAGGGAGCTGACCCAATATTTGCGTTCATCTGCCTTAGCTGCCTTCTCACTCAGGCCTGGGGCAAATTGGTCAGAGACCGTGATTTCTCAACATGGTTGTTGTTGCTCATGTGTGTGTACATGTGTGTGTGCATGTACATTAGCGTGTGTGAAGGTTATCGCCATTGACGTTCATTGCTACAAGCACAGTATGTTAGTACTACAATTGCCACAATTTACAACTGCAGATATGACTTTCTTGATTCTTCATTATTTCCCCCAATTACACAAATCAGAATTATTAAATTGAACATATTTTATTCTATCTAGCCTCCGATTTATAGTAGCAACTGGCAAACTAGTGAAGTGTCATAACTTTTACATAGGTGGCTAGTAGTATATTGGTATTTTTCATGTAAAACAAGCTTAAAGGCATATTAAAGTGAGGTGGGTAATGAATGCATCTGATAGAGGGGAATTAGTAGTGTATGATTCAATGTATTTGCATGCACTATGTTTTTTTAGTTTTGCTGGATTGAGCTAGGCTTCTCAGGGTACGATTTTCTAAAAGTATACCCTGTCCATGTGAGCATGCTCAGTTAGCAGCCAATCAGCAATGCAGTATGCAGTCAGCATAGATGACTACTATACTGGGTCCTTAAAGGACCATAAATTGACATAAAAATGCTTGAGAGGTTACACAGTTGTTCTTTAGACATACACCCTCCCCTTGATAAATTCTGACAAATTATAATTGTACTGAAACCAAAGATTTCAGTTTCTTCCTCCAATTTGTCTTTTAGGCGAATGAGCATTTATGCTTGATTTATGGTCATGCTTTGACCTGCAAGAGCCAGCCATGGTCTCTGTGCATGTGTCTCTGCAATTTACTGGGGCTAGGAGAGATTTTCGGGGGCTGGGGGAGCTAGTGGGGCAATTCACTGGGGCTGGGAGAGATCTCAGGGGCAATTTACTGGGGGTAGGGGAGTTATTAGGGCAATTCACTGGCAAAATGTTTTTTGTGTGTAATCAAAAAAGGTAAAAATGTCCTTCTTGAAACGTATTTGAAACAAAGACCTGTGAATCAACGTAATACCTGGAAATACATGCACACAATTAATTATTAAGGGGACATCGAACATAATACTTTTTTTTGTTTTGTTTAATTTAAAAGAGCATACATGAAAACATTAGATAAACATTGTTTTAAATTCAATTGAAAGTGACAGGAAATACAAAGAGCATGCTTTAGTCTGTAGGCAGACAAGTATGACACATATAACTTTATCACTGCTCTCAGATCTTTAAAGTCACTTTTTATGGGGGGGGGGGGGTTGTAATTTTTTGCCCTTTTTCTATGGTTGATATTATTATAAGTAAGATCTTTGTATTCCTCTAACAATTAGAAAAAATAAAAATATATATAATATTTTACTTAACTGTTAACAGTTTAACAAAAGCGGTTACTTTGCTGGTGTTTGAGTTCTTAGCAATTAAGTTTTTATGACCCGACATTGACTAATTGCATTATTATTGTTATTATTGTTCCCACTTACTAAGCAGTATTGTGTCCCAGAACAACATTTGTGGCTATAGGGTACCTAGATTAGTTACATTCAGATGTGCGCCATCTTGGTTAGGATCTGTACCCTTCTCTTATATCAGCACCTTATTTATGTTCATGTTGCACTATACCTGCCATGAGGCACAGGATATGCTCCTAACCTCAATGTTAGCAAAGTCTATAGCTGACAGCTAATAAATAATACAACTGATAAATAATACAAGTACCCGTAGTCAAGAAGAATTTTTTTTCGCTTGACTGAGCCAAGTTCATGACCCCTTTTTTCAGACTCCTGCTCAGTTATTAGACCATTTTTGCTATGCATTGAATCTTTCTATAGAAATGTACCACTGTCCAAGAAGGATTTTTCCAATTACCTTTTATAATCATTCATTTGAACTGATCTTTATTTATCCCTTATAAAACCCTTCTGCGTCTACTATTTTTATTTATTAATCATGCAGAGAAATATAGCAGAATGATACACGCTAGGTTATTAAAATTTGTGAAAAAAAAGAAATCTGTTCAATGTGGATAAAAGAATGGCCATAAACTAATATGCAGTCTGTCATGATCCCTCTGACCACCTGCCCCTTTGGTGGGACAGATCACATGGAAAATGTTCAAAGGTAATCTATGTGTTGTTGGCTTGCTCTAAAAACCACATTACCAAATAACGCCTATGTTTCTAAAAAAATATTAGCTTCTGAATTGGCATCCATGTAAGTATGAGGAATGCCAAACCTTATAACTCTTTGCTTAATTGAGATCATTGGCAAAGTATCCTTTCTTGCAAGGAATTGTGGCACACTGAATGTTGGCGACACGTAGCAAACGGAAGACTTGCACATGAACAGTTTGTCTTCATTAAGAGCAGCAATTTTTATAGAGGGACCATGTCTCAGAAAACACCCTGTAACACGCAGCTGAGATTTGGTCCCTCATAAACTAGGACACTACACTGCAGCGCAAGCCCTACAGAGTCTCCATAAGCTGATGTCTCCATCAGCTGCAGTGGGCAGACCCATGCAGGGACTGTTAGTATGATTTTGCAGAGCTTTTAATTGATTCTTAATAAAACAAAATACATAAAGGTAAATCAATACATACATAGTTATATTATGCACCTAGTAGAATCCAGAAACCTTCCATATCCCATTACATGTGTTATTGACACAGTAGCAAACAGATTATTTTGAACGGCCAGCCACTCACGCTATAAAAAGTGTGAGGTTTAGTGATATATAATGTATGGCTTGGTACACTGCATTTCAATTGGAGTGCTAAGCTGGCTTTGAAAGATAGATGGTAGATACTGTACTATGATGATAAATGGGAAGAACACAGTATAGAGAGGGGCTTTGAAGGACAAGATTGCATGTGTGGTGGCTTAGAGTTTCACTTTTAGCCGCCATGAATGTGTGAGATAGTGATGCCTCATATGTCTACATTCCATATCTGTGAAGATGAAACCCATTTTATATACTGGATCAGCATTCTTAAAAGATACAAATATTTGGTTACATTTGAGATATGATCTAAAGTTATTTTGTTCATTCTGTTTTTTCTTCCTTTATTATGTGTTGTCTTTCTATCTCATTGGATGGTCAGTCTTCCAGATATTACGCCAGACATCTCAGATATGTAATCTGTATATAAAGCTTAATTGAGTTATATCAGTCAGCTCTTCCTCTCATTCGTTGTTTGGGCTGACTGATTACTGAGAATCATCATTGTTTCCCAGCATTCATACAATGGAGCTTAGTGATCTGGAATAGATAGCACAAGGATTATTTATATATGATTTAACATAATGGTCGTCAAAACTGATGGCATCCTTTTTTGAGGGAATAAAACCTAATTCATATCATGTTTACTTTCCATCACATTTAACACACAAATAGAGCCTAATAATTCAGATAAAATATTGAATTCCTATTGGGCTTTCAAATCGTAACTGCACAGAAATGCAGGTTATGTTAATAAAACATGTCTGTTTTCTTGCAGGAAGGTCTTTTTCACAGACTATGGGCAGATTCCCAAAGTGGAGAGATGTGACATGGATGGACAGAACAGGACCAAACTTGTGGACAGCAAAATTGTTTTCCCACATGGCATCACCTTGGATCTGGTGAACAGACTTGTGTACTGGGCTGATGCATACCTGGATTACATAGAGGTGGTGGATTATGAAGGCAAGAACAGGCACACCATTATCCATGGCCTCCTGGTAAGTTATGTCAAGGTGCACTTTTTGGAAGGTGATTATATGGAGTAGTAGCAGCATTTTTGTGGCACACTGATTTTGTCTCCACACTCAACCCATTACTACAGATCTCTAAACCTCATTCACTTTGTTTTCTTAGTCGTGATATCTCAAAGTACTAACCATCTCTATTGACTTGAATGGAAAAGACATAAGAAGGTGTTTACATAACCCAGTAACATAATGCAAACAATGTAGAATGAGGTTTAGCCCATTTGTGTAATAGTTATCAAGCCTGTCTTATTACTTTTTTTTTTACCATGTTTCCCTATTTATGCCAGTCCAGTGTTTTCATTATATTAGTCTGTAATAGAATTCTGTGAAGGTAAGATTACACAAGCTTAAGACGTTGGAAATATTTAAGAGCACTGATCAGGAAGATAAATATCTGCTGATTTTAGGTACAGTTATATCATGTTGTACATGTGTAAAAATAATTCAAGCTTTCCTATGAGCAATTCTGGTTCAGTTCTAAATACTACTATTCCACTCACGATGCTTTTCAAATATTATGGAAACATTTTACAATTAGTTATTTATTTGCATATTCATTTAATTTGTGTCAATGTTTTTAAGAAGTTATTCTAAAAATATTGATAGTAAGAATATTAGACAAACGTATGGTCTCTGTCAAGGAGGAAGGGTTGAATTTCTGCCCTAGGTGATAGTGAGTTATAATCACAACTTTCAATGTGTCTTCTCTCCATAGATTGAGCACCTGTATGACCTTACGGTTTTTGAAAACTATCTTTATGCCACAAACACTGACCACGCATTAGGTCAACAGAAAACTAGTGTCATCCGGATCAATCGTTTCAACAGCACAGAGTACCAGGTGGTGACCAGGGTAGATAAAGGAGGGGCACTGCACATCTACCACCAGCGGAGACAACCTACAGGTAGTATATGTGACACTAATAATGTAGATATACTATTTATTGCACAACTGGTGTTCGCTATAGTAAAGAGTATGGCGTTGACAGAGTTTATTACACAGTTAAGTTCATGCAAGACATGTTTTTTGTTAATAATAGTTGCAATCTGTTTTTGTCTGTAAGCAGAATTGAGGCGCTAGAGATTCACAACTTCTCAGAATGAAAGGAATAAACAGATTTACATTTTATTAGAAATACACAAGAGTATTTGAGCAATTGTACACACAGCTTTTTAATATTTGCTTTTCCAAAACATGCAGTGTTCTTCCTCCTACTGCTATAAATAAGTTTATTCAGGGCTCAGCAGATCCATTCTTCCTGTACTGACCTGAATATTAGCAGTGAGTGAAATTGATGCTTGTGCACTGAACTTACTGTAGATTCTTCAATTTATCTTTGTGTAAGGCTAGAGTTATAAAAATGCCACTGTAATGCTCATAATCATAAAAAAATGGTTTCATATGCACCGTAGTTAAAAAAAAGATCTTCAGAGAGAAACATAGGAAGCTGCTCCTGTATCAATGTTTCTGTTCTTTGCAGACTGTTGTGGGCCAAACTGTATATGTTTTTCATTTTTCAGTAAAGGTAAATATATATATATATATATATATATACGGTATATATATATATATAGATATACATTTCCTGCGTTTCAAATAAACAGGCAGTGATTATCAGAAAATATAGAAATGTCCAGTGTACTTACAAGGTTATGGGCAGGAAACAAAAAATCCAGCTTTGCACATTCACAGGGAGCTTACATAACCAAGTACACACAGGAAAGTCAGCCAGGTACGTGTGACATTTTTGGTAGAGAGACTTAACAGCCAGGAACCCCAGATTGTGATACAAATGTATCGTCCTCCTGAGCCTTCTCCTGATTGGCCAAAACAAATTATGAATTTTATGCTAATTTAGTCAGGGTTCCAAGGGGGTGTTAACTCTAATTTTAAACTGTATTTTGATAACTTCAAAATAAGTGTTTAAGAGTTTATTCTGGTATTTTCTCATGCAAAAAAAAAAAGTTTTCATAAACTACTGATTTTCCACTATCAGATTCACTCATAATCCAGCAAACTTAGATATGCCTTTAAAGTGTTATTGCCAGTGCTAAATGATAACTGCAATCCTGGCCACCAGGAATTCATAATATGATAAGATAATGGAAGAACATTCAAATTGAGTGTTACAGCCCCACTTTAATGAACGCATTTTTTCCAAAGGAAGTAACATGATTTTACGTCATGCCCACATGCATGTTATAGCAATGTATTCCCCAAGTTGTATTTTGGACTTCATCAAGGTAGATTATGCATACATTTATACTGTGGCCACTATGTTATTGTGTGCACATAGATAAAGCGTATGCTTTTAAATGAGTATGTGATAACAATTAATTAAACTACAACACAGTTGTCCTTATAGAATTCAGCAGTACAGCTATAGCCTGTGTGTATTTATCAGAAATGTGCAGTTGCTGTACAGAAATTGGCAGGAAATAACTGGTTTGCAGGTGTGATTTCGCCAGTGGGAAATCACATCGCATCATAAAGAGATTTATAACATTAATTAAGCCCCAGACTTTAGATGTGACCTATTTGCCTAGGGAGATGTAAGCAAGTAACAGCCAAGAGATATAATACTATGTCTGTGCCTGTTATCAGTCTGGTTTATATGATCTTGTATTGATGTTCTATGTGCCAGTTCTTGGTCCATTGCATTGTTTTTTTGCGGCCATGCATCATTTATATCTTCTGTCTTCTTTAGTGAGGAGCCATGCTTGTGAACCAGACCAGTACAAGAAGCCTGGAGGATGTTCGGACATATGTCTCCTCAGCAACAACCATAAAACCAGAACCTGCCGTTGTCGCTCTGGTTTCAGTCTGGGCAGTGATGGAAAGTCATGCAAAAGTAAGCAGCTGACAGATAATAGTGTTTGGCGTTTATATATACATTGGGTTTATGGGAAATAACCTGAGTGTTCTATGTGGATGGGGCTAATTGGTGCACTATTATCATTCATTCAGCACCAATATTTATATTAAAAGCATACAGTTTTCAACACTTTGGTGCAATTTTTCCATATGGTCTTTATAACTAAACTTAATAATGAGCATAATGTTGTTTTTTTTTTATTTTTTAGAAAGATAAAAAACAGCGTTTAGATAATACACTTTAATTTCCAATTATTCATTACTGCCGGACTCCATTTCCTTAACTGACCTGCTTCTGTCGGCTGCTCTTTCAGAGAGCCATGTCTGTGGAAGTTATTGCTTTCCATTAGTCCCATTGGAAGTTCTTGCAATTTTATCTATTTTTTCTGTTGGGCAATTTTAAGCTTCCACTGCATTCCAAGTCCTCTCCCATCTGTAAATATAGAATGACAGAAAACAAAATGTTAGGTTCCACAGTAGCATAATTACATATAAATGGTAATCAATTAAAAGCTACCTTATGTTTTTTTACTTTCTAAAGTAAAACAGGTTGTTTATTTCAACTGTAGTTTTTCAAAAGAGTATATTTATTAAATATAGGACTACGTTGGTATTTTAACATTATTGAGTTTAACATCATACTTTCCTTAAACTAATGTTAAGTCCTCGACACTTCTAGACATGAATTCACAATGGTTAGTGCTGTTTGTTCCCTGTAATACCATGATCAAAGGGTTATGTGAAGCTATAAAATTGTAAGGCAGGTCATGCTGTTTGCCACACAATGTAAGTCTTTAGTCCTCTGAGTACCTTCGGCGCTCATTGCAAGCCCTGCGCTGAGCACCTTTGGCGCTCATTGCAACCTCTCCCCTGATGTACTTTTGGTCGTCTGGGCACCTTCGGCACTCATTGCAAGCCCCGCACTGAGCAGCCTCTCTCTTGTGTACTTTTGCTCCTCTGAGCACTCTGGGCGTTCATTGTGAGCTCCGCACTGAGCGCCTTTGGCAACGCGAGTCTCTCCTCTGCTCTTTTTTTTTTATATATATAAATATATTTTTTTTATAATAATTAATTAATTAATTAGAGAATACATTAATATACCTATTTGTAATGAATATATCCCGGAATAAATATGCTGAAGAGCTAACAATCGCTGTTGTTTTTCTGCAGCATACAATTTACATTTGGACTGTTGGTGATCTGAGGAGAAAGTGTCAGCAATGTGGCAAGTGTGCAGTGTAAATAGGCTGTGTGTGTGAGGCTAAACCGTTAGTTTAGTTGTGTAATTCGGTATTTTAGATTGGTAATGTTATTAGTTTCAAGTTAGTGTTGTAAAATGGTGGCGAGTGTGTATGTGTTACGCGGGTCTCGAGCATTTTCTGTCGTTCCTAATAGTGTATTTTGTACCTCGTATGTTCCTTGGTAAAAGACGTATGTGCCTAGCAGTGTTTTGCGTGTTTAGGGTTCATGTAGCCTCGCTTTCGTTTTTTTTGGCAGACATTTTTTCTCTTGCTTAGGCAGTTTTCGAGTGGTGAAACTCTGCAAATTCAACTTAAATTTGCGTGCAACCTCACTCCCAGACATCCTGGCTGTCCCCCCGTGCTGTGTGTGAGGTTTTTGGTATGTTTTTTTTTGTATTTGTTGTGTTTTTCGTGTTTTTGGATGTGCGAGGTTCGGCATTTGTAAGTTTGTATTTTTTGCGGGTCGTATTTTATTTTCTCTAAGTGGCTGTTTCCTTTTCAAAGTGTTTACGGGCCGTAATTCTTTCAGGCGATTTTTTTCAAAGTGCTACGGGTCTCGCACTATGAATTGTGTATTTGAATTTTCTGTTGTTCTGTAGTCCCGCGGGTCGTAGGTATGATACTTAATGCGTGCAGGGTTGTAGGGATGGGCGCTCATCTCCACCAGCGCAGTGAGCGCCTTCGGCAATCCCTTCCTAAGTCGTACGGATTGTATGGATGAGCGCCTACAGTGCTTATTTCCACCAGCGCAATGAGAGCCTTTGGTGCTCCTTGCCTGGACGCAAACTCTATAAATAACGGAATACTGATATAGAAAATGTGACTTGGTAATGATCAATTAATTAATGATACACACTAACTATTCACAAAGTACCAGGAAAAACAATGACAAAGTTTAATAAAAAAAATAAAAATTGTGTCTATATGCCAAAGTACTTCCTGGTTTATTCTTTCTTCCTGTTTTGTAATAAATGCCTGATATAATTTGATCATCAAACATAAGCCACTTGAAAATCTTCAATAATACAGGCTTGTGGAGTGAACAAGGATATTTCTTTCTTTTAAAAAAATATGTCTATTATTTACATTTAAGCTTAACATAATTATGGTGTTTCTGTATCCCTTTAATCACTTGTTTTTACGACAGTGAGCAGAAGTAGTCTTAAAGTAAAATAAAGTTGCTTAACTTAACTTATTATTATGTATAAGAAAATGATTAATGCTGAGCACATTAATGTGCAGTTTATGAGTTTTTCCATCATAGCATCATATCCTTTAAACATCCTTCTATGTTTGTTTTGCAAATAACTGGACACGTGCAGGCACAAGCCATTAGTTACAAGTTCTGAAAAACCAACATATGCATAGTTACTATGAATATATTTCTTCTTCTCAGAGCCAGAGCATGAGCTGTTCCTGGTGTATGGTCGGGGGCGTCCTGGTATCATTCGAGGGATGGACATTGGAGCAAAGGTCCCAGATGAGCACATGATCCCTATTGAGAACCTGATGAACCCCCGTGCTCTAGACTTCCACGCATCATATGGCTTTATATACTTTGCTGACACCACCAGCTTCCTCATTGGGCGCCAGAAAATCGATGGCAATGATCGAGAAACCATCCTTAAAGAAGGTGAGGAGAGGGATTAACTGTATTAAACCCTTTAGACCTGTCTTTCAGCCAAAGCATTCTCCTGCTAGATGGCCATATCAGTATAAACAAACCAATCAACTAGAGGCTGGTACTATAGAAATAGAAATGGTATAATTAATCAATGCATTATTAAAGCAACTGACTCCTATTCTTAGGACATTACAGTGACCCTTTACCTTCATACAACAATGATTTGCATTGAGTCTGTGCTACTGTGTAACAATCACATATTATAATTGTCTTACTACGAGTCGTCGTCACGCTGTTTGCGTGGTCCGTACGACTTTGCGGGCTTAGCGATAAGCGCCTCAGGCGCTCATCGCTCGGGGAGCCTCGCGAAGCGAGGCGAGCCGTTAAACCGTAGTACAGTAGCGGGCTTAGCGATGAGCGCCGCAGGCGCTCATCGCCGGGCGAGCCTCGCGCAGCGAGGCGAGCCGTTACACTGTTAAACCATAGCACTTTGGCAATGAGCGCCACAGGCGCTCATTGCAGGCGAGCCTCGCGTAGCGAGGCGAGCCGTTAATATGGAGCACTTTGGCAATGAGCGCCGCAGGCGAGCCTCGCGTAGCGAGGCGAGCCGTTAATACGGAGCACTTTGCCAATCAGCGTTAATACGCAGAACAAAAATACGGCCGCAACTCGCGAACAGGAAAAAAAAATACAATCACAATAAATACACACAGCACATACATAAAAAGCTTACCGACAGCAAGAGGGAGCATCCACGACCTCAAAAAAACAAGTTACACCTTCATTTTATTAAAAATAAAACAGTTTAGACACTAAAAAAGTCTCGAAGCGAGAGAAAAAATGGCGGCCGAAAAAAACGAAAACGAGGCTACAGCACTATAACCACGGAAAACACGTACGGATAATCCGATAAGACGCATACTACACATTACCGCCCATTTAATCACGTACGGATTATCCGCTAAGACGCATAACACACATTACCCGCCATTTTACGATAATGCGGAACTAAAGTACTACGCTAACGGTTTCAGCTCGCGCACGCACACTATTACACTGCACACGTTCTAAACGCTTACACAGCACCTCCACACCACCAATGCTGCTGCAACATCACTACAGATTGCCAGCTCTTAAACACAATGCATATAAATTGGTAAAGTATAGTCATTCATTAATTATTTATTATTTTAACTTATATATTTCAGTAGTACACACAAAACACCATTAGCTACCTTACAATTCCATATGTATATTAATAACTATACAACTTTCCAAACATTTTTTGCCCCGTTAATACGGAGCACTTTGGCAATGAGCGCCACAGGCGCTCATTGCAGGCGAGCCTCGCATAGCGAGGCGAGCCGTTAAACAGGACCACTTTGGCAATGAGCGCCGCAGGCGCTCATTGCAGGCGAGCCTCGCTTAGCGAGGCGAGCCGTTAATACGGACCCCTTTTTTTATGGAGCAAAGTGCTCCATATGTATATTAATAATTATACAACTTTCCAAACATACACATCTCATTGCCTTAGCGAGGCGAGCCGTTAATACGGACCCCTTTTTTTATGGAGCAAAGTGCTCCATATGTATATTAATAATTATACAACTTTCCAAACATACACATCTCATTGCCGTCATTTTTTGACGGGCAATACGCTAGTTAAATATATTCTGATAGCTGTGAAGGAGTTAAAGAAAATCCATCTCTGGCTCCCAAATTATTCCCCTTCCCCTCCTCCCCAGTTCCCGGAGGCTTCTGCCGTCTTTTATGTGTGTGTCATGAGCTGTCCAGCCTGGTAAAATCCAGCTAATTAACTAGGTGTGATGCTTCATAGCCGCTTGTCTCTACACCTGTCAGTCACAGCTCAAAATGTGCAAGGGGTGAATGGGATGAATTCTAGCATTGCAGTGTGATTCAGATACATTTTATTGGCATTGCAAAGGTGAAAGGAAATGTGCAAATATTTTCAATTCAATGACATCTAGTCTTGTATTTTTATTGCTATTGCAATAACAAGTGAAGTAATGTATATAGACAGTATTCTAGGGTTATGATTCCCTCATCAAACCTGTCAGCAGGCTGTGACGTTCTCCAGTCCATTTGGAACATATGCACTGATGTCACCCTGGTACTGATGTAGTGACCCTAGTTTTGTAGCCAGGAGACATTGAAGACAACATTTCTATCATGTTTAAAAGAGCATTTTATATATATTTATGTATTTTGGGAAGAATACAAAGTGATTTATAGTTTTAAAATGTGGAATATTATCCATAGAATATTTTCAGGCATTTAAAATAACATATTTTAATCATTCTGGCAAAAGAAGTGATATGACATGAACTCATGGATACTGATCTGCACCTTTATGTAGTGTAGTCCAAGCCAAGTAGAGAAGCTGTCATTTTTGGATTTGATTATTTTACACAGAATTGTGTACTTTTGTTCAATCTTATTTCCAGTTCAGCTACACCTGGTGATATTTTGATATAATCTCCCACCTCCTGAAGGGACCATACATTACCAGGCCCTCCCTTCATTGAAGTAATAAAGTTCAGTCTTTTAGTTAATATGTTAGTTCATAATCATTTACATGGAGTTGTGAACCCAAAGAAAACAACTGGGTTATATAAAGACTCTTATAAAATCTTGAAGTATGAATTAATTGTGAAAATTCAAAAAGATTTTTTTTTTGCTTAGGTGTCACTGCTCTGTTTGATGATGATGAGCATCACTATTAAATTCAGTCTCCAGTTAAGAGAATCAACAGAAAACAAACAAGAATAGAAATAAAAAGGGAAATGATGAAGACTATCTTGGCTTCACTTTATGCCACTAGATATACTCGTTTTTACTTGATATTTGTATGTAAGATTTATACTCTAGAGATCAGACAAACATTTGCTCAAATATATAAAGTTGAAGCCTTTACATTACATAGTTACATAGTGACATAGTATTTAAGGTTGAAAAAAGACTTTCAGTCCATCAAATTCAACCTTTTAAGATCTCCTCTGATCAGCAATATGAGGATTAACTATTAATTCATTAGTTGTTAATTAATTATTAATCAATTATTTAATGTTTTTTTGTTGTTGTTATTAATAAGTCCAGAGGAAGGAAAAAAACAAAAAACACAAGCGAGACTTAGCCAATTGTCTCAAAGGGGAATGTAAAAAATTTGGATCATTACTGTCTCTCTAATTATCCATGATAACCCTGAATTCCCTTTTTAATTAGAAATAAATCCAGTCCCCTTTTAAAGTTATCTATCGAATCCGCTGTCACCACCTCCTCTGGTAGAGAATTCCACAGATTAACCACCCTTACTGTGAAGAACCCTTTTCTTTCTTTGAGGTGGAATCTTTTTACTTCTAACATCAAGGGATGTCCTCTTGTCAGTTGAAAACCTCTTGGCACAAAAAGCTCCCCCGACAAATCTTTATACTGACCCTGGATGTATTTATATAAGGTAATCATATCTCCTCTTAGACGCCTTTTTTCTAGAGAAAATAAGTTTAATTTGGTTAGTCTTTCTTCATAACTTAGCCCCTCCATTCCCCTTATTAGTTTTGTAGCCCTTCTCTGTACTTTTTCCAACTCTAAAATGTCCTTTTTATGAAGTGGTGCCCAAAATTGTACTCCATATTCCAAATGAGGGCGTACTAGAGATTTGTATAGTGGCAGAATTATATTTGCTTCCCTGGCTTCTATACCCTTCTTAATACATGCTAATATTTTATTTGCCTTTGCAGCTGCTGCTTGGCTTTGAGCGCTGTTACCTAGGTGGTTGTCCCCAAGCACTCCCAAATCCCTTTCAATATCTGATACACCTAGATTTGCTCCATTAAGATTATAGATTGCATGGCTATTTTTCCTTCGCAGATGCATAACCTTACATTTATTTGTATTAAATCTCATCTGCCATTTAGATGCCCATTCCTCAATTTTATGTAAATCCCCTTGGAGGGAAAGCAAATCATTATCTGATTTAATTAGCTTGCACAACTTTGTGTCATCAGCAAAAATGGAGACCCCACTACAAACATATTGCTTTTAAAACAACAGTATATTGCTGAATGTTTCTTCGTAGTACATAGCAGATTGGAACACTTTTGTGACCCTTTAAGGAATGGTTGTTGTTCTACAAGGATATTATATTTTTAAGCTGTAGCTGTGACATTGGTGGATGTATTTTGCCTACATGCACCAGTGATATAGCATATGTCACACTTGTTTATAAAATGATGGTCCATATGGTGTTATGGACTAATTGTTTCATTTCAAAGTTTCACATGCAGTCCTTTTTAGCAGTTATCTAGTTATATAAACAATTGAAGGAAGATTAAAAATAATACTTACTGCAGACATAGGGCCTCATTCTATTATCGGCCGTAAATCGGCCGTAAGGCTGCGATTCCTTGCGGGGGTTCTGTTAACTCGCAATTTTATTATACGGCCCCGCAAGGATCTCCCCTTACGGTCGGCCGCATATCTTGGAACCGGCCGTAAGCTCAGAAATTTTTAAAGTCAAAAATAAATTCAAGCCTGCACTGTACAGCTCTGTAAATGCTAGGGATCATATTGGGGGACATGAGGATTAAAAGGAACCCACTCTCAAGCTTGCACATCAGCCCAAACCCGAGTTCAAATTAACTGTTTATTTTCCGGCCGCAGCGTGGCCAGGTCTGAGGTGCTCCAAGCCCTCGGGACTTTTTACATGGATATTTGACATATATTACAAATTTTTTTTTTACGGATTTGAGTGTAGCGGAATGTTGTGCTATTTTTGCTAACACCTACAATCAATTTATAGTCTCCTCAAAGTGCAGGATGGCTTTATTTGAGCTATTTTATGTGCTTAATTGGTGCTAGCGGGACCTTTTTCTTGCAAGTAAGCTGCGGCTCGCTTTTAGCCTTGCAGAGAGGGTTCCCGGTGCAATAGAATTGCAAATAGAATTTTCTTACGGACGATTTCCTTGCGGCCGTTTTAGATCAAAGGCTTGCCTCCGGCGCGTGCGGCCGCAAGAGATAGCAAGGTACCGGCCGCAAGCCTGCCGGAATCCCCGGCCGGAGAGGAATAGAATAGCCGAATAGCTTGCGGCCGGTCCTTGCGGCCCCGCAGCGGCTGCGGCCGATAATAGAATGAGGCCCATAGTTTGTGATGGGACTATTCAGTGTGTATCCACACTCCCTCCTGCTTTCATATACACTACAGGCAAACATGGCTGTAATGTGGATATATTTGTGATGATGTTGCATGCACATTCATATGCTCTACATAACAACCATAACAACCCATTTTCTTTTTTTTTATTTATTTAAAAAAAAGTCTAGTTTCCTAGTAATTTATTTTCACTGATTCCCAGCACTTGTTCTCAAAGAACACCAACAGACGAGGATCAGAGCCCATGAAAGCATAGACACAGTGGTGAAAATTGTCCTATGCTGTAGTTGGCATATCCTTAAAACATGGTCTCTTGAGCATTGAAGGGCTCATATGATCTTATATTAAAATAATATTAAAGAGGACACATGTTAAATAGAGTAAAATTGGTTGTGTGTTTTGGTAGAGAACATGGTCTCTTACAGGAAGGTTCAAGATGGCAGCTGCACTGGAAATCGTCTTTTAGGGCTCCCTTTTCCAAGCTGTGCAGGATGGATGTGTCTATTTGCAGTTAAATGGGAATCTTTGTGTCTATTCAGGAACAAGCTTTGGTTTGGGTGTTTGTATATAGACTAAGCTTCCTCTGAAATAGTGATTAGCTCTTACAGCGTGCTTCTCTACAGTATGTATGGAAGTTGTATGAAGGTACTTCATGTTCTTTGATTTCATGGTTGTATAATGCTGAAGGATATGTTTATTATAGAGACAAATGCCTAGTTTACAGAATGAAGATTAACATTTCAAATACTCTTCAAAGTAGAAAACCTCAAAATACAAGCATGTCAAAATATTTTCAGTTTGAAATACGTTATACACCAGAACTCAACTATGTACAGTGTTCTTAATACTTCTAATACATTCTCTTTCAGTTAAACACAGTTTATTTTGTACTCTTATTGTGCTTTAAAGGTATCCATAATGTAGAAGGCATTGCTGTAGATTGGATGGGAAACAATTTGTACTGGACAGACGATGGTCCTAAGAAGACAATCAGTGTTGCTCGGCTAGAAAAAGCTTCTCAGACCAGGAAAACCATAATTGATGGGAAGATGACTCATCCCAGAGCTATTGTCGTGGACCCACTGAATGGGTAAGATCTTTTTTTTTTATAACAATGAGTTTTATTGTCACTACATGTCATATAACAATTTACACATTGCACCTTGGCTCGCAGGCCTTTCTGGTTTTCGTATATCCATGAATCCCAACATACATGTATTTATAATCAACACATAAAAGAAAAACTCTGTAATAACGCAGCATGTACAGTCAAGATGAGTGTTCACCTGTTGCAAATCGAGCCTTAAGGCTATGGTACATATAAAGTGACTATCTCCCTTTTTTTTTTTTTTTTCCATATTATTGTGAACATAAATCTTTTAACAACGTGTTTCAAAACTTCAAATTTAAACTACTTGCTGGCCTGTCCTGTCCCTTAGAAAATCCCCTAATACCGGTAATTTATGATGAGGGTGTCCCCCACTCCCTTCCCATACTACCTCCCTTGGCCCTCAGTCCGACCTATTTGGGGGAGAGATTCTACTTTTTAGCTAGACATTAGTCCTAACAGCCTAGGGCTAGGCCTATGTATACTATCCATGGGTCCCATATTATCCTGAAGTTGTCCATAGAGTCATCCAGTAGGTGGGTAATTCTTTCGTTGATGGCAATATAATTTATCTTATGTTTGATCAGCTGGAAGCTTAGGTTACTGGATTTCCAGGATTTAGCAATATGACTCTTGGTTGCCAGGGTTATGTATTGAAGCAGCCTGTTTTGGGGGGTGTAAGGGTGTTAAGGGGGATCCCCAACAGCATGTTGTCTATAGACTTATCCACCTGGGTGCGGAATAGGTCCGAGGCTAGTTCCGAAACCAGGTCCCATATCTTTGCTACTTTGGGGCAGGACCACCATATATGGGGGAATGTCCCAACTACCTGGCATCCCCTAAAGCATAAGTGGTTTTCTGACTTTTTCCATTTAGCAAGTTTTTCCGGGGTTATGTATACTCTGTGTAACACCTTGATGGCTGTTTCTAAAATGCTATAGTTCAGGGAGCCCCTATATATGTTGGACCAAGCTATCCTCCATTTACCTAAATCCCAATTCGTATTCATGTCAGATTCCCAGTCTACCATGTGTTTAAATTTGAGACCTACCGGTCTAGCATTAAATGTTTTGTAGAGCATCCCTAGGGTGCCTTTCGTTAGAGGTGCCACTTGGCACGTTTTTGATAGCCAGTTCATTTCCGGAATTTTATGGTTCTCTAACAAGGTTAATACGAGATGTTTAAGCCTGCAGAAATTGTAGTGTTCTGTCAAGGGTAGATCGTGTTTGTCCCTTAATTTTTCAAACGAGATGATTTGCCCCTTCTCAATCCACTCTCCCAGCCTATCTAGTTTTTTGCTCCTCCACCAGTGTTGGGAAGCCGAGTTTAGGCCAACTGACATCTGAGGGTGATTAAGGAGAGAGATCATGTAAGAAGGTTTGGGAAATAATTTCGTATGCATGTGGGCCCATTTCCAACAAGTGAGCGTGTGTTTTATCATAGGATTGGGAATATTTCTCAGTTTTGGGGGAATATCTGGTAGCCACATAATTGTGTCCCAAGTCAATGGTCTCATTGACTGGTTTTCTATATAAACCCACGCTGGTTGATGTGATATTGAATGGGCGATTGGCAACCAGGATAATTGAGCGGCTTTGTAATAAAGTTTAAAGTTAGGGCAGGATAATCCTCCATCTAGTTTGTGCAAATACATGATTCTTTTCGCGATTCTTGATGGGCCCTGGTTCCAAATGAATCTAAAGATCTGCCTTTGGAAATTAGACAACTCTTTGTTTCTTACCGGGATCGGGAGGGTTCTAAACAAGTAAAGAAGTCTGGGTAAAATGTTCATTTTTATGGTGTTAATTCTCCCCACCCAGGAGAGGCGAAATTTCGTCCATCGACCTAAATCTGTAATCAATGTTTTTAGTAGCTTAGAATAGTTCTCAGCGTAAAGATCCCCCAGGTTTGCCGTTAACCTTATTCCTAGGTAGTTTATGTATTTTATGTCCCAATTAAATTTATACTTATCGTGTAGACTATTTTTTTCTGTTGCAGGAACATCTATGGCCAGGGTCTCTGTTTTCTCTAAGTTTAGTTTTAGTCCCGATAGTCGGCCAAACTGTTCCAGTGTTTTAATGAGTTCCGGAATTGATTTAGTTGGGTTGGTTACTACGCATAGTAGATCGTCTGCGAACAGGCAGATCTTGAAGTGGTGATGTCCCACCTTAATTCCGGAGATCTCCGAGTTTGCCCTGATTTCCCTGGCTAGGGGTTCCATAGCCATAGCAAAAAGCAAAGGTGATAGCGGGCATCCCTGCCTAGTCCCCCTTCCTATTGTTATGTTCGGATTCACAGGACCTGGGAGTTTCAGTTTCGCCGAAGGGGAGCTATAGAAAGATTTCAGCAGGTTAATGAACTGTCCACTGATGCCAAATTTATTTAGGGTCGCGAATAGATATGGCCATTCTAGAGTATCGAAAGCCTTTTCTATATCAAAGGCCATAAGACATGCAGGGGTTTTGGAGATTTTGGCTTCGTGTATGAGGTTAAGGACTTTCCTAATATTATCTCCCGCTTGTCTGTGGGCTACAAAGCCCACCTGATCATTATGAATCAGTCTTGGCAAGAAAGAAGCTAGTCTGTCTGCCATGATTTTGGATAGAATTTTCATGTCACAATTTAGAAGTGAGATTGGCCTGTAGTTTTTCGTTTCTAGGGGATCCCTCCCTTCCTTGGGGAATAGAACAATTTCAGCAGTGTTAAGCTCTGCAGGTATTTTTTCTCCTGCTAAAATGTTGTTAAAGAGTGTAACTAGGTGTGGTCCCAACGTTTCTATAAATGTTTTATAATAGTTATTGGTAAAACCGTCTGGTCCCGGAGCTTTACCCTCTTTAAGTTTGTGAACCGTTTTGCGCACCTCATCTAGCGATATTGGGGCGTTAAGGGCTCCCAGTTCTTCCCCCGTTATGGTGGGGAGATCAATTGAATTGAGAAATGATTTCATCTCATTACGGTTGAGAGATGGGGATCCTTCATAGAGGGAATTAAAGTAATTGGTGAAGGTAGATTTAATTTTACTTGGGTTTGCTGTGAGTTCACCCTCCCGTGTTTTTATTTGGTGGATTTTATTCTGTGTATTTTTTGATTGTAATTTTTTGGCTAGGAGTGGGCCTGGTTTATTTGCTTTGTCAAAGAATTTTTGCTGAGTCCACCTTAGGGCTTTCTCAGTTTGGTCTGAGAGGACAGCGTCTAGATCCGTCCTAACCTTTTCAATTGCCTGTCTGTTTTTGGAGTCCGGTTTGGCTTGGTTTTGTTTTTCTAGTCTTGTTAGTTCTGCTTGTAGTTCAAATTCTTTAGCTTTTCTTTGTTTTTTGTGGTGAGAGGCAATTTTAATAAGGGATCCCCTGATATAGGCCTTGTGTGTGGCCCATACAATGCTTGCCCTTACTTCTGGGGTGAGATTAATCTGGAAGAAAAGATCTAACTCGTGGGAAATTTGGTTTTTGATCTCTGGGTTAGCTAGAATTCGTTCGTTTAGTCTCCAAGAGAATGTGGGCCTCCCCCCTGTAGCCCAGCTCAATGCCAACTTTACGGCGGCATGATCAGACCATGTACAGGGAGTATGTTCTGATCTTTTTACCTGGTCTAAAAGTGAGGAATCTGCCAATATGTAATCTATCCTGGAATAGGTATTATGTACTTGGGAGAAAAAGGAGTATTCCTTAGCTGTAGGGTGTGTTTCCCTCCAGACGTCTGTTAAATTTAACTTAAGGAGTAAGCGCTTAATTATCTTTATTTTCTTTGTGAACCTCTCTTGACCCCCCTTCCCCGTCCTATCTTGCGTCGGGTCCATCACCAGGTTCAGGTCCCCCCCTATTATTATTTTCCCGAGCCCTGGCTTGTCTAACATTTTTAGTACGTTTATTACCGTTTGATGTGGGTTAGATGTGGGGGCATAGATAGAAACAAGGGTTGTCTTAATGCCCTGTATTAGTCCTGTTATTATTACAAAACTACCTGCCGGATCTGTCTGTCTGTGTTCTAGCGTAAAAGGGAAGTTCCTGTGAAGGAGAATAGCCGCCCCTCCTTTTTTAGTTCTTTGGTTCGCTAGGAAAACCGTTGGGTAATTCTTGTGGAGAAAATTTGGGTGGTTATTGTGGACAAAGTGTGTTTCCTGCATGAATATGACAGAGGGGTTACTATCTTTATAGGATAGAAAGGCCTTGCGGCGTTTAAATGGTGAGTTAAAACCCTTGACATTGTGTGTTAGGATTATTATATCTAAATTATTCAGATTTTCTGCCATGTGTGTGGAGAAGTGCAGCGATATTTTGACTTACCCCAATCCAGAGGAGGAGTCCCTAAGGCCCTGAGGCCTGGAGAGATATGCTGGGAGAGTGGATCGCCCCCTGACCCGGCGGGTATAACCCCTGGGAGTCTATCGTCTGAGGGACGGCTGTTTTCTAACCTGATGGAATTACCTTTGGGTTGTTTTACATTCAGGAATGGAGAGTAAGGAACAGCCAGCAAGCTAGTGAAACAGTAAGGAAATAATAAGACATAACAAAGAAACAAATGAAAATAACATGAGAACATTTCAAAGACAGTGATCCTCATTAAATTTTACCGATTGCACCTAGATGCCTAGGGTGGAGAGGAAAAACAGTCCTCTCCCAGTCCCTAGTATGAGGAAGAAGTGTACCTTCGAGTAGTTCCTTAATAGGCAAGTAATAACTTTACCCTACCAAACAATAACCTTGGATTTGGCCTGTACCTGGGAAAACATTAGCAATGTAAGAAGAAAATATATCTAGATCTATATACTTTTTGACATGAACTCATTCTTCTCTAGGGTAATATCTAAGCGTATGAGTTTCGATTCACAATATGCAATGATATTTTTATACATTGTTAGGCTTACTAACTAATATTAAACCTTTTGTACTTTGATTTGATATTTCTCACATTTCTAGATATTGCTAAAGTTCACCCTTCCTCCACCGGTAAGGGGGGAGTGTTTGGGGTGAGCCTGCCGGAAGTCCCAGGCTCGGGTTGTAGCAAACATGCAGTCTCTCTTTGGTTTCTTTGTTTATTGTGAACCGGTATCTCTGTCCACTGCCTTGATGGTCTGTCTTTTGGCCTCTCTGCTCGTTGTATATGAAACTCTTCGCTGGTGGCCAGTTTGAGCTGGATCAAGTGTTTTTGGCAGTCTTCCAAAGAGAGAGCAGAATAAGTGGCTCCTCCGGCTTGGAACAGTAAGCGGAATGGGAAACCCCATTTGTACGGGATCTTGTTCTTTATAAGAACATTTAAAGCTGGTTTCATTTCCCTGCGTTTGAGCAAAGTGGATGGGGCAATATCCGCAAAGATCTGTAGTTGGGATCCATCTGGGCCAACCACTCGTGGAGAATTTCTGGCAGCAGAGAGGATATTGTCCCTTGTTCTTTGTCGGAGGAATCGGACTATAGTGTCTCTAGGTAGACTCTGGTTGACGGATGCTCCCAAGGCCCTATGAGCCCTTTCAATTTCAATCTCTTCATCTTCTCCTTCCGGCAGCAAATATCGAACTACCTCCTTGATGTAGGGTACCAGGTTAGTTACCCGTTTGTTGATCCCTCTAAAGCGAATGTTATTTCTGCGGGACCGATTTTCAATATCTTCCAGTTTGTTTTCCAGGAGGATGATTCTGGCAGAATTAGCCGAGATGTCTTTCCTGTCCTGCCCTTGAGTTGATACCAATTGGTCCGTGAGGTTCTCTAGCATATGGGTTCTCTGTCCCAGCTCTTGTATTTCTTTCTTAAAGTCCTGCACGGCCTGGGAAAGTTGGGTCTTTAGCAAGATTTCAAATCTTGTGATAATCTTGTCTATCATCTCTGGCTCCTGTAAAGTGCTCTTCTGTCCTCCCTCCATGTCTGAATTGTCAGATAGATCTGCAGCGGGGCTCTGGAGCGAGGGTTGACGTTTTGGGAGCGTTTGGAAGTGTTCTGGAATTCCTTTGGCTGCCGAGCTCTTGCGTGATTTACCCTTCATTTTCCATGCAGGTTATCATTTGTAATTCACTGGGGCGCCGTTGTTGGTCCAGGTCCTGAGGAATGAGGTTTAGTAGTCTGTAGCGGGGTTTCCCATGTTCTGATCCCTTTCTTTTAGGTTAATACATTGCCGTACTGTATAGCTGTGCTGTGTTTTCCCTGGTAGGGCCTCCTCCTTCTTGTTAGTTTAACATTGCTATGGATATCCGTGGAGTCAGTTCAGTATGTATGCTCTGTGGAGGTTGTTGAACCTGCATTTATCCAGCTCCCATTTGAAGCCACAGGATACTGTAATAACTCTCCTTATGTTTTGCCAAGGGTGCTTAGCCTAGATCAGTCCAGGATCCTTTTAAATAGCCTTGCAAATTCCCGATGGACAAGGGGCCCTGCACCCCTCCAGGTTGGATAATGGTGCTCAGTTTCCCCCACTCTAGGGAACAAAATGGCCGCCACCTCCTGTATGTGGCATGAAAGGAAGGTTAGTTCATGTGCCCCCTCCTCAGATAAGATGGGTAGCTTGCCTGGATTTGTTTGGGCTCTGAGTTTCTCAGCTCCTTCAGGGCTTCTTGATAAGCGGGGAGAGAGCCCTGTTTACTCATGGGTAAGATCTTTTACACCTTGTGTATCTATATAGATCTGACTTTCTTCTCAGCAAGGAGTATGGACTATCTATAGAGATCTTTTTTTTTTTTTATAGTTTGTTACATGCTTCTACATCTGACAAAGCTCTTTTTACGCTATAAGTATTAATCTATTTCTTCCTTAGACGTATTCCATGTCAGGCCTCTTTCTTTGAATTTCACATATAGAACTACATTTGTTAAAATAAAAAAACTGCTTGGATTCTTTGAACAATATAATATAATATTTTGTACCTTTTATTCAGTTGAAAATATTTAGAGCAAGCTGAAGCCAACGAGCTACAAAAAAACCTGTTACAGGTTCTAACACTTATTCTTAAAAATGGAGCCTTACCTTTTTCTACTGGTTATGGAGGAATATGTTCCATTAAGGACAGTTTGTGTTTGCAGTTGGATGTACTGGACAGATTGGGAAGAAGATCCCAAGGACAGCAAACGAGGCAAGATTGAAAAGGCTTGGATGGATGGATCTAACCGTGAAGTCTTCGTCACATCCAAGACGGTTCTTTGGCCTAATGGACTGAGCATTGACATCCCCCAAAAGACCTTGTACTGGGTAGATGCCTTTTATGACCGGATCGAGATGATATACCTCAATGGCACTAACCGCAAGGTTGGTAAATGAGCATTAACATTTTTTAATTTCCAAATTACAGCAACAGGCTTTTTTTTTCTTTATGCATTGCTCTTTAACTTTGATCTCTTTTATAACATTTTTTTTAACCAATGTAATTGTTAGATGACACTTTATACCTGTATTCTAGTTAAAATCTTAAAATGTGCCTAGTTTGAACTAGTATCCTAATGCAAATTTGGTAGTGTTGCTTTGCAGCATTGCAATAACAGATTAATTCATGTTTTACAACAGCATCTGTAAAGTCTTGATTGCCAAGAATAACAAACAAAGAATCACTAGCCAGCTCAAAAGTTGTAGACACACAGGATTTTAATATATCCCCAACATACATCCAGTTTAACACACTATATTAGAAACACTTCCTATAAAGAAAAAAATAAGATAACTGCTTAGTTTCGAGGAACATAACTGTGACAGATGCACAGTAATAAAACAGTTGCCCAAAAATATATTCATAAAATGGTAACCGTTGCCTTAATGTTGTCAATTATGACTGAACATTACTTACCTCACTCTTTACTGAACTGGATGACGTAGCTGTACCTAATGTTGTTATTACTAGTTTATCCTTATTCTGTCCCATATCCCAGGTGCCACTTTATAAACTGGGAGAGCACTGAAGAAGTTAATTAATCCACGGATCCAAACACTGGTTTATTGGAAATAACTTCCTAGAGCATTTGAGTGTTATACCAAGTAAAATGCAATACCAATACTAATCTATCTATATTAATATTATAAAGCATCAGTATTTTCTGCAGTGCTGTCTGATTGGATTCCTGTTTTTGGAGCTGGATGTCAATAGTTATACTATACAATCGTCATACACAGCTGTTGTCTGTTGGGTTGATGTATTTTGTTTTCCTTTAGTTTTCTTTCTATGCTTTCTATATGCAAATATTTCTATTACCTATGTTATCGTAAAAGGATTGAATGACATTGAGTATTTGGCAGTATGACGGTTTCTGCTTTTTTATTCTACAGCAGCATTTTTTATATCACTATTACTGTTTAGATGTGTAAGCAATTTACTAATGAATTAAACCATATTAAACACTTGCAAATACCTATATTTCCAGTTTCTCTGACATTGTTGGATCAGTCTGGTTTCTTTTGTTAGGCTCCATAGAGTTTGGGCAACCTTGCTTACGTTTGGCCTGGTTCCTTGCCTGATTTGTGTGCTCTTTTCCACCTAGATTTTGTATGAAGGGCATGAACTGAACCATGCATTTGGCCTGTGCCATTACACCAACTTCCTCTTCTGGACAGAGTATCGTGGTGGCAGTATTTACAGACTGGACCTGGCTTCAAAGACAGTCACTCTACTAAGGAATGAGAGGCCACCGATCTTTGAAATCCGAATGTATGATGCGCAGCAGCAGCAAGGTTAGCGTCTGCTCTTTTACTACAGTGTCTGGCACAAACTATACATTACTCTTTCAAGAACATTTCTCTGTTATCTATATTATTGATCAATCTCATTAGTGCAATGTGCTTTTATTGTCGTTTGAAACTCCTGTTGATGTCTTCTATTGACAGTTGGATCCAATGCGTGCCGAGTAAACAATGGTGGATGCAGTAGCCTCTGTCTTGCTGTTCCTGGAAGTAGGCGATGTGCTTGTGCTGAAGATCAGATATTAGATGATGATGGTGTCTCTTGTGAAGGTAATTATATAACACGATATTCTTTATATACACTTGGACTCTCCTCCACCAGTGGCTTGTGATTTTCCTGTGAGGGGGCATCTCCAGATCTCTAGGAATGTACCTTCCCGCATTCAATGGTTGCTTGTATTCCCTATACATACAGTTCCTATGCACTTCTATAGCACATCATCTAATTATGCACATTTAATTAGCCTTATTTCTCAGTATGCCAGGTTCTGAATCTTATTTTTTATTTCTTCTTTTTCAAGCCAACCCATTATACGTCCCTCCTCCCCAGTGCCAGCCAGGGGAGTTTGCTTGTAAAAACAACCGGTGCATTCAAGAGCGATGGAAATGTGATGGAGACAACGACTGCCTGGATAATAGTGATGAAGCACCTGAGCTGTGCCGTAAGTAGCCTTCCATAGTTTTGTGTTTTTTTTAGGGCCATTTTTTCTGGTTGCTTACTTTTATGAAGATGCATAATGCAGCACAGAAATCCCATTTATTTTAGCAATAACACGATTTTTATTTCTAGGATAAAATTTGATGCATTATAAAAGGAACAAAGCCATGTACTCAGACTAGTAAATGAGAATAGTTGTTATGAAGGGACAATTAATTCATTCATTTGGAAACTTGCATTGAAAAAAACAGGTTTGAAACAAATTTTATTTTTTATTAAATCATTAAAATGATTTTTTTTACATCTTTATACAAAATACCTTTGAAATAAAGACAGGACATCCTCTTGACAAACTAGTGTCTGAATCAGGACACTGCACCAGCTATAACGTTCTATAAAAAAAATCAGTTCCTCCCTCAGTTCCTGAACCTTATATAGCTGAAAATAATTCTGAAGGTGGTCCCAATTTCGTTCCAAAATTTGTTTGTACAGCAATTAATAAAAAGCTGTTAACCACGGTAGTAATACATTTTCATGCAAAGAAAACATTTACGGTGGTAAAAACCCATTCTTTTAAATGCACAATAACAAATGTGTAACTTGTGTACACATTTTGCATGAGTGATATAAGCTTAACCTCTATTGAAATAAGCTGATGCATAATGTACTTTATTGATAGAGTTGTAGTCTCAGGAACCTACAGCTATGTGACAGTGTGAAGATCTTAAAAGTATATGCATGTGAGCTTCTTTTTTGGATACATTATGTTGCAGACATTGACTGTACCTTTAAACCAGATCTACACCCAGTTTAGTTTTCTGAAGCATTGTTTAGCAGAGCCATGGTGTCCTGGGGTTATGACCTCTCGGGCCATCTTAGAATTACATTAACGCTGTCAGTGACTCTAATCTTTTGTCTTAAGAAAAAATATATGAGCTTCAGTTGCTCTCCAGGGGAACATATACAGGCATCTGCTGTACTGGGAAAACAGAGCAATGAAATCAAATAAATTATATCAATCTTAAAAAAACAGCTTTCTGGATGCCCTGCGTATTTTATGGGCCTTATGTTCTCTAAATCAACTATTAGATACATGAACTACTTTGTTGTGCTTAGCCATAGTCTAATGAAGATATTTGTCTGAAGATATTGGTATAACAAAGCAGAAATGGCCTAGCCATTTTGGTCTATGCCCAATTCAGCGGAAACCTCTTTAAATTGTAAACTAGGTTAGCTCTGTGAGAGGGAGCACAATACTGTATATGAGTTTTACAAATGCATGATTTGATCTTGATGTCCTTAAGCATCTTAGAATTTAAACACCAATTAGATTGTGGAAGGCCTAAAATACAGGATTTTGTGTTCACTGGTAATTCTCTGGGAATGACTCTACTAGTTAACTCCTGAGAGCATCTTAACTCTTACACATGTTACAGATGTATAAATTACTTGAGCAGAGCCATCTCCTGTAATTTACTCCCTTATAGAGACATTTGGTCCCACAGGGTGTAATTATCTGGTTTTCCAAACTCCTGGAGTGCCTAATTGCCATAACAGACATGGGATCACTACAAAGGCTATATAGTTCTGCTAAACCTAATACAGAGTGCAATTGGGGGAAGGGTTAACTCTATAATTGCTGACTTGCTTATCCAATATTGATGTTTAACTTATATGTCCACTTAACAAACACACATGGTAGTTGGTTATTCTTCCAAATAGTCACAAGGATCTGTTTTTCTGACTAAATTCAAGGATCAGTACAAGGCAATGTTTTACATTGTTATATTGTGGCCCTTTCTAGTGTTTCTTTAACTGTTTAGATTTTTAGTAAACATTTGGTAGTCCACTATTGGATTACTCCTGTTTTGCACAATTTATTAACATACTCTGTGGATATTACAGTTGTGTACCATACCTCCCCTATTTTGAGAGCAGATACCTCTGTCCTTCCTGGTCCCATTGTCCCATTCATTTAAAGGAATAATCTCACATTTCTGGGCAAATTTTATCATGTCCATGTTCCTGGTTGTTTTCTCCAAGATTTCAAGGGAAAGATAAAATCTAGTGGAATTTGTGTACTGCATAATTTATGTGTGCATCCAGCATGTATTAAGCGTATATCTCTCTAAAATTCAGACATGCTGTATGCTCAGCTGCCACACGTAATGAGTTCGGATAACACTGGGAGATTGTGTGCTTGCATTTATAAATATGTGCCCCTCTTTGGCCACTTGACCGCATGTTTTGAAGTATGCAATTCAAATGTTTCTAAGCAGACAAAATTAGTTTATGTTCTTTACATAAGGCTAAAACCCAATAAAGTATCAACATGTGATTCCTTCTTGTTTCAATGACATAGGTTTTCCATGCAAATTACACATAATTAGAAAGGAGAAAAAAGGACCATGCATCCTCTTGTATCCTAAAGAGGAAATGTTATAATGATGATAGTGTGTTTTATTTTAATTAATTATACTGGAATAGAATAAACTACTTTAAAGATATAATTGCAGTTTTGAGCGTCGATGATCATACATTTCTGCTGATGAGATGTATACAAGTACTGTCTGTACGCAGAGAGGCATTTCCTGTTAGGGGACACTATAGTCCAAAACTTTCTGCCATGCCATCAAAAGAGCCTGTTTTGTACATTACAAAAAACTTTTCGCCATGAAAAATAAATGATATTAACTGAAGAAAATTAACATTAAAACAACAGACAGGCAGATAAAAAAACAATGTGGTTGATCTGCATTTATCTTACCAATTACTTAAAATATTAAACAGACCCTGTAAATTGCATTTTCTTATTTGATTTACACTACATCCAACAGGCAGAAAAGCATGACATTCATAATGCACACTGTCCATCTGTTCCTTTAATGTATCAGGAAAAGGGAAGAGAAATGCCACACTTCTATATATAATGTATTTTTTTTTACACTACAGATACATTAATAAACCTTTTTGTAATGTTTCAAATGTGAAAATTTTGCTTAATATTTTTTTCATGCAAACAGCAACTTTTGTCATATTTATAGCTTGTCATTTTAAAATTTGCATTCCATGTAAGATTTTGTTAGTTTAAAGCAGTGGTTTAAACAAAAGCTACATAAAAATCCAGAGCAAAGATATAACTAGTATATCAGCCATTTATGTCCATGGTCATGCTGATCCACTTGGTATTCATGGCAGAGATACTGGAGTGGGTGACCAGTACTTCTCCAGTGGGTCACAACATATAGCTCCTGGTATTCCCAAGTACTGACAAGGCCCAACCCTGCTTGGGTTGGAATCAAACCCAGGTTGCAGTGGTGAAAGCACTGAATCTTAACTACTGGACCACCAGGGAACCCTCATTTAGATAGATTCACTGTAAAACACTGATTTGTAGGGTGGGTTACCAGGTTATGTTAATTCTTTATTAACCTTAACAGCGTACATGAGCATGCTGCAATCACTTCCTCTCCTTCCTTGCTTCCTTCAGCCCTCCCCTGTATGTTTTCACACACTCGTTTCTAGTAAGGAATGACTTCCGGATCTGTGCTGTCACGTGTCTGGACTCACACCCCCCATTCATTTCTGTTTTTCAATCCACCCTTCATTTTTCTCTCTCTATCTGAGGAGCATCAGATAAGGTCTCAAGGACCAGCACCAGTCCCAAGATTGGCTGTTGAGAAACTCTGTTTTCAAGGACCAGATAATCCCTTTAAATAGAAAAATAAACATATTAATTTTATTATTCTGTCTGACAGGCTCTCTATGATTGTATGACAAGGGGCAATTAAAGAGATCACTTTGTTATTATGTCTGTGATGGGGAATATTTCACTTTTATACTTTCCATGCCAAAAGTTAGGATTATACAAATATTTATTTCAGATGATTCATTCTGGTGATTGAAGTGATTTTACAGATATGAAAAAAATAACAAAAATTCAAACAGCAGAATGTGTTAATGATGACTGCTGGGTTTTTACAATGTTAATTAATTTTATTACCACAAAATGAACAGAGGAAAAGTGATATTTTTATATCTCTCTTACCTATTCTAAGCTCATTTTGGAAAAGAAATGCCTTCATTTATATTCAGTGAAATCTTTGTGTTAAGCTGTAAAATTTAACACAGTGAATGTGGGAAGTAATGTTTAGAATTTAGCACAAAGCAAGACAGTCCAAATAAAGAGATATGACTATTCTGCAAGTGTCCTTGTTTCCCAAAATGTGTTCCATGGAACCCTGGGGGTTAATTTGTGTGTAGCGTGTTTTTGGGATGGTTCTGTAGAAAGGTTATGGGGCATAGGAAAGATTTTTATGTTATTTGATCATTTTGATGTAATTAAAAGGTAGTTTCGCTCTGATTATCCACCTTGCAGTACTTGGGCAAAGTCATATTACAGTTTTTACATCTCCGAGTTCTGAAAATACTGATCTAGTCCAATGATAGACAAACTGTTCCACCAAAATGGCTATACTTGTAGCCCCACAAAGTCATCAGAAAGGCTGATGCAATACATCTAACATTTTTGTTGGATGCAAAAAAATAGATGAAAAGGGAATAGATGAATATATATAGTGAGGGATCGTGTTCAGTGAAACAAGATAATGTCATATGCTAGTGGTGGATTTTCTGCAGTGATAGAGCGACCTTATTTTCCACCCCAGAGAACAAGGAGGGGCTGCCTTTAAAGAGACACTTTAGTTCCATACCTTTATATCTCTATTTAAATAATAGAATTAATAATTGGCAAAATATTTTTTGACCATTAAAAAAATTGCAACATCCTTTAACCATTTCCATTGTGTTTTATATATAACTCCCTATCTGCCATGTCTTAAAAACCAAGGCTCAGAGAATGATTGTTTTTTGTTTATGAAGTTAATTGCTGAGGTTGTCCTAATTTCTTCAGATCAGCACACCTGTCCATCTGATCGCTTCAAATGTGAAAACAATCGATGCATCCCCAACCGGTGGCTGTGTGATGGAGATAATGACTGCGGTAAAAGCGAGGATGAGTCAAACTCAACGTGTTCAGGTGACATGATTTTGCTAAACTTTACCATTCTTGCCCCAACACTTCGTTCTTGTTTTCTACCTTTTTACTTTATGTTTGCCGGTTACCTTATTCACAATTACTCACCCCAGACCTCTTTCTTGTTTTTTTTTCTGTTTTTTTTAACCTTGTTTTTCTACAACTTGGATATATTCCATTTTTATGTCCTATATATATTTGTGACTATTGTATTTTCACTGTTTTCGGTACCATCTATCATTTCTCTTTTGCATCATCTTTAATCTATCAATATATTTTCTCCAGCACAACACTAATCCCCCTTTCTTTTATCTACTTACAGCTCGTACCTGTCCTCCCAACCAGTTCTCTTGTACCAGTGGCCGCTGCATCCCTATTTCCTGGACATGTGATCTAGATGATGACTGTGGTGATGGCTCAGATGAATCTTCTTCATGTGGTGAGTATCAATATAATCTAGATTTAGCATATGAGAAATATTTTTTTTCCCATTTACAGAGATCTGATTGACTTAATTATCTTTTTTTTTTTTACTGCCACAGCTTACCCAACTTGCTTCCCTTTGACTCAGTTTACCTGCAACAGTGGGCGCTGCATCAACATTAACTGGCGCTGTGATAATGGTAGGTGTGCCTGTTGAAAAAGTTGCAACTTCAAATAGGTTTCCAATGAACTTGTACTGTGATATTATAAAAGACTGGTGCTACCTCCTAATAAGAATTAGCAAACACTCTTCCGACATTTTCTGAGTTGTAGATAATATATTAGCATTTAATGATTTGGAAGTAAATATAAGCAAGGAAGGACGCTTGGAAAGAGAAGAACCAAAGTTTCTTAGCAATACGCTTCTACATCTTACATTTTGCTACCACTTATACTTTTCCAATATCATAGCCAAACAACCTTTTTTAAAGTATTTACTCAAATACATACGATTAACTTATTTTATTAATACACATAATAGTTTGAAATTTTAGTTTTTGTTTATATGCTTATTTGCATTTACCATGAAAACATATAAATACGGGCCATATATAGTCTATGTTAGTTATTATTGTTAGTATGGCAGCAAATGACTAGGTATATTCTAAAATTAGCAGTTATCAATAGTACATATGAAATCATTTTGTCATTAAAAAATTACAAAAGAAAGAGGAATATATCAGCACAGTTTTGGGACTTTGACTGTACATTATAATGAGATATTCTTCAATTCCTTATTTACTCGTTATTTTTTTTACTGGTTCTCGCAGCCTCCTTTCTCGTTTCTCTTGGTTCATACAATATGAAAATGTAGTTGGTAATTTAGACCCTTTTAGGTGACGGAAACAAAACCTGGTCAACCTTTGCCTGGCATAAATGTGATAAATATATTATTTGTGTAGAGCCCACATATATGGAACAACTACATGGTTATGCATGGTAGTTAAGTTCAATTCTAGAGCTGCTGTTTTTCTATGGCAAATTGAGACTGAAAAAGCTGCATTCAACTGGAATTCCATAATGATGTACAGTGGGGTAAATAATACCAGTGAGAATGTCAGATTCAAAGATATTGTTTTTAGATATAATTGATCACTTTACTAAGCCATGACACTCAGATAAATTGATGATGTTTCGATATAATAAATAAAATATGTCTATGTGTAAATGTCATGTAAAATAAAAACCTTTATACTATTTTAAATTAGTTTAGCTCTTTTGAGTTAGATTTTATTTATTTATAAATCATCCGAGTTGGAGAAAAAAAAAACATACGGTTTACTGTTCTTTTATCATGTGGAACTTAAAAAGATGCATGCTTCTATGATGTTACAAAGTATGCTAGAAAAATCAATAGATCTCTTCAGTTTTATCATAAAAATGTAAAAGAAAGATAAATATTTTCTTTTAAGTACATTCCCAAGGGATTACTTGGCACATAAATATATGTAAACAACAAGTCTTACTTCAATATTTTAATGTTAATTAAAATTAATTAGCTTAGTTGGTTTCCACTTTAATTTATCTCAATTACACCTTTTTGAAATGTAGATGATCTTGTACATTTTGCAGCAGTTCAATTAAATGCCTGCTGGCTGAGAAATGGGACAGGAGTGCATATGGTTCTGTGACATACTTTATACGTCTTGGTGTGATAAAAATGAGCAGAATGCTCTTTTTTTTCATGCATTTGCGACTAAAACCTTTATTTAATCTTACAATAACACGTCTGTCTGTGCACAGAGCACATAATATTATGCAGGTATCAACTATCATGCATAACATACCGCACTGATTAATGGCTGACAGGGATGAGGCCCATACCAAATATATCAGTTTATTCATTAAAAAGAAAATACATTGTGACACACAACAACAAAAAATATAGAATATATCCCATTGTATACTGTAATACTTTGACCTGTGCATCTCATATAAAAACCTATTGAATTCTGGGACGTTCTTATCTTTCATCCATATCAGAAATGTTGTACCAATAAATAAATAAATTTGATCAGCCGCAGACATTAAAAAAAAAAAAAAAAAAGTAGACATTTTAGGGTCTCTTTAGAAGACCATCAATAAAAGCTATACATTTTTACTAGCATTGTTTTTTTAAATTAAATAGAGATATACCATCATTTGTATGTGCCACTGTACACTATTTTGTCGGATAGTGTGCCAAATTATTTTTCTGATGGATCCAGAAAGGATTTATTCCTGTGTTACAATCCAATTGGGTTCACTCAGCGAATCAAGTATTTTGTTTTCACAAGTTAACATACAGTGTCAGTCATTCATATACACTGTCATGTATGTTATATGTAATAAATTACATTGTGGATACGTTCTTAAAGGACCACTGCACTATGAAAATAAATATGTTTTAAAACAGAGCATAATTAACCAGGAAATAAGTCATACAGCTAGTTTTTAATTAGAGAACAGAACTAGTTTTGATGACTCTCGGACCCTATAAAGACCTATGATACATTTGTGAAATATGGGCTTTTATATGTCTGGAGAGTTATGGCTGCATCCTTTGATGCAATGTCCTGCTTCTGGTTGGGGTAAGGGGTGATGTCAATTTCAGTCTTATCCAGTTATCAAACAAAATCTCTGGATTTCTGTATTCCCTCATCCGCAACCCCTTATTCTACTGATAACTACAAATAAGCATCCCCCATCATCCAGCTCTCAAGATGTGAAGTAACAAATGCAAAATCTATTCCTATACTCATAAACTAACTCTTCATACATTCAGATTTTCCAAAAAATATTTAATACATGACAAAAAGTGTAATTTTTTTCCTTAACTGCAGTGGTCCTTTAAGTGAACATGAACCAAACATATTTTGGGGTGCAAGTGTCTCTTGTATAATGATTCCGCACTGTTGTGTTAATATGTGCCTGTCTGTCTACTGTGTGTTGCTTTTACCATATGTGTTTGTATTTTCTCCTACCACCTATGTCTTCAATGTGCCGATTGTCTTGTCTTTGGTTGGTTTCTCTGTGTTTCAGATAAGGATTGTGGGGATGGCTCTGACGAAATGAACTGTCCACACCCTGCCGGTTAGTGCATAGATCAACATGCACCATTCAAATAATTAGGAATTCCAGGAGAATAGGAATTCAGGGCAGCATATTCCTCAGTGATGATGCTCAAAACCAATAGTTATTGACTGGCTGTTTAGAAGCATGGATAGCTTCGTAGTGGGAAAATCATTTCTATAAGAAAAATGTAATTCAGTGTAGATTGCAACTCTTTTTTAACCAGGTTAAAATCTATTTTTTATACACTTCCATTCTTTGATCTTGTCATTAGGTCCAAAATAACACCTTATTCCTTTTAAATGACACTAAAATCCAATATTTAGACTTGATAATGGGCAAAATATATCAATATTGTAAAAAATGTGCTCTGCAGCATTGGAAGGTAAGGCACATGGTAAAAGTGCCTTCTTTTAAAAGAAAATACTACTAAATTCTTTGAGTTTGCGTTGTCAGAATGTACAATGTGCTGCACCACATCCCTTAAAGACATTTATTTTTCACCTATGAAAAATCTATTACATTTTCTCCCAAACAATCTTCCTTATTCAGTGTAGAATTTTAGGAGTAGAAAATGGTTTAATAATTAATTGCTCTATGAATTTTGCATTTATGGAAGTCTTAGTTTGAGTCAAGAATAATCAAGGACTATATATTAAAAACCCATTTTTTGTTTCCCTATACATAGTAAAAATGCTCAATCATATGTGAACCCTGCAACCTCCAGTAAAGATCAGCTAGCTCTTCCCCACCAGACATGGTGCATGTAGTGATCTATGCAGTTTCTGTGATAATTTTCTCTGTAGTTGCTAGAGTCGGGGATATATAAGGGATGGCTTTTTCTTTTATATATATGTCTTTCATGCTTTCTTTCTTGGGGTGGTCGCTAATTACTTGCTTTTCTGCATTTGAAGCTTTATTGAGCCTGTGGATCATTGCTCTGGATAAATCAGTCTCCCCTAAAGAGGCCAGAGTGCCTTACATCGGGCCTCTCTAGCATTGAAGGTTCAGAGCAGTGCTTGTAGCTCAACTCATGGTTGGTGGGAAATGTGACTTGAACATGTAATACAGTGTTGTCCTCTAACTTCTTCATAAATCACTTACCGTATATACTCGAGTATAAGCCGACCCGAGTATAAGCCGAGGCCCCTATTTTACCACAAAATACTGGGTAAAATGAGTGACTCGAGTATAAGCCGAGGGTGGGAAATGTGCTGCCCCCTGTGTCCCCCCTCTCTCTCCCGTGTCTCTTCTCCCCTCTCCCTTCCCTGTGTCTCTTCCCCCCTCCCTTATCACCCTCCTCAACCCCCCTCCTCATTCTCAACCTCCCTCCTCATCCTCAACCTCCCTCCTCATCCTCAACCCCCTCATCCTCAACCCCCCCTATCCTCAACCTCAACCCCCCTCCATAACCTCAACCTCCCTCCTCATCCTCAACCCCCTCCTCAACCTCCCTCCTCATCCTCAACCTCCCTCCTCATCCTCAACCCCCTCCTCATCCTCCCTCCTCAACGCCCCTCAACCTCACTCCTCACCCCCCATCCTCATCCTCCCCCCTCAACCCCCCATCCTCCCCCCTCATCCCCCCATCCTCATCCTCAACCCCCCCATCCTCAACCACATCCTCACCCCCCTCAACCTCAACCCCCCTCCTAAACATCAACCCCCATCCTCATCCTCAACCCCCCATCCTCATCACCCTCCTCACCCCCCTCAACCCCCCTCCTCAACCTCCCTCCTCCTCATCAACCCCTTCCTCAACCCCCCATCCTCAACCCCCATCCTCATCCTCAACCCCCCATCCTCATCCCACTCCTCACCCCCCCTCAACCTCAACCCCCCTCCTCAACCTCAACCTCCCTCCTCCTCATCAACCCCCCCTCAACCTCAACCCCCCTCCTCAACCTCAACCTCCCTCCTCCTCATCAACCCCCTCCTCAACCCCCCTCCTCAACCCCCCCATCTTTAAAAAGGGCTGAAAAACTCAGCTTATACTCAAGTATATACGGTATATTTCACCTGCAACCTTAAATTAATATTTTGACTGCCTTGCAGCATTTACACACCTGCTTTGTACTAAATTAATATTTTACAATATAATTATCCCTGTACATTTATTTTTTCAACTTTATGTTTAAAGATTTGGAGTCATTGAACTGTGAAATATTTTGTGATAAAGGATAGGAAAGTTTGTGATTTTATATAAACACAATAAATCTTATTGTCAAAAGCCAAAATTCTGAGTTTAAAACCTCGCCATGTTAATATTCTAGAGTAATGTCCAAATACTCTGATCTCTGCCACTGCAGTATTGAGAAAACGCAACATTAACACATATGTTTGCTATGAGCAGGAAAGCATTTTATAAAGAAACTCCATTGTTTTATCAGACTACTCGTGTCTGTGGGTTCCATGTTGACTCTCTTCCATACTTCCTGCCTCTCTATTTCTTCATGCTTCGTGCTTGCAACCCGCCTTATGTGTACTGGAGCTCAGTAGTCTCCATAGGAATGGAAAACAAGTCTACCTATTACCTAATAGGATCATATCACACTAGCTATAACATCCTACAACCTATATCTATCCATTTATGTAAATAAACCCCTTCCTATGGCAGGGAATGTGGAGGGTTTATGACCCCTCCCCCTATGTCCATTAACCCTTCCTTAACTCCCATGTTTCTATATAATATACCCCTATGGCACCTAAAACTAACCTCATACCTTAGAGTTCTTCTAAAAAAGAATTACAGTAAAAAAAATAACCAATACAAATCTTTAGCCCTGGATAAAAGGACCTCCTTTTTTCTTAATTGAAGATCGGCAATCTTCATTTCAGCTCGCCAAGAGAGACATGCTGAAAAAAGTTTACTGCTACTTAAAAAAAAAAAAAACTATACTTATAGCATTTTCTTATTCTATAAGGAGTTTAAAGCTTTTGATTGTATGAAATACATGTCAGTTGTATTTTAGCCAAAAATAATTGCATATTTAAGTGGCATAACTCTGGTTGGCAGCTTAATAATAGTATAACTCTACCCTGATTGGCTGTTGAAAGAGCCAATCAGTGAAGATATTGTTTCGGAGTTCCCAGGCTATACCTGGCTCATTGGGGATTAGGGGCATTGTGTTTTATTAATTTTTAACCCCTTTACTGCTGCGCTTGTGGCAAGGAAGGGTATAGCTTTAAATGTAGAAATGACTATTATTTATCATGTAACAGCTCTTGGTAGAGGTTTAGGTGTTGCTGTGCGAGGTTGAATTTACACAAAGGGTTGAGTGAGTGCCTGCAGAGCTTTACTGGAACACATAGGATTAGGCTATATTTCTTATGGGAGTCAGGTCACTTTAGGTAGAATCATATGTAGAACAGAAAATGTATCACGTGGTGATCACCCCCAAGGGTTTACTCATAATGGTTTGCTATGAGTAGCATGTAATAGCTTCATCTGAGCTTATTTGGGATATTGACTGGTAAGACTTCCTATGGGAGCCATGTAATTTAGCCCTATGTCTGCTTCTATACCCTATCAGAGTCTGATAAAATTATGTTTTTCTCTAAAAATGCTTTTTTGATTTGTATTATTTACTTTACAAATGTGATGTTTTCCTGAAACTATAGTGGCCCCCTAATACTGATAATGGCTTTAAGGTATACAAAATGGTATCCCACTAAAATATATCCTCTCCTCTCTGAATGTGTGCAGTTTGATAATCAGACTCATTCATGGAAAAAGGTCAAAATCAATAGTTTCACATTAATTTGTGAAGTCAAGTGAGCATTAATAACAGTCTCCAGTAGTGGATTACCTATTGACTAGTTCTCTGACCCTCTGATAATATATGCTAATGGACAGAGGTTGTTTCGCAGCATTTAATTGTAAAGCTTTCAGTTCCTGAGCACAGTCATCCTTCTTTGGACAACACATTTATATCGGTTTAAGCTGTGATGCAGGCTGCAGTGTATCAGTTTACATAAAGGTTCAAATCACTGATTTGACTAAATCAATTTGGAAACGTATTCTGGTTGATTTAGATTTTTATAAACTAAATAAATATCTAGATGGGCTAGCTTGACAAGCAGTTTCTGGATCCACATTTCTAAAACTGTAGCTCTTACCCAATTAAGTCTCATTAGTATGAATGTGGTAGACAACTGCAGAATCATTTTAAGTGTGGTGTAGAACTAAGTTACCAATTGAACTAATCTTAAATTTGGTTACCACCTAAACCAGAGCAAATGACCATATCTCTTATTATGTATTTAGTTAGGTGTCCACACACCTATGTATTACTCTTTGCTGCTTTGCTAAGGTTAACCCTTCTTGCTTCCCTCTCTCTTTCCTTTGCTTATTATTCTTTCTAATTTCTTGGCATAATGATGACCAATATCCTTCTTTAGACAATGACTGTGGAGACAACAGTGATGAAGATGGCTGTAGTCATTCCTGCTCCAGCACACAGTTCAAGTGTAACAGTGGTCGCTGTATCCCAGAGCACTGGACTTGTGATGGGGACAATGACTGTGGAGATTACAGTGATGAGACTCATGCCAACTGTACTAATCAAGGTAATAAGGGCTCTGCTATGGCAGAATAGTCATCTACTGCTGGACAATACTAAGCCAATGGAATGCTCCATCATTCTTCAGTGTATGAAACAACACAAAAATATAATTAAAATATCTTTTTTTTTGTAAATTCTTACTTATAAAGTTGCCTTTTACTAGTGTTTTGCTTGTTCCTTCTATGTATATTACGGTATCATAACATTTGACAGTAAAATTGTATTGAAATGTGTGTTTTTATTTCTTGTCTGATAATCAGCTTTTTTAGGTCTTACTGTTATCTTTTTGTATTTGAAACAAATCATTGATTAATACTCCTTTGAGTAATGCTAGAGTGAATTAGCAGTTGTAATGAAGTGCTGTCTTCTCAGCCTTCACCCACTTTTTTGAAAAAAACATTGGATGGGTGTGGGAATTAATAATTATGATTATTCTCTAACACAAAAATAAGATCAGGGGGAATGATCAGAAAAGACAGATAGATGATCATATTTCAATTGTAATGTAATTTTACTGCAACAAAATGCATTCATTAATAACATTCGGTTTGGAAGCATTACCCTTGCTGTGTCCTTTTAAACCATATTAATAGGTACTGGATCATAATAATATGTTTTCTTGCATTTGTGCCTGTCACTCATGATTGTGTGCAGCCATTATATTATGGTGGTTATCACAAAATGTTGCACTTTAACTAAAAGTATCCTTATTATGGTGGGAATGGGTCATTGACGTGTCACATTTCATTAATGTCATGCTTTTTAATTTATATACTTTGTCAGGGTTTACATGATGACCTGCTGATTAATTTTAATTGTTGGTGTGTTGATTGAAGCAAAGACTAAAGCTAATGCTGCTCCAATGGTATCTGTGCAAGATTTATGTAGTGTTTAATTTCCAAGCACATCTCTTTATCTTATCTTTGTATGTTATGACCACAGCAACTCGTCCTCCTGGGGGCTGCCACACAGATGAGTTTCAGTGTCGCCTGGATGGGCTGTGCATTCCCATGCGCTGGAGGTGTGATGGGGACACTGACTGCATGGATGCTAGTGATGAGAAGAACTGTGAGGGTGTTACACACGCGTGTGACCCCAGCGTCAAGTTTGGCTGCAAGGACTCTGGTGAGACCTGTAATGATGCACATGCCATAGCATACATGCTCAGAGTACTGTTTTATTGTTATAAAATAATCGTAATATTGCAGATTATCGTAAGTTTATGGTTCTCTTCCTCTAAGATGTGATAAGACATTGTTTATTGTTCATTTGAACAGTTAATAGTGTGGCCTGAAGATGTAAATAAATGCATACACTCTTATTGAGCATCACAGTGCACACTAAAACGTACTATCGCTATTATTATTAATTTGCAAACCAATGTTTCGCTTTTAACAATGAACTTTCTTCACTCTAAGAGAATGTGCGGTCCAACCATGAATAGACTTTATTGTGTAACACTATCAAGTTTAGTTTAGTGCTCTATAATATGAACTGCATCAGGAATAGTTTTGGCATAGATCAGTCTGTCCTATGCACCAAATAGTCTGTTCTTACATTTAATAAAAATAACCAATGAATACAAATACTGAAACTGGTGCAAGATCACACTTCAATAAAATGTAATTAGCTATGTTCTGTTTGTGCTTTACATATTTTAATATTTTATATGTATGCTGATTGTATTCCCAAATATCTTATCGAGTGCAGTAGCACACTGGCACAAATTGTTATCATTGTACACAAAGACATGGATATCATTACTTCTCTTTTTGCTTGTCCACCCTCCTAATACAATGTACACGCATAACTTAATTAATCACCAAGCACTCTCGTATTTTACTTTAGCAAGGTGCATCAGTAAAGCTTGGGTATGTGATGGAGACAGTGACTGTGAGGATCACTCGGATGAGGAGAACTGTGACTCATTGATCTGCAAGTCTCCCTCACACACGTGTGCCAACAACACTTCCATGTGCCTTTCTCCTGACAAGCTGTGTGATGGAAACAATGACTGCCAGGATGGATCTGATGAGGGAGAACTTTGTGGTATGTGAGCCAAGGGAATACCATTACAGCCCACTGTGTTTACTTGATATAATTACTCATCTGTTAATTTACACAGGAATAGAGCTCTAACAATTGATTGTGTGTGTTTTTATGCTACAGTACAAATGTAGTCATGCTACAGGTGACCTGCTTACATCTTTGTAGTGAGGAGTGAACTTGTGTGTTTGTGCACAGCTTCCAGTGCTCTGTGCTGAAGTATATATTTTTATTTAACAAAAAAGTAACAGTTTAATATTGAATGTTACTTTTTCTAAATCATTGTACATTAATTTTATTAATGACTATAACCTAATTAAAACATCTAGCTCATGTTGGTAGAGTATTTCAGTGGTCCTTTAATTTAGATATAGACATTGTGAGGATGTTCCAGAGACATACAGGTACCCATAGCTATTCAGGACTTACTTGGTCAAATTGTAGTCCTTTCTATGGTTTACTTTTCCTGCTGTTGATATCTGAAGCTTCATCACATATATTTTCCTTTTTTCACAGACCAGTGTTCTCTATACAATGGCGGCTGCAGCCATAACTGTACAGTGGCTCCTGGAGAAGGCATTGTGTGCTCATGTCCACTGGGTATGGAGCCAGGAGCTGACAACAAGACCTGTCAGATTCAGAGTTACTGTGCCAAGCATTTGCGCTGTAGCCAGAAGTGTGAGCAGGAAAAACTCCATGTCAAGTGCTCCTGCTATGAAGGCTGGGTGCTGGAAGAAGACAATGAAAGCTGCAGTAGTACAGGTGTGTAACAGGGGCTCCCACATACTTCAGTGCTTCTCTATGCAGAACATATAATAGCTCCAACAGGTCTGATGGGGGACGTTTTAAAGATATGTTTAACATATTGATGTTGGCTAATAGTTTATGTTCTCTAGACATGTTGTTTGTACTGTGTCACCTCCCAGACTAAACACTGAATAGGCTAGTCTGGCACTGCACTCCACAACCAATCCATCAAGTATTAAAATGTCTGAATATTTTTAATAAATGTAACTCTTGCTTAGATATTAATAACTAATCTCTCAGTCTAAGAGGATGGATAATGGATTTGCAGAATGTGTGTCTTGGCAGACAGAAGATGGTGTGCACGTTCATTACAGTTTATATACATAACTCTTCTAATACATATAAATAAGAAGCATGTAATATACACATATTAAGAATATAGGAACAGATTTGACATCAGAGAAGAATCAAAAGGCCCAGCTAGTCTGTACATTTTAGATAGCTGAAAAGCTTGGCTTAGTTAATCTTAGTGAATAGTGATAAGATTTTCATTGCTGCTATTAAAGAAACTTTTTACAAACAGTGGAAAGCGAATCTGTGTTCTAGGTTGTGTCTGTGCCCCTGAAACAGTCAGCCATACACTACAATCAGTTTCCTGCACAACATCATTTCATAAAATAACTTTTTAATGTATTTATTTTTAATTTTCTAAAAAACATTCTCACAAGTTATTAAAAAGCAAAAAAAGCTAAGGTAAAATATAAATGTATTTGCAATTAGTCATTATTGAAAAAGTTGAATGGAAGCATTAGGTTTTTGGATTAAGGGTAAGTATTTTAACCGTGTATTACCTGAAAAGATCTTCCCTCTCTATAACCAACATTATCTGAAGTTACCAATTATCTCTCGCACTTGGGGGTAATAATATAGAAAAACATACATGTTTAATATGGAAAAACATACATTTTTTACTACCTGGACATGCTCTTCCTGCTTATCATATTACTGTGAGATTTAGTCGCTAAAAGTAATTGCAGAGAGTGAAGGTCTTTTCAGGTAATTTTAGCTTAAAATATCCAAGTTTTAAACACAGCTTGCCCTATATAAATACATTCAGGGTCATTATGAGACTTTCTTAGGTGAACTCTCTTGCAAGTAGGTTTACAGTTGACACAAGGTGACCCTGAGTTTAAAAGAAAAAATATTTACCATTATAGGAAGATAAAGGTTTGTCACATTTTGGGAAATCTGATCTTGGAACTCACTACCACATTAAGTTGTGACAATAGATTCAATTGGTAACTTTAGAAAAGGATTGTATATATATTTTGAACAAAAAGGTAATACAGGGCTATGTTAGTGTTGGATAACTAGAATAGCACGGGTGTTGATCCAATTTCTAGGATCAGAGAGGTATTGTTTTCTCCTTATAAGACCTTCGGCAGTTTCAGTGGTGATTTTTGTGTAGGCTCCGCCTAACAATTCACATAATACTAGGATAAGAAGAGATCCAAAAAGGTTGAACTTGATGGATTAGTGGTATTTTGTCAGCCTCAACTACTGTCCTTCTATGCGTGCAGTTGTGTAATCTGCAACCAACTTATTATATACTATATGTTCTTTCCATTTCTGTAGTAACAACGTTTTCTAGTATTTTATCCTCAAATTGAAGTAATTTTATAACATGTCTTGTGTGTAAATTCCCCAGAATGCAAAGTTGTAGATATGACTTAGAGCATTTGTCCTTTCTCATGCTGCACTCCTCATGCCACCTGTTTAATGAACTCCAGATTTCTCATGCTTATTGTTCCCAGTGTCCCTTCTTGCGCTGTACCTAGGGGGTCTCCTTTTCCTGTTTTTTCAAGGTCTACAAGGAAACATAATCCTTATTTCAGGACCTGGGGGCAACAATTCTAACTAAATGAGTTCACTCAGCTCCTAGCGTGTGCCAAAGGAAACAGTGACAGAGCTATTCATGGCGCTCCTGTGCCTCTCTTGGAGAGGCGCACTCAGCATATTAACTGAGGCCCATAATAGCGCTATTGTGCAAAGGAAAGTGTGCCAAGAATCTTGCTATTCTGGAAGCTCATAGGATGTGCAGGACTCACTTAGTTTTCCTTTTGCTTCATGTCTGTTGGATACGATAACCCATTTATGGCTGAATTGTATCACATTCCTGTACACATAACATTACAATTTGAGAAATGCGCAATAATGAAATGATAAAATAATTATTAACTATATAAGAAAGCAGAAGACCTCTTAAAGGGACTCTGTTGTTCAAAAGTTTCCATTATACATCTCAAATTATTTTTAATTAATAAAATATTTTATTTTTAAATGGATAATCTGTAGTGTTTTTGGTCTCATCTGTTGCATAATACAAAGTGGTATTGAACCGTGGGAACTTCTAGTACATCGACAGGCTTGTGTTTTATTAGCATCCTTTTATATGTAAAGCTAACAAATGCAAATAAAAAGCTTACCTGGAAACCAAATAGTATTTCCTCACAAATTTGTTTCAATTTACACCAGTGACAGGCAAACTATTTCACTCAAAGAGCTTCATATATGGCCCCTGAGTCCTCATATTGCTTTAAATCTTTTTATTATACTCAATGCAGTATAATAAATTGTTGTAGGAAAGGAACAAATTGGTAATAAAGGTATAGATAATGAGAAGTATTATTTGCTAGTATTAGAGAGAGAGAATGGATTGTGTATTGTTGAAGAGGGGCAGGCTCTCTCAACCCAGAGAACATGTTAGGGGTTACATATGAAATGCCTGAGGCCCACATGTGCCACCTTTTACCCACCATTGTATTACAGTCTAAGGCAGACACTGGTCATCTACTTCTACATTGCTTTGGTGTTCATTTTCCTTAATATAATTAAGTTTCATGAGAAAATAAACTTTTTTTTTAATGTTTAAAACATGTTCTTTTTCATGATAGAACAGCTTCACTGTGGTAATAGGTGATATTTTGGGTTTTTAGCATGTGTAATATTTACTTTCAGTGACCCCAGCATATGTTTTAATGAGAGCAATAACTCTCTTGTGGTCTGACATCTCCAGTCTTGCTCCTAATTTTCCTGCATAAAGTATAGTTGCAGTTAGTGTACATTAATACGCTCTGTACTGATGCGTAATTTTAATTTTAAGAAGTGTTCTTCTTTCTATAGATCCCTTTAAACCGTTCATCATATTCTCCAACCGTCATGAAATTCGACGCATAGACTTGAACAAGAAGGATTACAGTGTCCTTGTGCCAGGCCTGAGGAACACCATCGCACTGGACTTCCACTTGAACCAGAGCTCCCTCTATTGGACAGATGTGGTAGAGGATAAGATATACCGTGGGAAGCTATCTGAAAGTGGTGGTAAGAGAGACAGCCATGACTTACTCTGTAACCCATGATTGTAGTGCATAGCATGATGGGATATTCATAGATCACCTGTACATTTTACATATACTTGTTTGCCACATTGTCCTGGGCACATGCTATTGATGATCTATGCACGCAGACTAATTCTTGATAAATATATGAAAGCTTTTCTTAACATATTTTGCCTTGTTTATTTTCATCTTAATACTTTTTCTCCATAAGTTGCTTTGGTCTAAGTCCTGGAATATGTGTTTGTTTTTTTGTTTTGAATACTTATGATGAACATTTATTTGATAGCATATTCAGTGTTGGGACCTTTTTCAGGCCACCCAGTTATAGAGGTTAAAGGGCAGTGAACAGAGGAGGATTATTATGAAGTAAGTCAGGATAAGCGGTGATAATGAAGTGTCTGCATCTATTACCACGATTCATCACCCCGCCTAGGAAGGCGTCTAGTCCGGATTTCACATCAAGCTCTGCCTAATGATACCCTTCCTAGCCAGAAAACATTCATCATGATACAAGAGTTAATTAGCATTCAGAGCTTGTTGTTAATGCTAATTATAGTCTTATGGCAATTACAAGGAGGAAAAGAGGGGGAAACAAAAAGGCTAATTCTCTTTGCCTGTACACAAACAGGTCTGCAGTGTAACTAGACATGCAAAACTTTCTGATCCCTGGTAACTTGGGTAAATATGGTGAACATTATCTGCTTGCTCTACTGCAGTGATGTCTAATATTACAACCTAATTTGCAGATTGTAAAATGAGGAAAACCACTTCCTTTTTCATTTGTTTTTAAATTATACTTCTCAGCTGATCTTTAATAATGTATTATGTCTGGTAGTTCTTGCTAAATGGGCACAAATTTGTCACTTATATGCAAAGCAATATCAGCAAAACTTTTGGCAACATAGGTACTTACATCCAAAATAAATTTTCATTGTTGCAGGTACAAAGTAACTAAATATAACATGTAAAACTTATGTACAGTGAGACCCCCTGTTATCTGGCACCCACAGGGACTTCCTATTGCCGGATAATTGTAGTTGCAGGTTAATCGTGAGTCACCGAATGTAAGGGTCTAAACGACCCTTAAACCCCCCAAAAACCCTCAAAATGCATTTAAAAACTGGGCCATTTAGGCTCAGAAAAAATAATTAGACATTTTTTTGCAGTCTCGAACTCCCGATAGTGCCGGTTATGCCGGTTTAGCGGGAGTTTTTTGCCGGTGCTGGTTGCTTGAGAGTGCCGGTTAGTTGGGTGCCGGATAACCAGGATTCTACTGTATTATCTATCTGTCTATCCATTTCTTATCCATTTATCATTCTCCATTCTGTCATTCATCCTTACATATATTTGTTTTAAAGCCACAATACCCATAAAGAATTGCAAATATTTATTAATTCCTATGTTTACTTACTTCATATGATTGAGATAAACACACATGTATTTATATTTATGTGATACATCATATTTATATTTGTTTTAACTTTTAAAATGAAGAATTGAAGAATTTGACACAAAAGGGGAGTCTTATTCTTGTGTACACCGTGAGGGAATAGCCAAGACTTGAGTGTCTGAGTGCCAGTAATATCAAGATTTAAGTATCTCTGTCTAGCGCACAGATGGGTCAATCAGTTGCTTAGTCATTTTGATTTACTCACTCAGAGATATCCTTAAAACTTTCAAAGTCTTCACATTGTTGTTACTTGCATTTTCTTATTAACAGCTCTTACCAGCTTTGAGGTCATCATCCAGTATGGTCTGGCAACTCCAGAGGGCTTGGCAGTAGATTGGATTGCTGGTAACATCTACTGGGTGGAAAGTAACCTGGACCAAATAGAGGTAGCCAAGTTGGATGGCACAATGAGGACCACTCTTTTGGCTGGAGACATCGAGCATCCTCGTGCCATTGCTCTAGATCCAAGAAATGGGTATGTATTTCTGTCTAGATACTATATATTTGCATCTTTTAATAATAATAATATGTTTTTTTCACTATTTTTAAATTCCAATGGAGATATCAAAAGCTACCAACAAATATCCTGGAGGAATTTTGTTAGATTAAACCAGTTCACTGGGGGATACATTCACTCTAAATCCCTAACTATAAATGCTTTTAACTCTCTCTACATATTAGCAATTTCAAAAAGAAAAATGCTCCAGTAGCCTTTAAGGGTATTACACTTTTAAATACTGCTTACTCAGATTCTATTAGATACTAAATAAAATATAAACTTAATTCTGAGTTAATAAAAATAATTTGCAAGTAGAAAAATATAATCTAAATAGAAAAATGCAGACTAGATTTAAAAAAAAGTATAATATACTACTTTGCTGGATTTTACTCTAGGAGCAGACTGTTGTGTTTAAACCATTAAATATCTGCTGAAAATTGGCACATTGGATCATATTTTCCAGTGAACAGGTCCAAAAATAAGTTACTTAGGCTGTAAATGATAACTGAGAGACAAAATGCAAATGGTATGCCAGTATAGTTTTGAACTTCAGTTACCCTCTATCATATAATAAAACAGTTTCTGATGTCTTTTATAGCTATTTATAATATAATAGATATATATATATAGCATGTATTACAGATTTCCCAATAATAATAAGAAAATAATTACAATTTATAAAATAAATATGTGTATATAAACATATGTCTATGCTTCTACTGATCACGGAAAATGTGTTGATGTACAAATACATTACTTTCCCTCCTCCATTCATCCTCCTCCTTTAGGTTTCATGACAGCCCCTCCACTGTTTAAAAAAAAAAAAAAAAACATACATTGGTAGCAAACTGGTCTGCAGTGTGAGGCACTCGGAGGCCACGCTGTGGACAAACAAGCAATGGGTTGGGTATGGCTCCAGCGCTTAGCACCTCCTGCATCTGCAATCGTTCTGCGTTATGTCATTTCCATATTTAGAAAATATTTTATAATATACAGAACCATTGAATAACTTTAAACAAACTGAACTAGGAGGGAAAATATTACAAATAAGTCACTGAGAAAATGAAGTCATATTTACTGAGGCTGACGAGATACATAGTAATAGTGAAATCTATTTAAAAAAAAAAATGTCTTTAAAACCTAATCTTTAGCTATTAACATAAATATGTGCTACTTTGTATTATTTTTATTTGTTGTTGTTTATTTACGGAAATAAAAATAATCCTCCTATTCAGACTGGTAATCTAATATAATACGTTTTTTCGCTGTCCAGATTTCAGAAATTGCGAGTTAGAAAACCATTTATTGGGGTCAACTTACTAATAGAAGGGCTCGATACAAAGTCTTTTTGTGCCTTCTGATTTTATAATCTTGTGTCTCTGATCTCAGAATCCTCTTCTGGACTGACTGGGATGCCAGTCTGCCTCGTATTGAAGCTGCATCCATGAGTGGAGAGGGACGCAGGACCATCCATAAAGAAACTGGTTCGGGAGGCTGGCCAAATGGGCTGACTGTGGATTATCTGGAAGAACGTATTCTGTGGATAGATGCCAGGTATAACATCAGAGCTGTGAAAGTTCATTTAAAAAAATGATTGTGGTTTGGGAATTCAAGCACCAACACCAAAGGAACATTTATGTTTTCAAAGAGAAGAGGCCCAATGATGTGTGTGAGGTGAATGATGCCCAGAACTTGGCTTTACAGATATTTTCCAAGTTGACATTAGGGAGTATTTCAATTCTGAAACTGTATAATAAAATAGGCTTGCAGTATATTGCTTTTGTTTTGTTAGCCCCTGTTGGATCACAATAAGTAACACTGAAACATAGGTATATAGCTATGTATTTGTAAATATTTAATAAAAATGCAGCAAAAGAATATAAATAGATAAAATGATGGCAGTGACCAATATTTCAATAAACATGGAAAGTATTAGTGAGGGCAATTCAAAAAAACTCACAATTTTGATGAATGGGGTAAGTGTCAGAAAAACATTAAAAAGTACAAAATAATAAATGAGATGATACGTAGGCTCAATTCATTTGATTGGTTTATTACATCAAATATGATCTTAAGGAAGAGTGATGTGATGGTTTGAACACATGGAGTTCTTAGGATTGGTTTTAAGGTCTGAATGTTATAAGAGAATATGACCAAGATGAAAAGGAGTTGCAGCAATGATGATGGAAAGATACATGTTTAATTTGTTCCACTTTGTAACCTTCCAGAAACGGAAGGCAGTTAATGAATTCAGGTCCTAACAATGTAGAGTAAAGGAAAATCTGTAATTCAGCTGAACCATGGAGGGGATAGTCATACAGCAATTTAGTACAATTATAGGTCAAGCATTTACGCAGTAAGGAATTATGACATTCCTTTATCTTTCATGTATTTATTATTAAGACCTCTGCCTAAGAATTAGACTTAGATATCTGATGCCCTGGGTTTTAAAAATTGTTGTTCCTATTATTTCTCTCTCTGCAGGTCAGATGCTATATACTCTGCTAAGTATGATGGCACTGGGCATATTGAAGTGCTTAAGGGCAATGAGTACCTGTCTCACCCATTTGCTGTCACACTTTATGGAGGAGATGTCTACTGGACTGATTGGAGAACTAACACCTTAGCAAAGGCTAATAAGTGGACAGGTCACAATGTGGTAGTGGTACAACGCACCAACACTCAACCTTTTGACCTACAGGTGTATCACCCGTCTCGACAGCCACAAGGTAAGAATCAAGACAAAGTAGGTTAATTGTGTGTAGAGTTAGGATGGGTAACATGACTTTTGGGCGTCTCGTGCACGCCTATGAAGGCTGATAAACACGCGCACCCACACCGGCGCGCCTCTCTTCACTCCCCCTCTCCTCCCCCTCCTTCTCCAGCTCAACCTCTGTCCCTCTGGTACTCACCCTCTCTACCTCCTTCCCGCAGTACTCTTCCTCTCCCTCATCTCTCTCTCTCCCCACTACCCACTCTGTCTCTCCCCCTAGTACCCACCCTTTTACCCCAGGTCTCTCTCCCCCAGTACTCACCCTCTCTCCACGCTGGTGTAGGAGCGCGCCCATGACGTTGCGCACCTCGTGTTTGTCCAAAAGGCGGTGTGTCACTATATGATGTATATGATATTTACAGTTTAATTTCCACCAAATAAACTATATATACAGAAGCTGTTTTTGAATGGCTGTTTATCTTGATCCAATCAAACTACACAGTTCATGAGGCCAAGTTCCATTGACACAATAGTAACATTTATAGTCTAATGGTATCTCCTTGTCCCTTCAAACATTTAAGAGTAACCAACTAGGTAACTTCAATAGGTTTAAAATACAGTTACATTTCTATATGTACAATAAATTACTTTGTTTACAGAGTACATTATATTTACACATCCAATTTAAACACTTAAATAAGTCATCCTAGTGATTTCACCAATTAGATGCCTGTAATTCTGGCCATGCCTTTGTTATAGGCCTAATGACATTATTGTTCTTGTTTTCTTCCATCAAGCACCCAACCCATGTGCTGCAAATGGAGGAAAAGGACCATGCAGTCATTTGTGCCTTATCACCTACAATCAGGGATTCTCCTGCGCCTGCCCACATCTCATGAAGCTTTCACCTGACAAAAAGACCTGCCTTGGTGAGTGTTCTGACTAGTGGATTATCTTGTTCATATATATAATCAGAAACTGCATATTGTTACCATTATGCCACAGTGATTGTATACTGTTTTGTATTTGTGCCTTTTTCAACACTGTATCTAGTTAATGTTGACATTATCCATAAGGATTGCCTGAAAATGTTTGCTAGGTGGGGCCCGAAACTCCAGATATTGTCCAACCAATGCTGATAATGTCACTGATATCTTGACAATATCAACATATATATTTACTTGCTTCTTGTGTAAAAACAAAAATAAAAAAAAGTTTCCCTGATTATTCATTTCTGTAATTTCCTTTATTTAATATTCTTAATGAATAAGAACTAGGCTGTGAATGACACTAAAATAAGACTCATTGGGTCACTATGAAGTTCTGTCATTCTGCTTCATTTATCATCTTTTAAATATTACATTGCCTTTAGATCAATTTGGCCTTAGGAAGGCTAACATCTTTAAACACTGTCAGTTTCATGAATTCTTAAGTGTCATTCAAGTTTGATGCAGTACAAAGACCCGAGGGTTTGTGACAGAGCTGTTTTACTTGCTGGCATCTGAACTTGGAATTACATTGATTTGTTATGTCTTAGTCTTACATTTTATTAAACACAATCACTTCCATTTTTAGGATGTGATGACATTTTTATAGCTGTTTAGTACTTTAAATTATTCAGACCCTTATAAAACTGAAAAAGTTTTAAACATAAAGGGAATGATCATGTCCTTGAGACAGACTCTGCTTTGTATTGTTCTACAGTAGTATGCAGCTCTTCAGTATAGTCTTAGCAGTATAATTGGCAGTTTTCTGTATGTAGACCACTCTGAAATGTGATTATGTACTTTTAAACCATGCTACTTATATGTATTAGCGCTACAGAATATGTTGTTGTAAAAAATAAACAAATAAACAAAAACAATAATATGTACAATTTATATGCAGCAGAAATAATGAGCAATGTTCATATTAGCATCTGTAAATGTTTGTGCAGCAGCAACATAGCTAACGTAGGTATCTGAGTTGACAACATCTCATATCTTCTTTCAGAGTTCAAGAATTTCCTCTTGTACGCCCGTCAGATGGAAATTCGTGGTGTCGATGTTGACAACCCATATTACAACTATATAATCTCCTTCACCGTACCGGATATTGACAATGTCACAGTGGTGGATTACGATGCCTTAGAACAGAGAATTTACTGGTCAGATGTCCGTACTCAGACCATAAAGAGAGCTTTCATCAATGGCACAGGAGTGGAAACAGTGGTGTCTGCCGGTGAGCATTTGTGTGTCTTGTATGGCTGGATATAAAGGTTGCACCAGACTGTTAAAGGATCTATAGAACACATTGGATCATGGTTCTATCTATTTTATAATTACAGAAACTCTAGAGTAGCTCAAGGAGTTTAAAGGTAGATAAGAAACAGGATTAATATATTCTACAGTAGAAAGAACACTTAGTTGTAACAATGGAAATATAATTACATTGTGCAACAAAGTGATACTAATGCTCATTTGGGCACTTAATGTGCGCAGAACCTACACTTAAAATGCTGTGCACAAAACTTATTGGTACATATAACAGATATATCATCTATGTAAGGGTGGAACAGCAAATAGGAATAGAAGGCTACATAAAGCATCAGAGAAATCCCGAAATTTCAATGGAGGGAAGGATGTACAAAGTTTTGAAATAATTGTACATGGATAACTTGAGTTGGCTGTTCATTACATGCATCATTTGGCTTACCATCTTTGCAGATCTACCCAATGCCCATGGACTAGCCGTTGACTGGGTGTCTCGAAACCTGTTCTGGACAAGCTATGATGCCAACAAGAAACAAATCAATGTGGCTCGACTGGATGGGTCCTTTAAGAATGCCGTCATCCAAGGCCTGGACAAACCCCACTGCCTGGTAGTGAATCCACTGCAAGGGTGAGCTCTCAGATATGTTATCTCATTTGAATTGCTATGGATCTAGGTGAATGTCATAGAACACTAATAGCACTTAAACTCCCCCTCAGCTCTTAATAACCGTTTGAATGACGATTTGTTTGTGTTTTATTATGTTTATGATTTGATATGCTGTACTAATTTTAAATGTTTGTAATAGTTTTTTTTTTGTGTAAAATAATAATTAAAAAAAAGAAAACGAGGAAATGGGAAAAGAAAAAAATAAATTATAAAAATGAGAAGAGTCGAAATTACCAAAATTAAGGAAAAAAAACTGACCAAAGCATAGGTTAAGCAATCATATACAGTAATATTCACATAGATAATCCACTTACAAGGTACATGTGAATAACTCATCACAATGTCACTAAATCTAATTATTATACAGAGAGAAGTATTAAGTGTTGTAATATATATATATATATATATATATATATATTTATATATATATATTTATATATAGACAGGACATTATTCACAATGCTGGTCGGTTTCTCACATAACTCTGCCCAATGAATTTTGTCTTTCTTGTTTCTCCAATTTTTTTCCCCCCATCTCTTTCTGTTTACTGTTTTTAGTTCATACTTGTATCAGTATCGCTTTTTGACTTGATAAAGAGAGGCATTATCTCTCGAAAGCTCGTTGCTTTATTATGAATACATTTGTCCAATAAAAAAGGTATCACTATTCACTGCAATACTCTATTATTCAACTGGATTACTGGACATTCACGGCTACCTCACTCTTCATTATATATATATATATAGTAAATAAATAGTACATCTGAGTTCACATCTGAATGTCTAAAACAAGTTAAAAAACCTGCTCAGAATTCAGGGAAGCTAAGCTGGGTCATGCAAATGTGCCCGCAAATGCTTCGTTCTTCAATCCATAGCCATTTTCAAACATGGATTCCTTTTAAGCTCATGCCTGCTGTATTACACAGCTTTAATGCAAAGCCAAGGTTGGATTAAACATATATATATATATATATATATATATATATATATATATATTTGTGGGTACATTTGCATGTCCCAGCTTAGCTTCCCAAAATGCAGTGTAATAACTGTTTTTCTAGTACAGATATATATATATATATATATATATATATATATATATATATATTTATTTAAAGGAAGAAAATGGCAACTCTTAAACTTAGTGCTAATTCCTCAATATGCAAAATTGAGGGCAAAACTTAGTATATAAGTGCCCTTCCCATAATTAGCAAATAAATATTGGAGGAAAAACTCCACATACTAAAAAATACACTTTATTCCTAAATTATCAAAAAAATGTATTGGGTTCATTGAAGAGTTGCATTTAAGAGTTGCCATTTTCTTCCTTTTTTAAGAGTAGAAGAGTAGAACACCACAAATATTCCCAATATGGCATATAGTGCTTCATAAAAAGAACATTAGGATCTATCTCTCTTCACCTTGGCATTTCTTCGGCAGCACTGACAGCTGCAATTACATGAGCCATCCAGCAGAGGGCGCTGTAAATTTTCGAGCGCCGTCATCTTTGTTGTAAGGCAAAGAACTATTTTCTCCTGCTACGTGGCGCAAGTCGACAGCGAGGCCATCGCTATGTTCGGCGCGGGCACTCTGCCCCTCAGGGCCTCAGGCGCCTCTCATAGCTCAAGGCCTCTTTTGTTGGCGCGCCTTATATGAAAATCGGCAGCGCCATCTGATGGTTGGCGGCGGGATTGCAGCTGTCAGATTTTGTGAAGGGGACGAGGGAAGGGCCTGAACATGATTTATAAAATGATTTTCATGTCAATCGGCTCTTTTGATCATCCTCCTGTTTATTTCTTATCTTTGCGTTTTAAGCCTATTTGCTGCTAATTCTTCTCTCAGATTTGCAGGCACGGAGTATTAAAATGTTGCTCTTAGCCTCTGTCCACTTGCTACCATCTGCACATAATTATTGAACCCTAATACAAAGAGATCAAGTAAAGTTGGTGACAAAAGATACAAACTGCTTTGTAAATTTACTGTGTGGAAAAATTTATTACAGCCTTATTAAATTGCGATTCAGCAAATTTAAAAGGGCTCTATATAAGCACATAGCATATTTTATTTTCAGAAGTTTTTAGTTAGTGAAGACTTTGCTTTTGGATAGAAGTTCACTTACTAAAAACTTCTGTAAAAAAATATTATCTGTGCTTATATAGAGCCCTTTTAAATTTGCCGAATCGCAATTTAATAAGGCTGATAACTTTTAATGACATTCAACTCATTAAGTACTGATTACTTTAGTTTTAGTTTATGGATCCTTTACTGTGTTCCTTCAAGAAAAGATAGAAAAACTTGTATACAGTATATCATAGTTGATCACAGCTTTTCAAAGTATGTGGAGACTAGCATAGAGCTTTATTTAATTGAACTATTACATTTATGTAATTGAACTATTAATTGAACTATTATGCATTTAATTGAACTGGCATAAAAGGCAGAGATAATTTTTAATGAGTAGGATTAGATTGCAAACCTTCAAGGTCATAGCCTTTTCCTCAAAGCAAGTTCTCATATTAAATCTGGACAATTTGCAGTATATATAGGTGACTAGACTGAAACTGATTATAGATACATTATTAGGAGGAAATATTTTCACTGGGTGTGCAAAGTTTGCTAAGTGGTATAGACAGTTTCTGTAGATAGCAAATAGTCCAACAATGTTGATGCAACATTTTACAAAGGAAAGGGTTCACTTGATATGATTTAATGTGACATAAATTCTCTGTCATAATGTAATCCAAATCTTAATGTTTCAGAATGCGGATCTTTGCTGTTTGTTGGCCGTGCGCAGTGGCGCCCATCGGGGGCAAGTGGTCCATCAATTTCTTAACAGTTTACCGAATGCACCTATCCCTAACACCCCTCACCCTAACACCCCTCACTTTAACACCCCTCACCCTAAAATCCCTAACCCTAACACCCCTCACCCTAGCAGTAAACCATAAGAAATTGACGGACCCCTCGGCTGTGCCACCTAGTGGCCCATGGGAGGCACTGTGTACGGGTTGACAACAAGAAAGGTCTCAAATTCTTCAGAAATTTGTATACCCTGTGTCCTGAAGTACCCCCATTAGTATTGTGACCCTCAATTCATTAAAGCTGTGTCAATTTTGATAGAAATGTCCACCCACAGGTTTCTCTATTTTGTTTTTATTTCCTTTATACCTGTGTCAATTTCTTTCATGTTTCACCTACATAGAATACTCAAGAACATTTTATTCAGATAATGAATCATACCACATCTTGTGTCTAGTATGAAAAGTTACCACTCACTGTTGGTCAGACAGTGGCATTGGTAAATGTGACACATCTTTTGATTTGCACAGGAACGTGCCATTAGTAGGAGCTTTCTTAAAGGACGACTTGAGTGCATTTACAAGTAAAGCTCAGGTTTGTTTGTTGGGCATGGATTAAAATCAGTATGCGGTTTAAATGAGGTCCTTACTACTAGCTGTTTCAAGTTAGAAGCTTAATTATATGGCAATATTTTGGAAATACTTTTTTTTTAGTCTCTCATTCATGCGCAGGATAAAGTAGCTTAAAGTTCTCTGGATATTTTCCATAGAACTTCCCGGTGGGGGTTGTATGTCACCACTCATTTGTTCTCTGTTAGGTTTTTTGGAACCTTGTATTGTCTGGGAATACTCACTCATATAGGCTACACCATGGAAGTGGCGAAAACCTCCTCTAGTGTTTGTGTAGACAATGTTCTTTAAAAGTCATGGCAGATAATGCAGAATATCAAAATTCATACAAACGGGATTAGCTTTGTTGATTTAGTTTGTTGGAAATCACAGATTTTTATTACTGTCCACTGTACAGCTCTAAATACAGTATAATAATAATACTAATACTGTTGAGAGCTCACTACATGACTGGCAAATTCCAGTGGTCAGCACTGACATTTAGAAGAAGCCAGTACATGCCAGAGAGAGTTTGTGGGCATCCCTGGTCATTCCTACCACTAAAAAATGTAACATAAAAACATCCCAATTAGTTATGACCCCTATCCAAGCTCTTTTATTTGCCCTGATTCAGCATTTTATCTCTGGGGTCTGGAGGGGGGGCAGTGGCTATCATGATATCCCTTAGTTACTTCCTGCTCTCTGCTGTGTCCTCTCAGACCTTGGCCTGCACACATGTGGGGGTGGACCGCAGCGGTTTCCAGTAATATGGAAATAAGCAAATACATCTGTGTGGGGGTGAGGAGCTGTGGCTTCATTACGGGAAATTAACATGTGGAAACGGTGGGTCAGACACAGTGATAATGTCACTCGGCCTAGCAACAGTCCAGAACTGCATGCACTCACAAGCTCATATTATTCAATGAAAGCCATTATATAAAAAGAAACCTTTAATATTCTGCTTCCAACCCGAAAAATCTCACATTTCAGTTTGTGCATGGTGTAATAACTGTAGAGACGTGGCACCCAAACTTTAGCCCACACGGAAATGCGCGCCGACAACATGGCGCCGACAGCAACGCGCTGTTAAAATGTAAAGGTCAAATGCGTGCCGATAAAAGAGCGCAAGTTTTAAAAGGTTGTATCCCCTAACACCGTAAACCCTTCTAACCCTTAGACCCCATGCCTAACCATAACCCTTTAACCTCTAAGCCTAACCCTAACCCTTAGACCCCCATGCCTAACCCTTTAACCTCTAACCCTAACCCTTATATCCCCAAGCCTAACCCTTTAACCTTTAAACCTAACTCTAACCCTTAGACTCCCGTTCCTAACCCTTTAACCTCTAAGCCTTACCCTAACCCTTGGGCCCCCAAGCCTAACCCTTAGTGCCCTCTAACCCTTAGACCCCCTAAGCCTAACCCAAGGCCTAACCCTAACCCTTAGACCCCCAAGCCTGACACTTAGACCCCCTAAGCCTAACCCTAACCCTAACCCAAAGACCTCCTAAGCCTAACCCTAACCCAAAGACCCCCTAACCCTTAAACCTATCAGACAAGGGCCCCTAAGCCCACCTAACCTGCCGTCCGAGCGGCACACTCCTGTCGGATGCGCTCTTTTCTTTGCACGCATGTGTCAGGGCGCAGATGACGGCGTGCATGTGTCGAGCACACTTAGGTCGTGCCACCTCCACACCCCGAGAGGGCACCCCGACCAAGCGTGCTTAGGTCGTGCCACAGAGAGAAGTAGATTAACAGAGCCCACTATTTCATGCTTTACCTTGTAAAGTGCCACCGTGAGTCACTAGCAACACAAGCAGAAATGTTAAACCTCAATACAAACAACTTTAACATCATAATGTTTATAGTTCGCTAAATATTTCACAAACTACAGTGATCATATAAATTGTTTTGGGGTTTTTTTGGTTTTGTTTTCTTACCGAAAGTTTGTTTTCCTTCCAGATTCATAAGATTACACATTTAGCTAGCAAAGCACCTTTTAGTCTTGTGAGATGTCTTTTCATACCACCAGGGAACAGCACATCTGGCAGTGCTTAAGGAAAATAAATTATGCTTGTATCTCAGGTTAATAACAGCTTGAGACAAATAAAGAAGATAAGCTTAGTATTAACTCTACCACCTGATCAGCAGAAAGAAGGCCTTCATAGTTTTCTCTGTGTTTTGAGGAACGTTTTCATGCTGGTGTTGTCCCCATCTTACCATGTTCATTCTAGTGTTTACAACATTGTATCTGAACAATGTATTTCACTAGACACCCAACATAACTAGACAAGTGTAAGAAATTACACTCTTAAAGAACCAGGATCCTTCCAAATGTGCTCTCATGCTCTTTACTTTACTTTACTTTAGAAATGTACTAATAAATGTAAAAAAGTACATGTAGAAAGTAAAAAAAAAGGCAACCATTCATGTATTAACTATTATATACAATTAAACGGTGTTATGAGAAGTTGTATGTTTTTCTTGTCCCTGATATGCCACCTAGCAGTGGGCTTTGGATGCAGATAAGAAAATCATTCAGTTCTGTTGAAATGTAACTTACAGTGGGACTAAATGGATCTACAAAGGAGCATAGCTTACAATAGGGTAAAACCATCTGGTGACACTCTAGGTGGGAAACAGGGCTGTAAAAAGCAATTACATATATATATATATATATATATATATATATATATATATATATATATATATATATATATATATATATATATATATATAACTTTCTAAAAGTGACCCCTTAACTTGTTGTCCTTTAACTATAAGAAAGTGAATCAGTTTATCATATGGAGAAATAAGACTGCATCCCTATAATATAGTATAAGAAAAAGACCACTGTTGCAGTCATGTAATATGGTTTCACTTAGTTGATTACTAATTAGCAATTCAATCTATATTTGAAGAATAAAATCAGTGTAGGTTTTAAAAATATATTTGACCTCCAGACTTCAGCAGTCCTGCCTCCACACCCTATTGGGTGCCCAGTGGGTGGCAGAGGACCCTACTGTCCTAATAAGAGTCTTATCAGTTTCCTTTGTTGCAATGACAAGTTTTGAACAGTCTCATGGACACTTACAGCCTTATTAAATTGCAATTTGGCAAATTGAAAAGGGCTCTATTTAAGCACACAGCATATTTTTTTAAAGATGTTTTAGTTAGTGATCTTTTATCCAAAAGCAAGGTCTTCACTAACTAAAAACTTCTGTAAAAAGATATGCTCTGTGCTTATATAGAGCCCTATTCAATTGGCCGAATCGCAATTTAATAAGGCTGTTAATAGGGATTTGTAGCTTTGTAAGTCACTGAAACAGTAAGTTTCAAAAGCTACACTATGTTTAGTGTCTTCAAATAATGATTTTATTGCTAATAGTGTAACCATTACAGTGGTCCTTTAAATAAATATAAATTACAAAGAGACACATTAGTGGACAAGATGATCATTTCAAGATCAACAGCCACTTGTTACATGTATTCTTCAGTCAGAATTAGAGCAGAGAATCAGCAATATTATTCTTGAATCCGCACTGCCTCAATTTCAAAGATTCAACTAGAAACATAATATTAAAGCTTCTTGACACATCTGCTTATTAATTCATAATTATATGTTGTTTGCATAATGATGTGTTATGAATATTGCATCAATGGAAATGTACATTTGCTTAAATAGCTTATTAATTGTACTCTTGCACATTCTCTGATGCAGTTAGATATGTTGATTTGTCTAATTAATGTGTGCTGTATTGATAATGTAAATTGCACATAGGAGTGGACAAAATATCTAACACTTAGGAGCCAGGAATATTTTTATAGGAGTCAGGCAGGCTATTTTGTGTGTATATATATATATATATATATATATATATATATATATACATACATATGTACTCTGTAAGAGAGATATTTGTATAGAGAGACAGATAGATATTCTTTTTCATTTATACAAATACAAATCAGATTTCAGTGAAAAATAGAGAGCGGGAATTCATCAGGGTGGAAAAAATCTTCCACCTCCTTGTTCCAGCAATTACATTGTTTTCAGTCAGTTACATCTAATGATCCATTTGTTTCTCAGTGTAATTAATGCAGCTAGTATTTATCTCTTCCTCCTGCTCTCTCATTCTCGCTCTCACTATTGTTCTCTCCCTCACCCATGACACCACATTACTTTATTTTCAGTGGGTTTATTCTTTTACATGTGACATATAATATGTACTTCAATGCCATGCACTATGTGTTGTCTGCAATCAGACACGTTTCAGGCATTTTGTATAATATCAGGGTATACAGATTACTCAGCCAAAGCTTAGCAGAACAAATGTGATCAACAAGTATGGTTGTAAGGAAAACATGGTTGATATTGGCTTGACCTCACTCCTTTGGTATGTTTGGCACTTTTTTTTTATTACAAGCAGCCTTATTAAATTGTGATTCGGCAAATTGAAAAGGGCTCTATATAAGCACATAGCATATTTTTTAGTTAGTGAACTTCTACCCAAAAGCAAGGTCTTCACTAACTAAAAACTTCTGTAAAAAATCTGCTATGTGCTTATATAGAGCCCTTTTCAATTTGCCGAATTGCAATTTAATAAGGCTGTAGATGTTTAAATGTACAGGACTTTACATGGTGAGCAGTCTATATTACCATTAAGCTTTACTTCGGTGTCCATTTTTGTACTACTTCTTCCCAAGAAAATATCCTGTTTGTTGTAGAAATGAGAAGCGCACGTATAAATAACTATAGTTTCAACTGGTTGTAATTAAAATGTGCAGAAGTATTAGATAATTGAGCTTGAAAGTTAAGCATTTTAAGCATAACTTTATCTGAACAGGCACCCCTAGTAACTGTGCTTTTCATACGTGCAAGGACTTAGACCATCGTAGTAAGGTGGTTTGCGTTTTTATTCTCTTTATTACTGAGCAACTTTGGAAGGTATTGTCCCAACTGAAAGCAATGCTTTCTTTTTAAGGGGAAATTTATCTTTGAATATATTTTATGTCTTACGGTTGTAATGTGTTTCTTGCAGGAAGCTCTACTGGACAGATGGTGACAATATCAGCATTGCTAACATGGACGGCTCAGAGCAGCGTGTCCTCTTCAGTAATCAGAAAGGACCGGTTGGTAAGCAGCTCCTGCAGATGCTCATAACCCGAACTTCTGCACATCCACATAATACACATCTTGTATATACATCTTGTGCAGAGCATGCGGGATGTTACTTGCTAAGTCCACGCAGTTACATATTATCATGCTTTCATGAAGGACGATAACATCTAATGCCCAAAAAGCTTTATTAATGAATCTACCTCTGTCATCTCATATTTGTAATGGGCTCTTTGGAAGAGCTTGAGTTGATAAGGGACTAAATTTTTAGAACACTAAAATAATGTTTTTAACTAGTGTATTCAATTTATCTTTAATGATGAGAGCTATTTTTTTTTCTCCTAACATAATTAGTTACACGGGAGGTACCTTGGCAGCAGAGGTCTCTATTCATTTAAATTGAAAGGGAGCCACAATATTGGGGCATTTACAGTAAAATTAAAGATAGTGCAATTCGTAGTAATATAATTATTTTCCTCAGGCTTCAGACCATAAGCAGGCACTAAATGTCCGTAATGGAAGACATAAACAGTGTCTGCTAAATCTAAGATTTACTCTATTAAGGTGTTATGCTCATGGCTTACATAGCTGCTAATGTTTATTTGTTAGTTCACAAACAAGTGACATTTTTCCCCAAACAATTGAGTGTTTTAAATAAAAAAAATGTAATACAATTTACCCACTTCATATACTATACATATATATATATGTTATGTTACTTAGATGCTTAATCACGATTTCTATGCCTCTTGCTCTCCTTAGGTCTGTCCATTGACTTCCCTGACAGCAAACTGTACTGGATTAGCTCTGGCATTGGCACCATCAATAGGTGTAATTTGAATGGGACTGGACTGGAAGCCATTGGTACAATGAAAAGTTATTTGGGAAAAGCAACCGCATTAGCCATTATGGGTAAGATATATTCCATTTCATGTTACTGGGATTTTTTTTTACACTGGTATACAATGAACACAATAATATTTAAAATGAAAAATGTATTTAGTTACTGATTACATCTTATGCTTATCAGGAAATTCAATTTGTAACATCAGGATAGGTGCACCAATGGGGAGGATATTTGTGAGCTAAACTCTTTATAATGAAAAGACCCTATGCTATCAGTATTGTCAAAGGCCCTCATTCAATTGCGATTTGGCCAATTGAATAGGGCTCTAAATAAGCACATAACATATATTTTTTAAATATGTTTTTAGTTAGTGAAAACCTTGCTTTTAGATAGATGCTTACTAAGTAAAAACGTACTTTAAAAAAATATGTTATGTGCTTATTTAGACCCCTATTCAATTGTCCAAAATAGCAATTGAATGAGGGCCAAAGTAATTAGTGTGATTTCTCACACACGGCTCATGACACAAAATAAACAATACAGATCCCATTTTTTTCACTAACTATTATGAAATATTTCTCTCCAGTGAAGGGAAACACACTTCCTGTAATATCTTATGGAGCTTGTTCACTTAGCACTGAATCACATTATGGCCTCGATTCAATTGAGCTATTGTTGTTTACGGGAGCCCATAATGTAGCACGTAAACCAAATTGGCTATTCAATTTTCATCTTTTTGCGAGTTTCAAACGATCTACGGGTTACAGGCTGAAAATCCCAGCGGTTGTCAAAATCGTAAAATCCAACCCATCTAAGCCTTTGTTCATTCACGCCCGCAAGAGTTACAATTGCTATTCGCTATTCAATTGCTACAATTCCTCAAGCCAGCAAATGTTTTCACACCCGTAAATGGCAAATGTAGAAGAAATTCCTATGGGCACCAGATAGGACTTGCAAGGGGGTTAAACACCTGATTCTAGCACTGTAAATGCAAATAAAAAATCAATTCTGCACTTTAAAAGAGGGCAAAATCAATTCAAATTCATTGTACAACAGTCTCAAGCTCACAAATCTCCAATCAAAAAATATTATTTTTTGTGTTTCATATCGGGTGTTATATCAATCTCGGGAATCTATGAGTTATTACATATGATGCCACCCACATGGACTAGAACATTTCCTTCATTCATTTTTAATATTTTGTACATTGCGGGATTGCGAGTCTGATATCGGACCCCTAAACGCTAATTGATTGACATGTAACCTCCATGTGTTACTGACGTAATGATGACGGCCTCATTTTCTATTTGCTGTTTATAAATCGAGAGTTATGGTCTTGCTTAATTGTTCATGTTCACACTCTTAAGTGCTACATAAGATTGCATGGTTTACGGCCAGCCAAGGGCCCAAAATCGGGCTTAGAACTCCATTGGTTTTAGCACAACTCAAACATTATAAACGCTAACTAATTATAGTTACACAAAATCAATATTCTGTTAGCCCCTTAGCTCTAGCTCTCAAATTTAGTCTATCCTGAAACTGGAAAAAGTACCAAGTTTCTGTCAAAAATATTACAACTATTAACAGAACTCGCAAGGACTTTTTCAAACACTTATTAAAGCTGGAGCAGCAATTAAACACACAATACTGTACTTTAAAAGCATGGGAAGACATGGAAACACATTAGAATTAATTTTACAGCAGTCTTGATCCCACAAATATACAATTCAAAATATTTTTTTTGTAAATGTTATTTCTGAGTAATATCAATCCCAGGACTCAAGGGGTTAATACATTTCATGATACCCATATGGACTAAAATGGACAATCTAATTCATTTTGTAGACTGCTTGATTGAGAACCCAATCTGCAAATTTTGCTTATTGGCACTAATTAATTCTTGGCATCCGATTGCAGATTACATCTAACTTCCATGTGTTACTGAAGTCATAATGATGGTCTCATTTACTATTGGCTGTGTCTAAGAAGTGAATTACGGGTTTGCCTAAATATTGCCCAATCATATGAACCCGCCGCCCTGAAATCCTACTTAAAAAGGCAGGGTTTATGAGTTTAGGCTTAAGGAGGTAAATTACGAGCTAGCGTCAATAGGCTACATCTATACATTTAGAGAAAAACAACATCTGCAGCCAAAATTACGAGTTAGAAGCATTTGCAGACTTTTAATAGAATAGGGCTCCTACTATTGCTATGGAAATTAAAAATCTTGCTGTATTTTATCTTGTGGTAATTTGTTAAATGTATTACCCTTACATTTGGCCTAGTAAATCCCTAATGTAATTTGATGTAAAGCTTAAGCACAGATGTTTTTAAGCTTTCATATAGAAAATATAATTAACTCTTCTTGTGTAAGATCATACCATACTTTAACGAATATCAGAGGTTACTCTCACTGGATAGCTTTGACTTTACCCTTAGTAAGCTCCATGGTTTATCTCATAACTTTATGTGCCATTAAAGGGCTGTGTATTTAGATACCTGTACAGTACTGAACATTAGTTGTTTTTTTTTAGGTGATAAGCTGTGGTGGGCAGATCAAGCCACTGAGAAGATGGGAACCTGCAACAAGAAGGATGGTTCAGATCCCCAAGTCCTGCGGAAAAACACCAATTTGGTTATGCACATGAAGGTGTATGATGAAAAGATACATACAGGTGATTGGGGGAGAGGGGAAGAAAACTTTCTGTTTGCAGGTTTATGCAGAGAATGATGATTGTTGGCCCAATTGCACAGTCTTCCAAGGCACTAACATTAGAAGAACTATAACCACAATAGTTACTGGTGAAATTACAATATATAGGTATATTTGTATGCATTTGTGCCAACTCACTTTTAGAAAATGTAATGCAAACATACTACAGTTTAATTGCAGTTAAGATAAATTAAGGACTTTCTGGTTTCCTATGATAATGACTTTTTCTACGCTGATGCAGTATAGCTAGTCTTAACTAGAAGAGCCAGACTTTCTAACCAGCAACAACAGGATCATAAGCCCATCTTTAATATAGGCCCATCTCTGGCAGCCCTTTCAAAATCATGGAATAGCTGCCATTGAACGTATAATGTATCCTCCCCAGGGAATGTAAATGATCCGAACAGACCTGTATTTTCTGGACTTTGAACCTATAATGATCCGGGTGATCATATTGCAGTGTGTTCGGTTTTCTTCTTTGCTTTTCAACAGAGCTCAAAATGCTTCATATCATAAATCTTGAGATTTAATTGTTATTGTTGTTGTTGTTTTTCTACATTCAAAGTGATTTAAATGTTGTGTTATGAACTTTACTAATGCAGGCCAGTTACAGTTAAGTCCTTCCTTCTGGACCTCTGCTTCTAAATGAAGTTTGCTATTTATTCATTCTGGAGCTTCCAAATGCTATAGGACCACCAACCAATGAAACAAAATATTTGTTTGAAAACTTTAAGTCTGACACTGAGCATAATTAATGAGGAAAACAAGTCATACATTTGTAGGACCCTGGAGTGGTACATTGGTTCAACTTGTGTGTGTGAGATGATGTTCACATTTCTGGAGAGCTGTGGTTCCAACCTTTGAAGCAAGGTGTCTGCTTCTGAGCAGTGATAGGGAATGGGAGTTGTGTCTGTTTCAATCTTATCCAATTATCTTTAAAATGGCTCTATGTTCCTTTCTTCTACTCCCCTATCTCCACTGATAGCCAAAACACACACACTCGTGATTCGGTTCTGAGGAAGTGATGTGAAAAACACAAAAGGAATTCCTGTCCTTATAAACAGAGTCTTTAAAATTCAGATTTTACACACAAAAAAAGCTTTATGTTCATGGCTTTCCGTGGCTGCATAATATTGTATGTTTGGTTTCTTGGACTGCAGTGGTCTTTTAAATAATCAGTCATGTAAATGTTTATCCTACTCCATGTTTGATTATTTCCAGTGCCTCTGAATATTATTATTTTTAAATATTTGTGTCTATGAGTAGACAATTATGGAGTCATAACGTTGGCATGATTTTCTTAAATACATCTAGTATAATAATAATTTGATTGATGGTTACCCTAATATAGTCTGTTACTTGAACTATATATTTTAAATGTGTGTGTTTTATATTTTTATTCTGCTATTCTCTCTTTAGGCACAAATAAATGCTCTGTGAACAATGGAGATTGCTCTCAGCTATGTTTGCCAACCTCAGAAAATACCAGATCCTGTATGTGCACTGCTGGGTACAGTCTGAAGAGTGGGCAGAAGTCCTGTGAAGGTAAGGTCATGTTTGTCTGGACAAATAAGATTCAATGATATATATATATAAAAAACATCAATATTACATTTTACTTTTAAACATCAAAAACTCAGTTTTCGGTTAAGTTGTTGGTCTTCACCCACCCTTTAATGAAAGATAAGGTATATATAGGAACATGACAGTGACTTAGCATTTTTTTCCGTGCAGGTGTTGGTTCCTTCTTGTTGTACTCTGTTCATGAAGGTATACGTGGAATTCCTTTGGATCCCCTGGATAAATCTGATGCATTGGTTCCTGTGTCCGGCACATCCCTTGCAGTGGGAATGGACTTTCATGCAGGTAAGACCATCCCCGAAACTTACCTTATTGGGACAGGTTAAACCTGAATTAAAGCAAATTGTAGAGCATGTGCAATATTACATAGCTACAACAACAAAAAATAAGATGTATCTCCTTCATTATTTGTCATGTTATAGCATTTTAAACAAACATCTGCCTAATTAGTACTTCAGTAAAATGAAACATTATTTTTAGGTTACAGATTAGTTCTGTTATGCTAGTTTTTAAATTAAAGTTTATTTTTATTCTGATTGAATATATTCCTTTAATAATTGTGCATGTCGCCTGTTTCATTCAAGTGCATAACAACTGCTCTAGTGACCTTTTATTACAGGCCAATGCACTTTTAGAAATGATCTCCTATGCAAACAGTAGCAAAAGGCACGTTTATATTGTTTTTCCCTGCGGAAACCCCAGCACAACTGGGCCAGCATCCCCTAGAAAAACAAGGCAAAGCTCAGTGAGGTGCCTTATTGTGCATCACAGCTAGTACATCACATCTTGTCAGTAGATTGCAAGCTTTCTGGCAGTGTAAGGTTTGAACTTTTTTATAGTGAGTCTCATGGTCAAAATAATGGTTATATCCCATCATCATTTTTGCAGATTCAACAAGGCAATAAATATTCTTGGATAGGTGCCTTCATGAAAAAGATTATGTTATTATAGCATTTCACCACATAATGTTAACACTCTGTAATGTGAAATAACATTTACATCCTTATTAAATTGTGATTTGGCAAATTTAAAAGGGCTTTATTTAAGCACACAGTATATTTTTTTACAGAAGTTTTTAGTTAGTGAACTTCTATTCAACAGCAAGGTCTTCACTAACTAAAAACTTATGTAAAAAAAATATACTGTGTGCTTAATTAGAGCTCTTTTAAATTTGCAGAATCTCAATTTAATAAGGCTGTTAACCTTTATCCCTGGACTCTCATAATCATTATTTTCAATGCCACTTATATGCACTTAATTCAGCTTGCCACACCTATATTAATATATTTACATATTATGATTTTTAGATGATACATGAAAACAATGTGGAAAAAGTTGCCTCTATAGTTTCCTTTGCATTTTGATTTGCAGCGTGTAGTTCGACAAATCTATTAGTTTCCTTATTTTAGGATTATTGTGCAGTTTATATCATATTTTTTCCTGGAGGCATAACCATTTTTTTTTTTTTTTTTGGTACCGCAGTTTTACAGTTCTGTAATTTAAAATGATCTTTGTACATTTTTTTCAGATAATGATACAATCTACTGGGTGGACATGGGACTCAGCACGATCAGTCGAGCCAAACGGGACCAGACCTGGCGTGAAGATGTTGTTACCAATGGCATTGGCCGAGTGGAGGGCATTGCTGTGGATTGGATAGCAGGTGGGGCTAAGCTACTCAGTTATGAGAAAAATGAGTCCTCCGTTGCAGAAGCTATTGTCTACTCTGTGGCTGCAATGCCTAAGCATCTTGTTATAATATATACTGGGCAAAGAAACTTCACACTAAGATGAGCTATTTACCTTCTTGGTTACTATTTACCAATGAAGCAGTCATTATATCAAACATTCATATTTGTTTAGGAAATACTTGTCATTCATTCTTGAACTTCTGCATGAGAATCCCACATGAATTTATGTTTGTTTATCATTAGTGGGATACTGCCTCTTTAAGAACCCCCCCCCCCCCCCCCCCCCCCCAGTGAAGTTGTATAATTAACACTGATCTTGGAGAATGTTGTTGTATCTTGAGGCTTTTAATTTTTTATCTACTTGGTTTTGAAAACCATGTTGATTTCTTCTTGTTTGCATTTACTATTTCCTAGTAGTTTACCTTAAGTCCATAGCCTTAATTTTATGGAATTTCTAGAAGTCTCACAATCATCTTCATAAATAACTATTGACTAATAGATAAAAAGCAAAAGCAAGGCGAGGAGCAATACGACTATTTTGAAACCTGAGTTTAAGTCTATTTAAACGCTAAACTACTTAAAACAAATCTAAACAGCTGGGAGTTTTCTGTGTTATTTTAAATGCCATTAGATTTAATGTCACTTAAGTTAGTTGTAGTTGTGATACACCTAATTTTAGCTTTGTGAATTGTGGCAAAAGAGCTGTATTCACAGGAATCGAGTGCATATTCATATAGTGCTTGTTTTTCATTTTCAGGCAACATCTACTGGACAGATCAGGGGTTCGATGTAATTGAGGTCGCTCGTCTAAACGGCTCCTTCCGTTATGTAGTTATTTCAAGGGGGTTGGACAAACCAAGAGCCATTACGGTTCATCCAGAGAAAGGGTAAGAGAGTGTTACGCTTGTTTGCCAGTATTACTAATGTCTGACGACTTGTCTGTGTACTATATACAGTGCCTTGCAAAAGTATTCACCCCCTTGGCATTTTTCGTGTTTTGTTGCCTCACAACCTGGAATTAACATGGATTGTTTGAGGATTTACAGAACATGCCCACAACTTTGAAGATGTTTTTTTTTTATTGTGAAGCAAACAACAAATAGGACAAAATAACAGAAAAAGTCAAAATGCATAACCTTCTGCTCAAGCTCCTTCAAGTTGGATGGTTTGCGCTTTGTCAACAGCAATCTTTAAGTCTGACCACAGACACTATTGGATTGAGGTCTGGTCTTTGACTAGGCCATTCCTACACATTTGCAGCCTCTGGGGGCTTTCAAAAAAGGTGTGTATATGTAATGACAGATCATGTGACACTTAGATTGCACACAGCTGGACATCATTTCACTAATTATGTGACTTCTGAAGGTAATTGGTTGCACCAGAGCTTTTTATGGGCTCTATAACAAAGGGGGTGAATACATACGCACATGCCAATTTTCAGTTTTCTATTTCTAAAAAATTGTTTTATGTATATATTTTTCTTATTTCACTTCACCAACTTAGACTATTGTGTTCTGATCTATCACATAAAATCCTGAATAACAAAACATTGAACTTAAGGCTGTAATGTAACAACATAGGTAAAAAGCCAAGGGGAGTGAATACTTTTGCAAGGCACTGTATATATTATTTATATATATATATATATATATATATATATATATATATAGCTTATCTTCCTATCTTGCTTTATCTGTTCTTTCTGCCTTCTTTTATTTGTTATAATTTAGCCATTGCCTCAAATTCCTCATCTCTTCCTGTGTTTTTCCCCCTTCAGATATCTTTTTTGGACAGAATGGGGACAGTATCCTCGCATTGAGAGATCCCGTCTGGATGGCAGTGAGAGGTCTGTGCTCGTTGATGTCAGCATCAGTTGGCCCAATGGTGTCTCCATAGATTATGAGGTAGGAGAGTAGAAAATAATGTAATTTTCCTGAGATTTGTAATCTGTAAAAACGATCTGCATTGCTATTCTTAAGTAGGAATGCTGCAGGCTTAAAAGCATATGTAATTTTTATTCATTACCGTCTTTTCCAAGGAATTGTTACATCCTTTTGGCTAGAAAGCTCTCATGAGTCCTTGCAATTTCTGTGAAGCTTTGTAACTCATCAAGTCAAAGGCAAACTCAGTAGGTCTTCTTTTAGGCCCATATCCTTTGTGTAACTATATCACTTTGTGGGGAAGACTGTACTATTGGAGTCACTGGGTCCTCTGTGTGTGTGGTGAAAGAAGCTCTAATCATCATTGGTGACAGGCTCAGCCCTAGTGCACTGGGTGTTTTCTATACGTCATAGGTCCATTATCTCTCAGGGAGTTTTAAATAAGCTTATCGATTTAATTGTTATGCTCTAAATATATTTAATCACTCCAACTACAATTGTTGTCTTTTTCTCAATTGGTAACATTTCAATGGTCTTAACACACTTTACAACCCCTTGCCCACCTGAGGTGTTCCCTATTCTCTTGAGTGATTAGTTAATAATTTAAGCATCTACTGAGTCTGATCTCTTAATGTGTCTACAGGAAGGAAAGCTTTATTGGTGCGATGCTCGAACAGACAAGATTGAGAGAATTGATCTGGAGACTGGAAAAAACAGAGAAGTTGTTCTGTCCAACAATAACATGGACATGTTCTCTGTTTCTGTCTTTGAAGATTACATTTATTGGAGTGACAGGTGAGCCCCCATTACTTTACATCATTGTGTTTTAATTGAGATTGCATGCAATGAATCGAAGTACTTATTCTTTATATCTTGTCTGGTCCATGTTTTGCTCATATTATCCAGAGTAAGACCAACAAAATCCCATTTACAGATGTTCTAAATCGACACATATGGAAAATATAAAAATCTTCCTGCTACCAAAGACTGAAAATCTGACTCCTTTAATCATCAACTTCCTACTTTTTCTATCAATTTGCATAATTATGTATGATGTTTTTAGCTAAAACTCCAGTTAAAGGACCACTGATTGAAAGTTTTTTAGCCCATGTAGATAGAATGAGAATTGCGCATCTTTTTAAAAGAACAATAAACGTACTTATTTTTAAAGTGGTTTATCTTTATTCTATGTGAGCCCATATGCAGCTCTGAGCAAGCAGTAGATATCCTCCTTTGCTGCTGAGTCACTTTGTGAGAATTATAAGTAAATTATGAGGGTGTGTGTTCTCCAGGCTTTGTGAGTGAGCCCAGAAGCAGCTCTGTATACCGCCATGCGTACACCTATGTAACTTACATAGAATCTTCCATAGCCGTGTGCACACGTTTATGTAATTTACATTGAAGTCTCCAAAGCCATGCGCGTACCTATGTAATTTACACAGAATACTCCAAGAGTGACTAAGCGGCAAAAGATGACATGTATAGCTTTATCAGATCTGTAAACAGAGTCAAATTGTATAAAAATGAAACTTTCAAAATATTTGTAAGTTTAAGTTATTTTTACATAATTTACTGAATTATTCTGGCAGTATAACTTCCATACGGTGGTCATTTAATGATTATATTGTCACTTTCATTATTTCATAATGCGATTAGCAGTGTTGGTCAGATGCATTTAATTGCCTGTAACATAAATGAAACAGTTTTTGAATCTCACAACTTTGCACCAAAAATAATCTCACTTGCTCCTCACAGAACTCATGCCAATGGATCCATAAAGAGAGGGAACAAGGACAATGCTACAGAGTCTGTGTCCCTGAGAACTGGGATTGGAGTACAGCTCAAGGACATCAAGGTGTTCAACAAAGACCGCCAAAAGGGTTAGTGCAGCAGGGTTTTTGTGGTGTAATGTACACTTAAATACAAATAAAATGAAGAGTTTCTGAAGGATCAGTTATGGCTGAACATGACTTAGAAAATAAATCTGACGTGTGATCGGAGCATAATAGTTTTTCAGTTAATATCCTGTTATAGTTCAAGAGGCAGTGACGGCATTAGTCTGAATTGGCCTTCTACCAATGAAAAGTTTAAAAGTAAAGTAACCATTGTGTAAACATTTAGAGTTTTTTTTCTTTGTGTAACGATGTATATTAGGGAGATGTAAAGTTTCTAAGGATATAATATACCTATGAATCTATTTACTTTTATGTATTTCATTTTGTTATGAACTGCTTAAAAACTCATGAATACACAGACTGTGAAGTGCAGTGTTTCAAATTAACCTGCTAGTGACCTTTCTCAAGTAGCATGTTGCAGAATGTTGCCACAGATTGGTTACTATGAGACAATTACAAATACACTGTCTTCATGTACTGCAGAGAAACCAGCTAAGGACTATTTGTAAGATTTTAGGCAGTTTAAGCTTTTAAGCACTTCTTAATGTAATAAAGTACACAAAAGTAAAGAGACACATAGGATTATTTATTGATAGTGAAAACCAACAAATCTTGGGCCTCATTCAATTGCAAGCCTGCAGATTACATTATAAAGGCCGTACGTTTGCGGGCTTGCAATTTGCTACAATTACAGAGCGATTCAATTGAACAAGCCCGCAACTTATGGGCCGAAAGCCGAAACTGTAAACCATGCAATCGTATGTAGCATTTTAGAGCGTGAACGTGATTATTTAAGCAAGGCCGTAACTACTGATTTAGAAATAGCCCATAGAAAATTAGTCCGTCATCATTAGGTCAGTAAAACATGACAGGTTACATGTCAATCAATTAGCGTTTAGGATTCCGATATGCGATCAGACTCGCAATCCTGCAATGTACAAAATAATAAAAATGAATGAACGAAATGTTCTAGTCCATGTGGGTTGCCTGATATGTATTAACTTCTTGATTCCTGAGATTGATATGACACCGAAATGACAAATAACAAAAAATTATTTTTGATTGCAGATTTACTAGCTTGAGACTGTTCTAATGTCTTTAACGCTTTCTTTGTCTTTTAAAGTATTGATTTATTTATTTGCATTTACAGTGCTACGATCAGGTGTTTACCCCCCTTGCGAGTCCTATCTGGTACCTGTAGGATTTTCTTCTACATTTGACATTTACGGGTGTGACAATATTTGCGGGCTTGTGGAATTGTAGCAATTGAATAGTGATTTGCAATTGTAACTCTTGCGGTCTTGAAATATCAAAGGCTTAGATGGATTGTAACAACCGCAGTGATTTTCAGTCCGTAAACCGTAGATCGTTTGCGGATCACAAAAAGTCGCCAATTGACTAGCAAATTAGTTTACGGGCTCCCGTAAGCTACAACTTCTTGAATGAATGAGGCCCCTTGTCTTTTTAAGTTGGGAAGTTCAACAGAGAAAAAGTACAGTGTTTTCTTACAAATATATTGTTATTGTAAAAGGAGTATCATTAGTGAGCTAGTGGTTGACTATTGCATTGTAAGGTTTCATTATAAAATCAGAGTGCTAGCTATTAGTAATATCTATGTTTTTGATGAATCTACTCTTACATTCTCCAGGAACAAATGTCTGTGCTGACAATAATGGTGGCTGCCAGCAGTTGTGCCTTTACCGTGGTGGTGGACAGCGTACTTGTGCCTGTGCTCATGGCATGCTTGCAGAAAATGGACTGGACTGCAGAGACTATGATGGCTACTTGCTCTATTCTGAGCGGACAATATTAAAAAGTATACATCTGTCGGATGAAAGTAGCCTGAATGCTCCTGTCAAGCCGTTTGAGGATCATGAGCACATGAAGAACGTCATTGCTCTGGCATTTGACTACCGTGACAGCGACAATGGAGGGACACGTATCTTCTACAGTGACATTCACTTTGGAAACATACAACAAATTAACCATGATGGCACCGGGCGTAAGAGTGTTGTGGAAAGTAAGACAATTTTGTGATATATTCATTCTAATCCAGCTTCACTTTAAAGGGAGATTCACACCTCAGAATTACCAGGCTGAATCGGCCTCCCTGTAGAAACACAGTGATCATACATACTGGAAACTTGCAGTTCTGAAGATGCCATTTCAATCCAAACCAGAGTTAATTTGCATTGGGGAGATGATTGTTTGAGTTAACTTTCACTTCAAATTGAAGCCAATTCGTTTTGAGAGAACTTTATTTTGAATAATGTTGAATGTGTTAGATGTGGGTGCTTCAGTACTCCTTTATGCCACATCTTGGGCTTGTGTAGCTACATTTTTGGGTGCATATTAATCAAAGTGGTGGGGGTACCTGTGAAATAAAAAGGGGTGAATACAATCTAAAAGCCTGGTAGCAGCAAACTGTTAATAGATTCTGTACTGTTGTACTACGCACATGAGTCCTCCTAATAAGATTGTGGAACCAGTGCAAACCAGCTGAGCAAGGAGCACTGCTAATACGATTTTTACTTTGTCTTTACAGACGTGGGTTCGGTGGAAGGACTGGCTTATCACCGTGCATGGGATACCTTGTACTGGACCAGTTACACCACGTCTACAATCTCGCGACACACAGTAGACCAGAGCCGATTTGGAGCCTTTGAAAGAGAGACTGTTGTTACCATGTCTGGAATTGACCACCCACGAGCCTTTGTTTTGGACGAGTGTCAAAAGTAAGGGATGGATTTGATTCAGTTTGTTCTCTTGTTTATTTTTAAGGGAAAATATTTTATCCTATTCACCTTAAAGAGCTATATTCTATAAAGCAATGTGGATCGCTAACAAAACATTCCGGCTTGAACTAAATGTTCTCAAACATGATTATTTAAACCCTGACCAGATAGTTGTCCCTAAGGACTGCAGTTGAGATGTAGCGTTGTAGAGTATAGTGGCATAAACAATTGTGGAATATTCTTTATTTCTTATGTTTTTTAAAAATACAGTTTTAGTGAATATTTTTTTTTTTTTTACTTCTAAAGATATTTATCTTCCCATAGAATATAAAGTTTGAGTGCATATTTCTTGTTGAATTTGTTTGTGGGGATGTCTGTTAGAGAATGGCTCTGTGATGGCATTATCACTATTAGCACTATTAAAAGCAAAGTATTGCTAAAATGACCATTAAGTCTAGGCTAAAAGACTCATTTAAATTTGATGTCACATTAACACATATACAATGGAAGCCCTTAAAAAAGAGAGCTCCAAAACTGTTTCTTCCTATGGATGTGAGGCCTAGACCCAGGGCAGCATATTTTCAGGTGCAATAAATTGCTAGTACGTGCTATGTCCAGATGCAATGAAATTTCTATATACAGTGACATTTCTGTCTACAAGTGTAGCTGACATTTTCAGACCTATTATGTATATGTATATATATATATATATAGTAAATAAATAGTACATTTGTGTTCACATTTGAATGTCTAAAACAAGTTAAAAAACCTGTTTCATGCCCAGAATTAAGAGAAATACAGTAATTACACTGCATTGCAGGAACCTTGGTAGTGACATACAAATGTCTCCACAAATGCTTCGCTCTTGCAATCCATAACCATATTAAACATGGCTTCCCTTGAACATATGCCCGCTGTATCAAACAGCATGTATATATCACACATACACTTATGTATGGAAATCTTAGGATAGGGGCATAACAATGAGATAGTAGCAGTAACTGGGGTGTGTGGGAACAACAAATCTGAGTGGTCCTAGTGCAGAATAAAACCCAAATATATTCCTGGTCATCATATTGTGTGTTTTTCCTGACAGTTATTTGATTTTGTTCATGTCGTCACCATACTTTCTGTAGCCTTATGTTCTGGACTAATTGGAACGAGCAGCACCCCAGTATTATGCGGGCCACTCTCTCTGGAGGGAATGTGCTAATCATCGTTGATAAGGACATCCGCACCCCAAATGGCCTGGCAATTGACCATCGGGCTGAGAAACTGTACTTCTCTGATGCGACCCTGGACAAGATTGAGCGCTGCGAGTATGATGGCAGTCACCGTTATGTGAGTGAGATTGGCTCTCTGACAGAGGATGGATATAAGGAAGTGCTTATGAAAGGGACATTGCAAAGTATTTTTAAACTCCATTCATCAGTATGTAAACATTATAGAGAGCTGCCAATCCAAAAAACTAAACAAAAAACTATCCCGCACTGAAAACATGAAAACATCCTCCTCTGCTCATTCTTCTGTACTCCTGTATTTTTAACTGAATTATACATTTTTCATAGAAATAACTTTAGGGTAAGAAACAACAGTGTGCAGATCTTCTGGGATGAATGTCTTGGCAAAGCATGAACAGCAATCCATTTGTTAATGATGGCCCCTCACGCTCTTAAGCTGTTTTATGTTTGACCAATTAAGATGCCCAGGGACTGCTTTTCTTCATTAATTATGAGTACATATCTAGATTAGAATGTTTGAATTTCACCTTAGAGGTTAGATGGGGCTGGTCATAATGGTCAACAGTTATGTTATAAATAGATGAAAGGGGTCTTAATTCATCACTATCTGCATAAACAGCTAAGGCATGTTCTTCCTTGCTTATCATACTGTCTCTGGCTCAAAATCATTATTGTTATTTTTATCTTTCTTTATTACAGTGGATCTTGAAGTCTGATCCCGTTCACCCTTTTGGTCTGGCAGTGTATGGTGATTACATCTTTTGGACAGACTGGGTACGTCGGGCGGTTCAAAGGGCAAACAAATATGTTGGCTCAGACCTGAAACTTCTTAGAGTTGACATCCCTCAACAGCCCATGGGCATCATCGCAGTGGCAAATGATACCAACAGCTGTAAGTAGCAAGGAAGGATATTGATTCCACAGAATAATCTCAGTAATTAAGGTAAAGTGAGATTGTAACACACCGAGAAACCACAGGCCAATGCTGGCAAATTAAATGGGACAGATTATTCTTATATATTGTTAATTTTGCTATTTTGGTGTTGGGAAGCTGATAATAGTGGGATAATTGCAGCATTCATAATTAGGAGATTGAATCTTCCCCTGTGAGGTTTTGGATAATCTGTGATTGAGTTGAATGCAGCAGTTGTTTGGTAGAATCCTGTTTGTATCACAACAGCTGTGGAAGAATTAGATATAATCTGTACACAGAATGAGTGTGTTGTCTCAACTCTCGGAATAAAGTGCATTACAGAGAGTAGTGAGTATAACAAGATTCAGTCAGGTCTGCATCACACCACTTGAGATTAAAGGGTTACACAAAAGGCTATCTTAAAAATAAGCCATACTGGAGTATTTTTATTTTATTTAAAATGGGCTTTAAGAATGTTCTGCTACACACATTTCCTGTTCTGTGAGTCAAAGTGTTTTGTCTAATTAAAGGTGAACTGTCACCCTGCAAAAACAATAATGGAGGCTGTCAAGACCTATGTCTCCTCACTGCCGATGGGAGAGTGAACTGCTCCTGCAGAGGAGATCGGATCCTACAGGAAGATTTCACCTGCAAAGGTAGGTCATAATGCAACCTACTATGGGAGCCATGCGTTCTGGACAATAAAAAGAAAGCAATTGTTTGGAGTGGAGACAAAACATAGTTACATAGTAATTAAGGTTGAAAAAAGACTTTCAGTCCATCAAGTTCAACCTTTTAAGATCTCCTCTGATCTGCAATATGCAGATTAAATATGAATTACTTAGCTGTTAATTTATTGGCGATTTTGGCGGATATTGGCAGATTTCTCCCTGGATCAATACTGTCTCTCTAATTATCCATGATAACCCTGAATTCCCTTTTTAATTAGAAATAAATCCAGTCCCCTTTTAAAGTTATCTATCAAATCCACTGTCACCACCTCCTCTGGTAGAGAATTCCACAGATTAACCACCCTTACTGTGAAGAACCCAACATCTTTTCATCAGGTGAACCATCAAATTGGATGCCTGCTTCCCATGTCATTCACAAATATTTGGGGCTTCAGAGCCTTATCCTGCTTGTGTTTTAAGGTCTAATCCTCAATTTTCTCCCTACACAGACAGATAAAATAAAGTAAGGATTTAGGATCTTCGTCTTTATCTTCTGAGCAATCGGAAGCTGTACTGGATCCTATGAAATTTACTGACATTCCTCAGAGAGAAAGTAGAATCTAGCTTGGGGTGAAAAGGATGGATAAACAGTTGAGATTGGCACCATACACATGTACTTGCCATTAACATGTGATGATCCTAGGAAGGATTGTAGCTCTACATTATTGTAAATGGATTATTGAAGATCAGGCCAACAGTTAAATATCCTTTAAAATTTTGGTTCATGCTCTCAAACTCTTAGTATGATTAGTAGTCCGGATCGCACAACTTCACTTCATTGATTGCAAATTCTCTTCTTCATATGTGTCTTGAAGATATTTGTATGTGCAATACTAAAAACCTAACATACACATTTTTTTTTTTTTTAGCTCCCAACTCTACCTGCAACTCCCATGATGAATTTGAGTGTGGTAATGGTGACTGTATCAACTACAGCCTGACATGTGATGGTGTGGCCCACTGCAAGGACAAGGCAGATGAAAAACAATCTTATTGCAGTGAGTACAAAGACTTGGGAGTGAGCTCGGAAACTCTTTGTATACACAATTATTATTCTTTCCATCCTTATTAAGTGATAGAGTAGCAAGCATGATAACAATACAAAAACACTATGAACTACAGTGATTAGAAATGTCATGGATCTTTGAAGCTTTATGTGACAGAGAAAGGGATGGAAAGAGGAACTAAATGTTCCAATAATTGGAAGGATTTTATAGAAGGTCAATGTTATACTTTAGTTTCTCATAAGAGTCTTCTGTTTTGCTTGTTAAACATGAACATATAGTTAGAGAGGCAACACAGCCATACTGATTTATGCATCTGAAATGCTAACAAAAAAGAGAGCCCCTGGCTGAATCAACTCAAGAGATTTTAGCCAATCTCATTTGAAAACCATAGTAGTATAACTCAGACTTTACTGTCATTAAATCATTAAATAGGAGTTAAAAAATAAAATAGCAATACATAAACATAACATTTTTATTTGTCTGTTGCCTGCAGGTAGTAGGCGCTGTAAGAAAGGCTTCCAGCACTGTTTAAATGGACGCTGCATTTCCCTCTCAAACTGGTGCAATGACATGGATGACTGTGGGGACAATTCAGATGAGATTAACTGTAACAGTGAGTATCCGGGACTCAAAGGGGCCCATCATTGCATAGGAGGTCTGGCTCAGTATTACTCAATAACCATTCAGTGAAATCAAAAATTCCATTCAATAGTTAATATTTTATTGGTTTGAAAATTCAGGAACATGTAATGAATTGTAATGGCAGGAGCTATATTACAGACTCTAGTTGCCAGCAAACTACTATAGTATGAAATAAGAGATGCAGAGAAATTTCCATGTAGAACCCCTTTATAGACACTTAAAAAATGTATTTTTTCATTTTAAATCCTAAGAATTTGGCTGTAAATCCATCAGTTACCCATTAAAAACAGTTACGAATTCAGCAGAAACCTGGAAGAATGATATCCAGAAACCACTGTTAGACTACTACAAAATAACTTACTTCTAATTAAATGTGATGGCTGCATGTAATCTTATGTATTAGTATTTCCTGTGTTTATTCTTGTTTGGGGAGACTTGTACTACATTCTACTGCGGCTGCTCTTGATGTATACAGCAGTGCTGGCAGCTGTTAGGATTCCTTATTAGAACTATATTTTTTGTCTCTTGGTCTCATAAGTACATTTCAAGGAAATGCTGGTTTCGTAACTCATAATACATTTTGTAATGTCTGACCCTACAGTATGATTGCTTTTCCACTGCTCCATTAGCACTGCACTCTGTGATGTCTCTCTGTGAGATTCTCTGACCATACTCTGTTACAGAGACAAACTGTTCACCTGACGAGTTCCGCTGTCGTGATGGCAGCTGTGCCGGGAACTCCAGCCGCTGCAACCAGCGCATTGACTGTGAGGATGCCTCAGATGAAATGAACTGCAGTAAGTAATGTCGCCATAAATTGATTAGAAGTATAGCTCAATGTAAAAAAACAAACACAGTATATATATATTTTTTTTTTTTATTTTTTTTTTTATTTATATATATATATTTATATATATATATACACTTTTAGCATTAACACCATTTTTTATGTATTTAAAAGGATGTACATCTAATACCATACACATAGAGCCCTATTCTATTAGCTACTCGCAAATGCCTCTAACCCTTAATTTTGGCTGCTGTTGTTTTTTTCTCTAAAGCCTACACTCTTAAACTCTGCCTTTTTAAGTAGGATTTCAGGAGGTGTGATCGTATGATTTGACAATATTAAAGCAAGCCCATAATTTACTTCTTAGACACAGCCAATAGAAAATGAGACCATCATCATGACGTCAGTAAAACATGGAAGTTAGACGTAATCTGCAATCGGAGGCTACAAATTAATTAGTGCCAATCAAGCAATGTAGCACTCTATAAAATGCATTAGAGCATTTGTTTTAGTCCATATGGGTTTCATGATATGTATTAATCCATTGAGTCCCAGGATCAATACTACTCAGAAGTAACATTTAAAAATATTATTTTGTAATTGCATATTTGTTGGTTTGATACTTTTGTACAGTTGCTTCTAATGTATTTCCATTCCTTCTCATGTTTTTAAAGTACAGTATTTTGTGTTTAATTGCTGTTACAGCTATAATAAGTGTTTGAAAAAACCCTTGCAAATCCTATGTAGTACACGTAATATTCTTGACAGACACTTGATACTTTTTTTTCATTTGCGGATCAGACTTAATTTGCGAGCTAGAGCTAGTAGTCTGATAGAATATCGATTTTGTGTAACTTTAATTATTCAGAGCTCGTAAAATTCAAGCTGCGCTAAAACCAATTGCCAAATTTTCTTCTTTGGCTGGCCCCTAGTGATTGTGGGCGGGTAACTCGTAATTGGATTGCGAGTAGCTAATCGAATATTAAGAGAATATAATAGAATATTAATTTACAAATTGGGCAATAGAATATAACCCATAGTTTGCAAACATTTGTTTAAAGGAACAAACTGATTATTTTTGAAGTACATATGCAAAATGGAGTTTGTCAGAGATAGAATTAATGGAAAAAGAATGATATTGGGATCTTGACAGTTTATTTGACCTCATCCTTCCTTTTATACTTACAATGCGTGGTGGTGCTATTCTTTTAAGTTAGATGCTATGTTGTACCATGTAGTCTTAGTAATTTTGTTTAAATGCTTGCAAAGAATCATTGATTTTTCTCCTCCTTCAAACTTGCTCTAACTTGGACTAAGCAGAAGATGTATAATTAGCTCAATAAATGAGATATTTCTATTCTTTCCCGAGACTCCCCTAAGTAATCCTTGTTGTTTGTAGACATCACTGACTGCAGCTACTACTTCAGACTGGGAGTGAAGGGCCTGACCTTCCAGAAGTGTGAGCACACGTCTCTCTGCTACGCCCCAAGCTGGATCTGTGATGGTTCTAATGACTGTGGAGATTTCTCAGATGAAATGAACTGTCCTGGTAAGAGATGGGCTATGGTGACCCCAGAGTTACCACTCCTGACACAGCAATATATTAGAGGGAGCTTTCTCTTTAAGAGACAGAGTAGACCATATACATAGTACTATAGAGTATATATAATAGCATATATATAATTAATATATGCTGTGGGGATAGAAGACTAGCGGAGGATAGGCTGTGTTCTCCTGTTTAGCCTTTTATTTAAATGATCTAAGTTAAATGATGCTCACATAGCTACCGTTAGCTACTCATTTCACACATGCTGGAAATTGCATCATGGGCCGAGGAGTAATTTTGCACCTGATTGTATGTAAAGTGCATGCTGTTCATTTTAAAAATGCTGTGTATAATGGATTTTATGATCTTGTGAGAGAGGGGGCGGAACCTTAAAGGGAGGGCAGCTGATTGGCTGGTGGAAAAGCTGGAATTGTTTGAAAGTTACAAAGATATAAAAACAGCATTTTTTTTAAAATAAATGAATACTGCTGAGTAAAGTTCATGTGCTAGCTCAAGAAATATAAGAAGTAATTGTTACTGAAGTGATTGTTACCCTTTCAGTGAATTTACAGATACAAACCTAGGTGCTAAATCACAGTTTATCATATTGCCATTGGCAGAATATCCTGCTGTGCAGTCAGTAGAGAGTACAGGGAAATGTAGAAGGTGAGGTGAACTGCTTTGGGTCTTCTACAACCATCTACTGTGCTCAGTAGTCATTTTGGATAATAAGATGTCTGACAATTTGGAGCACTGTAAACTCAGCTTCTCATGTCTAAACTGTTTGATCCTGAGAAGAACAGATTTAAAACAAGAAGACAGGCTGTTTTTTGTCAAATTTAATGCGAAGTTTATAATGAGTGAAACTTATTGTGAGCTACTCCTTGTCTTAACCACTAATTATTAAAGAAGTCATTAGTTCATTTCACTTTTATGTTTAAAGATAATATGGAAAAGTTAAAACATAATTATGTTTAAATCTTTTCAGCATCTTCACTCAGATATTTTGTGTCAGGAGTCTTATATTTAGATTTGCCCTTTTTATTTTCTTTACAGGTGTTAAGACTCCAAGGTGCCCAGTGAATTACTTTGCGTGCCAGAGTGGCCGATGCATTCCTATGAGCTGGACCTGTGATAAGGAACACGACTGTGAAAATGGGGAAGATGAGACTCATTGTGGTACGTGAGAGTACTCACACCGTCAATCACCTGCCAAACAGTTATCTGTTGTCTTATAATAGTAGGCAGCAACCCGAATTTTTTTTTTAGCACAATGTTAAAGTATTCTGATCTACTCATCCTACGTTTATGTATTCTATTTGCATTATGTAGCTGTATAACATATTTAAACTGGATACAGATGTGTGGCATACAAATTGAATGGGGATTCCCAACTCCGTTTCTAAAGTCTCAGGATAGGATGTGACAAGATTCATGCATTAGCACTGTTTTTCTAAACAGTCCCATTACATCTTTGGGCTTGAGGACTATAGCTAAGAAACACTGTATTACATTTTCCTGCCTCAACATGGAAAGACTTTTGCAAGGCTGGACCATATCTCTGGCCAGGTCCTCCATTGCTTCTTCTTGACTTACTTTGCTTTTCTTTGTTTCTTTTCTCTGTCTATTGTTTTCAGACAAGTTCTGTACATCAGTTCAGTTTGAGTGCAGCAACCATCGCTGCATCTCCAAGCATTGGGTTTGTGATGGATCAGACGACTGTGGTGATGGATCTGATGAAGGCTCCCACTGCCGTAAGTCTAGATCTGCTTCTAGATACACTAAAGGGTATCCTGGAGTGAAGATTCCCATAAATAAGCTTTGCTCTCTTATGGCTTCTAGAATCTACCACCTGTAGCCCTGAGTCTTACCAGTGTCCCAGCACCCATATGTGTGTTCCTCGCCGCTGGCTGTGTGATGGAGATAAAGACTGTCAAGACGGGGCAGATGAGAGCATTAATGCCGGGTGCCGTAAGTAGTAGTTCATGAAAACTTCCCAATAAGTTTGGGGTTACATATTCTCTCTCTTAGATGGCACATTAATATAAAACCAGGAAAATAAAAATGGAACATCGCTGACAAAACTCACATAATGGTAAAGTGTCTGTTCAAGGAAAGCACTAATATACTATGGCCCCCTAGTTATGCAACTTTTGGCTAGGTGATATATATATGTAATAAATAATTTATACTAAGGTATTTCAAACATAATACAACAGAAACTCTAATGCTGCAGTGACCCTTTATATTACAATATTTCATGAGTGTTCACATGGTTTCAAATTTTATATTGGTAAAAATTGTACCAAATTATCAACAAGTATATAACAACACCCGCCTGAACACAGGCTGGAAAGGCGGCAAAAGAATGCAAAGTAGAATGATCAGGTTCAGCTGCAATCGAAGTTTAAGCTGATAGTATATATAGATGGCCTTTAATAATTGTATCCAATATCTTTCCTGATTAGTTTTCAATAACACCTGTGACTCAAGAGAATTCATGTGTCAAAACCGGCAATGCATCCCCAAACAGTTTGTGTGTGACCACGATTTTGACTGCAGTGATGGATCAGATGAGTCTCCAGAATGCAGTGAGTATATGGAGCCATTTTACAAAATATATTGACCCATCTTATAAAGAAGATATGAGAGATAACTTAACTCTCATGGAATTACTTGCATTTACTACACAAGGCTCGTTGCTGTATGTTATTATTTATTGTTTGTTTTTCTCATGTGATATCTATTCTCTGACTTATCAATTGCTTGCAGAGTACCCCACGTGTGGCCCTAATGAGTTCCGCTGTGCCAATGGACGGTGTCTACGGAACAAACAGTGGGAGTGTGATGGAGAGATTGATTGCCACGATAAATCAGATGAGGCCCCGAAAAACCCACAGTGTACTAGCACTGGTGAGAAGAGAGAAATATGGTCTTTTTTCTTACTGCTATATTGTATAAATCTACCAAAAAGATGCCAAATTTAAAAAAATATAAAACATTTTTTTTTATACAATAATAAGATAAGAAATGCTTTATAAGCATTTATATTATATGTTCTTACATATATATATATATATATATATATATATATATATATATATATTTATTTATCATGTACAATATCATAACCATATTATATTTGTGACTATTACAGAAGGCAGATGCAATGACACATTCTTCCTCTGTAAAAACGGCAAGTGTATACCAGAGCACCTCCTATGTGACAACAACAATGACTGTGAGGACAGTAGTGATGAAATCAACTGCTTTGTCAATGAGTGCCTGAGCAAGAGACTGAGTGGTTGCAGCCAGGAGTGTGAGGACCAGAAAATTGGATACAAGGTACATGCTACAGGAACTTAAATATTCAAAGACAAAAGCAGAAGTAAAAAGATGGGAAATGAGAGATGGAAGAATGCAGAGACAGGGTGGGGGGAAACACAAAGTGAATGATGGAGAAATACAATGAGAAGCCATTGTGCTTGTCATCAGAGAGAAATTTGGCACAAGATCTTCTCTGCATTGAGTTACAGATTTGTTTCATGCGCATGGTTTATTTTTTGCCCTCTGCAGTGCAGATGCCGTCCTGGCTACCGGCTTAAGGATGATGGCAAAACATGCGTTGACATTGATGAGTGCACCACCACTTACCCCTGCAGCCAGGTGTGCATGAACAGCATTGGGAGTTACCGCTGTATCTGTGCAGACGGCTATGAGGCTCGAGCCAATGACACCAAAAGCTGCAAAGTAGCCAGTTCTGCTGAAGGTGAGAGACGATCACTACACATACAAGGGAGCCATTTCACCTTGTATCTGCAGTCGAAAAGCTGCATATTTGAATCAAATTATGTCTAGATAGCTTTGCACTTACTTTACAATCATTGCTACCTGACAAAATGGCTCATTTAGCAGTTTTTGTTTTTTCTCCAATATTCTTAAATTATATGCTCTCTTTGCTACGGTTTGTGTAATTTTCTTTGCATACAATGCTGTAGTTAGATATATTCATATTGTGAAGTGGAGCCCCACGCAGAGGAGGAGCTGCTGCTACCGGCAGCAGCCTGGGCTAAAGAGGTATAGAGAAGGCAGGGGTTAACAGGTATAGAGAAGTTGCATGAAGGGACATGCCATTCATTAAAACCCATTCAAATGAAATTCAGAGTTGACACCATATATTTCTTGCTGACATTACATGCGCTGCTCATTACTATTATAACAGCGGACACTTAGACCATAAAATAGCACAGCATAAGCCCCAAAAGCAAATGGTTTGCTCTCATACTGCATCTTGGAGCCTAATCATAAACAGAATCACATATGCTTTTGTTTTGTCTCCACCAGGCATTATATTTATATATTATTTCTGTGCTTATATAAAGAAAATCATTCAATGGGGACATATTTATGAAAATGTTTCACTGTACTTTATGTTTACCTTAATTTGTTTCCATTTTTTTTTACTTAACAAGTTGAGGAGCCGTTCCTAATTTTTGCAAACCGGTACTATTTAAGGAAGCTGAGTCTTGGAGGCAATAATTACACTTTACTGAAACAGGTAAGAAATTAGTGTCACTTGTCACAAGTTTATAAGGTTGATTATTAAAAGATTAGGTATACAACCAGTGGAGTACCATCCTTTCAGTATGCACTTTTGTAGCACTAAACTTGGGAAAAGTAAACAAAATAATCAAAGGCCTTCGGAAGCCTTTGATCTTTCACTTTCGCAAGGCTAAAATAGCAAATCGCTATTCAATTGCTCAATTTCCACAAGCTGGCAAACGTAATCGCACTTGTAAACCGTAAATGAAGGCAACAATCCTACCAGTGCCAGAGAGGACCCGCAAGAGGGTTAAACACCCATTTAATAGCACTGTTAATACAAATAAAAGATCAATCCTGCCCTGTTAATAACGTTGAAATATATGATAGACATTAGAATTAATTGCACACTAATCTCAAGCTCGCAAATCGTCAGGAAATACATTTTAATTTTATGTGTCATTTCAGGATTAAAACGATCTTGGGTATTAATGAGTTAATACATATCAGGCCACCCATATGGACGTGAACAGTATTGTCATTCATTTTCATAATTCTGTATTTTCCATGTTTTGCATGTCTGATTGCGTATCGGGCCCCCGAATCTAATTGAATGACAGGTTACCTCCATGTTTTACTGCCATAATTCAGACAACCTCATTTACTATTGGCTGAAATGTGAGGTTACGGGCTTGCTTAATTGATCATATTCCCGCTCTCATATGCTCCGAACCAGTCCATGGTTTACGATTGTCGCTTCAAGTCTGCAACCTGCGAGTTTGACCAATTGAATAGCCTCGCAAGCAGAGACCAACGGGAGCCCGCAACTCACTCGTAGACATGCGGTTGTCTGCAATCGAGTTACGGGCTTGGAATTGAATGTGGCCCTAAATTTATTATCTGCAGAAAATATATTTCACAAAGATGAGGGCATAATAATTTTCATCAGTTCTCCGCATTCATTAATTAATGAAATCACTTGTTCAGTATATACATTTACATATGTGTTCCTAAGTATGACTTTTTACAGCTCAACTGATATCAGATAATTCTTATACACATGTTATGCTGTTTACTTGGAGCCTTTGGTAATGAATGTCAAGGTCATGGCCTAGTTGGCAGACACAAAATATACATTTGCCCACTTACCAGTTGCCATAGGTGCCATATAGTGTGAGCTTATGAAGATGAAGTTAGAGTTTTCTGCGTTTGTGAGAATGTGAACAATTAACATTTGGCTTTGACTCTGAAGGGCCTGAATAATGCAGTGGCTTTAGACTTTGATTATCGGGAAGAGATGATTTACTGGACAGATGTCACTACACAGGGCAGTATGATCCGCCGCATGCACATCAATGGCAGCAATGTACAGGTAAGCTGCAGCCATGTTTTTGCAATTACATTTTTAATAATTAGTGCAATCTCATGGATAAACTAGAAGTAATATATTATGCAAAATGAGACAAAGTTATAATTTATTTTTCCTTAGCTTTCCTTTTACTGTATTTCAATACAAATTGACCTTGAGGAAAATTGTATATTAACATACATACACTGGGGATTGTTGAATCTAACAAAGTTGTAGCTTTCTCTCGCATTCCTCAAACTGGTCAACCAATTATTGCGATCCCTTAAAGAGACACTGCAACCACTTTCTGTAATGCTTAAATAAAAGAAGACATTTGAAAATAGTATGCAAAGAAACCTGGAAGTTTTATTTTATGACTGCACAGAACTTTTATTTACAGTATGTACAATAGGTAGAGCAACAACTTTCCTAATCTTTAGAACATTTGTTTATTAAACCATTGTTTATGTGTCCCTTAATCATACAGTGAAGTCCCATATTTCTAGTATGCTCTGTTGAAAACTAACAGTAATATTATTCAAAATGAAAGTTTAGACAATTAAAAAATTACCATATCTAGTACTGGGGGCCAACACTGCTGTTTCTTTAATATCAAATTAGAATAAATTATTCTAAGTAATTTTTGTCAGAAATTCGTTGGGACACTCCCATTACAAAATGCTCAGATCTTGTCTCTCCACAGGTTTTGCATCGTACTGGGCTCAGTAACCCTGATGGGCTGGCTGTGGACTGGGTTGGTGGAAATCTATACTGGTGTGACAAAGGCAGGGACACTATTGAAGTGTCTAAATTGAACGGGGCCTATCGCACATTGCTTGTCAACTCTGGCCTGAGAGAGCCACGTGCACTGGTGGTAGATGTAAAACATGGGTGAGTGTCAAGAGAAGTCCTGCATTTTTCGTCTTCAAAAATCAATAATATAAGTGCACTAGTGACTGTAGGCCATGGGTCTCTTTCCTTCGCTATATTACCATGTGATCATTCACATTAACCTAATCACTATGGATTTTGAAAGTTGTACTGTTGATTATGATTCTATTGGTGACTTATTGCTAATGGATTGAAACCAGTGACTATTGTGCTCCTTGTTTTAGTTACCTCTTCTGGACAGACTGGGGGGACAACTCCCTTATTGGTAAGATTGGCATGGATGGAACCAACCGAAGTGTAATTGTGGACAGCAAAATAACTTGGCCCAATGGTTTGACCCTGGATTATGTAAATGACAGAATATACTGGGCAGATGCCAGGGAAGATTATATCCAATTTGCCAACCTTGATGGCAGCAACCGACACACAGGTAAGAAGCACCAAGAGAGATAAATGAAGAAAGAATAGTAAACTAGAGTGAATGATGCATTTAGTACTAAATAATTTGTCCCATCTCTTCAATCTGTTGCCCAATATATTTATATATATATTCCTCATTATTCAGCTCTGAGGAAGTTATGTAGTAAGCACAAAATGGATTCCTGACTCATAAAGAGTTTTCAAATGTTCAGAAATTCCCAACAATTTTTTATGTCCATGTCTTAAATACCTGCTAATGTTATTCGTTTGTAATGTACTTTAAAAACAAGTGTATTTTTCCTTGAACTACAGTGGTCACTTAATTCTTGGCATTTTATATTAAGCATAACCTTGTGCCAGTCACAAGTTATTTTCTGTGGTGAAAAGGGAGAGTCACAATATGAGGATAAGAGAATGGAGGAAGGTTAAGAACATTTGTGTAAATATATTTGAAAAAAAAAGAGAAGGAAACATGAGGAATATGTGGGAAAAAAAGTTATCTGTGTGCCCTGGAGTGTTGACAAGTTCATAAGTCCCTACCACCTCTCTCCACAGTGCTTAGTCAAGACATCCCACATATATTTGCCTTGACACTTTTTGAAGATTACATATACTGGACAGACTGGGAGACCAAGTCTATAAATCGAGCTCATAAAACCACAGGTGAAGACAAGTCCATGCTGATTAGCACTCTTCACCGGCCCATGGACATCCACATCTACCACTTGTACCGCCAGCCAGATGGTGAGTGTCTCTATTTTACAAAGAAAACTTCTGTAGTAAGCGTTCATAATCTAATGATACCTGGTGTCATTGTATTTGTAACAACATTGGAGATTTAAAGTATGTGAGGCCACATACTGAGTCAAGATTGCCATGATATCTGTTGAGTGTAAATGTAGTTGCTGATGGAGATTTTTTTTTTATAATAATAATAATAGACAAATACAGGTAATCAACGTCTATTTTGCAAATATACATTAATATAGAAATATGCTTGTTTTTTCTATTTTTTTCATAACTTTAACACTGATAAATCAAGAAAGTATAAATATTAGGTGTAGTAATAATATATTTTGTTATATCTATATATATTTGTTTCTTTATTTATTATTTTTCCTCCCTCTGTTTTTTTAAATAAATTAAATATCTTAAATTTTATATTAGAGTGAATAAATACAATCAGACAAAAACAGGTGGGGGTATAACTTAAGAAGTTATTTTGTCATAGTTAGGTTCTATGTTTTCATTCTATATATTCTTATCTATTTTCAGGGTCCAAATGTCCCAGCAAGATGATCATTTTCTAAAATTCTCATCTGTATCTGCTGACATTACACACATATTCAGCCTTATTAAATAGCGATTCAGCAAATTTAAAATGGCTCTAGATAAGCACATAGCATATATTTTTACAGACGTTTTTAGTTAGTGAAGTCCTTGCTTTTGGATAGAAGTTCACTAACTAAAAACTTCTGTCAAAAAAATATATGCTGTGTGCTTAAATAGAGCCCTTTTACATTTGCTGAATCGCAATTTAATAAGGCTGATTGTGTTTATATTTATTTTTCCTTTTAATCTCTTCTATTGTGGGAATATTTGGTATTGGTAGTTCTAATAGTGCCTTTTCTGTTTTTTAGGGATAGGGAATCCCATGAGTGTTTCTATGATTTCATATGTTTCTGGTTGATTTTGTGTAATTTTTTTTGCACAATTGTAACTAATAAATATATCTTATGAGAGGCAAGAAAACACCTCTTTATCAGTGAGAAAGATGGCAGAATTATGTTATATTTTATTATAAAAGTAGGGATAGTAGAATCTGTGCTAATGAAGATAGTAGAAGGTGCCAATAAAGTTCATCACACAAAAAAAATTCTACAAGGTTGCAAAAGATAAATTAAGCAGCAGTAAATGAGACATATATGAAATTTCCTTTTCAGTTAAAAGACTAACAGTAAATTAGATTTTATATATTAAAGTCTGCTTCTGATATGGATGCTAATGTTATCCCTGTGGTAATTGATTATTTTTCTTGGTTATAGTGGTTCAGCATGTAAAATAAGCTTATCCAATCTTCTGGCTAGGAATTTGGGCTTTTTATATTGTTATACTGTAATGTAATGTGTACATGTTATTGATAGTTTATTTAATTTTACACTGACTGAATAAGGTTAACATGAATGACTTCCATTGCTTTATGCTCTGCCTCGTAGATGGCTACCTATACAAAATAACCAATTCTCAATTTTTCAGTAAAAAATATATTTTCTAAAATCGATCACCTACTTGTTTGTTATATTATCCTTATTAGAGCATAATCCCCACTGGCATATCCTTACTAAGGCAATTGCTTGTTTTGTTTCAGTTCCCAAACACCCTTGCAAAATCAACAATGGTGGCTGCAGTAACCTTTGTCTTCTTTCACCTGGCGGAGCATATAAATGTGCTTGTCCTACTAATTTCTACCTTGGTGCTGATGGGAAAACATGCGTCTCCAACTGCACTGCCAGTCAGGTAAGGAAGTATAGAGATTATCTAAGTGGAGTAATGATATGGTACATTGGATAGTTTGGAAAAATCTTGTATGGGTTTAAAAAGCAGGATAAGAAAAGGATTTGTAGACTTCTCAGTGTAAAGTGTTGCTAGGAAATTTTCTCTGCAGTGTCTATGACATATGAAGTAAAATACAGCTCTGTTGTAAACACTTGTGTTCAGTCTTGTTTCCTAAATATTAACGGGAGGTAATCTTTATGTTTACTACCTTATGTGTGTCTATCTACCCATCTGTCTATTTCATACGTGATTTAATGCATCCCATTGCTTCTTCCTCTTTGTAGTTTGTCTGCAAAAATGATAAATGTATCCCATTCTGGTGGAAGTGTGACACTGAAGACGATTGTGGGGACAGGTCTGATGAGCCTGCAGATTGCCGTAAGTAAACCTGTAACATGAATGGATATTTTTATATAAATCCATGATTTCAGAGATACAGTAGAATGCCATGATGGGATGCACAATGTTTCAGTTTACTCATACATGTAATATTCATCTGTGACATGTTCACTGATTAATCATCTTTATATAATCTTTTTTTTTTTTATTCCACTGATTTAATGTCTGCCTTCAATGACGTTCACATTGAATTATTCAATGTTAGTAATCATTTGTATTTGGTGAAACTTCATATAGATTGCTTACAAATGTATATATGTACAAATTTATATATATATAATTGTTTGTAGTTATTGCACATTTTCCATTATGGATGTGAAATTGCAATCATCTTTACAAAACCAGAAAATATTTCCGCCTCAAACAGATAAATAGCATTAAAATATTGTGACACAAGGGTAATCCAGATTTACATTGGACAGGAGTTATGGTCATTCCTGACAATCAAATTCATTGTCAATTCTTTATCAGTCTGTGTGCACCACTGTTAAATCTTCCCGATCCTCACTATGTTTGCCTCTCAACACAGCCGACTTTAAGTGTCGCCCCGGGCAGTTCCAGTGCTCCACCGGCATCTGCACCAATCCAGCTTTCATTTGTGATGGAGACAACGACTGCCAGGATAATTCAGATGAAGCCAACTGTGGTGAGTTCCAGCTTTAGTGCATGCATACAGCAGTGACCCAGCGACCGACAGGATGTTCTTCAACACCTGGCATAAATCAGTCAGTGCTTAAAGAGTTGTTTGATCTTACTACTCTGTGGAATTCTAGATGTCCTGTCCAAGGGAAATACTTGAAAATCTGATTTGAAGCCTAAAATGGGAGCTTACAAGCTCAAACCCTTCCCTAACAGATATTCTACACAGTCTCAAAAAGATTGCCTTCTCCAGCTAGGAAGAATCTATTTTTGCCAACATACATGATAAAATCTACCCTTGCTGATAGAATGGCCTGAAAAGCCACAGAGAGGGCAGAGGTTAACCTGTTGACAGCAACACACTGGAAGTTAAACAACTGCTTGAAAGGACCTGCACGTCTATCTATCTATCTATCTATCTATCTATCTATCCATCTCTATCTATCTATCTATCTATCTATCTATCTATCGATCTATCTATCTATCTATCTATCTATCTATCTATCAATCTATTTATCTATCACTCTATGTATCTGTCTATCTATCTGCCTGTCTGTCTCTCTCACTAGATATTTATATACATTTTTGTGACATAAAACTAGGAAAACTGACATTCTGCAATCACTAAGTATTATATTAAGTCTACAAACTTAAATATCACAAAGAGTCTTCTTGTACATTGCCATTGTAAAAGTTATATCATGCGCTCCAGTAAATTCAGCTGCAGCACACAGTGTGATACACATTGCCTAATGACATAATTATAAGATACTGCAGATGTATTACAATCGTGTACCACTCTGATTAGACAGGAGTGGTTTCTTCCTGTTGATAAAATATTAAGTGAGTGCATGAACTAAGAGCTGTATCCACTGTTTCCAGCTAGAGAGGAGAGACCTCTGCCTATTATTAATTCAAGTTCTGTATATGAATATATTATAACTATGACATATCGTCCTTTACTAATTGTGTTTATATTTACCTATCTTGTTCTTCTGCTTATTAGATATCCATGTGTGCCTGCCCAGCCAGTTCAAATGTACTAACACTAATCGCTGCATCCCTGGGATATTCCGCTGCAATGGCCAGGATAACTGCGGAGATGGAGAGGATGAGAGAGATTGTCGTAAGTATTCCTATCAAAGCACTTTGGACTATCTCTGTTGTTTAATTAATTATTTAGTTGAATATATTCTAATTATACCTGAAACAAAGGTTTTACGGTAGTCAGTAAGAGATTACTGATAATTCATGACTATTTTTTACTAGTACTTTAGTCCAGTATCACACACTGTGGGAAATTTACTAAGATGATGTGAGTTAATCTACAATCTACCATCGCACATCGCGCATTAGTGATACTCAGGTCTACATGTGATTTACCAATTCTTAGGTATTAAAACTATCCACCAGCTTTATAAAATCATAGATATGCATGTTTTAGGGATAAAAATAAGCAAAAAGAGTATAGATGCTCATCTGAGAACGAACAATCCCTGTAGAACAAACCTACTTACGTGTTCTTTGTTCTCAGATGAGCAGCTCTGATTTTTGTTTAGTTTTTCTCACTTTGTGGGTGAACTACAGATGTGGACTACAGCTGCATGTCACTGACGATGCCAGAGAGGCAGAAATGTGGTCTGCGGTTTGCTGTTTCTCCTGTTCAGGGTAGAATTGCCTGGTATTTAGGGGATGGATCACTCTATTGAGTGAGTCCACACTGATATACTTCATGTAAACGGCACAAGTGAGCTAAAAGTGGCTGAGTAGGCCTATAGAACAAACCTATTTGGTTGGGTGTGGTCTGAGCTTACAACTAATGCAGAGCACAAGGATATAGATAGAAAGAGACTACATATCCCAGGTTGCTTTGCAACACAGGAACCCCAGAATATGATACAAATGTATCTGCTTTCTCTTGATTGGCCAAAACAAATTATGAATGTTATGCTAATCTTAGCAGGGATTTTCAGGGGTGTCAACTAACAAAAGCGTTAGCTTGCAAACTGAAAAGATTTAGCAAACATCAGGTTGAGTTTGTGAATGTTTATTTTTGTATTTTTTTATGTTTGCATACACTTCTGATTCTTCTCTATCACATCAATTCATAATTCAGGAAACAGATATGCCTTTAAATAAATTTAAATGATAAAGTTTAATTAAAGTGAGCTGGATTATGAATGCATCTGATAGAAGATAATTAGTAGTGTATGCAGATATTTTTAGCATGAAAAAATCCCAAAATAAACATTTAAACACTTGCATTGAAGTCAACAAAATATCTTGTAATTTCTGACAGTTGCAAATTAGGGTTAACACTCTCCAAACCCAGGCTAAATTAGCATCACATTTAAAATTATTTGTTTGGGCCAATCAGGTTAGCTGAAACATTTAATTTAAACTCTGGGGTTCCTGTTTGTGCTGTAAAGAAGCTTGGGATAAGTAGTGTATCACTGATATGTGCTATGTATTGCTGCTGACATACAGAGAGGAAGCTGCAGCTATTGCAGGGTTGAAACAAGCAATGCTTCATAGTTAAAAGCAAGATTTGTATTTAGTAAATTCAGAGAACTTAGGTTTTAATGGTATGCTGCACACCCATGATACACCTAAATACTTCTATTTAACTCCATGTTCTCGATAACTTGTGATGAGCTGCATTGAATTTGCTTTTACAGTGGAAAAAGTTTTTAGTAAATCATACAATGACAGGAGATGCTGATAACGGTGGGCTTTTGTACCTACCTATGATCCTTTAGTAAATTCCCCCAATTGTATCTCACTACTCTACCTCTGAGACCTATGAACAAACCTGTAACCATTTCTGTATTACATTTCTCATTAGTCAAAGCAATATTAACAGCTTAGAATTATTATGTGCAACATATTTTCTGATCTTCCTTTGATACTGACTTTTCAAACCACCAATCCCAAATCACTAATGCAATCTATTTTGACATATTATGTTATAACCATGTGTTTTGGCATTGCTTTCCATCTCTATGAATATACAGTATGAAATATATTTAGTCGGTTTTGTCCTTTTCTTTTTCTTTTCACCATCACCATATGTGGTTATATTAAACTAATTCAATCCAGTATTATTGTCATGCTCCCCTGATTCATGCATCATTCCCAGAGAGAACGCTTATTATATGTATCCTGTTCATGTATTACCTGTATATGAATATAAACCCTATGGGTTACGACTGGCTTTGGTATTTAATTTATATTCAAAGTATTTATTAATATCTTTGGAGACACTTTCATTACTTTCTATCCCTCTGTTATTCCTGTGGAGACAAATGTATTTGATTTTGTCTTAGTATATTAAATGTACTTTATTCTCTAACATCATTTACAAATGTATTTTTAGCCAGCCATGAAGTCATGTGGTTTTAATGATTTTATAGCTTGTTCCCAATGCCCCTTTCCCAGGACCATTGCGAATCTGTCTGTGAGACCTTAGAAATTCATGCTTTTTTGACAGTATTGTTGGCTGTATGTTACCGTTTTTTCAGAAAATTACTGTAAGAATAGGGGGATAAGCTAGATTGTTATGGGGATACATACAATAGAGAAGATGGGAAATAGGTTCAAATCCTAGAATAATTGAAGTTGTAACAGTGTATTGTAGGCTCTATACATCAAAGAGTATTAAAATGAGTTTTATAAATAACGTAATTTACTGTTTGTCTATGTAAACTAATTATCAAAACATTGAACTTTTAGTTAGTAAGCTTCATCTTATATCTTGGAATGGAGATATTAATGTGAAGACATTTTTTGCAATATTTCATATATTTTTAGCGGAGGTCACTTGCGCCCCAAATCAGTTCCAATGCGCTGTCACCAAACGCTGTATCCCACGTGTCTGGGTGTGCGACAGAGACAATGACTGTGTGGACGCGTCCGACGAGCCTGACAACTGCAGTAAGTATACAAATTCAACTTATTTTCTTGGTGGTATGTAAATATGGCCAGTGTTAACAGCACAAGAGGTTGGATGCTTTCAGCCTTATTAAATTGCGATTTGGCCAATTGAATAGGGCTCTATAGGCTCTATATAAGCACAGAAAATATTTTTTTTTACCGGAGTTTTTAGTTAGTGATGACCTTGCTTTTGGATAGAAGTTCACTAACTAAAAACTTCTGTAAAAAACGTACGCTATGGGCTTATATAGAGCCCTATTCAATTGGCCAAATCGCAATTGAATAAGGCTGTTTGTCAGTGGAACAAACTATCTCAGAGTCGGTCAATATGTGATTATTACCTTTTAACTTTTCAAGATTCCTTGATTGTCTTAAAGATTCAATGTAATGCAACACTCTAGTTTATTGTAGTCTACAGTATTAATAATAAACTGCAGTATATTGCACATTGCTTTTGTATTATAAGTACTTATATATTCAGTGGCCCTTTAAGATGGCATATTGCCTGAAGTTGTGGATACTAAAATTTTCTTTTGAAGTCGTCATATGAAGATTTGTTTCTACTTTCTCTATGTATTCTAGTTTGTATAATTTGCTAGTCTCACAATGTGCATACATAGATTATGTATACTATGCATCTTGCAGTATGGCTACAAGTGTGATCTCTAGGATATTGTATGTTTTACTGAGGTTTCCTTCTGCTCTGTCCTGCAGCTCAGATGACCTGTGGTGTGGATGAGTTCCGGTGTAAAGACTCCGGCCGATGTATCCCAGCACGCTGGAAATGCGATGGGGAGGATGACTGCGGGGACAGCTCGGATGAACCCAAAGAGGAGTGTGGTATGATTATGCCCTAGATAGTGTAGAAACCACGTTTTCTTAAAAAAAAAAAAAACATTATTATACATCGATATTAATGTCATGTCCAGTTGACTTTCACTTCACAATGGATGACAAGTAGCAAATTGGTTGATTTTGGAAAAAGTATATTACTTAAGTTCATAAAAGGAAGAACCTTAAACATTTCATTGCAGAAAAGGAAAAGAGAGCATTGATAAAATAAATGTTTGTTTGAAATACATTAACCAAATACAGACTAGGAACCATATTATTTGCAAGAGTTTAGTATGTAATCATAATTGTATCCTGGCTCCCACACTAAACTTCAATAAGTTATCAGATTTATTAGATTAAAAGAGAACAAGAACAATTCATTGTAATACTGTATTAATATATACTATTTTTTTCATATAATTGTACCATCTGAGAATAATTCCACAGTAGTTAATGAGCAAAGGTTGTTTCTCATGGGAAGCCAGGATACATTTCTACATATTGTAACTAACTTATTCTGTTTTCCCAAAATAGATGAGAGGACCTGTGAACCTTACCAGTTCCGCTGTAAGAACAACCGTTGCGTCCCTGGCCGCTGGAAGTGCGATTATGACAATGACTGTGGGGACAACTCTGATGAGGAGACCTGCAGTATGTACTTCCTATCAATGTCTCTTTCACATAGACTATGTACTAAGTACCTTCTACAGCTACTAACCAGGGGAAAGGTCTATAACACATATCATATTAGTGTCTGCAAGTTAACATAGCAAGTATGAAGCAAAAATTCTTAAAACTTTCTTAAAAGGGCCCATAAATCAAGTTGTTTTTTTGGATTATTCTTAAGGGCCCCCCAAAAATGTCTATACATGTACTAGCTATTGTTTTCTAAAGTACATTATTCCAGAGATATTCACCATTATTTGTACTTCATTATTATGTATTTGAGTGACTTGAATATCAATTAACCTATTTGGTGTGCTGTTATCATGCCATGAAATCCTCCCCAAGCACTTTATCAAGCAGGCACACATTATCATATGGAGCTACACAAAAAATGCCAGTACACTGCATATCTAGTTGTTTTAGGCTCTTTAAGATGAAACCAGCTTCTTGGTGAGCTATCTGTTTAACCTAACTGTTCCATCATCAGCTACCTCAATTTCTAAGACATTTATTCAATGGCTGAGCTGTAAATCTCAATAGTATATTGCTTACATTTCCTCACTTTATCCTTTTCTATCATTTCATGGAACCTACATTGTCCATGGACATTTTTCATTTCTGTTTCTTTGCAGCATATTATCTTAGTGTTCGCATATTTTTTTATCTTAAGCAATATATACATCCCTTCTTTTCATACCATCTGTCCAGGGTGTAGACATTTGCTTCTCGGTTTTCCCTGAACAGTCTAGTCAACTTTATCCATCTATTTTCCCATATCTGTCTGGAGATCTACACCTTTGCATCTTTCAGCATAGATGTTCACCTCTTGTTCTCACATGTTGTGTATTTGTGTTGGTACCATTTCACCTCATGTTATGTTTTTCTCCATTTTAACACTGTCGTCCCTGGGGGCATCCAGAGGTAGGTGCAGAAAACTCTTTACATTTAAAACCAACTAACCATGCTGTTCCCTTTATAGCTCCCCCCGCTGTATGTCTCCTGTCCTGCTCTATCTCATTCCCTGTGGTGTGCTCCTAGCGGTACAAACCTATGCATGCTTCCTGAAGTACCCAGGGAAAACCATAGGGTTACATAAAGAGACTCTTCCTTGGGACAATTGTATGCAGCCCTGCCCTGTCTAGCTATAGTTATTCATGATGGTCTGCTTTGTGTTAACAAGACTTTGAAATACCGTAGTGATGTTTTACATATTGCAATATAAGCATCGTTACTGGCTAAAAGCATCATATTGTTGACTCCGTGATTTCATCATCACTAATGGCCTTCAGTTCTTAAAAAGCCTCTGTAATCCTCCAACACTCGATAGCAGAGTTTGGCAACATTGGTCCTGGAGTGTTGATTATATGCCAGGATTTCCTGCTCACCCTCTCCCCATTAGCGCCTGTTAAATTAAAATGCAACATATATATTACCCATGGCTATTTTATGATTCAATTTTTTTTTAATTGGTTACAATTCATTCATGGTTTTGTTCTTTAACAACTAAAGGCACTAAAAGTTTTTAACTTTTACCTAATTTACTTTATTTAATTTCATTTTAGAAGGCAACACACACAATTCCCAAATAATTCAAATTGAAACATATACCAAGCAATCCAAATTAAGTTTGTGATATTTTATTTTGTATAAATACTCATCCTAATTTATTACTTAAGGGATATGGAAGGTTTCTTTATTTTGCTTGATATATAATATACGTGTGTATCTATTTAGTTTTATGTACTTTTTTATTTCCCTCATTAGATATTGTATATTAAGATACAAGATAAGCTGAATCTGCAGTGTAATGTCCTAGCCTGTCAGGGATCACGCCTCAGCAGCATGTTGCAGAATGTTGCTGAGAGATGATCACTGATTGATTTAATATGAGACACTGCATACCTAGGCCCTCATTCAATTGCGATTTGGCCAATTCAATAGTGCTCTAAATAAGCACATAACATATTTTTTTAAAAATAAGTTTTTAGTTACTAAAAACCTTGTTTTTGGATAGATGTTTACTAACTAAAAACTTCTTTAAAAAAATATGTTATGTGCTTATTTAGACCCCTATTCAATTGGCAAAATTGCAATTGAATGAGGGCCCTAGTACTACAGAGTCTGTGTCTGCATATTCAGGACATATTTATGTGATATTAGGCAATAAAAACAGCTGATAAGTTCTTATGGCCTCATTCAATTGCGATTTGGCCAATTGAATAGGGCTCTAAATAAGCACATAGCATATATTTTTTAAATAAGTTTTTAGTTAGTGAAAATCTTGCTTTTGGATAGATATTTACTAGCTAAAAACATCTTTAAAAAATATATGTTATGTGCTTATTTAGACCCCTATTCAATTGGCCAAGTTGCAATTGAATAAGGGCCTTATTGTTTAGCTACACCATTATCACAATTAACCTTATGGCATACTATTGAATTTTACCATGTTAGATCCAAATGGAAAATGATCTTATCCTGTATTTTGATATACAATATCTAATGTGGGAATAAAATGAAATAAATTGATTAAATCTATTGATAATCTCTACAAAAAGTATTCTTTATTTTTATGGTCTATCTATATATTTAAATGGAATTTTTCTAAACAACAATCACTCTTGGCTTTTTAAGACTAAACTTTTATTATAACAATAAATGAATAGGTTGTGGTGTTTTTCAATCTTCTTTTGAAATGCCAAACAACTAAATATTTTTTCTATAAATTAAACATTTTTTGACATCTTTACAATCTGTCAATTTAATATTCTCCTTTAACACAATTGGAAAAAAAGTCCATCTTCTCCTTAAAAAAACAATATTCTTTGAATTATTTATTCTAATAGTGTCAAATTAAAACCAGAACAAAAACATAATTTTCAGTTAAATTTGAAAAAAAGATTTAAGAAAACCATAGTATAGTAGTACCTATCAATCAGATTTTTTTTTTTTCAATCTTATAGGCGTAGTCATCACTTTTTCTATAACAGACACTTCATTAAAATATATATATATATATGGTCCCTTCTAAATTAAACACAATGTTTCCATCAAACTACCGTATATTAAAAGTTTACATTTTTTTATACTCTTTGGATTGTCCAAAAGTCTTTCATTTATGGTGAAAAATTTGGACAATTCTATCTGATATTCTACATTTTTAAATTAAACCAGACCCAATCCATTGTCTTTTAGGTCTTCCATATAATTTTCCTCTTGATGTATCTAAAATTTTATTACAATTTATTTCTACTGCAACACATATTTTTGGTACTTCTAGATGGGAACTACCATATCTTTTTCTATGTTAATTCAAAGAAGTAGTCACATTTATAACAGAGAAATGATCTAGGACTTAAGAAGATAAAATGGAAAAATATGGTCCCTATAAATTAATTCAAATAATTCCAATCATGGGATTCCTTCTCTTAATTACTTTGGAGAATTCAGTGACATTATATTAATTAATAATTGAATAATTTAAAAAATAACTTCACTTGTTTATGGGTTTTTTTAACAAAATTGCTCTATTTTTAATATATACACATCTCACAAAAGTGAGTACACCCCTCACATTTTTGTAAATATTGTATTATATATTTTCATGTGACAACACTGAAGAAATGACATTCTGCTACAATGTAAAGTAGTAAGGGCCTCATTCTATTATCGGCCGTAAATCGGCCGTAAGGCTGCGATTCCTTGCGGGGGTTCAGTTTACTCGCGATTCTATTATACGGCCCCGCAAGGATCTCCTTTTACGGCCGGCCGCATATCTTGGAACCGGCCGTAAGCTGTGAAATATAAAAAGTCAAAAATAAATTCAAGCCTGCACTGTACAGCTCTGTAAATGCTAGGGATCATATTGGGGGACATGAGGATTAAAAGTAACCCACTCTCAAGCTTGCACATCTGCCCAAACCCGAGTTCAAATTAACTGTTTATTTGCCGGCTGCGGCGTGGGCGTGTCTGAGGTGCTCCAAGCACTCTGGACTTTTTACATGTATATTTTACGGATATTAAAAATGAAATATTTTACGGGTTTGAGTACAGGATAATTATGTGCTATTTTTTCTAACACCTAAAATCCCTTTATAGTCTTCTCAAAGTGCAGGATGGCTTTATTTGAGCTATTTTATGTGCTTAATTGGTGCTAGCGAGACCTTTTTCCTGCAAGTAACTGCGGCTCGTTTTTAGCCTTGCAGAGAGGTTTCCCGGAGCAATTGAATTGCAAATCTCTTGCGGCCGTTTTAGATCAAAGGCTTTCCTCCGGCGCGAGCGGCCGCAAGAGATAGCAAGGCACCGGCCGCAAGCCTGCCGGAGCCTACGGCCGTAAGGGAATAGAATAGCAGAATAGCTTGCGGCCGGTCCTTGCGGCCCCGCAGCGGCTGCGGCCGATAATAGAATGAGGCCCTAAGTGTACAGCCTGTATAACAGTGTAAATTTGCTGCCCCCTCAAAATAACTCAACACACAGCCATTAATGTCTAAACCATTGGCAACAAAAGTGAGTACACCCCTAAGTGGAAATGTCCAAATTGGGCCCAAAGTGTCAATATTTTGTGTGGCCATCATTATTTTACAGCACTACCTTAACCCTCATGGGCATGGGGTTCACCAGAGGTTCACAGGTTGCCACTGGAGTCCCCTTCCACTCCTTCATGATGACATCACAGAGCTGGTGGATGTTAGAGACCTTGCACTCCCCCACCTTCTGTTTGAGGATGCCCCACAGATGCTCAATAGGGTTTAGGTCTGGAGACATGCTTGGCCAGTCCATCACCTTTACCTTCAGCTTCTTTAGCAAGGCAGTGGTCATCTTGGAGGTGTGTTTGGGGTCGTTATCATGTAGCCGGCCCAGTCTCCGAAGGCAGGGGATCATGTTCTGCTTCAGTATGTCACAGTACATGTTGGCACTCGTGGTTCTTGCAATGAACTGTAGCTCCCCAGTGCCGGCAGCACTCATGCAGGTCCAGACCATGACACTCACACCACCAAAAGTATACATCTACACTGAGGAAAGGTTGTTGAAATAATTCCTAAATGACAGATAAACGGATAAGGCACAAAGAACACAAAAACACTGTTATGAGATGAAACCCTCAGTTTGAATGTAAACAGCGATGCAAAAAGAGCGGAGGCAGCATCTGACATCAGCAGGTAAATGCATATAGGGGGAATCAACACAACATATTATAGAAAACATATATACACATATAGACATACAGTATGTGTATATATGTTTGGTCTGGGCCTGCATGAGTCCTGCCGGCACTGGGGATCTACAGTTCATTGAGAGAACCACGAGTGCCAACATGTACTGTGACATACTGAAGCAGAACATGATCCCCTGCCTTCGGAGACTGGGCCGGCTACATGATAACGACCCCAAACACACCTCCAAGACAACCACTGCCTTGCTAAAGAAGATGAAGGTAAAGGTGAAGGACTGGCCAAGCATGTCTCCAGACCTAAACCCTATTGAGCATCTGTGGGGCATCCTCAAACAGACGGAGGGGTAGTGCAAGGTCTGTAACATCCACCAGCTCTGGGATGTCATCAAGGAGGAGTGGAAGAGGACTCCAGGGGAAACCTGTGAAGCTCTGGTGAACTCCATACCCTTGAGGGTTAAGGCAGTGCTGGAAAATAATGGTGGCCACACAAAATATTGACACTTTGGGCCTAATTTGGACATTTCCACTTAGGGGTGTACCCACTTTTGTTGCCAATGGTTTTGACATTAATGGCTGCGTGTTTAGTTATTTTGAGGGGACAGCAAATTTACACTGTTATACAGGCTGTACACTTACTACTTTACATTGTAGCAGAGTGTCATTTCTTCAGTGTTATCACATGAAAAGATATAATAAAATATTTACAAAAATGTGAGGGGTGTACTCACTTTTGTGAGATACTGAATATATATTTTTATTTTAAGTAGTTATTTTATAGTTTTGTGTATTCATTGTCGGGGACTATGGGAATACTTATGGACTCCCATGGGGGTACACTATTGACCCCTGTGATGGTAAAAAGGATGCCATGGGGACCCCCATGGTTATTGCTTAGTATAGCATGGGGGTCCATTGAGACCCCCATTGTATGGGAGTTAATATTAGGTGCCATGGAGGCTTATAAGGACCTCCATAGTTATGGTTTAGTTGAGGGTCCCCTTGCTCAGAGGGACTAGTGGGTATGAAGGGGAAATACCAGGGGATCCCTGGGCCACAGAAGGCGACAGGTATGAAGGGGGATCCATGGGATCCCTTGGCTCATAGGGGCTAGCTCTAATAAACTCTTAATTGTGTCATATTTAAGAAATTACGCCTTAAATCTGACATAATTAAGGTGTTAGCTTGTTCATAGCAAAAGATTTGAAGCATCCAGCATTTTTTGTGTCTTTACAGTGGCTTTAAATACCCACAAAGTTTTTAAATATTTCCAGCACTAGCAAAGACTTAATATCATTACAGGAGGCATGTGATAGTACTTTTTTAAATAGTTATGAAACAGGTACTCAGGTCTTACAATTACTAGAACCATTTTGTGCACTAAAATGGCATTTCTCGGATTTAGGTGTGGGGTAGCTTGGAGATGATTTGCGGGAGCACTTCATTTGGCTCAATTATTACCAGAGCCATGGAATGGAGGCTTAACTCTTTATTTTCACTTATTAACTTTTGACCAAACTATTACATATATACAAACTATGTGGTGAGCCATGGCTATTCCTTGATTGATTTTTATCTTCATGTGTTTACTCTGGCCTTGTGAATTATTATAGAAGTTATACTTTCCGAGTTTTCAAATCTAAAAACAAACCAGTGTTGGGGTTGAGGCCACTGGATAACTTCCAATCGCTGTATTTCAAAAGCCTAATCTTTCATTCTGTTCATGGATTGGATAGTAATGTGAAGGGCATGGAGTGAACATTGATAGCGATAGAGAAAGAACACTGAGGAGATAGAGAAAAATACTGTAATAGAAGGAAAGAAGAAAGAAATAGAACAGATAAGAAGGTAGTGGATGAGAGGTGGGAGAGAAGTAAGGTATACAGGATACATGAGGAAATAAAAATGCATTGTGATATGTGGGTAGCACATATAAATAGAAAATGAGTTATTGAGAATACCTGGATTGGGAGGCTGAAGAAAAAGATTTGAAGCTCCCACGTGGTCAGCATTTTATATGAAGAGAGGTTTTTTACTGTTCAGAATTGCAATGACAAACATAAAGGCTAGTGTAGAAATGTAAATGTACAATTTTAGGAGTCTACTCTTCATAAGTATGTTTTTAACACCTTATCACTTGTGTCAGAGAGGTCATGTGTGGATTACTTTGCATTGGTTAACCATTCCTCTGTATTTAAAGTTTTATGTGTACTGTGTTTCTTTTAGACCCAGTACAGTTGTGCTCAACTTCTTATAATCTGAAATATGCAAAGAATACTCTTGCATGTGAATACAAAAATATACATTTGTCTTTACGATTCTTTCTTCTTTTTTTCAGCACCTCGGCCTTGTTCAGAAAGTGAATTTTCATGTGCAAATGGGCGCTGCATCGCTGGCCGCTGGAAATGTGATGGGGACCATGACTGTATTGATGGATCAGATGAGGTGAGATTACAGAATAGACCGTGAGTTGACAGCTAAAGTGCCACTATAGTCGAAAACTTGATTTATACATTACTAATCTTAATTGAAGACAATCATCAATAAAACAGACAGATACAAATTATGTTTGATCCTACTTTGTTTTAGCAGTGACTTAAGAGGAGGAGTAAACATGGACCTTTAAAGTCGGAACAGCCACACAATATGTTGCAGTTCATGCATCCATAAGGCTCACTGCACATCTGTTTCTTGTAACATATTAGGACAGAGCTGATGTATCTGAATGTAGATGGAGTATTGGTCCAGGTTTTGAGCCAATATTAGGAGACATTTTTTTATATGGCAATCCAAGATGCAGTAGCAATTCAACACTCCACTACTTAACAACATTAACATAACATCAACATGAAGCAAGAAACTGTGGTTACTGTTAAATCACCATTGGTTTCTCTGGATACTTTGAGAATTTCATCCAGCTCTGTAGACATAGACTTCATTTGCCCTGGATAATTTGGAAAGACATGTGGCAATGTAATGTCCTCGGTCAGTATAGCCTAGGATGCTCAGGTTCTACTACACTTTTTCAGCAAATACTTTTTTATCATACGTATGTGCCAATGTTTTCTTTAGAGCGGCACTTAGAGCTCTATGGTACTGAGTGTCAGGTATTTACTGCATCTTTTTAGCATTCACCCTTTTTAACAAATAACTCAACAATCCATGTGTTAGTGACACAAATGAAATGTAACATGGAGGCTTCTACTCTTCACAAACAGTCAGGAGTAACTGACATACTTTTACATAGTTAATACTCTCTAGGTATGGATTTTAATATTAAACAACTGAAATTTAGGCATCGCTTGCCCTTATATATATATATATATATATATATATACTAGCGACTTGCCCATCAAAAATGACGGGGCAATAAAATTGTAAGGTAGGTAATGCTGTTTGGGCCAGACATACATTTTTTGGTGGTCCGAAATCCTTAGGCGCTCATTGCGAGGCTGTTGTTCATTGTATTTTTTTCTCTCTGATAGACGCTTTTGCTGTTATTGTTTTATTGCCGCTGATCTGCTTTTTGCGCTTATTGCAAGGCTTTGTGTTCTATGAGCAGCGTCGGCGCTTGTTGTGAGTCACGCGGTGAATGGCTTTTGTGTTTATTGTGAGTTTTTTTTGGTTTTTGTGTATTTTTGTTTTTGTATGCTAATGAAATAATTATTAAATTAATAAATGAATATACTTTACCTATTTGGAAGTAATATATGCAGGAAGCATTGTGCTGAAGAGCTGACAATCTGTTCTGATGTTCCTGCAGCATACATTGTAGGTTTGCACTGTTGTGGAGCTGAGGTGTAAGTGTCAGCAATGTGTGCAGTGTGTAGTGTAAATAGGCGCAAGCGCGAAGGAAAGCAGTTAGTGTAACTGTGTACTTCCGCATTGTGTAAGTTAGTGAAAGTTAGTGTTGTAAAATGGCGGCGAATGTGTACGCCGCTGTGGATGACGTAGAGTCCTTGGTAAGAGTGTATCTTGTACCTCGTACGGCTTTTTTTAAAAGCTGTATGTGCTTGGTGGTGTTTTGCGTCTTTAGGGTCCTGTAGCCTCGTTTTCGTTTTTTTCGGTGGCCATTTTTTCTCTCCTGTGTCTAAACTCGGGAATTTGGACTTAAATTGAGGTGTAACTTCACTTGCAGAGGTCCTGGGTGACCCCCCCCCCCCCGCTGTGGGTAAGCTTTTTATGTATTTTTTGTGTGTATTTATTGTGTTTTTAATGTTTTCACGTGCGCGTAGTTTGGCCGTTAAGGTCGTATTTTTGCGAGGTCGTAATGTTTTTTTTTTTTTATGTCCTGCGTCTCGTATTTTTTGTGTAAGTCCGTATATAGTTATTGCGTGTTAGATCTATTTTGGTAAAGTGACGCTTTTGTGGGTGTTGTAACCGCGTGTGAGACGCCGTAGAGCCTCCACCTTCCGCAAATGCGGACCCTAATGTGGAACTGGAGAATATCTAGGAGAAATACTACATATTTTTCACTTTGCATTCCCAAACTCAAGAAATTTGTTATTGCCTAGAAGGAAAAACATATTCTGTCATTCTCACCTGTTATCTCCATCATTTAACAGAAAGACTGCATGGTGCGCTGCGAGGCAGACCAGTTCCAGTGCCTTAATAAGCATTGCATCCCCCATCGTTGGCGCTGTGATGCGGATGCTGACTGCATGGATGGCAGTGATGAGGAGAACTGCAATAACAGCGGTAAGTGCACCTGAAGCTTCTTGAGAAATATTCATTGTAAGTTTAGGAACAAATTCAAAGTAACAACACATATTTTCCTGATTCTGAGACGTAGGGGTGTATTTACCAAATGGTACTAAAAGTGGGGATACTCATTTGTACTACAATTTAGAAAATAGGAGTTAAAAATAGGAAAGTGATGGTAAAAAGAGTTAAGTGAAGTTAAACATAAATTTTATCTTCTTCCTATATTTTCTATAGACCCTGTTTTTCAATTGGGCATACATTTAACTCTGATAAGGAGCTTCTGTAGCAAACACAAGACATTGGGATTTTTAACTATACTTTTTAAATCCCATTTATACCACCTTTGATAATACACAAAATGTTTTATGAAAGGTTATAATACAGCCTTAAAATTAGCTTTTCACTTTTGTATGACTTCATGCTGTTGCATGGACAGGCATCTGTATGATTTATAACCAGATTTTTCACCTAGAAATGGATGTTGGATACAGATATGGTTTCAGTTTAGTTCTATTCAAAGAGCTTGCTTTATTATATGCAAATGTTAGGTATCAGCCAACGAAAACTTAAACGCTTCCATTGTACTCTGCAAAGTGACAAGCCAGAATAACAAACAAAGCAATGGCTGCTCTCATTATAGCATAATCACAGTTAATAGTTAATCAATTAAAGACTATTCTTTTTGTATTTACATTCTAAAGACATTTGCCCTTTATGAGGCCTTGTTATTTAAAGTACCATAATGCAAGTATGGCACTTCAATATTGTTTGTAAAATAACTCAATCAATATATGTCTGAAAAGTAACCATAATATGACAATGTAATGCCTAATTGAATAGTTGTTAATGACTGTTAGTAGATCCCACTCTAATAATTTTCGTCTTGTTTATTTCTTTTCAATATTTTACCAACCATACTTAGAAAAACATAACAAATACATGCTATGAAATATTTTTAATAAGAAATATATGCAATATAACTGTGGATCGAAACTTCCATCTGTAGACCCAATACCACAACAGGATCTGAGCCATGCACAGCATGGTGTATAATGCAATATTTGGACCTACAATACACCAAACTGTTCCATATTTATATGTTTGGGGAATATAGTTTGTTGTTGCTAAATACTGTATCCTAAGCTCTATCATTGCATTAAGTACTTGCTTTTCTTTAGTAGTTCGAACATGTCCACTAGATGAGTTTCAGTGTAATAACACTCTCTGCAAACCACTGGCCTGGAAATGCGATGGAGAGGACGACTGTGGGGACAACTCTGATGAGAAGCCAGAGGAGTGCAGTGAGTGCATTATATAATAAATATTGGGTTATATTATCAGAATATTGTATACACCATGTTCAAGGGGCAGTGTATTTTTTATTTAAACGTATTTTCAGTGGCCCAATATATTCCATAATGATTCACTCATCATGGAAGTAATTATAAACAAAGAATATCTAAACAAATTGATTGAAGTGTGGTGATAATAAGGGCCACAAGTGAGGCACAAAGAAACAGGATTAAACTTGGTCAACTAACTGCGATTGGATATTCTACAATATTTGTTTTGAACATATGGATTATTATGACGTTTGGAGAGACAGCACCAACTGAACAAATAGTCAATAGATAGATGACACATTTTGTTTTTGGAGATTTGCGGCCTTGTTGAAGATCAGAGAAGAAAAGCAGTTAGGTGAATATTTAGTGATGACATATAAATACATTTTGCACACTAGGTTTGCTACTTTGAATTTACAGTCATTTTTAATCAAATTATAACAATATATACTGCTATATTACAGTCCCAGTGAATGGTAATTAAAATGATTTTCAGCTGCAAATATATTGAACAATCGATTGTATATGAATAATATAGTCACAATATTATCAGTTGTTAACAAATGTTTTTTGTATTGTTTGTGTCTCCTGCAGTAAACTTCACTTGCCCACCATACAGACAGTTCCGCTGCAGAAATGACCGTATTTGTCTGCGGGTGGGACTTATCTGTGATGGTATCGATAACTGTGGAGATGGCTCAGATGAAGAGCATTGTGGTGAGTGAGACAAGAGAGGGTAAAATACACTTTCTGAAATGAAATCAGAGCCCTCTGCAATATTAATTATAACAGTTATCTCATCCTCCCCATTCAATTAGTTGAAATCATGCTGCCACAATAGATGTTGGCTGAAAAGTCACATACTGATCTGTCCCAAGCCAAATTTGGCTCTAGAGTTGTAGGTGCTGTACCCTGTGACAGAACCTTAAAGGGTTCATCTATGACCTTGCATTTCAAGGCAGGAGATTGTAATTTTTCATAGACAATGTTAAAAAATGTAATTTTTCATAGACAATGTTAAAAAATGTGTATTTCTATTTCCCCATAGAACTGACTAAAAAGGCTGATAGTTGTGATATGGAGAAGGAGTTCCAGTGTCAGAACAAGAAATGCATCAGTTCCAACTTGCTCTGTGACCTGTTTGATGACTGTGGTGATGGGTCAGATGAAGTCAACTGTTCTCACGATGGTCAGTGTCTGCCACACCTTGTGTGTATCAATACATTCATTTTACCTTTACTGGGCAAGTGCATATCTATACCAGCAAAGTGGAGCATGGCGTACAGATGCTAGATGCCACAAGGTTAAAGAGTCTAGAAACAACCCGAGAGCTTGAATCTAACCTGAATAATTGCTTAAAGGTTCACTGCACTCATGCATTTAATGTCCTCTTTTGAAAGACTACACTTGAGAATAGGCAACGTGTTTTTAGAATGTAAAAAAATAACAACACAGCCTATTATTTTTTTTACTTTTTTTGTTCAAGTGCAGTTGTTGAACCTACCATTTTAATTTCCAATGCGAGGAGGAGACATTAAATGCAGAGAGGAAGATGCTATCCGCACAATAGGAATACTGCAGCTACAACTGCCAGGGCTTTCTTTAGAACTAATGCAAAGCACATAAGTTGACAAAGAATAGTTACACACTATTGTGTAAACTATGCATTTTAAGGGCGCACTATAAACACTGTAAAATAACACTTAGCATTGGTGACATTAAAATAGGAATAAAAATGTCAGTGCTTTCAAATCTTATTAGTTTACTAAGGCATACTCGGCTGAGAAAGTGAAATAAGTGGGGAAGAAAAACATGGAAACACAAAATAATATTAATTGCTTATGAAAGTTAAATATGTAAACTCTATTGATATTTGTTTTTTTGTTTTTTACATTTTGCTTCACAGGTAAGAAGCTTCCAGACTGTAAAAGTAACAGCACCTTTTGTAAAGAGGAGACAAAGTGTGTCCAGATCCCAAATGCTGTGTTTTGCGCTTGTAAAGATGGATTCCAGAGGATCCCGGGCACAAATGCTTGCAGAGGTATGGACATTTTTACTAAGTTACGATTACGTGTTCCTCTAGTTTCAGATAATCTGATAAAGTCTCCATTGGTTGATAGTGCAAGACAAAGTAAGATTTCTCTTGAAGTGAAATCATGTTGTATTCGTAAAGCAAAAATCACAGGAGTATAATGCAAAATAACTGATTAAGAGATTTCCCCCTAAGAACACAATTATCAAACATTAAATATATAATGTCAAAAAGGGTGGGGAAGAGAGCACCAAAACCTAGTTCAGATGACCAAAGTAAATAAGGCCCATACCAATCAGACACATATACCAAGATTCAACTCTCACCTCTGATAACCTCAAAATATGAGGTATACTTAACTCTTCCCAACATGTTTCCACTATCTGGTTGGTACTCCAGATTGTGTGTGTGTGTGTGTGTAGGGGTATGGGTCACTAATAGATTATAGGGATTCGAAGAATTGCATCTTCAATAGACTGTACCTGAAGGTGGTCCTGCATATTATACTTATATATATTATACTTTGTATAATCCACCAAACATCTCCTAATAGCATAGTGTCATGTATATATCGTTCTTTGATATTTCCCAAGGTATATAGTAAAGTAAATAGTACCTCTTACCTACAATGGGGGGGAAGTTAGCTTTTTATTTTTCACAGAACACTTTTATGTTTAGTTGTTTTGATTATGCAATAAAGTAAAAATATATTACATATTCTGACTATGGTGATACTTCAGTACTTCAATACACCGAAGTGAATGCATGCCAATCACTGTCAGTTGTTATGTAGTACACCGGCATAGAGCCCTATTCTAGTCTGCAAATGCCTCTAACCCAGTGGTTCTCAACCCATGGGTCGCAACCCCATCAGCGGTCGATTGACGATTTGCCGGGGGTTGTCTTGAGCCATCGGGGATGTGTATTTTTGTCTGTTTTGGTCTGTAGTTTTGCGGTTGGTCGCCACGGCTTGGGAAGTTTTGTCGGTTGCTCGCTGCACTGAAAGTGTTACGAGCCACTAACCTGTAATTTTGGCTTCTGGTGTTTTTTTCTCTAAATGTTTAGATGTATTCTATTGACTCAAGCTTGCAATTTACACTAAAAGCCAAGGTTAAAAGAAAAAAAAAAAACTGGTAAACTTATTTTATTGTTTTTCAAGCATTTTTATTTGCAAAGTTAACAACTGTGTTGAAATTGCTTTACTTGGCAGGTTGTGCAATGACCAAATGTCACTAGCCCCCTGCAAATACATTTTTTTCCTTACAGCAACTAAAATACTGGTAGTTTATTCCATGGTATTATTTAAACATTCTTATCTATGACTGAAAAATATATTAAATATATATATTAAATATATTATTTGTTTGGATTGTAAGTAGCGAGTTTCCAGTCTTGTACGATGCTATTGAAAAAAGCATGTTCTGCAAAGATTCTAAGCTCAAAACAGGGCCCTTCAATTTCTGATTTGTTAATATTGTATATCCCCTGTACAGCGCAATACAAATAAAAGTTAATAATAATAATAATAATTGCAGTGAAGACAGTTTATAAGCATTTAGGAAACATTTGCAATGTATTACCTGTGGGAATTTAATCATGCAGTTCCCTGCATACTCAATGTTACCAAACTGTTTCAGTGTTAGAAAAGTTAATAAGACAGCATTTTAAATAATTATAAAACAATAAAAAGAAGTTAAAATGAAAACAAAAGTTTTATGCATGTTCCACTTGATGTTAAATGTTCTTCATGATGGTACAGAGCAGTTTTGATGACTTTAGTGGCTGTTTAACTTTACTGATACATGCTAAGTTGTGTTATAATGATGTAACTTACATTGTACAATCATACATTTCTTTCACATGCTGAGAAGTTATTGTTGCTTATTTTGACTAAAAAGCAAAAATATCTGCTTTTTGAGGCTGCATGATTGCAGTCTGAATGATTCAAAAGATAAGCAGGTCAATAGATTAACTAATCTCTCTTTAAGAACAAATCATCTTTATAGTGAACCTATGTTTTTGCTTCTTTTGATTCTTGCAAAATAATAAGTAGTACACATTCTGCTGACGCCAATGGGAGTACTCTGCTGCATTGGGTACATCTGGTCTTCAAGTGAGCTTCATTGTAATGAGTTGGCCGTGTGCTAATAGAGGAGCACTGGTAATTCTATAATGTTACAGTAAGGAGAACATCCTGACATTGCAGTCTTCTTCCAGTAGTTTCTGTCTCCTAGCTCCTTGTTAGGCATTGTTGTTTAATTTGCTCTCCTCTCTCCTTCTAGATACCAATGAATGTCTGAAGTTTGGTGTATGCTCACAGCTCTGCAATAACACTAAAGGATCCTACATGTGCACCTGTGCCAAAAATTTTGTGAAGTCTAATCACACTTGCAAAGCAAACGGTAAGGAGACATCGCACATGTTCAATTCTGTCTAGCCATCATAATTGGTTCATATGTTGCAGTGACCGCACACAGAACTGCACGCAGAATGGTGCAGATACAAGGGCCAGGCGCACTAAGGGGGGTGAAGGGTTGGGGAGTTCTTAAAGAAACTATTTATACCTGTGTTATCTTATGGGTCATGGTATTAAATCCCCAAGAGTTCTTCAACAAACTGCTCTGTTATGCATACAGCCTCAAAGAAATTCCATTCTAAAATTACCAATTCAAGAATAAACTGGGCCACCGGTCAGCCAAAGATCACTTATAATGATGAACATAAAAGTATGCACAGTTGATTGGCTAACAAGGACAAGCCCCCAACATATTTATATATTCACATCACCAGGTTGAGCAAGAGTGGGATTTTTATGTTTTGGTTTGTTTTCTGTTTGTTTTTTGTTTTTTATTCTATTAAACATTATATGAAACAGAGTAAAATAGGCGTTTTTATTATTTTGTAATTGTCTCAATAAGCTGAGTAATCAATCATATTGTAAGTTAAATAGTACACTATTTTTTTCCTTTCTGTTCTCAGGAACTGATCAGGTCCTGTATATCGCTGATGACAATGAAATCAGAAGCTTGCATCCTTTCAATCCTAACTCTGCATATGAGCAGGCATTCAGAGGAGACGAGACTGTGCGCATAGAGGCCATGGACGTGTATGTGAAAGGGAACAGGATATACTGGAGCAACTGGCACACTGGCAAGATCTCATATCGTGATCTACATGTAACCACATCATCTACCACATCCAACCGCAACAAGAGGCAGATCACTGAATGGGTCACAGACCTTGATGTGAGCATCTATCCATGTCTTATCGAGTAACAAATATTCAGTAAATAGCATTGTACAGATACTGTCAAGATAGCAGTGACATGCTTTATTCATGTAAATTATGATATAGTGCTTTTTTCACACTTTTAGTAACAATAAGGACAAGAGCAATCCAGCAGAGCAACATGAGAAATATAGGCAGTGGTTCAGTGTAATACGAGGAACAGGTTTGGGACAGTGTAGAAGAGCAATAATAGATGTCTGGTTTGGGAAATAATTGAAGTCATAATGAAGATATGAGGAGTTCTAGGTTTCAGATGCTGGTGTACAAAGTGAAAGGTATAATTTTCCTTGCCTTTTATAAAATTATTCATGTTTCGTAAATGTTTCTATTTTTTTACTTTTTATTTTTGATATTCAGTGGTTTTAACAGAACATTGTGCAAAAAGATAGCAATAAGTATCAAAATTACATTTAACCAAAAACATTATATATGAAATGGGGAAAGTTAAAGGAACGTACAAAAGGGGAAAAGGGTGATTGGGAAGGGAAAAAAGGTATATCGACAATGACTAATATACAGTCTGATACAGCATTCATATGATAAGGCATTGTATTTCACAGTTTTGTATCATTTTCTGAAAAAGAATCGGTAATGCAGGTATATAGTTTTTATATAACAAAAACAATATGTTAATTTTTAGAAGTAGTGTCTTAATTATGTTTGTTTCTAGAAGTGAATTTCTTGTAAAGAGGGAATATCGGCTTTTAGTTTGTTTTTGTTTTCTTCTTAAAGCATTTCTTCTTTCATGTTTCTTTTAAGTTATCAAAAACATATTTCAAGATAACTTCCATTCTATTGATTTCTTTGATTAGAGACATGACTGTTGATCATCAAAAATCCTTAGTAGCTAGTATGTGATGATACTGCCTGTTAAATTAAGAAGAATTACATTAAGGAGAATTAACTATCGGGATTTTGTTTCTTTAGTGTCTTGCAATTTGTTTATAATTATATTTTCAGTTTTTTTTATTGTAATAACACAGAACCCACTCTTTCTTTGAGAAACATTGTCATTTATTAGGAAAACAAAAACTTTCTCTGCTAACTAAACTGACTTCCTTTCTTTTTACAGATCCCTGGCCTGAAGATGCCCCGGGGCATTGCTGTTGACTGGGTTGCAGGGAACATTTACTGGACTGACTCGGGCCGAGATGTTATTGAGGTAGCGCAAATGAAAGGAGAACACCGGAAGACACTAATCTCTGGCATGATAGATGAGCCTCATGCTATTGTAGTCGATCCTTTGAGAAGGTATAACATTTAGTGGCACAATCATGCAATAACACATTCCTAACTTTTGTAAAAGAGTTGCATTTGTAATAGGTAAAACCCCAGGAACAGAATAGTGTTCCTGTATCGGCTATTAAAATATATGCTTTACTGAATATAAACTATGAAACATAAAGCAAGGTACAAATTCTATGCTAATATTGTAAATGATATACAATTATGACGTGAATGTTTTTTAGATTTTAAATAATCTTTATAAAGGTTATTTTGTTTGTATTTGTTTATCTCCACATAATTGGCCATATTGTTCCAATCATAAAAAATAGCCTTGTTCTATAATACTGTCTTTCATGGGATTCTGAATGCACTATATGGGATATTATTTTTCTTTTATTATTTTAATATTAATGTGTCTGTGGATATTGGCATCTAATCTCTACTGTTTCCCTTTTCAGTACTATGTATTGGTCTGATTGGGGCAATCACCCTAAGATTGAAACAGCAGCTATGGATGGTACCTTGAGAGAAACATTGGTGGAGGAAAACATTCAATGGCCCACAGGTATGTCTACATAAGTTATTAATATGTATTATTTAAAGGACCATTGTGTGACATTTGTTGAAAGCCATACTACCTTTGCAGGCAGCAGGCAAAGGAATGAGAATAGAGCATATATCTAAAAACAATAAAAAAAAAAGTAAATTGATCGTCCTCATGTTTCTTTATAGGTCAGAACCAGTTCAGGGTACACTTTGCTAAGATCTGAGACCCTCATGATTGGGGAATAACATTTATTTGCCAAATTCTGGTCGGCTAAAACAAAAAGTCGTTTTGAGGTCTCCTTTTCCCTTTAATTGTGAAAGAGAATTATTAAATTCTGTGGCAGTAATGCTGTAGGGTGCAGATTTTACACAATGTAAAAATAATGTTGGTCAGCACTGAAATGAAAAGAACAATGATTTTATTACATGGTGGCTTTACTGTATTCCATGTTGTCTTTCACAGGTTTAGCAGTGGATTACCATAATGAGCGCTTGTATTGGGCTGATGCCAAACTATCCATTATTGGCAGCATTCGACTAAATGGGACAGGTGCAACTGTGGTGATTGATATTAAGAAAGGTAATGAAATATACATCTTTTTGAAGTTTGTTAGAAGTTCTGAATAAATTGCATTTTGTTATTTATGTACATCTGTCTGCTCTGGCCATTGTAACAATATGAACAAACAGCTTAAAATGGTAAACTGCCAGTGATACTAAAGGGCCAAAGTCTGACTCAAGGTTCTAAGTGTGTCAGGTCAAGACGGGTGGGAAGAAGGAGGCAGGAGAGCTGTAGGTTCTGTTGGCCTTAAATGTGGTAAGATTGTGCAAAAATGGAGCAGAACACCTAATTAACCAAAGGTGGCTTTATAATGTGTTTGGCCTGGGAGGGTAAAGGAAAGATGAGCAAAGAGGATGTTGAGGTGGTGTAGAGATGAGAGGAATAGCAGCAGAATAGAAAAATAAATATTAGGTTTGAGTCAGTGTTCCCTAAGTCAGATTAAGCTACTTGACTTTATTTTTGTTTGCATATTTCTGTGTGTGAATATTGTAGCTTCTCTTTCCAAATTCAGTATATTTTTTATTTTCGTCTCCCTCCACAGGTCTCACCCATCCCTTCAGCATTGACATCTTTGAAGATTACATATATGGAGTAACATACATAAACAACCTCATCTTTAAAGTGCACAAGTTTGGTCATGGCCCTGTCACTAATTTGACCTGGGGAATAAGCCATGCTACAGATGTTGTATTATATCACCAGTACAAGCAGCCCGATGGTGAGTGCAGCCAGAATGTAGTTGCATATTTGTGTCCACGTATATATATAAGAGCTAACATTAATGTAGACATTCAATTGTAGGTTTTAATAGAAAATATCAAAACTAAAAAGGAAGTCATGATATACAATCTTTAATACATGAATTATAGCTAAGGATTTCATTTTTGCTCCTGTTAACTCTGTGTGTTTCACTTCTCAGTAACTAATCCATGTGATCGAAAGAAATGTGAATGGCTCTGTCTGTTAAGCCCCACTGGTCCAGTCTGCACATGTCCAAATGGAAGAAGACTGGACAATGGGACATGTATGCTCATCCCGACCCCCACACAGTCACCAGATGGTAAGTGAAAAAGATATTCTGTAAACAGATTTGTCAGCCTGTTATATCCTAGAAAGTTGCCTTACTGTCTCTGGAAGATAAAAGGAAATAGTTATATCTATAGCTAAGATGTAATAGATTAAGGGCATGATATATGCACCTTGCAATAGAACAGATGCATTTAATGACTCTGTCAGATTCTTGTGGACAAATAGGGCTGTTGACCAAACATTACATTAATTCCTTCTTTATGTCTACATATAGCTCCAACACCTGACAGCTGTACACTAGAGTGCATGCATGGAGGACACTGCTTCCTGAATGCTAGAAAACAACCTAAGTGCCGCTGCCTGCCTACTTACGATGGAGAAAGGTGTGAAAATGACCAGTGTCGTGACTACTGCAAGAATGGAGGAATCTGTGCGCCATCACTAACAGGTAAAGAATGGTCATGTGGCACAGGAATGTAGTGGAATCAAAATTAGATTAATTAGTAACTTTTCAATATTTTGCCTCTGAAAAAGTATGTATGTAGTTTAATTTCTGCATAAAAGAAATTAAAATTAGTTGAAATATATGTGTTTAATGAGTCGAATATGGATTTTCTGTATTCTGTATTTTATTCTCTCTAACATATAAACATTAGGATCAGATAATTAGTTCATCCTGGGTATGTAGAATATTTAAAATTACACAGGATTTGCTTTAGCGAATGTTTTTATACAATTCTTTATTGCTTTAGTCTTTTCATAATCTTGTCAGATTTATGCTTTTAGAACAGTTTCCTTGTGCAAATATATTATACATTAAGTTGCAGTAGGTGATTCTCATCATTTGGGAATCAGGGAAAAGATTCATATAGTAAAATCTCACGGAGGCTTTTTATTGACAGATTGAGAACAGATTCAGAGTGTTATAAATTGGTTTAATATTACAATCTCTACAAATATTCCTTTTGTAATCTAATAGTTTCAGAAATATACGCAGCTTATTTGTGGTTGTTGATTTTATTTTTGTTTTATCAATAATATAAAAACGTGTTTTTTGTCTGCTCACCTTTTAAATGTATATTTTTAATTAGAATGACAATATACAGAAAAGGTAAAACATTTTTTTTGTAAAGTGTTTCTTAAAACTGTTAATAGTTATGTGAATAAAAAGGTATTTATTTGAGTTTCTGAGGCTCTCTGACTAGTTCCTGTCCCTTTTATCAGGCATACCAACATGTCGATGCCCTACTGGCTTCACTGGTTCTAGATGCCTGCAACAGACGTGTACTGCTGATTACTGTCAAAACAATGCCACGTGCACTGTTAACCTGGGCAACCAACCCAACTGCCGCTGCCTGTCTGACTATATCGGAGACAAATGTCAATACCGTAAGTAGAGCTTAAAACTTATCAGCCAGACATCTATAGTACCTGCATCGTATTTACTTATTTACTGACACATTAAAGCTTGTGATAGTAATATTTTTACATTGGCATTTTATAATGAATGTTTTCTGTACAATTTCACAATGGTCACACTAGACTAGGAGAAATGTATGTGAAACTGGTTAAAAGGACCACTATAGTTCCATATGCTTGTGAAGAATGTAACAAAATAAGATGAAGGGTATGAAAGACAGAACATAAAAGCATTTTAGAGAAGTGTTTATATTTAGATGACTGATTGTATGATGCTGGACTCCATATTCCACTGAGGGGTTGGATTGTCCTATGGGCCTAGCTCTGTCATTGAGATATATTGTCAAAGGAGATTTAACATAAGTGAATACCGATTGTACATGTGTCCACCATTCCTCTCAAAGGAAAGCTAGGTGGATTTTGGAAGTGTTATTTACAATATAGTTGTGTGCTGTATCAGTAATAGCTTTGTAGCTGAGTTTAATTCTGGAAAACATGAGTAGCCATTAGGATATTTGGCAGCATTCATGATGGGTTGGATTGAGCAGAATCAGGTAAGCTGCAATGCTGTAGTAAATACAGACTATAACTGATGAGATTTGTGTATGAATGGGAGGGTAGATCCAAGTATAAAGCAGAATGTTTTGGAAGCTGGTGTGATTAGGAAGTTACCCAGAGTAAATATTGAAAGCAAGTTATAGATATGGAGGTTGTGGTGGAGAAGTATAGAAGTGGGTGTAATGGTTTTGAGATGATGATTTAGTTAGAAGACTTCCAGGAATAGAAAGTGACCACTGTTGGCATGAGATAATATCAAGGGGAACAGACTGGTGAGAAAATGTATCATAATCAGAATAGTGATTATGCTGAACCTTAAAAAAGTGTATTAAAGTTCAAAGGGAAGATAGATAGAGAACAGCACGGACACAAACCTGAACCTTGGTGTGCAAATAGAAGCTAGTAGAAAATAGCAGGGAGGGTGAAAGAGATTTATGCACTGAACTAGTAATTAGAGGGTTAAAAATGAGAACTAATATGGACCATTGTTATATGTGCCATGCTATTGGAAACACTGCAGAAGATTGGTTTTCCCAATAAAGAGTACAAAGTCACACAATTTGCCAGTATTGGGTTATAGAAGCATAATAAATGCCAGAGGGTATACACAGTTTATCAATCCATTAGCCGATTATTATATTTATGGTCTTTGAGTCATATGAATACACAAAGAGACATCAGTATTGACAAGCCCAGTAATGTTTGTCACTTAAAGTGACATTTTTTGTTTCTTGCATCAGAGCTCTTTGATAATGTGCAACAGAAAACAGAAGGTTTTCTTTTTTTCAAAGTAAGGTCTCAGAGCACAGAAACATATTCAGATGTTTAACTGCCCTTGAGGGCTTGCCCTCTGCCAGCCAATGAGATATACAGACCTGTTCGTTAGACTGAAGTTTAAACAGTTTAACTTTTTTCATGCAAAAAACAACTTTTGTAGTATTTAAAAAACAAGCTCTTTAAATTATTGAAAAACAGTTGTGTTCTATGTCCATTGATGTTACCTCTGGTGTGTTGAGGGTGGCAGTCTGATTTTAGAGAGTAAATTGAAAACTTATTAGACAGGAAAATAATTAGTAGTTTGGAATTCAGTCACTCAAGAAATGTGAAGGCAAATGGGAAAATGTAATATGTAGAGAGTAAGACATACTAAACAATAGTTTCTTTATATGTTAGTAATATACATTTTTAAATTCTACTACTGTATCCATACTGAGTGCTTTCTGACTTATTGCAGACTCACCAATAAATTTGTGTGCTAATAATACTCATCTTCTGTCATTCAAGGGAAATGTTCTGACTATTGTGAAAATGGTGGAGTCTGTCAGAGTATGGCTAATGGGGTCAAACAGTGCCGCTGCACAATGGCATATGAAGGCAGCCGCTGTGAGATTAACAGATGCAACCGCTGCAAGGATGGCAAATGCAGCTTGCACAGTGGAGATGTGATTTGCACGTAAGTCTTATACCGGGAAACATTGTATGACAAATTGTCCAGACATGCTCTATTTGACCTTTTTCTTTTTAAAAAGGTAGAACTCGGGTGAAAAATACAGTGTCATAATTAGGTCCAATAGAAGGAATAAATGTACTTCTGCTAAAGTAGATTTTCCATCATAGACCTACATTAAGCCAGTAACTTTACCTGGGATTTCCGTAAAATTTGGGCAAATATGAAGGTCACTGTCAGTTTTACAATTTTGTTTTATTGACCTCTTTGTAAATATGGGTTCCTTGCTTACAGCTTAAAGTAAATATTTTTATTGACCTCTTTGTAAATATGGGTTCCTTGCTTACAGCTTAAAGTAAATATTTTTATTGACCTCTTTGTAAATATGGGTTCCTTGCTTACAGCCTAAAGTAAATATTTTCTACCGTCCTGACACCCGGCTTCCAAGTAGCTAAGTAAAATTAACAATAGCATTGTTTGCACTATTAATTATTATTGTATTCCCAGTAACCAGTTATAACATCCTCTGCAGGTGCCTGGATGGACGAATTGCTAAATCATGCCTGACATGTGACAATTACTGCCAGAATGGAGGAACCTGCACTTACAATAGCCAGACTGAGATGCCTGAATGCCAGTAAGAACCAGTAGGGCATGGGGAGGTGGTGAGGGCAAGAGATTGGAGCAAACACCATGGTTGCAGGTGCATTCACCCTATCAGAGCATGATGGCAAAAACCCTGCAGTCTCTGTTTCTTGCAGTAAAGCAGCCATGAAATAAATAGGGCCAGCATTGAAATAATCAGAAGAACCCTAATGATTGTATATTATAGAAAAAATATCTTTCAGTGTCCTTGTGATTCAGATTTTTTTCTGTCATTCTTTTGTAATCACAGCCTACACCACACTAAATATTTGCCATTTGGTTTTGTACATCATGGGCTATGTGTCAGAAAAATGCTGTTCCAGATAAACTAACTCATTATTATTATTATTATTATTATTAACTCGTATTTGTATTGCGCTAACATATTCCTTAGCGCTGTACAGGGGATAAGAAAATGGAAAATACAATATTAACAAATTCAGAAAATGAGGGTCCCTGTTTTGAGTTTAGAATCTTTGTAGAAAGTGCTTTTTTCCAAAGCACCTTACAAGATTGGAAACAATCTAAAGGGAATGAAAGGGGCAGAGATCAGGGGAAGAGTAACAGATAAGAAATAAGAAGGGTCAGGAAGCAAGTGAAAATCAGAAAGATTATTATTAGTTGTTATTATGTAGAAATGTCTCATGTTTTCAAAATAGTTTGCTTTACTATGCACTAAGCTCAATAAGCAGTTTCATAAAATGTTCTACATGTTGCAGTCCCCTAAATTGCATGTTAAAATAAGCAAGTCTGCAAACTATTTTCTTAGTCTGGAATCCTCTCTTCTAATCATATATCTTTTAAGTGACAAATCATCAATATCTTTGTAACGGTTGCAGGTATAGAATTTAATGCACTCACCAGAAGCTTTTATATAGCTACTGATACTTGTTAATTATTGCACAAGAGATTATTTGTGTGTATAGTAGAGCAAACCAGCCCTTAACTTTAAATGGTTTGCACACACTTGATGTGTTATGATTATCTATTATACTATTGGTATCAGCAACAAAGTAATAGCTGTTCTTTTTCCCTATTCATGCAGCATATAATAATCATAGATGAGCAACAAGTTTAAATTGCACGGACTTCTGAATACACGGCAGATACTAAAATATCAAAAAAGCAAAATGGAAAGGAAAATGTTAACATAACGCACATACATTTCAAATAATCCTCTACCTACACACTTATTCGATATGATAATATCACTTTAAATCCGCCCTCCCACAGGCATTTGAGTACTAGAATGGAAAAGCAAGCTCTTTGCAGGAACTAGTCTGTAGGGGGATACAGGCACTTTGTATTTGCAGAATAGAAAAGAATGCCATTGCAAAAAGAATACAGAAAATGGTATATTTGACATTAGAAGACTGAAAAACCAGCACACTATAGTTGAGTTAGTTTAACAGCATTATCACATTTATAAGCACATATGTTTACAGCAGGTGTTGGTTTTTTTCTACACACTGAAATCATATAAAGAATGTGGAACGGCTTTCCACACATCACTTTTATAGATGCTCATCTCTCAATTTACTGGGTTTTGAAATATGAACAGAAATAGTATGGATAGTATCAATATATAAGATTTCACTGTCTCCCCAAAGACTTGCTATTGCCAGCATCCACTCATAATACTTCTTTTCTTTCCAGATGTTCATCAGATATGACCGGACCCACGTGTGAAGTGTTTGTGGGAATGACACCGCACAGCAGTAGTAAGTACACTCCTGGCCCAATATAACTGTTAGCGGGAGGCAACATAGTACTTTTTTGCTGTGAAAGTCATTGTTGTCATAAGCACAACAGAAATTTATAGGACATCTCTTTAGATTTTAAATAATTAGGAGCCTCGAGGAAATAAATCAGTGTAATGATTATTTTCTTCTTTGAACTTGCCACAGCACCTATTTAATTATTTTAAAAAAAAATACGGTACTGTTAAAGGGGACAGAACATGCAAACACATTGTATTTTAAATAGCATATTTAGAGAATATTATGTTTTTTAGTCATTGACACATTATCATTTAGAGACTATAACCTATCAGCTTTTTGAGCTGCTATTTTTTTATACCGTATAATTTAGAGATACTTCTTGTCTGTTTAGTTTTTGCTTCTTTTTAGTTTATGCCAGTGAAAACATTTAATTTATCCACTGTAATAAATGAAAGACTTAGAATTGTAATAAAAACCTGACAAAAACAGCAGACAAAAAACATATATAATTGCAGCTTCCTGTGACTTCAGACATAGAGATAAACTTAGAGAAGTTGAATTACTTTTACATATATATTTACATTTTTCAAAGTATTCCATGTATAAGAAGCTGTGTTGAGGTATATATATACATTGTGGGAACAGCTTGCTGTAGTGAGTTGTGTAGCTGCTCTTTGACCAAGAGCTATGTGTTGAGTTGTTGGTGCCTACATATTAGTTGCTAAACCTCACCAAGTTCTCTCTGTTCCTGTCACAGAAACTGCATCCATTGTCATTCCCATTATCTCATTGATTGTGCTCATCCTTGGAGTTGGATTCTTCGTCTGGTATAGACACAGGATGAGTGGGTAAGATAAGCATATATATACATTTTTTTATACCACTTCTGAAAGTGTTAAACATTTTTGATTTATGGTTAATCATCTATTGCACTTCCAAATCACACTTCATTGTAGATAAGGAACAGCCAAAAACCACCCACAGCTGTTAGTCTTGGATATTTCCTTGTATAACCATGCCTAAAATGACCTCTGTAGTTTGGATAATTTTTAGATAATATTTTAGGCTATGTAGACTTTAGATATCTATGTATGGCTTCTCCAGCTCAGAATACTGTCCTGAAGTCTACTATTTGTGTACTTCTTCCCCGGTAGGAGGTTGATTTGTGGCCTTGTTAGTGAATAAGTTTAACCTTTAGAATGTTTTCTTCCGCTCCCCAACTTCTGCACATGATTAGACACAGGCAGTTGCGCTACAACTTCAAACGCTGCTGTAACTACTCTAGTTACTTTACAAGAGGGGATGCATGCATGTACGCCCTTTGCCATTGGCATAGTCCCCTCTAAGTCATTTTCCCCTAAATGCTATTATATTAATGTCATAAGCAGTTGCTAAGTTTGTTGATTTGTTATGTGCTTTACAAACATATGAAGTTATTTTTAAATTACTGTATTCATTTAATCATTTCCCTTCTGTCATGCTTGGCACATAATATGTTAAACTTTTTCAATTTTATTAATTTTCTTCCGTCTATATCTTCTGTTTTATGAGCATTGCATTTTATCTTTCAAAGCTCTATACTTATCTTTAAAAATACCTCAAAGAAAAGCCTTCATTCTTATTTTTTTTTATCAATCATGGTAAACTAACAAACGCTGATTATTTTATCTACCATACAAAGGAAAAACACTAGTGGAATTTTGCCTGAATTATAAAAAATGTACTAGAATTGTGAAAAGTAGCAGTTTATACATGAATTAGGATAAGACAGAGAAATTTGACTTTAAATGTTATTTATGGGAATACAGATGCTGCATTTCTTTAGCATTTAGTAATTAAAAATGCCTATCAATAAGTCTTGGTTTAAGGATGGTGACGATAATAAAAATATGAATAATAATAATTATTATTAAATGGTTTTCTGTGCTCTATAAAAATTGTCATACAAACTTCAAACCCTGTATGTGATCTCAACCTTGCACACAGCTGCTAACTGCTGCCTACAACTTTTCATTTGGTGGTAGAAAGCTGGATTGAATGTGCCTTGTACAATATATTCATTACAATAACTCTATTACTATATCTGTACTTCCTCAGAGCTAAAGGCTTCCAGCATCAGAGGATGACCAATGGAGCCATGAATGTGGAAATTGGTAATCCAACTTACAAAATGTATGAGGGAGAGCCTGAGGATGACGTGGGAGACCTGCTCGACGCAGACTTCACTTTGGATCCTGATAAGGTAATAACTATACCTTCTTTACTCTGTGGACAAGACCAGATACTACTAATGTATGCATACCTGCAGGTACTCAACTTGTCTTTTATGTAGATAACTCCTTGGCGTAGCATGTGCACAAAGATCTAGTACCTTAGGCCAAAATAGTGTCACTGGTGAATCTCATCCTATTTCTGACCATTTGGCTTATTTGTTCTACTTCAATGCCCAGTGGGTGATCATTTACCATTTTCCCAATTCTTAGTCAATTTTCAGGCTTGTTTCCTCAGTTAATAGTGTCCACATCTGACGTAAGGGGAATCCCAAAGTCCTACACTTTATAGCCATTTTGGTTACCTTCCCCATAAAACATCCCTTCTGGTATCGCAGTGGTGGGCAACTCAGTAATACGAGGGCCACCAACAGTCCCTTTCTGTATTCTGGTTCTCTCTGCTTCAGCACAACCCGAGTTACTCAATTTCATTCTGATTGTTCCACCTGGGCTCATGCAGATAGTGACTGAAGTCCTGGACTGTTGGCATCCCCTATAGGACAGAGTTGCCCACATGTTATCTATGGAGTTATATGTTAGATTGAAGCAGTTAGATGTCCTAACAACAATAGTGTAATAGAATATCTGCATAAATGTTATCCTCACTCTCTCCATTATTCTAATTTTTCCTTTGCTTTTCTCTCCTCTTTCAGCCTACAAACTTCACTAATCCTGTTTACGCTACCCTATACATGGGTGCTCACAATAGCCGAAACTCACTAGCCAGTACAGATGAAAAGAGGGAGCTTCTGCGTGGAGGTGAAGATGACTTCTCTGATCCCTTGGCGTAGGGTGGAAAAATTTTAACAACGAAAAGAAAAATAGTTAAAAACTTTAAAAAAAATTATGACAAAAATGAAAAACACACACACAACTTAATGGTGTATAAAGTGTATAAATGAAGGACTACTTTTATATTTGATCTCAGTATTATAAATATATTTTTTTTTCCTTGTCATTATTTTTTGGAACCTGTCTGCATTCGTTCTGCTCCCCAACGATCCCTGCTTCGGATCTGCCTGTAATGGGACTCTGTAGTTTACATGTGGAACGCAAATCTCGCCACACAAAAAAGAGAAGGTAGCAGTGGAAGATGCAATGGAAAAGGCAGCTCAGTTCTAAAAAGAATAAAATGGACAGTTTTTAGTTATTCCAAGGGCTGGCCTTTTCCCAGGACAGTTACATGTTATTTTATCCGCTTCAAAAAACAACAACCCATGGATGGTTCTAAGTAAACAGAGCAAAGAAAGACAAATGCTTTGTTTGCTGCTTTTTCACAATCCACTTTATTTTTTATTTGCTTTGTTTTGTAGCTGCAGCACACAGTAAATATTACTTTACAACAGTTAAGAACAAAAAAAATATTTTTATTTTTGGATTTTATTTTTTCTTTGTGATGTGATGAAGATGGGGACATAGCATAATTTTTCCCAACTGACATAAAAAAAGTGAGGAATTTGTACCATGTTTTAGACAATGTCACCGACCCCTTTATTGCCACAAATATTTGTGAAAGATATCTGTTGCAGAACCTTGTAGGGAGGTCGGTCATTGAATTTGTCACCTCCAAGAGTTCAAAACAATATCCAAGAGCAGATTACTGGGATCTACTAAAGAACAAATGAAAAGCTGCTGACAAAAAGTGTTATTGTGCCTGTAATCTGGGAAGCAGACAATCCTGCTTTGAAGGTGGAACAAGGACTCCCCCACCAAATGAATGTGTTACTAATAATAAAGCTCAGCTTTGCTGCAAAATACTGTAATTTGCTTGGATACAAGGGCTTTGTATTCTATTAACCTCTTTCAATATGTTGCAACCCCCCCCCCCCCCCCCCCCCGCCAAAACTCCTAATCCCCTAATTTCTAGTAAAGCAGATGTGGATGTTGGAGGAATTAGAACCAGGGCACTTTAAAACAATCTTTGTCCAAGGCTAGAAGAGCTTTTATCTTTAATTTTTGGAATTTATAAAATGTATTGTGTATTTGAAGGAGCAGTGCTACAAATGTAAAAATATATATATATCAATATTCCATGCTATTCGTTTTTCCAATTGAGGTACTTTTATTTTTTGTCTAAATCTATCACAATTTATCATTAATTACATTTTTTTCAAAGAATAAAAACTGCTCACATTTTATGACAAATTCACTGTTTCTGTTACATTTTCTTACTCGGATCTCTTTTTTTGTTGAATATATGTCAGGTTATGATTAGCCTTGTATTCAGAACAGCTGGATCTCAAAAGCAAAACAGATGGACCTCTGCTACAGAGAATAGCCAGGCTTTCTAAATTATTTTCAAGGGATGTGGCACTGCTGCTTTAAACATAAGCAACGTTTGCTCAAGTTGTCTGGTTATGAAATTGTGTGTCTTAAGTTTTGCATAGCTATGTCTTCTAGTTCAGTTATTGCTCACACAATTTAGATTTCAGCAGGCATTTAACTTTTTACATTTTTCAGGCTAAATTCAGAGTTCTAATTCCATCTTTAGTTGTCTAATGGAGATATATTGGAGAGACTTCATTCAGCTGACCCTTACTGACTCATTTTGCACATGATCTATGATTTGAAGAATCACTTGCATCCTGTTAATGTGGTATCTATATTCCCTTTCTTAAGTACACCATAGCAATTTACTTTACTCCTAAGAGTAAGACAAGATGAGAGGTACAAGTACAAGTTTTTTATTAGATTGTTGACAAGGCACAAAACATTCATCATATTATGAATTATTTAAATTGATCTAGATACATTCAAACAAAATATCTTGATAAAAATCCTATTTATAAATAAACTTCCTGCTCGATCTGTAAGTCTTTTCCAGTCAGTTTCCAGTACTTCCTATATTTATGTTACATGGATTAATCCATATATACTTAGGGCCTCATTCAATTGCGATTTGTCCAATTTAATAGGGCTCTAAATAAGCACATAGCATATTTTTTTTAAAGAAGTTTTTAGTTAGTGAAAAACTTGCTTTTGAATAGATGTTTATTAACTAAAAACTTCTTAAAAAATATATGTTGTGTGCTTATTTAGAGCGCTATTCAATTGGCTACATTGCAATTGAATGAGGCCCTATACGAATAAATTCTACCAACTATAGTTTAAACATATCTGACATCACAATCCTGCTTAGGAGAGGATTCAATTACATCAGTCTTTAAATAAACCATTTCATTGGCAGTGGTTAACCCTCCCTCATATATAATATTAAGGGCATTCACTTTTATTTTAAATTCCTGTACTTATCCTGGTACCTGTATGTGAACGGCATTGTCTAAAATGGTGAGCAAAGATTATGGGAGGCACATAGAACATTTATGTTTGGTTGTACAAGTTAATCTTTATATTGTTGGATATTCTCCAGTGTTTTGGTACAAGGAAGTGAAGACTGAATGATCAATGTAGCCTTATCAGAAAGACACAATACAGGGCAGCTAGACAACATAAATTACCCAAATGAGGATAATAGACCACCATTATGCATTATCTGCCAGTTACATCCAGAACAGTCCATGCTTTATGGTTGCATACTACCAGCACTGGGAACTAGTAAAAAATAAACCATCTTGTCTTATGACATCACCCCTATTAGTGAACACTGATCACTGTAATTATTTGTTTAATCCTAGATCATGTGCAAATGGTGTTTATAGACACTGGAAGGAGTAGGAATGTTTATGTGATGAATAAAACAGGCAAATATATGGGCTGACATTGGACCACTAGGCTAGATGGTGTGTGGAAATCCCTTGAGTGATTTGTACATTTGTTCCTCTTCCATCATTCCCCATGCAATTTACTAAAGCTTCACTATTCTTGCATTTTAAGCTGGATTGAATGTGCCAGGCTTCTTGAATGCATGTATTTTAAGACTGCCTTTGACTCTTCATATGACTGCCACCATTAGGATGCCTTGCACAATCATTTAGATCTGGTAATTACAGGACTCCATCTCATGTATCATTTCTATGTATTTTTGGTTTTGTTTCTTTGTGCCCAGAAAAGCATTCCTCTTTTGCTTGTTTTCTCAGAAACACTTACATTTAACAGATGTTTTTATCTAGCTGGACAGCACTCATTTCAAAATGTTTTACTGGGTTGAACTGAGAGAGAGGCAAGGTTACAAAAAAGTTTTAATAATTTTTGCTGGATTACTTTACAACTTAAATAACACAGAATATTGTTATAAATAAAACAGAAAATTATACTTAATTGATTTGAATCTTCATTTCAAGTTTCCTTTAATTATTTGCATGTGTGAATTACATTTTATCTTACCTATTATGCTCAAATGAGGCAATTTGAACGTCTGATCCAGTTATTGCCTTACATGGGTACGGACAGGAAACCCTGAATTCTGGACCATGTTCTAGGTCTCATAGTGCCTTCTACTGATCTATGGGGAGGATCAGTTCTCTGCAAAATTTGCATGTGTTTAAATGGACTCTTCAACCCTATTATTATCCTTTATATGTAATGCTCCAACATATTCCGTAGCCCTAGACATATATTAATAAATACATAATTTAATGTGTCATTGACCCAAAGTTAAATAGAACAATTGCATTTTTGCTGACTGTCACTAAGGAGATAGAATGAAGAGTAGGTGGATTTATACTTTTGTTGTGTTTTGTGTGAGTAAGTGACACAAACTGGTAACAGACTGGTAAATTATTATATTTGGGGAGTGAAAGAGAGCAGAGTCGGATCTAGTCTATTTCGTAGCCGTATCCTGTCGGAACAGTGGGGTTGAGTGCTGCGCCACAGCACCACTTGGTGGTGCAAAAAATGTACCGCGGGCAAATAACTATTCCCACCTCTGATGTGACGCAAATCGCTATGTTCGGCGCGGGAACTCGGCCCTCCAGGGCCTCGGGCGCGCCTCTCATAGCTCAAGGCCTCTTCTGTCGGTGCGCCTTATGAGCCAGATCGGAGGTGGAAATAGTTATCTGACTGCAGTAAGAGCTCATTTTTCAAGATGTTGAAAAATAGGGAGGAATGTGTTACTTGTTGATTTGCTAGAATAGACATGTGTCTGGTGCAGAAAGATTTGAGTGACCATAGCATATAGGAGATTATGTAATTACAAAATGTATTAAGGTGCTATGGGAGAATGTGTAGATGGAGAATATCAGTAGGCCAAAGACTGAACTTTAAGATATGCAAGTCCTCAACAACAGTGGAGATGCTAAGCCCCAGATTTATTAAAGGGATAGTTACCTCCCATCCCATACAGTATAGTGCTCTTTTGCATGTGACAGAGCATTCTGTGTACAATTTAAAAACATAGTTTTTTTCTTTCAGTTTTATTTATTTATTGCCTTAAAAAATGTTTTTTGCATTTGTTTATTTACATGTGTAAACCTTCCCCCCTGATATAATACACACCCACCATCTAAAATAAAGGTGTGTGCCTTTCAGCCTATCCATGCACTACACTACTCAGTGCTACTTTAGTACAGGTCTATGGGGGGAGTGTGCTACTCACAGAGCTTCCCCCAGCAAAAGATGCTACATCCAGGCTCTCAGAGAGCAGCGCAGCCTCTGTCTCTCCCACAAGCAGAGCAAAGGCACAGGAAAAGCTGTGCGTGCGGAAAAAAAACAGCAATGAGCTTGTACTGTGTGTGCATGTGCTCTGTGTGTGTGCTATGTGCTGTGTGTTTGTGCATGAGCCCTGTGTGTGCCAGTGCTCTGTGTGAGAAATAAACACTACAAGTGAATCTATGCTGGGTGTGCACAGTGCTCTATATCACCCCCCTGGAATAATGTGCAGAAAGGTAAGAAAATGCATACATTTAATTATTTATTTATAAATATAGAACACCAATAAAATATTGATATCCCCCAACTTGCAGTATCAGTACATCTATGTAATCTGTGTGTATTCATTTATATGTATGTAACTGTGTTAGTGTGGAGCAGGGAGGCTGATCTAAAGTGTTTTATAAATTATGCTCAGCTGCTGTTTAGTTTGCTCTGTGAAGCAGAGATGGAAAAATCTATAGCAGTAGAAGCTGATATACAGAATGGACTACAAGCAGAAGTGATAATCACCCAATCGTTCTGAGCGGCTGCTTAGTTTGCTCTGCCAAACAGATAGAAAAAAAAATAGTAGCAGTGGTAGTTGATACACAGAATTGACTACCAGTTGAAGTGGTAATCAAATGTAAAATGTCCTGCTGAGAGAGACTCTTATATGAAAATAAATAGGATTGAGGATCATCACAATATATCATAATTTACATCAGAGAGAGCGAGCACATAGTTTGATATAATGCTATTTTAATTGTTCCTTGCTTGCATGTTGATAGAGTGTTGTCCTTGCAGAAATCTCTTCTCTGACACAAACCTGTTGCTTTCACAGACATTTCACAGGTTTCTTAGAACTTTCTACATGATGTCACTGATGTGTAGGCACCACCTAAACCCACTATTTAGAGCCCTATTCTATTCCCCTATATTGCAAATTACACCATGTTTAAGAGCAAAGTAAAAGTACCTTGCTATTTTATTCACCATCACAGAAGCATTTAGAGAGCACTACTGCAGATATATCGTGAGTTACTCCTTCCCCAAAACCCTATTAAACTGAGACTTTACTGAACCAGACAAAAATAGGGCAGACCCGTAAAGATGAAAAACGTATGGGTACTAAAGAGCAGCTGCAAATGGTTTTAAAACAATTTCTGACCGACGGAGCAGCAGTTCAAGAGACAGTACCGCACTAAAAGCAATAAAAAAGCATGGAAGTTCATCATAATTTGACGCTTAACATTCAAATATACACAGGGATTAAAACATATTTTTATTATAATGTCCGTGTCCTTATACAACATCCAGGGTAACCCATCACCCAGTGCTCCAGGAGTTAATACAGATACGGAAACTACATGGACTAGGAACAGATGCTCTAACACACTATGTGTATGTATGGATATCACATATATAGTTGTGAGCATGCGGGCTGTTGCTAACCTTGCGACCTTGCAAGAACTGCCCGAAACCCGCGCACATGAAAACATGAAAAACACAATAAATACACACAACAAATACATAAAATGCTTACCTACAGCAAGGGGGGGCACCCAGGACCTCGAAAACTAAAGTTACACCTGAATTTAACTCCAAATAAAACAGTTTAGACACTCGAAAATCCCCTAAGCGAGAGAAAAAATGGCCACCGAAAAAAACAAAAACGAGGCTACAGCACTCTAAAGACGCAAAACACCTACGGACTTTACAAAAAAGTCAGACAACATCGGAAAACAAGGATGCTAAATCAGACACCACACATTAGGCGCCATTTTAGAACACTAACTTATACAATCTGGAAGTACACAGCTACCCTAACGGATTTGCCGCGCAAACGCACACTATTACACTACACACATTCATGACACTTACACAGCAGCTCCACAGCACTGATGCTGCAGCAACATGAAAACAGATTGCCAGCTCTTCAACACAATGCTTCCTGCATGTATTACTTCACAGTAGGTAAAGTATATTAATTTCTTATTTTATTAATTATTCATCACCATACCAAAAAAAAACACAAACGCTGCTCATAGCACACAAACAACCAAGAGCCTCGCAATGAGCGCCAAAGGCGCACAGCGCGAGGCTCACAATGAGCGCCGAAGGATCTTAAAAGGGCAACAAAATTAATTTCGCACGCAAACAACATTACATACCTTACAATCTTATTGCTGTAACTTTTTGACGGGCAAGTCGCTAGTATACATATATGTTTCAAATTATATTGCAATACTCATTATTAATCTATATTATAATTATTATTTATAGATTAATAATTACTATATATGTAGGTCACCAAAACATAAAAACAAATTTAATAGTAAATAAAGGACAAAATATGTAAGGGAAGTCCTAAAAATGGACTATTTAAAAATATAAAAGGAGTGCACTAAGTTCCCAGCAATGGGGTATAAAAGTCCTCATATGTTTATAGTAGAAATCATACTGCAAAGTGCACCCTTTTAATAGAGCGGCCATAACCTCACAAACAGTGGCAAACAGCAGTACCATGGCTTTACATTTTATTGCCATCATTTTTTGATGGGCAAGTCGCTAGTATATATATATATATATATATATATATATATATATATATATATATATATATATATATTCAGTCGCAGAGTACTTCTAATTCAATATTATCTAGTTTCTTGTTTTTGGATATATTTTTGGAAACAACTCCTATTTATGTTCTCCTTGCCTCTAGATAATTTACCAAAATGTCTTTTTAAAGCGATATTTCAAATAAATTTGATAATATCAATTAACAACTCAAAATCATCAGGTTCTGCATCTCGAATAAAGGAAAGACTTTTCTCTAATAGCCTATTATCATCAAACAAGCTGATAAGGGAGATGGTATTGTGCTCCAGGATGTTGTTCTTGCTGTTATTTAATCATTCAGTCGTGTCTAACTCTCCATGGCCCTAGGTACATCTGTGAGTCGCTGCCCCTCTGAGCTCCATCAAGTTCATGTGCATTGATTCAATGACCTTATCCATCCATCTCCACCTCTCATCTTCTTCTGTTAAGTCCCTACCATTTTAGTCTTTTATTACGCCCACTTTGGCATGAAAAGTTCTTTGGAGATCCTCAATTTTCTAGAAGAGAGCTCTTGACTTTCCCATTCTGTTATCTGCTTCTGTCTCCTTGCATCGCTCATTGTAGAATGTCTCCTTGTGTTTTCTTGCTATCCTCTGTAATTCTGAATTTAGATGGACAAATATTTTTCTATCTTCTCAGCCTTTCACTTTCCTTCTTTCCTGGGCTATTACAAAGGCTTATCAGATAGCCAGTTTGCCTTCTTAATTTTCTTTCTTTTGGAGATATTATGTGTTGCAGTTTCATGATAATATTGCAAACTATGGTCCAAAGTTCTTCAGGCATTCTATCTTCGATGTCTAGTGCCTTTCAACTATACTTATTCACAAAGGATATTATATATGGTGCATCTACTTGGTCTGATGACTTTCCCTCGTCTTGAGTTTAATTCAGATCTTTGCAATAAGAAGCTTTTGCACAAAGTTCATAGTCCAGATGAAGAAACATCTTTGAGTGAGGGATTTGCAACAGTTGATAAGTAGGGGTTAGAATCTTGTACAAAAGATCCCCACAAGCAGTATACCAGAAAGCTTAGATAAAACTTCTTGTATAGGACAATGGAAGTCCAATGACTAATGACTAGCTCACATATTAGTGCACTACAATTTTTTTTTGCACGTACACACAAAGGGCCACCATAAACCAGTCTTGGTCTGCGACAATATTCTGGAATGTCAAAGCCGGTGGTCATTATCTTGTGCATATCAGAGCCGAACACCGGCAGGCCATGAAATTAGTTATAATGTTACATTTGGTAGAGACTGCAATACAATTGTGTGTTAGGCTGAAAACGCTGTATTCAGTGTTAAACGTACACAACATAGAGTTTTAAAGCAAAATGGAGTACACATACTCTGCAACCACATAAGATTTTAACCTACCACATTAGGGGTCCTTATGGACCCCAGTGAACCCAGTTCCCCCAAAGGATCCATGAGGACCCTCATAGTCCATTGCATTACCCCCTCTAAATCACCATAACATAAAGTAAATATATAAAAAGAATCACAATCTGAAAATAACAAGAATTACATAAGATTAAAGAATTACATAAAAATAGAAAAAATAGAAACAAAAAAATTACAATAAAATAAATTATAAAGTTAATAAAAAATCTCGCTCCCCTTTTTCAGGCCATGGCAAAGCCCATCCAAAATAAGCATGCTGCTCTATAAAATCAGTAACTAAAAATAATGACCTGCTCCGTCGATTATAGACTTTTTGGCTGCGCCCTCACCTTCCATACAAATACTCAGTTCTGATTGGATGAAATATGAATGGCACATACTATAGCCAATAAGAAGCCTAGGTATACAGTATATGAGGTAAGTAAATAAGGTGTTATTTATCTTTTCTTCTGTTTGTAAGCATATGGAGTATGGGGGTCCATAAGGACCTTATGTTGCAGTTAATATTTGATAAGTGTGAATGGGGAAGGTAGAGGGATGAATAAGGGGTTAATGGGTCCCCGCCCAAAAGTACAAAGGAGTAAGGGAAAAGGGAGGCCCGATGTCACTACTAGATGTTGAGGAGGTCCCAGGGTACATTCAGACTCATATGATAGCTGAGGGCTAGCTGGGCATAGGTATAGCACTTATTAACCTCCTTACGATTTATCCTTTTCTTGCCATGGAATGGGGTTTATATTGATAGATAGATAGATAGATAGATAGATAGATAGATAGATAGATAGATAGATGGATGGATGGATGGATGGATGGATGGGTGGATGGATAGACAGGGATATGGGTGGGAGGATTTTAAGACTTCATATTAAATAGTCGGTAGTGCTATGGAGATTGGGGGCTGGTGTCAAATACTGTGAGAACCAATTATCTAAAAAAACCTCCTCCCTGCTCCCGCCCCCTCCCTCCACCACTGATATACACCCCCTTATGCTCCAGCTCTTAGGAAATGATGAAACCAGACAATTTTGCAAATGATAATAATTGTTACATACTTCACAAGCAAGTGCAGTTTTTATTAAATTGCAATGATAATTTAAACACTTTTATTTTCTATGCTGCAATGGACTTTTTCTAAATCAAGCAGGTCCCCCCTTATGAGACTTCAAAGTAACTTAGAATATAACTACCCTTTCCTGTATTAGGCAGATTCCCAACATAAGGTGTCCCTACTGCTGTTAGTAGAGTGTTGGCTATGATCATGAACTTGATGGAGCTCAGAATCTGGTCAGTGCAGATTCTGTCATTCTGGGGTCCATGGGGTCACAGAGAGTCAGACACGACTGAACCACTAAAAACAAACCCACAGTAAGGGTCATTTACACAACCCACATTATAGATGCAGATTATTAAGAAAAGCATTTCTTTGACAAAGTCAGGGATTTGTAATCCACTTAGGGAAAATAATAGTCTGGTAGACTGCATACTCTGTCACAAAATGTTTTTTCAATGTAATAATTTGCTTATCCAGTAGGTGGCACTGTAATACCTTTGCAAAATGTTAAAACCCATATCAGATTCAATGATACAATGTCCAAGGAACTACCAGTCATTCAGGTTATCCCTGGTAGAATGATTAGTGCTATATAAAGAAGTACATGAATACATTATAATACAGATTCATATATGCAAATACGAATAGCATTAAGGTCTTTTAGGAATTTATAATGTTGAGGAGGTGATAGGAGATTGTTGAGACAAAAATAAGGGTAGTAGTTTTTGATTCTTACGTTTGTGATACTGGAGGTTCCAAATATGGTATAATTTAAAACTATAGGTAATAACAAAAACTGCATTTTCCTACAATGAAGGAAACATTGAAAATATGAGAGTTGTATAATTAAATGCAATGATCGCTCATTAACAAAATTGTCCAGACTCTTTTTGTCAGTTGACTGATAGCTCAAAATGGCAAACTTCAATATTTTTTTATTATGGGAAAATGCCAGTAGTGGTGACAAACCAGAAAAGCATGTACAGTTGTAACAATAACCATTGTCACAGAGACATTTAAGTGTTAATCATTCTAAGCTATTATACAGACAATAGGGAATACCGTAATTTCTAATAATATGACAACTTTTATTTAATATAGGGAACAATCTATGGCTTCTTTAAGGGTATAGAACTTAGTTCATATTCAATCTATCTCCGTTTACCAAATGTTTATGTAACTTTGATCCTTTTAAGAAAATCTTCTCTAAAGACTACAGTCTAACGGAATATCTTTAAACCCACTCAGAATACATTGATATCTGTCCAGAATAGCCTATTTCCGTCTCTATGCAATGCTCAGAACGCTACTTTCCTTGTCTCAACTCCACTTCCTGATTCAACAAAACATTTTTGGCATACTCTCTCCTGACTACCTCTTAAACTCTCCAGTATTCAAGTAACAAGATCTGGAGATATATTAGATTTTGTTTTTCTGTTCCAGGTTAAGAGCAATGATAGCCACTTTTTGTCTCAGTAATCTATAGTGGTACATAAAGACAAGTAAAGACCCACCTAATTCCTAGTGTAAGGAATCAGGAAGTGGTGTTATGTATTGACCTTTGTCTCCAGTACTGCAGTTTATCCTGTATATGCCCAAATATGTGTACTCATATTAAGTAACTTTGAAATGAATAAGAGGCTGATTATCCTAGACTATATGTGGTACAGGCATTATATGCCAAGAATTTTTCTGCCAAAGGAGCAAATCAATGCTTTTGTTTTTAAATTGAAAATTCTAATCGTTTTTATTCGTCGTTGTTCCCTATATTAAATAAAAGTTGTCATATTATTAGAAATTATTCCCTATTGTCTGTTTAATGATTGATGGTAAACACTCACAGGAAATTAACTCCCCAGATTGTACTATATTGTGTCATTCTAAGCTATACCAACTGGGCGTTTTCTTATGAGATAGCAACATTTGCAATACATAAATACACATTTTACATGCATGTTACAAATCTTAGAACTAAAGCTATTAATATACTCACTAAATGATAGTTCCAACTACCTAGATGAGTCACTCTAGGAGTCTTCTATGTTAATGATTGGGGTGTGTGTTAGTGTACACGGTTCCTGCAGGCTCTGTGAGTGAGCCCATAAGCAGTTCTGTGTACAACATTCAATCTAAAATCCACCTAGAGTGTAACAGCAGCAAAGGAGGGTTGATGTGCTTGATCAGAGCTGCAAATAGAGTCACCTGGAAAAAATAAATAAAATGTTAACATATAAGTAATAAGTTATTTTTATAATTCTCATTCTTTGGCATGCTGTCTGCATGGGCAATATGCTTTAAAAAAACAAAACAACAACAGATTTGTCCTTTAAGATTAACACAAATTGAAGTGTTAACTTTTTTTTTGGGGGGGGGGGGGTTCTATAATCTAGATTTCTAGATTTATTGTTTTCCTCATCAATCTAATTATCATATAATATATACATTTCACTTACTTTTGACAATCCCAACAAACAGCTTTTCTTTCTCTCTGTACACTCCCCTACATACTGCCATATTTCTTATCTGTGACCATTCATGTATCATGCTAATGATGTTGCAAAGACAGTTAATGGTGACAGGGTTTTACTTTTTTCAAACTGAAAAAGAATGAACTGAAAGAAAACTATTGAGAAGTGTAAATGTTGCCTTTTTACTTGTACCTGCAATGTGGTGTTCGTATTATTAATAATTAAATATAACATCTAACATTAAAAAAGAGGAATGACAATTCATGGCAAAATCTGTATTTTCCTATAATTCTTCATTTTGATCATAATCATTTAATTATTAATTATAATGAAACCCTGCATTTGTAGCAACAGCTCCATACAGCTTGTGTCACTGCATTACAAGTCCATAAAGTATTCCTAAAAAAAGAGAGTCTTCAACGATGCAATAAAATCTGCTTAACAATAATAATAAAAAGAAAACATCACATTTACAAACAGATGCTCATTGATTATGAGGTTCATGAATAAATCAGAGTCGGTCCCTCCGGCTCCTACCACTCATGTCCTGGCAGAGCAGCTGTGTTTGAGGATCACTTGTTTCCTATGAACGCTCTCTGCATTTGGGTGGTCTCATAGAGAATGGTGGCATAGTATAAATATTGTACTGTTCCCTAAGTCAAGGTTAGCACACCTTAAAGAAATCATTTTCTGTTTGTTAGGAATGATGGGTGATAGTAATGTGTGTTTGTAGTGGGGGAGAAGGGAATAGGGTAAAATTGAAATTGACAGCAGACCCCTTCCCCTCACTGGCCCAGAAGCACACACCTTACATCATTCTATGCAACCATAGCTCTCCAGATATATAAATGAGCCTTCATACAATAACAACTTCAACCGATATATCATGGATCCCATTAAAGTTTCCAAATTAAAAACTAGCTGTATGTTTGTTTTGTTTTTTCTACTCAATTATGCTCTTAGTTATACTCAAAGTGCTGAGAAGCCTTTATTGGAAAAAAATAAAAATGCTGGCTTTCGAGGGGAAAATATTTTGTATGGACAATGGCACAAATAAGGAAACATCACTGAGGGTGAAGTAGAGATTACGCCTCAGTGACCTATGGGCAAGAAGGGAATAACATTGGAGAGTAGAAAGTGGGTATACACAAGGTGAGCACAGTAGAACAATATAGTAAAGAGTTGGAATGAAAAGTGGAAAAAGGCCACAAGAATAGGAGTAATATTACAAGGTGGTCAGTTAAGCCATTGGTTCATTAAAGAGCCATTTACCTCACTGTAAGAGCTCTTCCTGGTGAGAAATATCACATGGTTGTATGTTAAAATTATTAATTTGTTTTTAATTACACTAATAACAGCTAAAAATCTAAAGTTTTAAATGTAAGTTTACATACAAGTTTATCCTTCCCATTCCCTGTTTCATGAGTGATAACACTGCACTGACCAGTTAACCCATAGCTGACCTGTTTAGGTGAGTTCAGTATTCCATGCCCGCACGGATAGGTTTGTTAAGGTTATTTATTTTTTAGTCTGCATTGCTTAAATTCCAGAGAGGCAAGAAACCTGAATTTTCTGCCGTATGTAATTACAAAAATGACAAGGTCTGTTCCTTTCAAACAGAAAATGTAAGCAGTCTTACCATTGACTTGAATGGGACACACACCCCTGCAATCTGATTGGATGTGTTAATGCTACAACATGTGGGCAGTCTATTCAACTTGTAAACACAAATTTGATTTCTTACTGAAAAATGCACATATTTAAAAAAATATTTCAACATGCTTTTAGGAGACCTTTACTGTGATGTGGACCAAATAGTATTGAATTAAGTGGCTCTTTAAGTGAGATAAAGAAGATCTTACTTGCTCCTGGAAATTCTGTTAATTCTATGGAGAACGAAAATCAGTCCTCACACAGCCCTCCTTTATGCTTATATGTTTAAGTATTTGTCAGATGAGATGGGCATGCTGGGTCTCATCGGTCATCAAAACCCAAGCTTCTGTGTTTAGGTTTCTATGACACCTACATTATTGAAGTGGTTAGACCCCTAAGTCACTTTTGATCTCCAACATATCCATAGCAGAAGTTTAGCTTTAGCGTTTGAGTCTTCGCTCCCTCGTTATAAGTCTGTCCATGTCTGTTTCTATGTGCAAGCATGATACAACACCCATTGTCATAGGCTGTAGTCCTTACTACTGTGGTGCCACCAGATACTAGCAATTTACAGATTCTCACTGTAATAATAAATGAAATACGTTTTTTTTATGATTTCCCTGAGGAATTAGCCATATATGTTCCAATGACAGATGTGAATAATGCTGAAAAATCAACAGACTCTTGTGCCTCACAATGAAGATTCATATCGTCAGTGTGGGAATACATGTGGTTAAAATGTAGGTGTCCCCTGCTGGTATCACAGACTTGTTGAGGATATCTGCTATAAACTGACAGTTATTATGATTTTCATATAGTATTTAATCCACAGTGAAAGATAAAGAGAAGAGTGCATATATTTGTTTTTCTAAAAGCCACAGGAATCTGTGTCGTAAATATGTTGTTTTTTTTCTAGTTGCCCCAGATCTGTTTTGCATTTTGAAGTCTAACTAATTTAAAACTGCAAACCATTATGTTACTGCTCCAAAAGAATTCCACGTTGGACTTAAAGTTACATCGCAGAGGTTGAAAATATGGTACAAATTTAGACTAAATATAATACAATACATGTCCATTTAAATGCTGTTTAAAACATTGCACATTCCTACAGTAAAATAGAATTGAAGTTGGACATTTGAGCTGTCAGTCATCCTTTCTTATATACCCACAGAAAGATACTGAGATGTTGACTGTCTCAAAAAATATTGAGATGTTGACTGTCTCAAAAAATAAATGCAGTGCGTAATAGTAATGTGATAGTAAATAGTAGACGACTGGCTGGTATTATCCCAGATTTCTGGAAATTCATATTAGCCTATTTGGGGAACACAACTTTCCACTTAAAATAACACACTACTATACTTCTTATTAGGATACATACAAAAGCTGAAATAAAACCAAATATTTTACATATGAATTATACTAATAATAATAATAATAACATTTTTAGTCGGTGGTAGGAAACCAGTGGCCCTTATTTGTTCTCTGGAGTGGCACATTTTGTCCTTCTTTCACAGCACACATAACACTTTCTCTAATCCAGAGCTCTCCGTCTCCAGTCTCAATCACTCTATTCTCATGATGAGATGACTGCTCCAGTCAGTCTCCCATCTTACAATTTGTCCACTTGACCCTACCCCCTCACAACTTCTTCTTTCCGTCTTCCCTAAACTAACTCCCAACTTTACCCACCTCCTCACAATGTCACATATGTATTTACCTTTAAACAATCACTGATTACAGCCATCATAAAGAAGCCATCTTTTTACCCAGCTATATCTACTGCTCTCGGCTTCCATTTACCTCTAACTACTAAAGCAGCTTGTTCACAACCATTTACCTTACTTATTTACATCCTTACTGGACCCCCTCATTCTGGTTTCTGTACTCAACATTCTACTGAGACCATACTAGTTAAAGGACCATCACAGATCAGGAAAAACATCCCATGTTTGTGAAGTATGCAACAAATTAACAATACTAGCAGCTTTGTAAGCCATAGACATAAAAGAATTTTCAGAGAAAATACTAATTTTAGCAGACTCTGGTAGTGTATGGCAGAAAGATTTCCGTGTATACAAGCTGCCTCTACTGAACCTATGGCAGGGAGGAGGAAGGTGTCCTGAGCTAAAATCGTATTTGAATCCACCAGTCAGTCAACAAACCCTCCCAATTCCTCATTTTCTCCACCATTCATTCTTGAATAGCCAATTAAGTTAGCAGAACTCATCCACCCATTCAGTGTTAATGCCAACATAAAGTCCAGAAGACTTTTTGGCATCCTTTAGGCATAAGCTTTGTCAACCAAAATAAAGTTTTTAAATAAAAAATATGTTAAAGTTACAAAAAACTTTAACACTACTGGTTCCACACGTATCTAACTAACCACTTCTCCAGTGTCTCGCTCATCCACTACTCACTGTCTGTTCTGTTTTGGGTCCCTGCTTTCCTCTGTTTTTAAACTTTTGTCACCAACTGTTTATTCATCTTCTGCTCCTGGGTGGCTTCTCAATGACTAAAAATAAATATGCCAAAGATCAATTTCTTAATAATTCTAAACTCTGTTACTGCTCAGACACACTCCTACTCTACTCAGCATGTCAACCACATTAAAAAAAAGTCTTGAAATTTCTGCATTGCAAGTTCAGTTGCTGAGTGTGATTCATTTACAGAAACATCAATTCAGTCCTCTTCAAGCTCAAATGATACAAAAAGGCTCTGGCTTTTCTCCCACATCTCATTTCAATTTGTTTTGGACTATATTGGTCTTCAATGCTTTTGTAAGGAAACTGCAAATTAATTATCCAGTACAGTGGAGTAATAATTCAAAGCAGCCTTCTTTATGTATTAATAACTTTCGGGAATGTTGTCACCTTATTGATTTATGGGGGATGTGGGTGAAACTATTGATGAGCTGGAAACTGATTTTGTAAAAAACAATAATTCACAAAACTGAGAATTGGTGTCCAATCCAATTTTAGGTCCACTATTTAAATATCTTACAGAAGAGACAAGCACAGTAAATGACCAAACTGGCAGATTGAGTTAGCAAAATGTTAATGTGTACAGTTATTAATGATACTGTATTTAGTATATTATGTGTAAAAATAAAGGATTAGTGGTTTTATTGCATAGTTAAATGGTACAACAGCAAATATACCTGACATCTACTGTATAAAACACCTTAATCATGGGTATGTTTGTAGATGTGCAGAGAATGATATATGTTTATACAAACACTTCTAATAATGAGTTTTAAATTGACATGCATTGAAAAGCATTTATTCAAATGACGTATGAGTGAATTCTTCATTTTGTAATGAATGTGAAGGCTCACATGGAAATTACACAAAGTCATCAAAATCAGGATTGTGCAATATTTTGTTGCCCAGTCAGGGACTGTTCTATGCATACTCTGATGAAGCCTAACTCCTTGACCCTGCCACCAACATCCCCCAGACAGAATAAACCCACTCATTTTAGATAAAGGAGACCATAGCCACCACTTTTATTATCATAAATGAAATTAATTATGTTGGCAACACCGGAAATCAACTTATAAAGTGAAAAATACAAGTTCTAGCATCATAATATTTTGTTGACAGCTATGAGCAAAACAGACATGACCCACACAGCATTCACTGACCTACAATTGTTTGCTTAAGCCCATGAGGTGGCATTTATGCCGTAACGGAACCAGGTCTCCCAGCTTGCTGCTTCCAGCCACCTTCTGCCAGCTAAGTGACTGCCACTGATGCTCCTCACGCCAGAATTCCAACATCTTAGAAACCCCTTTAGAAAGGATTATCAAGAATATGGCTAAATCATAATTGTCTCAGAGGCATCATCTCTAACAGACATATAATCATACAAACAGATTCAAAAATGGACTGGCGTATAGATAAGCCTCATTTAGAAACAAATGAAGCCATAGCTCTCCATTTTGACTGGATCAACTGCTGCCCACCATTGGCGATGTTTTACCATTTTAAATTCCAGAATGTTAGTTGTGAGACATAAAGATAATTTTGCAGACACCACTCTGCATCCATTTGATCTAAACCTTCATAAGAAGCAACCTTAAACCATTGCCACCCACATGGAGAAGCAAGATTTCAGGGGCTACAAACTGAGCAACATAATTGGTGACTGTTCTAAGGACTTCTTGCTAACAAAATCCACAAATCACATGCCAGTGCACCTCAAATGCATCTTACTCCAGTCTCTAGTGAAGCAAACTCTGAGCCACATTCAATTCTAAGCCTGCAACTCTATCTCAGTAGGCCGAATGTCTGCGGGTGTGTTGCGGGCTTGCACTGTGCTACAATTTAGGTGCTATTCAATTGAACAAGGCCGCAACTCGCTGCCTGTGATCCGAAATCGTAAACCCTGGTTCCATATGTAAGCAGAGCAGGGCTTGCACATGCAAGCCCCTGGCTACTGCTTAGACAGAGCCAATAGTAAATGAGACGTCATCATGATATCAATCAAACCTGTTGGAACTCTCGCAGGCTCACTAAAGGAAACCTTGCTGTGGGGTCCCCATCAGGACCCCCGCAGGGTCCCCACATGAACCCCATGATGCAGGGGTCCCCATATTAACCCCTTGCTGCAGGGGTGCCAGTCGCTGTCAATCAGATTTCAGCCAATCAGAACGCGCAATAATTTTTTTTAGATCGGAGCATTCGCAGGAACCTTCATTTGCGGCGGGAGCTCCTCAAGGCAGGAGCTTCGTTAGTAACAGTATTTTTTTTTTTTTATAGAACGTCGGGATTTTGATTGAGGGGCCTTTCCTGGCTTAGCAGAGTAAGGACCAGGGCATTGGGCTTCGTGGATCACTGCTGCAGGGGCATTTGGGCTAGGTCAGTAGACTCATTAACCCTTTCTAATTTACAGGTTGTAAGTCTTTTTTTATTTTAATAGTGGTTTTTACTTTATGAAATCCTTGTTTATTTTATGTGTAAGTCTTTTTTTTTACTGTAATGCTTTTGTTATTTTCATGTAGTCAGTAGTTTCTTATTTTTTGTACTTAGTGTTTTTTTTCTGTAGTGTGGGTGTTTTTATTTATTGTACTTACTTGGGTGTTATGGATTTTATTAGAGGGTTAGGTAGGTAGGTAGTGCAGGGGTTAATAGGGTAGGATAGAGAGGGTTAATAGGATAGGGGTTAATATAATAGGATAGGGGTTTATTGGGTAAAGTTAATATTAAATAGGTACAGTTAGGGGTATGTGGGTAACGTTAGGGTTAAATAGGTACAGTTAGGGCTAATTAGGTACAGTTAGGGTTTATTGGGTACAGTTAGGGTTAAATATAGGGATTAATAGAATAGGATAGGGGTTTATTGGGTAAGTTGGGGTTAAATAGGTACAGTTAGGGGTAATTAGGTACACTTAGGGTTAATTGGGTACAGTTAGGGATGATTAGGTACAGTTAGGGTTAAATAGGTACAGTTAAGGTTAATTGGGTACAGTTAGGGTTAAATAGGACTAGATAGGGATAACTGGGTCTAGATTGGGTTAAGTGGTTAGTGATAGGGTTAATTAGGTATGGTGAGGTTAAATAGGGTTAATTAGAGGAGGGGTTAATTACTTGGAGGGGGTTAATTTATATTTATTAGTTTATTGGGGTGGATAATAGTGTAGTGTAGGGTAGTGCTTAGACTTAGTGTCATGAGGGTCCTGGAGGACCCTCATGGCACTTATAGTGTTAATGTCAGGGCTAATTATTGTCACATAAGAGTGTATATAGACCCTTATGGGACTTATGGGGTTAATTAGAGACTCATGGGGGTCTGTATAGAGCCCCATGAGTAATGGGGCTAATTTTAAAGCCCTTGCGAGTCCTTTCTAGTACACATCGGATTTTGGGCTACATTTCCCATTTACAGGTTTGAACGCAAGTGCAGCCTTAGGGAATTGGAACAATTGAATAGCGATTTGCGATTTTAGCAATTGTAACTTGTGAAAATGAAAGATCAAAGGCTTTGGGAGGCTGTAAGTTACAGGTTTAACCATCACCATTTTTCAAGGCCGTAACTCGTGAGCTTGCAAAAAGACGTCAATTAGAGTAGATATGCTTAAATCTAAGCCCAGTTCCCCATTAATACTAACCATTGTTGAATGAATAGCCCAATCATTTTGCAGCATAAGAACCTCTCTGTCCCCTAACCCCCCAAGAAAGGACTGAGAAGCTGCTTGCATAGGTGTTAGAATATTTAGCCATGCATTCATGCCTGTTGGTGTGACTGCTGTTGTTTAGTCATTTAGCCGTGTCCAACTCTCCATGACTTATGGACCGCAGCACACCAGGCATATCTGTCAGCCACTGCCCGTCTGAGCATGTCCATCAAGCTCATGTTCATTGCTTCAAGGACCTCCTCTATCCATTTTCGCCTCTGCCGTCCCCTTCCTTGTGTGCCTTCACTCTCTCCCAGCATCAGAGTCTTCTCTAGGGAATACTGTCTTCTCATGATATGGCCAAAATATTTGTGCTTCAGCCTCATGATCATACGTCCAGTGAACAGCTTCACTTGATTTCCTGAAGTGTTGATTTATTGTATCTTCTTGCAGTCTAGTGTTGGAGAAGACTCTAAGAAGTCTTCTCCAACACCACTATTCAAAGGCATCTATTCTACAGCACTCAGACTTCTTTATGGTCTTGGTCTCACATCCATATATTACTACCGAAAATACCACAGTTCAAACTTTGCAGACTTTGTTGATAATTAAATATCTTTTTAGTAGCATGTTTAAACTTGCCATAGCTTTCCTCCCCAGAAGCAAATGTATTTAATTCTAGGACTGCAGTCATTAACTGAAGAGATCTTGGATCCCAGGAAAATAAAATCTGTCACTGCCTCCACTTCTTGCCCATCTACTTGCCAGGAACTGAGACTGCTGTTTGCCATGATTTTAGTTTTTTTTAAAGATGAACAGCAGGGCAGCTTTTGTGCTTTCTTCTTTCACCCTTATCAATAGGTCCTTTAGTTCCACCTCACTTTCAGCCATCAGAGTAGTATCATCCATGTATCTAATGTTGTTGATTTTCCAGCAATATTGATTCCGGCTTTAGATTTATCCAACCCAGCCTTACATATGATGCACTCTGAGTATAAGCTGAATAAATAAGGTGACACTATACAAACTTGTGGTAAACGTTTTTCTGGAACTCTCTTGCTTTCTCTATTTTCCAGCGGACATTGGCAATTTGATCTCTTGTGCCCATATATTGTTAGCTGAGCTTGTAGGATTTTAAGCATTGCCCTGCTGGCATGTAAAATTAGTGCAATTGTTCGATACTAGGAGCAATCTTTGGCACTGCCTTTTTTTGGATTGGTATGTAGACTGGCCTTTTCTTTAGCACATTGTCCAGTTATACAAATGTCTTGGCATAAGGCAAGCAACACTTTCACAGCATCATCTTGTAGAATTTTGAATTTTCAGGATTTTGAATCGTTCAATAAGTATTCCATCAGCTCCTGACACCTTGTTATCAGCAAGACTTCCTAGGGCCCATCTCACTTCACTCCTGCCACCCCATCTTTACTTGATCTGCCTCTGTTAAATTCCTACAATTTTTGTATTTTATCACACCCACTTTGGCATTAAAGGTCCCTTGAGATCCCCAATGTTTCTGAAGAGATGTCATCTCTTCTTGCTATCCTCTGGAATTCTGCATTGAGTTAGACAAATATTTTTCTACAAGTAATTAGTCCTTCAAAATTGACGGGATAATATTCAAATGTGTGTCTTCCCCGCTCTCCCTCTCCTGTATCTTTTCCTTCCCCCGTGTCTCTCCCCTGTTCTCTTTCCCCCATGTTTCAGCAATCATGATTTGAGCATAGACTTGGATCACTGTTAAATGGTTTGACTTGAATTTCAATTGAAATCATTCTGTCATTTATTTGGTTGTAACTGAGCACAGCTTTGGCCACCATTTAATTGGCTATGAGGACTACTCCATTTCTTCTGTGAGATTTACCACAGCAGAAGATCTGGTGGTTGTCTGATCTGATATATTCCATTCCAGTCCATTTGGGTTCACCAATTCCCAGGATATCCATGTTTAATCTTGTCATCTCATGTTTGACCACCTCCAGTTTGCTGCGGTTCACAGTTCTAACATTCCAGGTTCCTATGTTGAATTGTTCTTTGCAGCAGCAGAATTTCCTTTCCCCTCCAGAAACATCTAGTTCATTATATCTGGTGGTCCTCGTACTCGTCCTTTGCTCTTCTCCAGTAATGTGGTAGGCACCTTCTGACCTGAGGACTTCATCGTCCGGTGCCATATTGTTATGCATCTGGTTGTGCTTGTTCATTAGGTTATCTTAGCAAAGATACTGGAGTGGATTTTTAGGTAGAAAAAGATAAAAAAACGGGCAAAAAAAAACAAAAAAAAACACAGGGGCAGACCAGCACCACCTTTGGGAAGAAGTGGACTTAGGGAGGGTGCCATGTACAGCCCTTTTAAACCCTTCCTTTGTTTAACACCCAGTTCCTCCCACGCCAAGGGCAGTTCATGCTCTTTTTTGTACATCTGTCCACTAGGGGTTGCTTTCTGTACATAGCTTCATATATATAGGTATGCAATGCTAAATTATAGATTCCCAGTGCTTATGTGACTTACGCCTCTCACTATGGCTTTATTAGCTACGTGCCCAAAACCTTGACAATGATTTTTCTTGCCTGCACCCATTGCATATATATATGCTGCCAGACAAAAATGTGAAATCTTGACAAGAAACTATATGGCCAGGCTTGATCAAAAATATGGGTGTGCATCAAGTGGAGCTTAGCTTAGATATAATGACTCCCATCAGTAATAAAAAATCCCTACATGAGCCCTAGTCTTGAGGCAAGCAACATAACATTTACGTTATTTTTTTCTGGGTTGAGCATCCAGTGTCTCGTATATTTTAGATTTTACCTAAAATGTATAAAGCCTCCCCTGATATATTTCAGAGGCTAATAACTTCATAAATTAGTGAAAAACCATATATTTATATTCCCATGTATATAATCCTATACAAAGGTTTCATATACAGCAATATGGAAACTGCAAGAAACAAGCAGGTCATATATCAAAGCAGCGTTCTACCATAAGGTTTAGATTTTATATCAGAATAATTTTGTACAGAAAAGTGATAGAGTACAAACTAACAAAATTAATAATGATTCTAATTAACAAGTAGCAATATACTGTACCTGGACTTTCATGATATGTGATTTTTTTCCAGCAGTTGTCATAACAAGATCTACTAAGACCATACCAGGGTGAACATGGTGTGCTGTCACTTAGAGATGCCCCTGTCACTGCTTTGAGATCTTTGAAATGACCAGTTTCGAGTGCCCCTTCTCTATAGTATGGTGCAATCTACATTAAGAGAAGAACAAGTTTACAATATATTTTTAATATATTTTGAAATATTAGGTGGAAAATTCAAATATTCTGTCTCTAATCAGATGTTTTTATCCTTCCACACTCCTTCATCCTTACATTAATACTCCTATAAGGGTGTATTATTGTATCCGTTTGTATTAATAGTGGCATAGTATATAACATCCATTTAGGTGATACAGCCTAAACCACATCATTTCCAATGCTCTGCGATTATCCTGTTTCTTTTACATGATTGGTTGATCTCTACCTCCAGATCAGAGGCTTACATTGTTGGGTATCACAACATCACTTCTGGTTTTGTTCACCAAAATTAACCAGCCAGAGCTGCTCGCCACCATCTAAAGTCCATGTAGCTTTACAAATGATTTGCATGAGCTTCTTCTTTCTATATTTATGGCAAGCTCACACTCAACTTTATACATAACCAACACTATCAATGCCTCTCCTATTTCAAGAGACCACACTGAATTATACAAGTGTAGAAAGGCAGTGTAGGGCAGTACTGCAGAAAGGCCTACATAAAACAAATATCATTTTAAAAATGCATAATGTGCCTCCACTAATTATCTTTTTCTCAGGGTTAGTTGCAGCCCTTGATGCAAACAAAGGTTCCAAATCCCTGCTCTAGGGGACAGTAAACCTTCCCAAGACATCTTTCCATAGCTCCTCCCTACCCTTACATCCTGCCTTTGTAAAGCTCCTCTGCCAGGAGCACAGCTCAGGATGTGCACACTCCACTTTCCAGCAACATCCTCTACGGATATACATAAGCTTGAAACAGCTGTACATGGATAGGATTTTCAGCGTGTGTTAATCTAACCCTGGCTTTGCATTAAAGCTGTGTAATACAGCAGGCATAAGCTTAAAGGAAGCCATGTTTGAAAACTGCTATGGATTGAAGAGCGAGGCATTTGTGGGTACATTTGCATGTCCCTGCTCAGCTTCCCAGAATGCAGTGTAATAACTGTTTTTCTCAGAATTCTGAGCTGGAAGCAGGTTTTTAAATTTGCATTAGACATTCAAATGTGAACACAGATGTACTCTTTATTTACTGTACTACTGTATGGTGGAGGGCTTCTATCGCTCTTTTGTACAGCATATATTAAATGATTGTTGTGGTGAACTACCTACTCATAAGATCCACAACACAAGCTGAGATCCTGCTCCATGTTGTTGATAGCCAGTAAGCTTGAAACAGCTGTACATGGACATGATTCTCAGCTTGTGTTTAATCCAACCTTGGATTTGCATTAAAGCTGTGTAATACAGCATGCATAAGCTTAAAGGAAGCCATGTTTGATAATAGCTATGGATTAAAGAGTGAGGCATTTGTGGGCACATTTGCATGTCCCATGTGAACACAGATGTACAATTTATTTACTACTAGCGACTTGGCCGTCAAAACTGATGGGGCAATAAAAAAGTGTTGAAATGCTGTTTGTCACACAATGTGAGTGTACTGTGTGCCTCAATGATATAGACCCCTATAACACACTAATGAACGCATGTAATAACTATAAGTGCCATGAGGGTCATCCAGGACCCTTATGACACAAAGTGTTAGCACTACACCATTTTAACCTGGTCTCTTATGGCTGTCTATACAGACCATCATAAGCCTCTATTTAAACCCATTTGTCCCATAAGGGTATTTAAAGACCCTCATGGAACAGTTAGAAGCCTAACATTACCCCGTAAGTGCTATGAGGGTTCTCCAGTACCCTCATGACACTAAGTACAAACACTACACTGCACTAAACCCACCCCAATAAACTATTAAATCTAAACTAACCCCCTCTACACTAACCTATTAACACCTACACTACCTACCTACACTACCTACCTACACCTTAATAACCCCCCACCACTCTAATTACAGAAAAAAAAAATAAGTCACAAAAAAACAATCTACATTACAGAAAATAAAAAAAGGAACATTACAAAAGAATAAAGAAATACATTACAACCCCCCCACTACAGAAAAAAAAATTACGCACCTGAAAAGGAAATACATATAGAATACATACAATACAATAGAAATACAATAAAACAAAAATACAATAGCCCCTATCTATGTAACATACAATAAATCCTAACCATCTAAAATGCATACCCCTATCTAACATACAATAAATGCTATCTACATACAGAAACCCTAATGCTAACCTAAAATAAAATAATTATGACCACTTACCTTTGCAGATGTCCCTTTAGGTCACCAACCTAGGAAAAAAAATTGAGTACAACACATTTACATACAATAAATAAACATTATAAATATTCTACTCACATTTCCAGCATGTCCCGGTCCTTCTTCTTTTCTTCTCTGGCGCGGCCCCTGTTAAAAAAAACATTACATTAGTACAACATACATATAAACATAAAACAAAATTAAAATAAACATAATATACATTGTATTTACCTCCCCGCGTTGTCCCCAGCGTCCTCCTCTTCTGCCCCGGCTTGGCGCTAGAACAATCCGCGCTATAAAAAAAAAAAAAATACGGAGTTCCGCACTCTTGGACCTCCCCGACGCTAATGAGCCTCCTACAGAGTTTTCAGAAGAAAATTGTCAATGGTGGCTTCTGATTGGCTGAAAACGCTGTCTATCAAAAGGCGCCAATCAGAATGGGATACACCCCAAAATCCCACTCTGATTGGATAATGCACCTGACAATCTTTATTTAAACCAATCAGAAGGCTTTATTGCCATCAGCCAATCACAATGGGATACACCCCCACGGGGTGATTGGCTGAAGACATCTGCGCCTTCTCATTGGCTGTAATACTGATTGACATTGACAACAGCCAATGAGAAGGCACAAATGCCTTAATCCAATCACTCCGTGGGGGTGTATCCCATTGTGATTGGCTGTTGTCACTTAAACCAATCAGAATGCGCAGATGCCTCCAGCCAGTCACCCTATGGGGGTGTATCCCATTGTGATTGGCTGAAGGCATCTGCACCTTGTGATTGGCTAATTCACCTGTCAATCTTTATTTAAACCAATCAGAGTGGGATTTTGGGGTGTATCCCATTCTGATTGGCTCACACATTGGTGCCTTCTGATTGGCTGAATTTGATAGACAGCGTTTTCAATCAGAAGCTGCCAATGACAATTTTCTACTGGAAATCTCTGTAGGAGGCTCATAAGCGTAGAGGAGGTCCGCGAGTGCGGATCTCCGGGGCAGAAGAGGAGGAGGCCGGGGACATCGCGGGGAGGTAAGTACATTGTATATTATGTTTATTTTATTTTGTTTTATGTTTATATGTACGTTGTACTAATGTAAAAAATGTTTTAACAGGGGCCGCGCCGGAGAAGAAAAGAAGAAGGACAGGGGCATGCTGCAAAGGTGAGTAGAATATTTAGAATGTTTATTTAATTAATGTAAATGTGTTGTATTATTTTTTTGTGATCTGAAGGTAAGTGGTCTTAATTATTTTATTTTAGCTTAGAAATAGGGTTTGTATATGGAGATAGCATACATTTTATGTTAGATAGGGGTATGTATTTTAGATAGTTATGATGTATTGTATATTATATAGTATTTATTGTATGTTAGATAGGGGTATGTATTTTAGATAGATAGGGTTTATTGTATTTTAGATAGATTGGGGGATGCATTTTAGATAGATAGGATTGATTGTATGTTAGAGAGATACGGGGTATTGTATTTTAATTATATTGTATTGTATGTATTCTATATGTATTTCCTTTTCTGGTGTGTACATTTTTTTCTGTAGTGGGGGGTTTCGGGGTTGTAATGTATTTTTTTATTTTCTGTAATTATCCTTTTTTATTTTTTTTATTTTCTGTAATGTACATTTTTTATTTTTTGTGACTTAGGTTTTTTATTTTCTGTAATGTACATTTTTTATTTTTTGTGACAGGTTATTTTATTTTCTGTAATTAGAGTGATGGGGGGTTATTAGGGATAGGTAAGTAGTGTAGATAGGTAGTGTACAGTGTATATAATAAGTCCACACACCCCTGTTAAAATGTCAGGTTTCTGTGCTGTAAAAAAATGGGACAAAGATAAATCATTTCAGAAATTTTTCTACCTTTAATGTGACTTATAAACTGTGCAACTCAATTGAAAAGCAAACTGAAATCTTTTAGGTAGAGGGAAGAAGAAATATAAAAATAAAATAATATGGTTGCATAAGTATGCACACCCTTAAACTAATACTTTGTTTAAGCACCTTTTGATTTTATTACAGCACTCAGTCTTTTTGGGTATGAGTCCATCAGCATGGCACATTTTGACTTAGCAAGATTTGCCCACTCTTCTTTGCAAAAACACTCCAAATCTGTCAGATTGCGAGGGCATCTCCGGTCCACAGCCCTTTTCAGATCACCCCACAGATTTTCAATCGGATTCAGGTCTGGGTTCTGGCTGGGCCATTCCAAAACTTTAATCTTTTTCTTGTGAAGCCATTCCTTTGTTGATTTAGATGTATGCTTTGGGTTGTTTTCATGCGCAAAGATGAAGTTCCTCTTCATGTTTTAACTTTCTAGCAGAAGCCTGAAGGTTTTGTGCCAATATTGACTGGTATTTGGAACTGTTCATAATTCCCTTTATCTTAACTAAGGCTCCAGCTGAAGAAAAACAGCCCCAAAGCATGATTCTGCCACCACCATGCTTCACTGTGGGTATGGTATTCTTTTGGTGATGTGCAGTGTTGTTTTTACGCCAAACATATCTTTTGGAATTATGGCCAAAAAGTTCAACCTTGGTTTCATCAGACCATAACACCTTTCCCCACATGCATTCGACAGACTTCAGATGTGTTTTTGCAAAATGTAGCCTGGCTTGGATGTTTTTCTTCGTAAGAAAAGGCTTTCGTCTTGCCACTCTACCCCATAGCCCAGATATATGGAGAATACAGGAGATTGTTGTCACATATACCACACAGCCAGTACTTGCCAGCTATTCCTGCAGCTCCTTTAATGTTGCTGTAGGCCTCTTGGTAGCCTCCCAGACCAGTTTTCTTCTTGTCTATTCATCAATTTTGGAGGGAGCTCCAGTTCTTAGTAATGTCACTATTGTGCCATATTTTCTCCACTTGATGATGACTGTCTTCACTGTGTTCCATGGTATATCTAATGCCTTGGAAATTCTTTTGTACCCTTCTCCTGACTGATACCTTTTATCAATGAAATCCCTCTGATGCTTTGGAAGCCCTCTGTGGACCATGGCTTTTGCTGTGGGATGCAACTAAGAACATTTCAGTAAAGACCAACTAGAGCAGCTGAACTTTTATTTGGGGTACATTAGAGGCACTTTAAATGGTGGCAGGTGTATGCTGACTCCAATTTAACACGATTTGGAATGTGATTGCTTAATTCTAAACACAGCTACATCCCCAGTTATAAGAGGGTGTGCAGACTTATGCAAATACATTATTTTTCTTTTTTTTTTTCTTCCCTCCACCTAAACGATTTCATTTTGTTTTTCAATTGAGTTGTACAGTTTATAGGTCACATTAAAGCTGGAAACATTTCTGAAATGATTTATCTTTGTCTAATTTTTTTTCCAGCACAGAAACCTGACATTTTAACAGGGGTGTATAGACTTTTTATATCCACTGTAGGTGTTAATAGGTTAGTTTAGATTTAATGGTTTATTGGGGGGTATAGTGCAGTGTAGTGTTTGTACTTAGTGTCATGAGGGTCCTTGAGGACTGTCATTGCACTTATGTGGTTAATGTTAGGGTTGTAACAGCCCCATAAGGGTCATAATATACCCTTATGGGACTGATAGGGTTAAATAAAGGCTTATGAGGGTCTGTATTGACCCCAATGAGTGACTGGGTTAATTATGGGTTTATGGGGGTCTGTATTGACCCTTATTAGTGACGGGGTTAATTTAGTGCTTATGGGGGTCTGTATTGACCCCATGAGGGACAGGGTTATTTATTGGCTTATGGTGGTCTGTACTGACCCCCATGAGTGACAGGGTTAATTAAGTGCTTATGGGGGTCTGTATTGCCCCCCATGTGTGACATGTTAATTAAGTGCTTATGGGGGTCTGTATTTATCCCCATGAGTGACAGGGTTAATTAAGTGGTTATGGGGGTCTGTATTGACCCCCATGTGTGACAGGGTTATTAAGTGCTTACGGGGGTCTGTATTGTCCCCCCTGAGAGACAGGGTTAATTAGGGGTTTATGGGTGCCTTTATAGACCCCCATGAGTGATGGGGTTAATTAAGTGCGTACGGGGGTCTGTATTGACCCCCATGAGTGACAGGGTTAACTAAATGGGGTTTCGGGTCTGTATTGATCCCCATGAGTGACAGGGGGGTTAATTAGGGATTTATGAGGTCTGTATTGACCCCCATGAGTGAGTGGGTTAATTAAGGGTTTATGGGGGTCTGGATTGACCCCCATGAGTGTCGGGGTTAATTAAGTGCTTGTGGGGGTCTGTATTGACCCCCATGTGTGACAGGGCTAATTAAGTGCTTATGGGGGTCTGCATTGACCCCCATGAGTGACAGGGTTAATTAGGGATTTATGGGGTCTGTATTGACCCCCATGCGGGACAGGGTTAATTAAGGCTTTTTTTTCTCTTCCCTCCACCTAAAAGATTTCAGTTTTTCAATTGAGTTGTACAGTTTATAGGTCACATTAAAGGTGGAAAAAGTTGTGAAATGATTTATCTTTGTCTAATTTTTTTCCAGCACAGAAACCTGACATTTTACAGGGGTGTGTAGACTTTTTATATCCACTGTAGGTGTTAATGGGTTAGTGTAGAGGGGGGTTAGTTTCAATTTAATGGTTTATTGGGGGGTATAGTGCAGTGTAGTGTTTTTTTACTTAGTGTCATGAGGGTCCTTGAGGACTGTCATTGCACTTATGTGGTTAATGTTAGGGTTGTAACAGCCCCATAATGGTCATAATATACCCTTATGGGACTGATGGGGTTAAATAAAGGCTTATGAGGGTCTGTATTGACCCCCATGAGTGACTGGGTTAATTATGGGTTTATGGGAGTCTGTATTGACCCCCATGAGTGCCACTGGTATTTATTGGCTCATGGGGGTCTGTATTGACCTTCATGAGTGACGGGCTTATTTATTGGCTTATGGGGGTCTGTATTGACCCCCATGAGTGACAGGGTTAATTAAGTGCTTATGGGGGTCTGTATTGACCCCCATGAGTGACAGGGTTATTTATTGGCTTATGGGGGTCTGTATTGACCCCCATGAGTGAATGGGTAAATTATGGGTTTAGGGGGGTCTGTATTGACCCCAATGAGAGACAGAGTTAATTAATGTATTACGAGGCCTGTATTGACCCCCATGAGTGCCAGGGTTATTTATTGGCTTATGGGGATATGTATTGACCCCCATGAGTGACAGGGTTAATTATGGGCTTATGGGGGTCTGTATTGACCCCAATGAGTGACGGGGTTAATTAAGTGCTTATGGGGGTCTGTAGTGACCCCCATGAGTGACAGGGTTAATTAGGGGCTTATGGGGTCTGTATTGACCCCCATGAGTGCCAGGGTTATTTATAGGCTTATGGGGGTATATATTGACCCCATGAGTGACGGGGTTAATTAAGTGCTTATGGGGGTCTGTAGTGACACCCATGAGTGACAGGGTTAATTAAGTGCTTGTGGGGGTCTGAATTGACCCCCATGAGTGACAGGGTTAATTAAGGGTTTATGGGTGTCTGAATTGACACCCATGAGTGAGGGAGTTAATGAAGGGCTTATGGAGGTCTGTATTAAACCCCATGAGTGACAGTGTTAATTAAGGGTTTATGGGGTCTGGATTGACCCACATGGGTGACAGGGTTATTTCAGGACCCGTAAGGTGGGAATTTTGAATTTTGATTGAAGTGGGGGTCCCTGATCCCGTGTGGGGTTAATGCAGGTTTTCGAGGGGTGGGGGTAGAAACACAGGGGAGGGAGGAGAGACACAGAGGAGGCGGGGAGAGACACAGGGGAATGAGAGGGGGGGAGAGACACAGAGGAGGGGGGAGAGACACAGGGGAGTGAGAGGAGGGGGAGAAGAGACACAGGGGAGTGAGAGGAGGGGGGAGAGACACAGGTGAGGGGGGAGACACACAGGGGTGGGAGAGAAGAGGGGAGAGACACAGGGGAGGGTGAGGAGGGGGAAGAGACACAGGGGAGGGAAGTGGGGGGGAACAGACACGAGGGAGGGGGAAGAGACATGGGGAAAGAGACACAGGGGTCTAGAGGGGGGGAAAGAGACACAGGGGTAGAGGGGGGGAAAGAGACACAGGGGGAGAGGGGGGGAAAGAGACACAGGGGGAGAGGGGGGCTAGAGTCACAGGGATGGAGAGGTGGGGAAATAGACAAGCGGGGGGACAGGGGGGAAAGACACATGGGGGGAAGGAGACAGAAGGGAGGGGGAGGAGGGGGGAAATGAGACACAAGGGAGGAAGTAGACAGAGGGAGAGACTCGCAATGAGCGTCGAAGGCGCTGATCGCGAGGCCAGTAAAGTTACATAGTTACATAGTAATTAAGGTTGAAAAAATACTTTCAGTCCATCAAGTTCAACCTGTTAGGATCTCCTCTGATCTGCAATATGCGGATTAGTTATTAATTAATTCTTTATGAAATAATTATTAATAGTATAGTATTGGAGGATGAATAAAGAGTAAGTACATCAAGTTCAACCTTTTTAGATCTCTATTGATCTTTTTAATATGTGGACTATTTAATATTAAATGTTAATTGATCCAGAGGAAGGCAAACAGAAAAAAAAAAAAACATTAAAACTTTGCCAGTTGTCTCATACGGGGAAAAAAGCAAAATTCCTTCCTGACCCCAGAAACTGGCAGATTTCTCCCTGGATCAATATTCCTTTGCTAGTTATCTAGGATAGCCCTGAATGCCCTCTTTATTCAAAAATATATATAACCCCTTTTTGAAGTTGTCTATCAAATTCGCTGTTACCACCTCCTTTGGTAGAGAATTCCACAGTTTAACCACCCTAACTGTGAAGAACCCTTTTCTTTGTTTAAGGTGAAACCTTTTTTCCTCTAACCTCAAAGGATGTCCTCTTGTCAGTTGAAAATCTCTTGCTACAAAAAGTTCACTTGACAAAGCCTTATATTGACCCTGGTTGTATTTAAAGAAGGTAATCATATCCCCTCGTAGACGCCTTTTTTCTAGCAAAAATACGTTTCGTTTGGTTAGTCTTTCTTCATAACTTAGCCCCTCCATTCCCCTTATTAGTTTTGTAGCCCTTCTCTGTACTTTTTCCAGCTCTAAAATTTCCTTTTTATGAAGTGGTGCCCAAAATTGTACTCCATATTCCAAATGAGGGCGTACTACGGATTTGTATAGTGGTAGAATTATATTTTCTCTCCTTGCTTATATACCCTTCTTAATAAATGCTAATATTTGACTTGCCTTTGCAGCTGCTGCTTGGCATTGAGCACTGCTACCTAGGTGGTTGTCCACTAGTACTCCCAAATCCCTTTCAATATTTGATACCCCTAGATTTGCTCCATTAAGATTATAAATTGCATGGCTATTTTTCCTTCCCAAATGCATAACCTTGCATTTATTTGTATTAAATCTCATCTGCCATTTAGCTGCCCATTTTTCTACTTTATGCAAATCCCTTTCTAGGGAAAGTACATCATTATCTGATTTTATTACCTTGCACAACTTAGTGTCATCAGCAAAAATGGAGACACTACTTTCGAGTCCTAATTCTATGTCATTAATAAAAATGTTAAAAAGGAGAGGACCTAATACTGAACCTTGAGGAACCCCACTTATCACATTAGACCAATCGGAGTATGTTCCATTTACAACAACCCTTTGCTTCCTGTCATTTAGCCAGCTCTCGATCCATGAGCAGATATTTACTGCAATTCCTGTATCCCTTAGTTTGCTCACTAGTCTTCCATGTGGCACTGTATCAAATGCCTTTGAAAAATCTAAAAAGACTAGATCCACTGAGTTGCCCTGATCCAAGTTCCTACTAACCTCCTCATAGAAACTAATTAGATTGGTCTGACAAGATCCGTGTTGGCTGCTACCTATGATCTTGTTCAAATAAACATATTCTTGTATTCTGTCCCTTATTAACCCTTCTAAAAGCTTCCCAACTACAGATGTGAGGCTCACTCGTCTATAATTCCCCGGATTTGCTCTTGATCCCTTCTTAAATATAGGTATCACCTCTGCTTTTTTTCAGTCATCCGGTAGAGACCCTGTAGTGAGTGAGTCTTGAAAGATTAGATATAATGGTTTGGCTATTACAGAACCCAGCTCCCTCAGTACGCTTGGATGTATTCCATCAGGACCTGGGGCTTTATTAATATTTATTTTCTCCAATCTGTTTTGGATTTATTCCTGCGTTAACCAATTATTTAGTGATGGTAGTGTAGCCCCATTATGTTGCAATGTCCCAACCACTGGGACCTCCCTTGTGTATACCGACGAAAAGAACCTATTTAGCTCATCTGCCTTTCCTGGTCACTAATTATCAAATGGCCTGTGTCACATTGTAATGTTCCTATAGCTTCCTTCCTCGCCTTCTTCCCATTAATATATTTAAAAAATATTATAAAGGTTAGTCTTACTTTCCAATGCAACTGACTTCTCATTTTCTATTTTAGCCAGTCTAATAGCCCTTTTGCAAGCCTTGTTGATTTCCTTATAGTCACATAAAACTGCCTCTGTTCCCTCCTCCTTGTATAATTTAAATTCATGTTTCTTTTTCCTCATCATGATCTTTAAGTCATTGTTAAGCCACATGGGATATGATTTACTCCTATTTATTTTATTTCAACATGGTACATGCCGATGAGTATGTTTATTTAGTAAGGATTTGATTGTTGTCCATTTATTTTCAGTATTTTTCCCTGTAAGTTCTTTGTCCCAGTCTATATGTAGTATTGCTGCCCGTAGCCCATTAAAGTTAGCCCTTTTAAAATTTAGAGTTTTGGTTGGCCCCTTACAACTCTGTTTTTTGTATTCAATCTCAAATGATACTGTGTTATGATCACTGTTCCCCAAGGGTTCCCCTATTTTAACATTTGATATTACATCAATATTACTTGTGATGACTAAATTCAAGATGGCCCCATTTCTAGTAGGTTCTTGTATTACCTGGGCCAGATAATGATCCCCGAATGTACTCAAGAACCTGCTCCCCTTAGCTGAGCTGCTGGTCTCATTTATCCAGTTTATTTCAGGGTAATTAAAGTCTCCCATTATTAGAACTTGCTAATGCTTAGCTACATTTCCAATCTGTAACAATAATTGTATTTCCTCACTTTCAGCTATATTTGGTGGTTTATGGCATACTCCCACCAATATGCATTTAGAAATAGCTCCTCCACTATTTAGCTCAACCCACAAAGATTCAATGAAGCCGTTAGTTCAGCATACATATCTTCTCTGAATATAGGCTTAAACTCAGGCTTAACATACAGACAGATCCCTCCTCCTCTTTTACCATTTCCCTTTTTCTTTCCTAAATAGGTTATAACCATCCAGATTAACAGTCCAGTCATGAGATTCATCCCCCCATGTTTCAGTAATGCCTATTAAGCCCCATTTTTCTTGTACCGCTAATATTTCTAGCTCGTCCATTTTCCCAGGCAAACTTCTTGCGTTAGCAAGCATACACTTTATGTTGCTATGGATCAGCCGTTGTGAAGTGCTTGCCACTGTATTTGAGGCCCCTATTAATACCTCCCTACTGTCTATTGTAACCCTCCCCCTTCTACTCCCCCATGGGTAACTAATTCATCCCTTTCCCTCTTTACCCTATTTACCCCCTCTACCCTATTTACCCCAATACTTCTATATAGTCCCCCCCCACCTACAAGTTAAAAAACTCCCCCAGCCGTTCTACCATCCTATCCCCTCGACAAATGCTCCCTCATCATTAAGGTAATATCCATCCCTGCTATAGAGATTGTACCCAAGTGAGAAGTCAGCCCAGTTCTCTAAAAACCAAAAACCCTCTGCACTGCACCACTTTTTTAGCCACGCATTAACCTCCCTAAGCTCCTTCTGCCTCCCTAGGCTAGCACGTGGCACTGGTAGTATCTCAGAAAATACTACCTTGGAGGTCCTTGCTTTAAGCTTATTCCCTAGTTCTCTAAAATCATTTTTCAGGACGCTCCATCTACCATTAACTTTGTCATTGCTACCAATGTGTACCAAGACCGCCGGTTCATTACCAGCCCCTCCCAATAATTTATCCACCCGATCCACAACATGCCGAACCCGAGCACCAGGGAGACAGCAAACTGTTCGATTGCTGGGATCTGGGTGACAAATTACCCTGTCTACCTTCCTAATAATAGAATCCCCTACCACCAAAACATGTCTGTTGCTCTGCCTATTCTGCCCTCCCTCTCCTCCAGTATAACTGTTCTCCCGGCTGTTAGAGGGAACAGCTCTATCTGGCATTGCCATTCCTGAATGGACATCGCCAACAGTTTCACTCAATCTGGCAAATCTGTTGCTGTTTGCCAACTCAGACTTGGCCTGCCTCCTCCTGTTCCCTCTGATTCCCCTTCTAACTGTAACCCAGCTACCTCAGTAGAGGGGGAGAGGCTCCCCATGTGTGGCAAACAGCATTGCCAGGATTCACATTTTTTTACCGTAATTTTTGATGGGCAAGTTGCTAGTGTGTGTGTGTGTGTATATATATATATATATATATATATATATATATATATATATAGCGAGCCCGCCACAACTGTGACCCTCGCAAAGCCCCCTACAGCATTTCTGACCGTAAATGTGGACCGTCGCATTTGCGGAGTTGGAGGCTCTACGGCGCCTCACAACCACTTACAAATGCCCACATGAGCGGGACTTTGAAAAAACAAACAAAATACGCAATGACAAACTACAGACTTACACAAAAAAATACGAGCCACAGGGCTTAGAAAAAAAGATGCGGTCTTACACCAAAAGAAAATACGAACCGTAAAACCATTACGGACTCGCAAAAATACGACTTTAACGGACAAACCGCACACAGTGGAAAATACCCAAAACAAAAAAATAAACACAAAAAGTAAATAAAAAGATTACCCATAGCAAGGGGGGACACCCAGGACGTCTTGAAGTCACGTTACACCTCGTTTTCACTAACCTTTCCAAAGTTTACACACTCGAAGATCCCCTAAGCGACAGAAAAAAGGGCCAACGAAAACGAGGCTAAGGACGTAAAATTACAAAACGTACTCACAAAACTGAACCAACACTGAAGAACACTTCATGCGGCACGTAACACACATTATGCGGGACGTACCACACACAAAATCGCCACCATTTCACATGCAACAACTAACTACTATCTGCAAAATGGCGACTGGTTCGCAAATTGAAGTCTGGAACGCAAATACCACATGCCTATTGCGTTCTAACGGTTTCTACTTCAGCTCCAAGTCTTTAAATACTGCACACTTTCCAGAAATTTCTAAATTTCTCCTCAGGTGACTGGACATTTCACCTGTGGCGTTACTTCTGAAGCAACTTCATTATCACTTTAGAAGTTTACAATCTGCAAATTACAACAAAGAGGTAAGCTATAATACATTTAATTAATTAATAAATCCATAAAAAAAAAAAAAAAAATGGTTGATTTAAAATATTGACAACAACCGTATTCATGTATAGTAAGATTTCAAACACACATATATGTGTATGTGCCCTAAAATAATCTCAATTAAAAAAAAAAAAAAATAACATAGCTTTTATTCATATCTATTTAAAAAATTTTTTTTAGCCTTTTACCAAAATAAAATAGACACATATATATTTATGCTGCATTTCAATATTTCACTTTTGTTCACATTTCCAACAGACTCTGCCTCAACAGCGTCACTGAATAATTTGCAGCACTGCACGGTTTCACAAGGACTTTCAAATCTGCACAATTTTACACACGACAAAGAAAGAACAACAGGTAATATATAACAATACATTTGCTTCTCAAAAATAATATGCTGTTGTTAAAAAAATAAAAAATTAAAATTAAACAAAAAAAACATTTCTCTTTCTCTTTTTCAACAGACACTGCCTGAATACTGTCGCAGGAAGATTGGCAGCAGGGGACCCTCTGTCATTTATACACAACTAAAAATTCAACTAAGTTATAGTATAACAAGTAAAAAAAAAAGAAACGCCTATCCTGTTTGCTGTGCGCCAATGTCAAAATGAAAAACAAAAATAAATCATAAGCTCCTACTACCAATAATGGTGCACAAAAAACAGGATACTCCAACAAATGTTGTTAACACATATAAAATGGAAGAATGAATCCTGTTTTGTCTGCAACAACCTCTAAGCCTAACCCATAACCTACTTTCCCCAACTACCAAAATTTCAAAACAAACATAAGATCCTATACTAGTGCCATATACTTTGCATATATGGGTGCAACAATAGCTGCTAATGTGCCAGGACATGGCCCTAACGGCTTTAAAGTACAAGGACAAATTTATCATCGGACTTCTCATTTACATCCAGAGGAAGGAGAGCAAAGAAAATTTGCTCAACTATATATCCTAGATACAATGGAAGCTGTTGAGCAACGTATGCAGCTTCAAGAAAATAGAAAATGCTTACCCATTGTTTTTATAGAGCTTGATAACATTATGGCTCAAAACCCATACTCTTAAGCGTATAACAAATTGGTAGAAGTAGAAAAGGTACAACAAATGCATGCAGAAATACATCAATTGCCAAACCCAAAGGTTAATATGGTGCTTAAAAGAGATCGTCATCATGATAAATGCCGTTATAACTTGCCAACATCAAATGAGGTTGCAATGGTCTTTCAAAATGACAAAGGAGAACCACCATTTCAGATAGATATTAGAATATATCCCAGAAATGAGGAGCAACCTTTCATTAATATAATTATCTTAAGTACCAATTTGGATCCAATGACATATCCCATACTTTTCCCACATGGGGAAGCAGGTTGGCAACCCGAAATAACTCTTCAGAGTTACCCAAATTCAAAAGTATGTGTCAAAAATAATATTTCAATGCTTGAATTTAAAGTGGCTCAAATTGACATTCGAGATGGATTCAATCCCATTTTAAGTGGCGGAAAACTAACACAACAATGGATCATTGATACATATTTGCAAGTTGAGGCAAATAATTTAAATTTCATCAAATATCAACAAGATAAACTACGTGTAGAACAGTATTGTGTATTGGTGGATTATGTTGCTGAGTGTAATGATATAGAAATCACAAAGTTGTGGAGACCAGTAGCCAAGGTCAGCAATAATCCAGTTCCGCAAACTTGTAGGTGAAAACAGGAACAAGGTTTATTGAAGTGATCAGAAACCACACAATAATCTGGCAAGGATCAATAGACAGGAAGTGCCTTATATAGGCCAAGGACCAGACACCTGACCAGACACAGCTGAAGAGACTTAGGTACTGATACAATTGCTAGCAGAGTCAAGCTTATAAGGTCTCAATGGAATTCACAACAGGCAGGCTGGCGCAGTGGTAGGGAAGAGGTATAGCAGCCTGGGGACCAGGGTTCAAAACCCAGCAGAGTCAATTCCTCACATTACCCCCGCCTCTATAGGTGCAGCCTCTGGATGCCCTATTACCTGGTTTAGCAGGGTACTGCACATGAAAAGACCGAAGGAGATCAGGAGCGTGAATATTGTCCACTGTTTCCCATGAACTCTCCTCCTCACCATAGCCTTTCCAGCGAACCAGATACTGAAGCTTGCCACGGAAGATCCTGGAGTCAAGAATTTTGTCCACTTCGTACTCATCCTCACCATCCACGAGGACTGGAGGTGGGGCAGGCAGGGCTCGGCCAGGGAAAGTGTTTTCATGAAAAGGTTTAAGCAGTGCAACGTGAAACACTGGATGTATTTTCATGGAATTCGGGAGTTGTAAACGGAAAGTGACAGCATTGATCTGAGCAATGATCTCAAAAGGTCCCATGAACCTTTGACCCAATTTATGAGAAGGAATCCGAAGCTTGAGATTCCTTGTTGACAGCCACACCTTGTCACCAACGTGATAGACTGGGGCCTCCTTTCTATGCCTATCAGCAGCTCTTTTGTAACATTCCTGAGCCTCCAAAAGAGTCTCTTTTAACAGTGCTTGGGAATCACGTAAGGCCGTTAGCCGGTCAGCGACAGCAGGAATGGAAGTAGTAATTGGGAGACTGACTAGAAAGGTCGGATGGTAACCATAGTTGGCAAAAAATGGGCTCAAAGAAGTGGAGCAGTGTTGGGCATTGTTATAGGCAAACTCCGCCGTGGGTAGAAAATCCAGCCAGTCATCCTGCAGGTAACTAATATAGCACCGCAAATATTGCTCCAAAGTCTGGTTGGTTCGCTCAGTCTGTCCATTACTTTGCGAATGAAAAGCTGACGACAGATTTACATTAATACCTAGATGTTTCCAAAAAATGTTTCCAAAAACGAGACGTAAACTGTACTCCCCTGTCAGAAACTACTTCATCAGGCACTACATGCAAGCGAAATATTTCCCGAATAACCAGGTCAGCCGTCTGTTTAGCTGAAGGGAGAATTCGAGCTGGTATGAAATGACCCATCTTAGTTAACCTGTCCACAACAACAAGAATGGTAGTGTGTTCCTTAGAGGGAGGTAGTTCCACAATAAAGTCCATGAATAGAAGGCACACGGATGTAACAGCATCTTAGGTCCAGTCCTTTGAGACAGTATAGCACCAACAGCTGAATCAGAAGCATCAACTTCCACAATAAATGGTAATTCCGGCTGAGGATGTACCAGGACAGGGGCAGAGGTAAACAGAGTCTTCAATCGGGAAAATGCGGTATCCGCCTTATCGGACCACTGAAAAGGAGTCCCTTTACGTGTGAGTTCAGTGATCGGTGTAATAACGGCAGAGAAATTCTTAATGAAACGACTGTAAAAATTGGCAAACCCCACAAATCTCTGAACATCTTTTTCATTCTTGGGGATGGGCCAGTCCAGCACAGCTTTAATTTTACTTGCGTCCATACTTAAACCTTTGGGAGTTATTACATACCCCAGGAATTGAATTTCTGTTTGTTCAAACTCACATTTTTCTAGTTTAATGTATAGGCGGTGGGTACGAAGGCGCTCTAGAACTATACGGACCTGTTTTCTGTGGTTTTCAAGATTATCAGAGAATATTAGGATATCATCCAAATATGCCACAACAAACTGATCCAGGAGATCTCATAGTACATCATTGATAAGATGCTGGAAAGTTGCAGGGGCATTACACAGCCCAAAAGGCATTACTAGATATTCGTAATGCCCGTACCTGGTTCTGAAAGCTGTTTTACATTCATCATTGGGTCTTATGCGAACCAGATTATATGCCCCCCGAAGATCAAGCTTCGTAAATATTTTAGCTGAGCGGAGTCTCTCCAAAAGTTCAGGAATCAGAGGCAAGGGGTAGCGTTTTTTAACAGTGATGTTATTAATGTCCCTGTAATCAATGCATGGGCGTAGGCTGCCATCTTTCTTTTCTACAAAGAAAATAGGAGCTCCTGCTGGAGAAGTAGATGGTGGAATAAAGCCTTTGGCAAGATTTTCTTGTAGGTATTCACGAAGAGATTTCAATTTAGGCTCAGAAAGGGAATATATACGGCCAAATGGGATAGCAGCCCCAGGCAACAGCTCTATTGGGCAATCATAAGGCCTGTGTGGTGGAAGCTGATCAGCATTCTTCTTATCACAGACATCTGCAAAATCCCGATATTGTAGAGGAAGCTTAGTCAAGTTTGTAGCAACCATTTCATTAATTGTTGTGGCAACAGGTGTTACCTTAGAGGGTTGACAATTCATTAAGCAGTGTTCTGAAGGAAAGGACAAAGTTCTGATCTTCTAATCAATCTGTGGGTTATGCAGAGCAAGCCAAGGTACCCCCAAAATCACTGGAAACTGTGTTGAGGAAATTAGGTGGAAAGAGATAGCCTCATGGTGATTCACTTCCACAGTCAACTTTAAGGGCACAGTCTCATGTGTAACCGGTCCTGACGTAAGTGGAGAACCATCAACTGTCTCCATTAACACAGGTGAAGAATTAGGGATAGACTGAATTCTATTTCCTGCTGCAAATTTAATGTCCATAAAGTTTCCGCCTGCTCCAGAATCTATCATAGCGGTAGTTGAAATTTTACGATCACCACATTGCAACGTGATAGGCACCACAAAATGAGGATGTTGAGTCAACATACCCTCTTCACCATGAGACAGAGAAAACAAGGGTTGTGTGACAGAATCCAGTTGATCCGAAATCTGGGATTGGTGTCGAATCTGTGCACCCTCAGCCGCCATAGCTATTGTTCTTTTGGATTTGCTAGGGCAATTGATGGCATAGTGCCCTGCACTACCACAATATAGGCATAAATTGTGAGTGCGTCGCCACTGTTTTTCTTCATTGGATAATGGCCCTCTTATTAGATTTACCTGCATAGCCTCTGTCTCAGAGTCTGTAGGTGTTTGTGGGATCGGAGTAGAAGTTCTTGAATAGGAAATTGGAGTAGTAGTCTAAAAGAGCCCTGTCTTTCCAATCTTCTTTCAGAAAGTCTCCGATCAATACGGATAGCCAAACGCACAAATGCATCAAAGTCAGCAGGAAGATCAACATGAGCTAGCTCATCTTTTATAGCTTCTGAGAGACCTTTTCTGAAGTGGAACCTCTGGGCTGATTGGTTCCAGGTAGTATCAGCAACCCACTGTCTGAATTCAGCAGCATATTCAGCCACCGAGCACCTCCCTTGATGCAAATGAAGGAGAGTGGCTTCTGCTGTAGCACATCGATTGGGGTCATCAAAAACTAGGCACGTGGCCTCAAGAAAGTCATTTAGATTACACAAGACTGGACTGTCTTGTTCCAGAAGAGGGGAGCCCCAAGCCAGGGCTTCATCTTTGAATAAGGAAAAATTAAATCACACCTTCTCTCTTTCAGATGGAAATTGGTGAGGTAACATCATGAAGTGCAAACGGCATTGATTTAGGAAACCCCTAAATTTTTTGTGATCTCCTCCAAACTTTTCTGGCAGGGGCAAGCAGGCCTCTTGAGCAGGTGTAACAGTAGCAGCCGCAGCATCACGTGCCCTGTAGCTGGTATACTCACTGTGCATTGACTGAAATTTATTTTGCAGTTCAGCTACCTGGTCCTGCAGCACTTGGATGGTCTGTGCCTGGGTCTGCACAGTTCTTGCAAATAAAGCAACCTGCTGGGCCAATGCAGAATCTGTCCCGGCGGTCTCCATGAAAGGGCCAGATTATTCTGTAATGATATAGAAATCACAAAGTTGTGGAGACCAGTAGCCAAGGTCAGCAATAATCCAGTTCCGCAAACTTGTAGGTGAAAACAGGAACAAGGTTTATTGAAGTGATCAGAAACCACACAATAATCTGGCAAGGATCAATAGACAGGAAGTGCCTTATATAGGCCAAGGACCAGACACCTGACCAGACACAGCTGAAGAGACTTAGGTACTGATACAATTGCTAGCAGAGTCAAGCCTTTAAGGTCTCAATGGAATTCACAACAGGCAGGCTGGCGCAGTGGTAGGGAAGAGGTATAGCAGCCTGGGGACCAGGGTTCAAAACCCAGCAGAGTCAATTCCTCACACTGACTTTGCTACAACTAGAGAGCTGCCAGCTGGCAAAGCCATAATTTTACCATCTTTTTTCCAGGGATCTTATCGCAATATGCGAGAAAGATACAATGATGCCATGGCTATTGTAACTAAATTTGGAAAACCAGATTTATTTATTACATTTACACGTAATCCACAATGGCCACAGATTGTACACAATTTGCTAATGGGACAATCTGCTTCTGATAGACCAGATTTAGTGGCAAGAGTCTTTAAAATTAAATTAACTGAATTAATACATGACATAACCATAACTCCGTTATTTGGAAAATGTCTGGCTTATGTTTATACCTTTGAATTAAAAAAAAAAGGCCTTCCACGTGCACATTTTCTTATAATCCATTGGATACTGGTGACAAAGTGGATTCAGTAATTATTGCTAACAGATCCAGAAATACATGGTAGACTATATGAAATTGTAACTCATCGTATGATTCATGGGCCGTGTGGAGATATTAATCCACAGTCACCATGTATGGAAAATAAGAAATGTACTAAAGAATTTCCAAAAGATTATAGAGACAAAACTTGAAAATGCGAATTGTGATGGCTATCTATTACTGTATATAGAAGAAGAGAAGGACAAACTGCCATTATTCAGGGAAAAAAGGGAGATAACAGATATGTGGTACCATACAATCCACAATTACTTATGAAGTATAATGCACACATTAATGTGGAAGCTTGCACTTTTATAAAATCCATTAAATATGTCTACAAATATATTTACAAAGGCTATGATGCAGCTACTGTAGTGGTCAAAAGTGCTGAAAATAACGAACAAAGTGAGTTAGTACATGATGAACTTGCATCTCATGTAGATGCTCGCTATGTAAGTGCACCAGAAGCAATGTGGCATCTTCTAAAATTTGAAATGCATGATCGCTCACATGCAGTATATCTATTAGCTGTACATTTGCCAGAAAGACATTTAGTGTATTTCCATGTTGGAAATTAAACAAATACTTTGGCACAAAGTGAGCATCGCCAAACTACACTAACTGCATGGTTTCAATTCAATTCTACTGAGTTAGAGGCAAGAGAATTGTTATATATTGACATTCCATACCATTATGTTTTCGTTAATGGATTATGGCGAAAACGTCGTGGAAATAAAATAATACCAAGAATTTACACTGTAAGTCCAAGAGACCTTGAACAGTTCTGCTTACGATTACTACTTCTAAATGTTCCTGGTGCACAAGTTTTGAACAGTTAAGAACTGTTAATGACATAATTTAAGAATCATTTCATTTAGCTGCGCGACAACGAAACTTCATAGCTGATGATACAGAATGGGAAAGATGTCTAGAAGAAGCAGCACTATGTCAAATGTCACGGCAGATGAGGGAACAATTTGCATTCATTTGTATCTTCTCAAATGCTCCAAATGCATTAGCTTTGTGGGAAAAATTTAAAACATATATGGCTGAAGACTTTTTGCAACGATACAATGAGCCTATTGCACAATTTAAAGCCTTAATTGAAATCCAAGAGGTCTTTTTAACTCATGGATTAAGTTGTGCAAGTTTTAATCTGCCAGATCCAGGTCTCATAGACGCCATAAACTCTGAAGACTATGACACTCAACTGCAACGAGAAAGAACAGAAGAAAGACTTGCAACTTAAAATACATTACAATTGCAAGCATTTCATGCAATAAAAAATGCCCTAGATGATGACATGCTCAAAGAGCGTTATTTCTATCTGGATGGACCTGGCGGATCAGGAAAAACTTATCTATATATTTTATTGATGAATTTTGTTCAAGCACAAGGTCAAATAGCACTGGCATTTGCAACCACTGGAATTGCCGCACTTTTGTTAGAAGGTGGAAGAACTGTGCATAGTGGATTTAAACTGCCATTTCCTATTTTGGAAACATCAGTGTAGGATATTCGAATGACATCATTACAAGCAAAAAAAAATTAATTAATTAATTATAATAGATGAAGCTACAATAATGTCATGCCATGTCCTGCAATGTATTGACCGTTTGCTACGTGAAGTCATGGATAATATTTTGCCATTTGGTGGAAAGGTAATGTTGTTAGGTGGAGATTTTAGACAAACATTACCTGTCGTTATACATGGAAATCTTACCGACATTGTCGAAACATGTATAAAGTCAAGTACACTATGGAAACTATTTACCCATCTTCAATTACAACAAAATATGAGATCAGTAGGAGAAATTAATTCAATGATTGGCTCATTAAAATTGGAGAAGGAAAAACAGAGCGAATACAAAATTTACCCTATGACACTGTGCACATCCGAGCTCATATGATTTGCAAACAGGATCTCATATCAGCTATATTCCAAACTACAATAAATAACGAGGACTATGCAGAGCTTGCCAATAAAGTAATACTAACATGCAAAAATAAGAATGCATTACTCCTCAATAATGAAATATAAAAAATAAAAAAATGCACCACAAAAAAATTATCACAGTGTTGATTCTGTACTTGGTGATGACAAAGAAAGTCAGACAAACTTTTCAACTGAATTCATTAACTCCTTAACTCCCTCTGGAATGCCACCACATATTTTGCAGCTAAAGAAAAGTGCAATTGTCATGTTACTGCAAAATATGAACCCCAAAAAAGGCCTATGGGACCAGATTAATGTTGTTCAAGAATTAAAGGACCATTTAATACATGCTGAAATTCTAACTGGTACCCATAAAGGAGAGAGTTTTTATACCAAGAATAGATTTGGCACCAAGTGAAAGTAGCCTCCCTTTTGTACTTCAAAGGAGACAATTTCCCAACATCATGGCATTTGCCATGACCATTAATAAATCACAAGGACAAACTTTCAAATCTGTGGGCATCTTTTTAGAAGAACCAGTATGTGCACATGGCCAGCTGTATGTTACATTCTTAAGATGCAATAATCCAGAGGCTATTAAAGTTTAAATTTGAAAACAACGAAAGTCAAGGTGATTTATTAGATGATAAACGCATTTTTACAAAAAACATTGTCTACTATGAAGTACTATAACTTTAATTCCACAAAATATAACAATGCAAGACATGGCACAGACCTAACAAAAAAAAACAAAAGACATCTCAATGACAAGTTGTTTGATTTCGAGGGACAACTTTTAAGTCACTCAAGCTCTTCTTAGAGCAAAACTATTTTAATAAAAAACTCTATAAAATGTCAAAAAAAAAAAAAAGAGAACAGTGGTTTTACTTCCAGGAAAAAATTAGATATCTCTGGGACTCTTTTACGAGGACCACTATTTTACATAGGAAACTCTATGTGTTATTTTAAAAAAATAATGTAATTTCGAGAAGAAATGTACAACAAACAAAAAAAAATATAGATAACAGTGGTTTAATTTCCAGAACGACTTTTTATGTCACTCAGACTCTTTTTAGAGCACCACTATTTCCATATGAAACGCTATAAAATGGCACAAAACATAGAGAACAGTGGTTACACCCGCGGACAAACTTTAATGTCTGGCGTTCTCATTTTAGACAACCACTATTTCACATAGGAAACTCTATGTGCCATTTTCACAAATTACATCAATAACAACAAAATGTCAACCATCAAAAATCAACAACGACAAAATCACAGATTATAATTTTATGGAAGTAGCCATTTAACATGATTAGCCCCACAAAACACTTTGCTTGCATTTTACAACAATTAGAGTTTAAATGTTACTTCATTATGTTACTGTTTATAATGTTACTATTAAAAAAAAAAAAAAAAAACGTACAAAGTTGTTTAATGGCAGATATTTCAAAGTTCATGTTAAGAGGAGGAGGAGCTTTTGTTATACAATTTAAATGTATCATTCAATGCAAAATGTTAATCCAGGGAGTAATCCGATCATTAATGGGGTCAGGAAGGAATTATTTTTTTCCTTCTTTGATACAATTGGCAATGTTTCGGGGGGGGGGGGTTACTGTTGGCCTTCCTCTGGATTCAATATATGTTTAGTGTGCAGGGCCAACGTCAGAGGCTGGACTGAAAAATAATGGACCAAAGCCAGAAGCTTAGAAGAGCGAGCATGCAGATAAGAGGAACAGAAAGTCCCTGAAGGTGATGACCGAAGGAGGGATCTGCTTTGGAAAGAGAGGCCGGAGATACAGAGCCTAAGAGAGAGGTGAGAGGGAAAGACACCTCTGCCACCTATGTTTGGACTGTATGTTGGCACTTCTATGTAAGACAGTAAGGGAACTACAGTTTAGTTATGCAGGGCTTCAAGGAGAAGCTAGGATTTATTTTCTGTTTGCTTGTCAGCATACAACAGAAAATAAACCAAACAGCAAAAATCTGCTAAGCATTTAAAGGGCTCCTGTTTTCTCCATTTTGGTGCTGGATATTAGGGCACGGATCCTGAGAGTGACAGTGAATCTGTTACATTTATGGTGGCAGTGGTGGGATAGAAAATTGTGTGTTAAGAAGACAGCCCACAGTACAGTATAATAATGGAGGAACTATTGAAAGCCCTGGCAGATGCCACTACATGCCAGAAAGTGGGTGGAGCTTCTGAGGACAGAGCCCATGCTGCAAATGATGCTCAACTAAGAGATGTTGCTGCATGTCTTAGAGAGGCCACAGAGAAATGGCAGAGACAAGCAGAAGAGAATATAATCCGCATGAGTGAGGCCACAGAAAAAAGGCGGAGACAAGCGGAAGAGGACAGAGTCCAAATGAGAGAGTTTTTGGAGGCACACAAAGTGCAGCTGCAGAAACTGAAGTCTGCAAATAATACTGTGGTTACAGAAGCAAGTCAAAGCATGAATCCTAATTGCTTCCTAAAGAGGATGTCCGCTCAGGATGACGTTGACACATATCTCCTGAACTTTGAGAAGATTGCCACTAGGGAAGGTTGGCCTAACAAGCACTGGGCCACAGTCCTGGGTCCGTATCTGTGTGGAGAAGCACAGAGAGCGTATTGTGAATTGCCTGAAGAAAAGGCGGCAAATTATTGTACCCTGAAGGAAGAGATCCTTAACAGAATAGGAGTGAAAAGAGTACAGAGATTGTACTCCTGGGATTTTTTTGATAAACCTGCTTATCGCTATCCAAGGGGAGTGCTTGTCTACCCAAGTTTCCCTGTTAAGGGAAGGCAAATCAAAGCTGATGAAGAAAGAAATCAGGAGTGAGAGACCTGGTGGATGGCAGACAGAGTGCAAAAAGCCACTGTGACGGCTGAGAGCGCAGCAGAGAGTGCCACTGTGACGGCTGAGAGCGCAGCAGAGAGTGCCACTGTGACGGCTGAGAGCGCAGCAGAGAGCGCCACTGTGACGGCTGAGAGCGCAGCAGAGAGCGCCACTGTGACGGCTGAGAGCGCAGCAGAGAGCGCCACTGTGACGGCTGAGAGCGCAGCAGAGAGCGCCACTGTGACGGCTGAGAGTGCAGCAGAGAGCGCCACTGTGACGGCTGAGAGCGCAGCAGAGAGCGCCACTGTGACGGCTGAGAGCGAATACTCCTGAGGTGGAGAGTACTAGAGAAAGAAAATGCCTAACAAAGATCTCTGACCTAGAGAAAGGAGAGAGCAAGTGGAAGAATATAGCCAGTGTTCTTAGAAAGGAAGAATGTCATAAAAATGATAAAGAAACTGGAAATCTTACCAAAGTAAAAGATAAGGAAGAAAAGAGTCTGGAGATTGAGATGGAGAAAGACAAACCACTGTCTCTGAGAGAACATATGAAGCCGAGCATGGAGATGTGTCCATCTAAAACTATGAAGTGTCCAGAGAGCGTTCTGTCTCAGTTTGCCATAGAACAAAGCGCTATGGATAAAGAGAAGCAACATGGGAAAATTGCTACTGAAATTAAGAGTATCAGGATGATGCCAAATTATATTCCTGAATGGCGCAGGAAGCCTGCGTTTGAGGACAACAGAGTGTCCTACAGGAATAAGATACAGATGACTATTTGGGAGCAGAGGAAGAGTCCTCCCAAATATAAGCTGAAAGAGTCAGTTGTGCGGGAACCGCAGCACAATGATAAACAGGAGAGATCACCAATTCCACTTCCCAACTACAAGAGTTAGGAGAATCCTGTAAGCAGAGGAAATCAACTGTGATACAGAAGGAGCTGCTGTTACATGCTCCACAAGCACAGAGGAAGCCCAATCCGTCTGATATGAAAACACAGTTGGCTCAGAGTGATGCATGTCCAGAAGAGACTATCACTGACTTCCATAACCTGCGTACCCAAGATGCTTCGCTGAATATAGAGCAATGTCTACAGGAAGCTCATAAGCAAAGCAGAGAGCAGGAGCTTGTACAGGAGAGACAGAGTGAAGAAGAAAGAGTGACTGAGCCACCAGAGGTATTCAGAGAAGACCTGATGGAAAAGTTAAAGTAGATTCTTCAGCTAAATGGTTCAGCAAAACATCCAGCATCAGCAGGGTGAACTGGATTTGCAAAACGGTAATGAGGAGAAGATGCAGCTAAAAGCAGAAAGAAAAAGGAAAAGCTGGTAGCCATGGAGGCAAAGCAAGAAGAAAAAGTGGAGGAAAAATGGGTAAAAGCTGAGGATAATGAAACTACCAGCTTTTCTAAGAAACCGATTATTCTAAAGGCTTCTAACAAGTGTACTAGCTTATGGGTTGAGTGCAAACCTGAAGTTGCTGTACCGCTAGAGATGTGCCAGCAAGATCAGAAATTTGAGAAACATGTCCTGGCAGAGTTAGAGAGACGCAGACCTTGCAAGATGGGAAGCACAGTGGTATCAAGGATGCCTTCTGGGAACAATGACAGAGGTGAGGGGCCAATCCAAGAGCTAGAAGCAGCCCAGAGAGAGGACATGCTTGTGGAGCCTCTGAAGGATACTATACCAGAACAGAAGCAAGATGACTGGATGAGGCTGATACGTTTCGGTGAGAGTTGTCTGCCAGCCAATAGGAGCACCTGGAACCAAGAGAGCCAGAAACAGAGGGAAGAAAAACAGCCCAAGAAGTTGTTGTTCCATAATGAAGTTGAAAGGTATGAGAAAGCTGCGTATAATCTCCTGGAAAAGTAAGAATGTTTAACAGGAGGATTAAAGGAGCAAATGAACTCCAAGCATAAAGAGGCCGAAGTGAGGAATCTCCAGTCCCAGGTCTGCAGATGAGGCAAAGATGCTGCCGGGGTAACTTTGAACAGACTAAAACACACCATCTAGCCACGAACTGGCAGGGAGTATCCAAGCTGGAGAGTGAACTGGCAAACTTCAGTTCTTGCATAGAAGATATAAAGAGGATAAGTCAGAGCTGCGAGAATAAGATGATGGGTCTGAAAGAAAAGATGCATCCGGTGGAAGACAAGGTCACAGAAACCTGTAATGTCTGTGATGTACCCCCAGGGAAGCGACTGTATGGAGAAACACATTCTCATACCAAAGTACAAGAAGTACTTTTCAAGGGTCCCTGGGGCAGGACACTCGGAGAGATGGGCGGGCCGGTGTATTACCCTCAAAGTTAAAGTGATGACAGCAGGCGGAACACCAAAGAAAGCAGGAAATATAGAGTGAAAGGAAGAGCGGGAAAAGGAATCTTCACCCAGTCTCTTCACTCAGAAAGAAAACACGGTTCCAAGGAAAGACAAAGGAATTTGAAAGCAGTGATGAAGAAGGTAAGCTACGAAATGGGAAAAGTCCTATGAAGGAGTTTAAGATGACAGTACAGACACATGATGTAGATGCTCCTAGAAGTACAAAGAAGAGAGCGGCAATGGATGGTGCAGCTGGAAGAGCGGTAGCTCTGATGAGTAAAGTAAAGCCTCACTGGTGTCACCAAAACGAGAAGAGTGCGGAGAGAACACAGATGGTACTGAGGATGTGTTGGATCGCAGACATGGCCTCACAGCGTTGGACGCTCAACCCCATGGTGTCGAGCTGGGGTGGGGGATATGTGATGGTGTGTCACCATAGGGCAGTAGAGAGCTCTTCAAGACTTCTCCCCAGGAGTGAGATGGTTAAGAAGATCCTTAAAAAGCTTGGCTGTGGCTGCAATCAAGACCGGCTGCTGTCTCCAGGTGGAGAGCTGTTTGACAGAGCTGGAGTGTTGTGGAAGCTTTGAAGAGTGAGCATGCAGATAAGAGGAACAGAAAGTCCCTGAAGGTGATGACCGAAGGAGGGATCTGCTTCGGAAAGAGAGGCCGGAGATACAGAGCCTAAGAGAGAGGTGAGAGGGAAAGACACCTCTGCTACCTATGTTTGGACTGTATGTTTGCACTTCTATGTAAGACAGTAAGGGAACTACAGTTTAGTTATGCAGGGCTTCAAGGAGAAGCTAGGATTTATTTTCTGTTTGGTTTATTTTCTGTTGTATGCTGACAAATAAATCGCACAAATCTGCTAAGCATTAAAAGGGCTCCTGTTTCTCCATTTTGGATCCTGAGAGTGACAGTGAATCTGTCACATTACATTAAAATGTTACTAATCTTAAAATAATATCAGTTAACAGTTGGTCACCTACAAGTTGCATGTTAAAAAAATAAACATGTTTTTTATAATAATTGTACTTCTTAATATTACGTGCAAAACAGAATTCAAAACATACATATTTAATTCCGTCAATTTTTTGACGGGCAAGTCACTAGTAAATATATATATATATATATATATATATATATATATATATATATATATATATATATATATGTGTATAGTAAATAAAAAGTACATTTGTGTTCACATTTGAATATCTAAAATAAGTAAAAAAAAACATTTATTTATTTATATATATATTTATATATATATATATACTGTATACACACACACATGTATAAGTATACTATCACTGTTATAGTTGTTAGTGTTGGGAACGCTTGCGATGTTGGTGACGCTTTGCGAGCCTTGCAAAGCGAGGCGAGCCGTGTACAAAGCACGACTTAGGCTGGATGAGCGCCAAAGGCGCTCATCTGCGAAGCCTTGCAAAGCGAGGTGAGCCATGTATAGCGCAGGACTTAGGCTGGGCCATCACTGCTACTTGGTTCCTGCCAGGGGGGGGTTGCGATGAGCACCAGAGGCGCTCATCGCGAAGCCCCCCAGGCTTGCAACACCCTATCACCTACCTGTATGCGATCCTGCAATGCAAGGCTTGATACAGAAAGGGGTTCCGGCAGGATGGGAATGACAGAGGAGGTGACTGCAGCGCTACTGGCAGGATTCAATCCAGGTACTAGACACAGGGGGGAAAAGGGGAGGGTGTTGAAAGCAATGCTGTTTTACACAAAATGCGAGGATATGGCTCCTCTGAGCACCTTTGGCGCACATTGAGAGCCTCTCCCCCGTCTACTTTGCAGGCCCCGCTATGAGCGCCTTTGGCGCTCATCTCAAGCCCTTGGATGAGCAGCTTTGCTGCTCAATGCTGCTTTTGCCAAGCCGCACCTTTCCTGCTTTGCAGTGATCCCCTTCGGTGTTTATTGCAACCACCCCGATGATCGCCTTTGCCGCTCTTTGCGAGCCTCTCCCCCTGTGTACTTTATATGCCTTTGTGGTTTAGGGGCTAAACTGCCTTGGGTTCAGTGTTACTGGCTTGAGTTAAATGTTACTGCCTTGTATTAAGCATTACTGGTTTGCGTTGTCTTAGCGCTTAGGGCTTGTATTTACGTCCTTCGGCCTCGTTTTACGACATTCGGCCTCGTTTTTGTTGTGTTTAAGTTTTTTGGGCAGCCATTTTTTTTTTTTGCTTTGGCGATTTTCAATCGTGAAAAAAGGCAAAATATGCCTCAAATTAACTCACTCACAGGATCCCTGGCTCTCCACCTATGCTGTGTGTGAATGTGTAAGTGAATTTGAGTCATATTTGTGTGTTTTTGCATGTTTTTCCAGTTCGGTGGTTTGGCCGTTTAAAGACGTATTTTTACAAGCCCGGCAGTCCATCTATGAGCTTCGGTCATACGGCCGTAATTTTGGCCAAGTACTGCATGTCTCGGGACGAGGGCCAACTAAGTACTGCGTGCTCACCCCTGCAATGGGCACCTTCGGGGCTCATTGCAGCCTAAGTCCGGCGTGCTTTAACTGCTCGTCTCGCTTTGCAAAGCTCGCAGTGCAATGAGCGTTTTTGGGGCTCATTGCAGCCTAAGTCCCCATGCGTCATTTGCTGCTCGCCTCGCTTCAACAGGGGTCACAGTGCAATCAGAGCCTTCAGCGCTCATTGCAGCCTAAATTCCGCGGCATGCCTCAACGGCTCGCCTCGCCTCACGGCGACAACTCGCATTACGACAGCTATATTAGTGATTAAAGTATAAACAACTTCTCAGTTTACTATGATTTAAAAATTATAGCTGCTTTTCTCTCATCTTTAGGCTCAAATTTCTCCTTTTTCCCAGTTGTTAAAGACAGTTGTGTTAACAAAATGAGCTAAATAAGAGCCTGATTTAATTGAGCAATCAAAAGTTACTCTAGCCCGTAAGTGAGGCTGTAAGTTAATTTGCTATTCAATTGGCGTCTTTTTGCGGGCTCCAAACGTGTTACGGGCTTGAAAACTTTGCGGTTGTTAAGCCCGAAACTTACAGGCTCCGGAAGCCTTTGATCTTTCTTTGTCATCCGCAAGAGTTAAGATCAATAAAATCGCAAATCGCTATTCAATTACCACAATTCCCCAAGCCTGCAAATGTTTTCACACTCGTAATCGGCAGAGAGGACCCACAAGGGGGTTTAACCTCTGTCTGTAGCATTGTAAATACAAATAAAAAATCACTACAGCACTGTAAATAACAGCTATAATAGTTGTCAAATTGCAGGCCTCACGATGAGCGCCCTTGGCGCTCATCGTGAGGCCCGCACGACTTTTCTGCAATGAGGGACGAAGGCGCTCATTGCAGGAGTGGAGCTGAGCGCCGCAGGTGCTCATCGTGAGGCCCGTGGGACTTAGTTGCAATGAGAGCCCATGGGAAGGCGCTCATTGCAGGGACTATACTTTACGGCATGCAATAATTTGCAAATTTAACGGACGAAACACCGAACTTGAAAGACCACCAAAAAACACCAAATACTTAAAAAAAATACCTTACACACTCACACACAGCACAGGGGGAGAGCGAGGGAGACTGTGAGTGAGGTTGTAAGTTAATTTGAGGTATATTTGCATTTTTTTGGTGATCGAAAATAGGCTAAGCGAGAAAAAAAATGAGTCCGAAAAATTAACTGGATGACAACGGGGCCAAAACAGTACAAACGACTCAGAAGCCAGTAAAACTTTGCCGAAGCCAGTAAAAACAAACCTGAAGCCAGTAAGACTTAGCCGAACCACTGCACTTATCGCAAGACTCAATTCAGAAAATTCTGCATAAACACAGAGGAGAAAGACACAGGGGAGGGAGAGAGGGGAAGGAGACACAGGGCTGAGAGATGGAGGAAAAGAGAAAGAGGGAGAGAGGAGAGAGAGAGGGGGAAACAAACACAGGTGTCAGAGAGTGGGGAGAGGCTTGCAATGAGTGCCAAAGGCGGTCATAGCAAGGCCCCTAAATTAGACCTGGGGAGAGCGCCGAAGGTGCTCAGCGCGGGGCTCGTGATGAGTACCAAAGGGACAGAATACCCAGCCTAAAATGTTTTGTCCCAACGGGCAAGTCGCTAGTTAGAATTCATTGCAAACAGTCTTAAGCTCGTTAATTGGCAATGAAAAATGTATTTTATTATGTATCATTTCGGGGTTATATCGATCTTGGGAGTCAATGAGTTAATACATATCATGCCACCCACATGGACTAGCACAGTATCGGCATTCACTTTTATATTTTGAGGTTGCCACGTTTTGCATATCGGAGCCTTAAACGCTAATTAATTGACAGGTAACCTCCATGTTTTACTGACATATGAATGACTGTCTCATTTTCTATTGGCTGTTTCGAAATGAGTTTTTATGGTCTTGCTTAATTGATCATATTCCTGCCCTGAACTGCTACGGGCGAATGCATGGTTTACAGTTTCGGCTGTAACTTGCGGGCTGGTTCAATTGAATAGCACCGGAAATGTAGCAGACTGTGAGTCCGCAGCAGGGCTGCAGACATACAGGCTATATACTTCAAGATGCGGGCTTCTAATTGAATCGGAAAATCAACTATTTTCAATGTAAGTTTTCACATATATCACAATAAAAATCTTTATAATGATCTTTTCTTCTTAAAATGTATTAAACCTGGACTACTGCACTGGTCCTTTAATTATGTGCCACGTTTCTACCCCTAATGCTGTTAAATGCCAAGTAAAGGTTTTACATATACAGAAGGGTATGGTATCCCCAATCATTGAATATTTCAGTCACCGCTAGATTCGACTACTACCCATGATTAACATCATGAGGGAACAGTAACTGTAGGCATACAATATCTGTGGGCCTTTGGCCCATGTCAATTCCAAAAATGAATCAAGTGTACCAAATGAATGAAAATAAATATGGTAAACTTAGAGGTAAGTATATGATCCACCTACCCAGACTGACATGTATTGTGACGCTTGTTCTCATATTAACCTTTGTTTGCATCATCTGCTTTACCAGGCAACAAATAGGTTAATGGCTGGTCTGTATTGATCAGTAAATGAAGTGCTATCAATCAGCCTCCAACCCCAGACACAATCACTTGGCAGTGATAGAGTTAGTTTATTTGCAGCATAACCTGAGCAGCAGTGAAGTGATGAGCTTAGGCTGGAGTGCAGCTCTGTAATTGAGTGACTCCAACCAGATCCCATGGAAAATGAGTCAGAAGGTTGAAGAGGGCAATGTCCGCAGGTGCCTGATCCACAGCTTTCCCCTTTGCATAAGACATATACATTTACTGCCTGGGAAGTGTAAATTGCCTCTTGTACTGATAAGCCTTAAGAGCTGGTTTTCAATCAATACCTGACTTACTGAGCTAGGTTACAACTAAGCGCAGTAAAAGTAGCTAAGGTTGTGTTTTAGAAAGGCAAGAAAAAACATCAGCTGAATTACTATCTCCCTATGCAGAAACACTGTACCAAATCCATCTAATCTATTCCTGAGGTTCCCTAACTGCAGTCCACGGACCACAGGTGGTCCATGAGGTTCATTAAGAAAATTAATAAAAATACATAAAAAGGGTAAAAAATGTAAAGATACTAGATGTTATTGTCTATAAGTGAACAATATAGAAAAATATCCCAATATAGCACAGCCCACTGTATTTGTTAGGAAGTAGGTAGAAAACTCATTAGGTGTGTCATGAAGACCCACAGCAGTATTTAAGTGACTCGGGTCAAATTCTAAAGCCCCCATTCAATTGATGCTTCGGGTGATCCGGTAGCCTGTAAGTGAAGTAGCAAGTTAATTTGCTATTCAATCAACGTCTTTTTGCGGGTTTCAAACGGCTTACAAGTTGCGGCCTTAAAAAAATGACAATAGTTAAACTCGTAACTTACAGCCTACTGATCTTTCAAGGCTGCAAGACGCTGAAAGCTATTAAAAACATACTACATGATTAAATTGCAACACAAATACATGCACATGGCTGACATATTAACCCTTTCACACTCACAGAGGCTCTAATGTGGATCCTAAAAATACAAAGATCATCTTATAAACATTTCACTCATCACATCTACAGTGGGGGAAAAAGTTTTGATTCCCTGCTGATTTTGAATGTTTGTCCATGGACAAAGAAATGATCAGTCTATAATTTTAATGGTATGTGTATTTTAACAGGAAGAAACAGAATAACACAAAAAACAAACAAGAAAAACGCATGTCAAAAAAGTTATACATTGATTTGCAGGTCAATGAGTGAAATAATTATTTGACCCCTTCGACATAGTACTTGGTGTCAAAACCCTTTTTGGCAATCACAGAGGTCAGACGTTTCTTTTAGTTGGCCACCAGCTTTGCACACATCTCACCTCTTGTAGATCCTCTCCAAGTTTATTAAGGATATTAAGGTTTCAAGGCTGATGTTTGGCAAGTCGAACCTTCAGCTCCCTCCACAGATTTTCTATGCGATTTAAGTTCTAGAGACTGGCTAGGCCACTCCAGGACCTTAATGTGCTTCTTCGTGAGCCACTCCTTTGTTTTCTTGGCTGTGTGTTTTGGGTCATTATCATGCTGGGATACCCATCCACAAGAAATTTTCAATACCCTGGCTGAGGGAAAGAGGTTCTCACCCATGATTTGACGGTACATGGCCATGTCCATCGTCCCTTTGATGCAGTGCAGTTGTCCTGTCCCCTTTGCAGAAAAACACCCACAAAGCATAATGTTTCCATCTCTATGTTTGAAGGTGGGGATGATGTTCTTGGGGACATAGGCAGCATTCCTCCTCCTCCAAACACAGCGAGTTGAGTTGATGCCAAAGAGCTCGATTTTGGTCTCATCTGACCACAACACTTTCACCCAGTTCTCCTCTGAATCATTTAGATTGGCAAACTTCAGACGGGCCTGTACATGTGCTTTCTTGAGCAGGGGGACCTTGCGGACGCTGCAGGATTTCAGTCTTTCACAGCATAGTGTGTTATTAATTGTTTTCTTGGTGACTATGGTCCCAGTTGCCTTGAGATCATTAACAAGATCCTCCCAAGTAGTTCTGGGCTGATTCCTCACCGTTCTCATGATCATTGAAACTCCACGATTTGAGATCTTCCGTGAAGCATCAGACCGGGGGAGACTAGCAGTTATTTTGTATTTCTTCCATTTGCGAATAATCGCACCCACTGTTGACACCTTCTCACCATGCTGCTTGGAGATGGTCTTGTAGCCCATTCCAGCCTTGTGTAGGTCTACAATCTTGTCCCTGACATCCTTGGATAGCTCTTTGGTCTTGGCCATGGTGGAGAGTTTGGAATCTGATTGATTGCTTTTGTGGACAGGTGTCTTTTATACAGGTAACAAGCTGAGATTAGGAGCACTCCCTTTAAGAGAGTGCTCCTAATATCAGATTGTTACCTGTACAAAAGACTCCTGGGAGCGAGAAATACTTATTTCCCTCACTGACCTGTGTCATGATGTAATTGTTTAAGGACTCATATTGCCAGTAATTATGAATATGGCCAAGGGAGCATGACATTATTACATTGTGATTATGTATTATTGTGTGTGTTACCTGTTGCCTGTACATGGTTATTATGTATACTAGCTATTATATATTACTAGCGACCTGCCCCTCAACAAAATGACGGCAATGAGATGTGTATGTTTGGAAAGTTGTTTAGTTATTAATATACGTATTTGACACTTGTAAGATTTTAGTTATGATAAAATAAGTACTATTGTGATATTAAACATGTTTATTTTTGTAAAATGTTTCTTTGGTCAACAGTAACTGTTAAAGCATTTTGTATTAAAAGTATTAACATTTGAATGTAAGAACAGTTGAACTTTAAATTAATCAGTATTGTAAACTTGAGGTAATGGTTTTTTAACATGCAAGTTCTATCTCAAGAATTGTTAACTTAAATATACATTGAAACCACAGGAAGGCAAACAGTAAAAACCCTTGTTGAAACGTACCCAATTTTAACATGAACTATGTAATATATTTAAGTAAGAAACTTGACATTCTATTTTTTGAAACTTGAACTTTCTTATCTGTGTAACTAAGGAATTTGCAAAAACATTTTTCCAACTTGGAACATTATAAACAGTAACATAGTGAATTAATATTTTAACATAATTTTGTATTAAAAGTATTAACATTTGAATGTAAAAACAGTTGAACTTTAAACTAATCAGTATTGTAAACTTGAGGTAATGGTTTTTTAAAATGCAATTTCTATCTGAAGAATTGTTAACTTAAATATACATTGAATCCAGAGGAAGGCAAACATTAAAAACCCTCCTTGAAACGTACCCAATTAAATTAATTCATTCCTGACCCCATGAACTGGTGATAAACATTAATCCAGGGAGTAATGATTTACATAACAAACAATATTAACATTGTGACTTAAATCGTGGTTGAGCTCTTAACATGAACTTTGTAATATGTTGAAGTAAAGAACTTGAAAGTATATTTTTTTTAAACTTGAACTTTCTTATCAGTCTAAGTAATGAACTTGAAAATATTGTTTTCAAACTTGTAACATTAGAAACAGTAACATAGTTAATTAACATTTTAACATAATTTGTAAAAATAATGCAAGGCAAGTGTTTTGTGAGGCAAATCAACCATAAACAGTACTTCCATTAATTATGACTGAATTGTTTGTTTTGTATTTTTCAATGCTTTTAAATTTGTTTTGCATGGGTTTTATTTCTTTAATGAAAAGTTATAGTACTTCATAGTAGACAATGTTTTTAGTAAAAATATGTCCATCTTCTAATAAATCACCTTGACTTTCATTCTTTTCAATGTAAACTTTAATAGCCTGTGGATTTTTGCACCGTGATAACGCAACGTACAATTGACCATGTGCAAATACTGGTTCTTGCAAGAAAATACCCACAGATTTGAACGTTTGTCCTTGTGATTTATTAATGGTCATGGCAAATGCCATAATAATGGAAAATTGTCTACATTGAAGTATAAAAGGGAGACTACTTTCACTTGGTGCTAAATCTATTCTTGGTATGAAAACTCTCTCTCCTTTATGGGTACCAGTTAAAATTTCAGCATCTATAAAATGGTCCTTTAATTGTTGAACAATTAATCTTGTCCCATTGCATGGGCCTTTTTTGGGGTTCATATTTCGCAGTAACATGACAATTGCACTTTTCTTTAGCTGCAAAATATGTGGTGGCATTCCAGAAGGAGTGAGTTTAGGAATTCAGTAGAAAAGTTAGCCTGACTTTCATTGTCATCAGCAAGTACAGAATCAGCACTGTGATAATTTCTTTGTGGTGCATTCATTTTTTTTAAAGATGTCATTATTGAGCATTAATGCATCCTTATTTTTACACGTTAGTATGACTTGGTTGGCAAGCTCTGAATATTCCTGGTTATTTATGCTACCTTTAAATATAGCCGATATAATATCTTGGTGACAAATCATATGAGGTGGGATCTCTACAGTGTCGTCAGGTAAATGTGGTATTTTTTTCTGTTCTGCCTTCTCCAATTTTAATAAGCCAATCATTGAAATCAGTTTGGCCTTCTGATCTCATGTTTTGTTGCAGTTAAAGATGGGTAAAATGTTTCCATAGTGTGCGTGACTTTATACAGGTTTCGATAATGTCAGTTCGATTTCCATGTACAACGACAGGTAATGTTTGTCTAAGATCGCCACCTAACAACATTACCTTTCCACCAAATGGAAAAGTATTATCCATGACTTCACAAAGCAAACGGTCAATACATTGGAGGGCATAGCATGACATCATTGTGGCATCATCTACTATAATTAATTTATATTTTTTCAATTTCTTTGCTTGTAGTGATGTCATGCGAATATCTGAGACAGAAGTTTCTAAAATAGGCACTGGCAGTTTAAAGCCACTATGTACAGTTCTTCCACCTTCTAACAAAAGTGCAGCAATTCCAGTAGTGGCAAACGCCAGTGCTATTTGACCTTTTGCTCGTACAGAACTCATTAATAAATTATATAGATACGTTTTTCCTGATCCGCCAGGTCCATCAAGATAGAAATAACGCTCTGTCACCATGTCATCATGTATTGCATTTTAATGGCATTAAATGCTTGCAATTGTAAGGTATTTAAAGTTGCAAGTCTTTCTTCTGTTCTTTCTACTTGTAGTTGAATGTCATAGTCTTCAAAGTTTATGTCATCTTTAAGACCTGGATCAGGCAAATTAAAACTTGCACAACTTAATCCATGAGTTAAAAATACTTCTTGGATTTCCATTAAAGCTTTTAAGTGTGCAATCGGTTCATTGTATCGTTGCATAAAGTCTTCAGCCATATTACTTTTAAATTTGTCCCACAAAGCTAATGCATTTGGAGCATTTGAGAAGATACAAATACATGCAAATTGTTCTCTCATCTGCAGTGGCACTTGACATTGTGCTGCTTCTTCTAAACATCTTTCCTATTCTGTATCATCAGCGAGTAAGTTTCTATGTCTTGCAGCTAAATGAAAGGATTCATATACTATGTCATTAACAGTTCTTAAGTGTTCAAAACTTTGTGCTCCAGGAACATTTAAAAGTAATATCCGTAAGCAAAAACGTTCAACATCTCTTGGACTGACTGTGTAAATTCTTGGGAGGATTTTATTGCCTCTGCTTTTTCTCGGTCTCCATAATCCATTCACAAAAACATAGTGATATGGAATTCCAATATATAAGAATTGTGTTGCTTGTGAATCTGTGGAATTTAATTCAAACCATGCAGTTAGTGTAGTGTGACGATCTTCACTTTGGGCCAATGCATTACTTTCATTTCCAGCATGGAAATACACTATATGTCTTTGTGGCAAATGTACTGCTAATCTATATACTGCATGTGATCTATCATGCATTTCAAATTTTAAAAGCCGCAACATAGCTTCTGGCGCACGGACATAGCGAGCATCTACATGAGATGCAAGTTCATCATGTACTAACTCACTACTTTCAGGGTTGTCTGCACTTTTGACGACTACAGTAGCTGCATCATAGCCTTTGTAAATATATTTGTAGACATATTTAATGGATTTGATGGAAGTGCAGGCTTCTACATTTATGTGGGCGTTATACTTCATGAGTAAAAGTGGATTGTAGGGTACTACATATCTATTGTTAACTTTTTTTCCACAAATAATGGCACGATCTTCTTCTCTTCTTTTATAAAGGGGATAGCCATTTACAATTGGCATAGGTTTTTTCTCTATAATCTTCTGGAAAATCTTTGGAACATTTATTATTTTCCATACATGGTGATTGTGGATTAAGATCACCACAGGGTCCATGAATCATGCGATGAGTAACAATCTCATATAGTCTACCATATAGTTCTGGATCTGGTAGTTCAGCAACAATGACTGCATCCACTTTGTCAGAAGTATCTAATTTATCTTTTTCTTGAAGTATTGTCAGAAGATGTGCATGTGGAAGGCCTCTTTTTTGAAATTCAATGGTATATACTTAAGCAATGACATTTGTTAAATAAGTGACTTATAGTGATGTCACGTATTAATTCATTTAATTTAATCTTAAAAACTCTGGCTACTAAATCTGGTCTATCGGAAGCACTTTGTCCAAGAAGTACATTTTGTGTAATTTCTGGCAATTGTGGATTACATGTAAATTTAAGAAATAAATCGGGTTTGCCAAATTTGGTGACAATAGCCATAGCGTCATTGTATCTTTCTCTCATATTTCGAGGAGATCCTTGAAAGGAAGATGGTAAAATGATGGCTTTGCCAGCTGTCATGTCTCTGCTTGTAGCCACGTCAGCGACATAGTCCATTAGTCCAGAATATTGTTCTACACGTAGTTTATCTTGTTGATATTTTATAAAGTTAAAATTATTGGCCTCAACTTGCAAATAGGAATCAATAATTCATTGTTGTGTTAGTTTTCCACCACATAAAATTGGATTAAATGTATTTCGAATGGCAATTTGAGCTACTTTAAATTCAAGCATAGAAACATTATTTCGGATTCTGGCTTTACCATTTGGGTAACTGGGAAGTGTTAATTTTGGTTGCCAACCTGCTTCTCCGTGTGGGAAAAAAATGGGATATGTCATTGGATCTAAATTTGGACTTAAGATATTCATATTAATGAATGGTTGCTCCTCATTTCTGGGATATATTCTAATGTCTCTTTGAAATGGTGGTTCTCCTTCATCATTTTGAAACACCATTGCAACCTCATTTGATGTTGGCAAGTTTTAACAACGTTTATCAGTATGTCTGTCTCTTTTAAGCACCATATTAACCTTTGGCATTGGTAATTAATGTCTTTGTGCATGAAGTTGTTGTTCATTTTCTACTTCTGCCATTTTTTTTATAAGCTTTACTGTAGGGGTTATTGTCCATAATGTTATTTAGCTCTATAAAAACACTGGGTAAGCATTTTTTATTTTCTTCCAGCTGCATACGTTGGTCAACAGCTTCCATTGTATCTAGGACATATAGTTGAGCGAATTTTCTTTGCTCTCCTTCCTCTGGATGTAAATGTGAAGTCCGATGATAAATTTGGCATTGGACTTTAAAACAGTAAGGACCATGTCCTTGTACATTAGCAGCTAATGTTGCCCCCATAGATGCAAAGGATATGGCACTATTGTAGGATCTTATGTTTGTCTTAAAATTTTTGTAGTTTGGAAAAGTAGGTTCAGTCATAATGTTTTGTAAATAGATTGGAAATTATTTTCTTTCTGTAAATGTGAACTTGCCTTTTTGACAGCAACTGTTTAAAATAATAAGCCTCACAAAACTGACATTGAGTAGTCATGTCCCCACAACTATGAACCTCTACTGCTAAAGACTTGAGTAAAGGACAATTTGCAAAGCATATATCAGTTTGACTTTCATATTCATCAGGTGACATGTCATGTAATGTTTCAACAACAGGTTCTAAATGCTTTGGTTTTTTCGTGGCTTTTCTTGGTATGTCTTGTATTGGTTTAGGTAAAATGTCATCTGATGTTTGAGGAACAGGTTCTAAATGCTTTATTTGCTTGGTAGCTTTTTTTGGCGTATCTTTAATTTTTGCAGCTGATAGTCTTTTGCTTGCAAGTCTTTTGCGTTCTTTTTCTCGTCGAATTTCTTTCTCCTCTGGTGTCTGCTGGTTGGCCCATCTCTCTTGTCTTTCTCTAGTTTCATGTCTTTTCTTTTCTTGTTTGCTCTAGCTAGTAGCCATATTAATCTGTAAAAGAAAATAATTTATAATTAGTTTAGTTTGAGAAGTTAAGTTTGTTTTGTACATTTTTTATTATCAACAGTTTGTTTATATGTGCTTGTAGTTTATTGTAGTGGTAGTTTCTTTGTATTGTTAAATAAGTGTATATTATTTTTTTGGTCTTACTTTCTGTGGTAGGTTGTAATTTTTACCTTAGATGAATAGCACAGGGAAGAAACTGACACTATACATTCTTCTACATCTAATAGGTAATTACAATTTATATTTTAGTTGTTTTGTCAATGTATTTTTTTTTTGTACTTTTAACTTACAGACATAGTAGAGGGCAAAAATTTGTCTTTGTAATTTTTAGTACAGGGGATTGTCATAATAGTATTTTGATATTTAATTTAAAAGCTTATGTGTTCGGTCAATGAATTTTTTTTTTTCTTGGGGTGTTACTACTATTTGTTGTACTATTCTATTTTATGTGTGTGTTTAGGTTTTATGCTTAATATTGTACATTACGACTGGTAATTTAGAATGACAAATTTTATTTAGTCTATGTTTGAGACTTTTGTGGACTATACTGTTTTCTTTTTTTTTTTTGGCTAGATTGAAGTTTGGATTTACTGTTAAACATTATTGTCCATAACAGACAAATAAGAGGTAAATAAGAAATGTGTCAGTTATATTTTGGTAAAAGTTATAGGCCCTCATTCAATTGCGATTTGGCCAATTCAATAGTGCTCTTAATAAGCAGATAACATTTTTTTTAAAAATAAGTTTTTAGTTAATGAAAACCTTGTTTGTTGATAGATGTTTACTAACTAGAAACTTCTTTCAAAAAATATGTGATGCACTTATTTAGACCTCTATTCAATTGGCAAAATTGCAATTGAATGAGGGCCATAGTTAGTGATTGTTCTTCTTCTTTTTTTTTTCTGTTGACATGGATGCAGAGCAAACATGTTTATTTAGTTTTCTCATTTTTTACTTGTTATACTGTACCTTGGTTGAAGTGTGATTTCAATCAGAATCTTAGTTGGTCCTCTGTTGAAAGTCTTTGTACAATGGTCTGGTCCTCTGTTGAATGTCTTCGTCTGATGGTCTGGTCCTCTGTTGAAAGTCCTCATCCGATGGTCTGGTCCTCTGTTGAAAGTCCTCGTCCGATGGTCTTCAAGCAGTGTCTGTTGTAAAAGAAAAATGAAAATGTCATTTGATTTTAATGTATTTGTAATAAATAACATTTCATTATTTTGGTGTATTGTATCTGTTATGGTGAATTTTTCTGCTATGCTGTTTTTTGTGCAACCTTTTAAAAATACTTTAAATGTATTTGTATATTCCAGTTATCCTTTTTTTATACTGTAATTATTAATGTTTTTCTTATTTTGGATATGATTGCAATGTTTTTAGCATTATCCTGTTTTGTGTCCATCACTTTTGCTATACTAATTTAGACTTATTTGTAAGGCTTATAGCTTCGTAAACAGTAAATAAGAATATTAATTTACTTTGCTATGTGTTTGTGTGATTTTTGGTACAATCCTCTTTTGTGTCTACCATATGTTGCATACTTTATTTGCTTAATTAATTTTTTTTATGTTAAGTGTTTTTAGCGTTATCTTATTTTGGGTCCACCACTTTTGGTACCTATTTAGGCTTAGTTGTAAGGCTTATAGGTTCTTAAACATTAAAGAAGAATATTAATTTACTTTGCTATTTGTGTGATTTTTGGTACAATCCTATTTTGTGTCTACCACTTTTGCTATGCTTATTTAGGCTTCTTTGTAAGGCTTATAGGTTCTTAAACATTAAAGAAGAATATTAATTTACTTTGCTATTTGTTTGTGTGATTTTTGGTACAATCCTATTTGTGTCTACCATATGTTGCATACTTTATTTGCTTAATTATTCTTTTTTATGTTCTACAGTGAAAATGAATGTTTTTTCTATTTTGGATATTATGGCTATGTTTTTAGCATTATCCTATTTTGTGTTCACCACTTTTTGGTTGCTGCATTTGTTATATTGGCGGCCATTAAACATATATAGTTCCTTTATTTTTTTCTACTTGTTATACTTTACCTTGATTGAAGTGTCGAATGACAGAGGGTACCCTCCTGGCCAATGTTAATCCGCTGGTCTTCTTGTAGTGTCTGTTTGAAAAAGAATGTGAAATGGTTAATTGTATATGTCTTCTTTTTAATTTAGCAAAGCATGGTATTTTTCAGCATGTAATGTATTTTTCTACCTCTTCTTCTTTCTTTGTGTTGTTTAAAAGGGATTGTGGTTCACAATGCATGGTGCAAATTCTTGAGTGGCGCTGTTGATGCAGAGTCTGTTTGAATAGTAAAAAAAAGGAGAAAAATTTAGCTTTAGGTTATATATTGATTTGGAATAAATTAATGTAATTTAAATATACTTCTTTAATTATTTTCAATTAACATTAGTTTGTTTTTGGGCCTACACACATAAATGTGTGTGTCACATGTCACTATACATGATACACATATATGTGCGTGTCACATATCACTATACATGAATCACATTTTAATAGTTAAAGTTGTTTTTTTTATGTCATTTAAATATACTTGTTTAATTAGTTTGGGTTAAGATTAGTTTGTTGTAGGGGCTATACACATACATGTGCGTGTCACATGTCACTATACATGAATCACATTTTCATAGTTAAAGTTTTTTTTTTCTTTGTCCTGTCTTGATAATAAAATGTAATATATTATAGCTTACCTCTCAGTTGTAATTTGCACAATGTAAAGTAGGAAATTAGGAAACAATTCTCTTCTCAAGTAACAGCAGCAGTTAACTATCTAGTCACTCCGTTCATCACCTGAGTAGAAATGTAGAATTTTCTGGAAAGTAGGCAGTATTTATAAACTTTCAAGTGCCTCAGACCATTAGAACACAATACACATGCGCTATTTGCGTTCCAGCTTACAATTTGCGTTCCATCCGCCATTTTATGCGTAGTAGTTTTCAAAATGGTGGTTAATATCAGTGTGGTACGTGCCGCATAGTATGTGTTTCAGTTTTGCGAGTCACTGTAGTATAGTTACGTCGTCTGAAGCCTCGTTTTCGTTTTGTTCGGCTTCCATTTTTTCTCTCGCTTAGGTGATTTTCGGCAGTTTAAACTCGTTTTTTTTACTTAAATGGACGTGTAAATTTACTTTTCGAGGTGCCGGATGCCCCCAACCCACCCACCCCGCTGTGAGTAAGCTTTTTATGTGTTCGTTGTGTTTATTTCTTGTGTTTCTGATGTTTTCATGCGCGCCGTTTTCGGCCGGTTTTGCGTGTTGGGAATGGGTCGTTTCGCGGCTGTAGTTTTTTGCGAGGCGGTCGTAATTTTTTTGCGAGGGACACAGCTGGTTTTTACGTGTACGACGCAGTTGATTTTTTTCTAAGTCGTGCGTATGTTTGTTAACCGCGTGTGAGGCGCCTTTGAGGTTTTTTTTTTTAAACTCGTGCGCGTGTGTGTGTGTTCACAACCGACGTTGGACCTTCCACCACCGCAAATGCGGCCCCTCGCTTTGCGAGGGTCCGCATTTGCGGAAAAACACAGCCGACGTTGGATCGTCCACCACCGCAAATGCGGCCCCTCGCTTCGCGAGGGTCCGCATTTGCGGACAAATACAGCCGACGTGGGATTCACCACCACCGCAAATGCGGCCCCTCGCTTCACGAGGATCCACATTTGCGGGGACATTGGGATGCTCCACCACCACAAATGCGGCCCCTCGCTTCGCGAGGACCCGCATTTGCGGGGAACTGCGTCCCTCGCTTCGCAATCGTTAGCAACAACTCGTATGCTCACAACTCTATATGTGATAAGAGGAAAAATGTGTTATAGAACATATGTGGAAATGGTAAAATAATGCTCTGCACAGATGTTAGCTGCAGATCATTGCACCCTTACCCTTGATAACAGCAGCTAAGATAGATGTATGTACTTCAAGCAGTCCAAAGCAAACACTTGAGATTAGCATCAAGGTTGTTTTACTAGTCAGCTATAGATATCTGGTGAATTTGATCTCAAGAGTTTTTATATTAACCATGGCTTTAAGGCAGATTGGTTTCACCACACACATACACAAATGTACACAAGGGTGTGCTATTGGAGACTATAAATATGTTGATTCCATCATTCAATAAAGGCTCAGTTATAGTTTTCACATATACAAGGTGTGAGACTATTTCTGTGTTTGTATCCTGAATTGGGGAGTGGTCTTGCCATAGGCCACTAGTAACCTGTATCCAGGGTTCTCTGCAAGTACCTTTTGGGCCTTACCCTCTTTAGAAGCCATCTTTTGTGCCACAGAGAACAAGAACTACACAATTCTGCTGGGGTTAGTTTGAACTAGGTTCATATAAAGCCCCCTTGAAGAAGCAGATCGGGACAACCTGTAAATCAATTTCTTTTTTTGACATGCATTTGTCTTGGTTTTTTTTTTGTTATTCTGTCTCTCACTGTTAAAATACACCTACTTATATGTTTATAGAATGAACACTTCTTTGTTAGCGGTCAAACATTCAAAGTCAGCAGGGGATCAAATACTTTTCCCCCCCCACTGTACATTGGGACAACAAATGGTGGACAAATTACACCCCTACATCACATGTATCAAGTAACGGGGGAACATTTTACATATGATTGTTCAGTCCCTCAGTTGTGTCTGACTCTCTGTGACCCTATGGACTGCAGCACACCTACTAATGTCTCTGTCTGTGCCTATACCCACATGCCAAAGATACTGGAGTGGGCTGCCAGTTCCTTCTCTAGTGGACTATGGTTTCTCTGACCACTCTGTTATCACTTGCCCACCTACATTGGCCCTACATGGTATAGCTCACAGCTTCATTTAGGTACACAAGCCCCTTCACCACCACCACTTAGCAATCCAGAAGTGGACCAGGTGAAAATACACTACACTAACCTACTCTAACCCATCAGGAGGGGCGCAAAAAAACACATGGAGGCTGTGTGGAGGCACATGGATCAACAGCCAACTCGCCTCTATCAGGGGTAATCTCCGCTATACCCATTCTGGAAAGTCCCACCCCATTGCTGGTGGCCATGTGCCAAGATGTATACCCATTCCTATCTGGTGACCTCCCATTATGTTTTGCTTTTCATCAATTTACATTAGTGTGGTCTATGTTAATCTGGTCCCTTTCTGGATTGCTAAGTGGTGGTGGTGAAGGGGCTTGTGTACCTGAATGAAGCTGTGAGCAATACCATGTAGGGCCACTGTAGGTGGGCACGTCATAGCAGAGAGGTCAGACAAATCACAGTGCACTAGAGAAGGAACTGGCAACCCACTCCACTATCACCTGTTATATTCATATTAGGCCCTCAGGGGAATGTTGATACTCCACAATATCACTAATTGGACATTGGCATGTGTATTAACCCTTTCTGTTGATTATACAATCTATATATTATTATATGATATTTAATTATTTATTATATATATATATATATATATTTATTATGACTATTATTATTGTTATATTTATTGATCTATTGCATAGTAAATAGGTTTTATTATTTTACAGATATAGGGATGTGACACATATTTGATGTATGTGGATGTCCCATAACTCCAACCATTAAAAACACACTGACATGGTTAGAACGGTATAACAAAGCTTTATTTCATACACAGAGCACAATCAGAAATGGTCAAGACTGTGCATTAATATCATGGGTGTGGTGTGGGCGGATCCCGGGAGAGCAAGAGGCTTGTGGTAAAATGGAGATACCTACAGGTGGTAATGTCATAGTCTAGAATAAGCTGATGATGCATAGCACCTACCGGGGTCACACCACTGCAACCGGAATCTGATGAAAAAAGGATCATCACAAATCATAGTTACATGTATTTGAGGTTGAATAAAGACTGTTAGTCCATCAAGTTTAACTTTTTTAGATCTCTTCTGAATCTTTTAATATGTGGATTATTTGTTAATAATTGTTTATTGATCCAGAGGAAGGCAAACAGAAAAAAATACTCATTGAAACTTTGCCAATTGTCTCATGCCTTCATTAAACCAGAGAATGGTGATCAAATTTCTCACTGGATCAATATTCCTTTGTTAGTTATCTAGGATAACCTTAAATGTCCTCTTTATTCAAAAATATATCTAACCCCTTTTTAAAGTTATCTATTAAATTCTCTGTCAACAACTCCTTTGGTAGAGAATTCCACAGTTTAACTACCCTAACTGTGAAGAACAGTTAAGGTGAAATCATTTTTCCTTCTAACCTCAAGCGATGTCCTCTTGTCAGTTGAAAACCTCTTGGCACAAAAGGTTCACTTCACAAAGCCTTATATTGATCCTAGATGTATTTAAAAAAGGTAATCATATCCACTCGTAGATGGCTTTTATCTAGGGAAAATAATTTTAATTTTGTTAGTATTTCTTCATAACCTATCCCCTCCATTTACCTTATTAGTTTTGTTAACCCTTTTTTTTGTACTTTTTCCAGCTCTAAAATGTCCTTTTTATGAAGTGGCGCCCAAAATTGTACTCCATATTTCAAATGAGGGCATACTAGGGATTTACATAGTGGCAGAATTATATTTGCTTCCCTTGCTTCTATACTCTTCTTAATACATGCTAATATTTTACTTGCCTTTGCTGATGCTGCTTGGCATTGAGCACTGCTACCTAGGTCCATTTATTCCCAAATCCCTTTTATTATCTGATACCCCTAGGTTTGCTCCATTAAGATTATAAATTGCAACCTTACATTTATTTGTATTAAATCTCATCTGCCATTTAGCCTCCAATGCTCTAATTTATGCAAATCCCTTTGTAGGGAAAGTACATCATTATATGATTTAACTTGGACAAATTTGTGTCATCAGCAAAAATGCTGACACTACTTTTGAGTCTTACTTCTACGTCATTAGTAAATATGTTAAAAAGGAGAAGACCTAATACTAAACCTTGAGGAACCCCACTTACCACAATAGTCCAATTGGAGTATGTTCCATTTACAACAACCCTTTGTTTCCTGTCTTTTAGCCAGCTCTTGATCCATGAGCAGATATTTACTGCAATTCCTGTATCCCTTAGTTTGCTCAATAGTCTCCCATGTGGCACATGTATCAAAAGCTAAGCGAGGCAAGCAGTTGAGGCACACGAGACTTAGCCTGCAATGAGCGCCAAATGCGCTCATTGCACTGTGAGCCTTCATAATCGACGCAAGCAGTTGAGACACGCAGGACTTAGGCTGGAATGAGTGCCAAAGGCGCTCATGACACTGTGAGCCTTGCGAGGCGAGCAGTTGAGGCACGTGGGACTTAGCTAGGTGAGCAGGTGAGGCATGCAGGTCTTACGACCCGTACGACTTAGGACCAAAACCCGTACATGCACTGTATGCCTCGCAAAATTACGACTTTAACGGCTGAACCACAAAACTGAAAAGACATGAAAAAAAATAACAAATATGCCTCAAATTAACTTACACACACACCACAGTGGAGCCTGTGAGTGAGGTTGCAAGTTAATTTAATGCATATTTGCCAGTTTTTCACGATCAAAAATCACCTAAGCAAAAAGTAAAATGGCTGCCGAAAAAAAACACGAAAACGAAACCCAAGGAAGTAAAACTAGCCCGAAGGATGTTTTTTACGCAGAAGGACGTAAAAAATAGCCCTAAGCAGTAACACTTAACCGAAGCCACTAACACTTAACCCAAGGCAGTAACACTCAAGCGCCAGGCCTATAAACAACACAGAGAGAGAGGCACTCATTGCGAGCAACGCGATAATTGCTGAAGGCGCTAAGCGCAGGGCTCATGATGAGTGCCAAAAATACAGCATTCCAAGCCTTAACATTTTATACCCATCATGTAGCTAGTCTTTCATAAATCTGTGTTGACTCATACTTATGATTTTGTTCAAATAGACATATTCTTTTATACTGTCCCTTATTAGGTATAATTACCTGGATTTGCTCTTGCTTAAATATATATATTTGCTCTTAAATATAGGTATTACCTCTGCTTTTCTCCAGTCATCTGGTAGACACCCTGTGGAAAAATTAGATATGATGGTTTGGCTATTACAGAGGCCAGCTCCCTCAGAACCCTTGGATGTATTCCATCAGGACCTGGGACTTTATTAACATTTATTTTCTCCAACCTCCTTTTAATTTCTTCCTGCTTTAACCAATTATTTGGTGAAGTCAGTGTAGCCCTATTTTGTTGCAGTGTCCCAACCACTGGTACCTCCCTTGTGTATACTGAAGAAAATAACCTATTTAGCTAATCTGCCTTGGTTACTAATTATCAGACTGCCTGTGTCACATTCTAATGTTCCTATAGCTTCCTTCCTCGCCTTCTTCCCATTCAAATATTTTAGGGTTAGTCTTACTTTCCTTTGCAACTTTCTTCTCATTTTCTATTTTAGCCAGTCTAATAGCCATTTTGCAAGCCATGTTGATTTCCTTATATTAACATAAAACGACCTCTGTTCCCTCCTTCTTGCATAATTTAAACTGTATGTTTTTTGTTTCCATATCATGATCTTTAAGTCACTGTTAAGCCACATGGGATGTGATTTCCTCCTATTCATTTAATTTACGCATGGTACATGTCGATGTGTATGTATATTTAGTAAGGATTTGAATGTTGTCCATTTAGTTTCAGTATTTTCCCCTGTAAGTTCTTTATCCCAGTCTATATGTTGTATTGCTGCCCTTAGCGCATTAAAGTTATCACTTTTTAAATTTAGAGTTTTTGTTGGCCCCTTACAACTCTGTTTTTTGTATTCAACCTCAAATGAGACTGTGTTGTAATCACTGTTCCCCAACGGTTGCCCTATTTCAACATTTAATACTATATCAATATTACTTGTGATGACTAAATCCAAAATAGCCTAATTTCTAGTAGGTTCTTGTTTAACCTGGGCCAGATAATGATCCTTGATAATGCCAGATAATGATCCCCTCAAGAACCTGCTCCCTTTAGCTGAACTGCTGGTCTCATTTATCCAGTTTATTTCAGGGTAGTTAAAATCTCCCATTATTAGAACTTGCCTATGCTTAGCTGCATTATCTTTCTGCAGCAATAGTTGCAATTCAATTATATTTGGGGGTTTATAGCATATTCCTTCCTACCAATATGCATTTAGAATGAGCTCCTCCACTATTTAACTCAACCCACAAAGATTCAATGTTGTCACTAATTCATCCCTTTCCCCCTCTACCCTTTCTACCCAATACTTCTATCTAGTCACATCCCCCCACCTATTTGTTTAAAAACTCCCTGTTCTACCATCCTTTCCCCTAGCACAGCAGCTCCCTCGTCATTAAGGCGCAATCCATCACTGCTATAGAGAAGTCAGCCCAGTGTTCTAAAAACCCATAACCCTCTGTCTTGCACCCATTTTTTAGCCACGCATTAACCTCCCTAAGCTCCTTCTGTGTCCCTGGGCTAGCACGTGGCACTGGAAGTATCTTGGAAAATACTACCTTGGAGGTCCTTGCCTTAAGCTCGTTTACTAGTTCTTTAAAATCATTCTTTAAGACACTCCATCTTCCACTTACCAATATTTACCAAGACCGCCGGTTCATTTCCAGCACCTCCCAATAATTTATCCACCCGATCCACAACATGCCAAACCCGAGCACCCAGGAGACAGCAGACTGTTCAATTGCTGGGATCTGGGTGACAAATCTCCCTTCCTACCTTCCTCATAATAGAGTCCCCTACCACCAAAACCTGTCTGTTGCTCTGCCTAATCTGCCCTCTCATTCCTCCAATAAAACTGTTCTCCCAGCTGTTAGAGGGAACCGCTCTATCTGGTATTGCCATTTCTGAATGGACATTTCTGAATGGACATCCCCAACAGTTTCACTCAATCTGGCAAATCTGTTGGTGTTTTTCAACTCAGAACTGTCCGGCCTCCTCCTGTTCGGACTACTTCCCCTTGTAACTGTAACCCAGCTACCTGGACTGATGATTACCAGTTACAAAAATACAGTGAGAAAACAAATCAATTTATTTGTATAAAGATTGCTTTTCTGCACCTTAAACCAAACAAAACAAAAAAAATATTTATTTTGTTTTCTATTTTTTTTATAATACCCCTTTTCTTTGAACTCCCTCTTTTTCTGTAAACTCCCACACTAACTACACGAGAACTGTTTGCAAGCTCCCAAGTTTGCTCCTTCCCCTGTTCAAATAGATCCTACCTACTCACCTGGACAATGATTACAGCCCACAGGACAGAAAACACCCTTTAGCTCCTGCACTTATTCACAGGGCAGATTTAAACAGAACACCACACAAGTGCACTCAGACATACTTATACACAGGCCAAACCCACCCACTCTCACCTGCCGAATGATTACAAAGCACAGGACAGAAAACACCCTTTAGCTTCCTGCACTGATTCACAGAACAGATTGAAAAGACTCAAAATCACTCCATTTAACTGAAGAAGCCATTAATGTGCATAGCACTTAAAACTTGTCTAGATCTGCTCAATGAAACAGATGATTCAACCTCTGCACTGTGTAATCCAATCTAGTTTCACACATACAGTGTGGTGACAAAAATAAAATCTGAAAAAAGTGGTCAACTAAGAAAAGGTGGAGGAGGATAAAAAAATAATCAACATGCATATACAGTACAGTGCTAAGTACTTTTAACTGTAACAATATACAACTCACCTGATTCCCATCTGCAAGCATTACTAACTATTGGCTAGGTCTCTGGATAATCAGCAATATGGGGAAATACCCATTAATATGGAGAGGACACAAAGGTTAGCAGCCAGATTCACTGTTACTTACAGTACATAAGACCCAAGGATCTGTTCTCAGACTGCTATTGAGGTCAGGATCACAAGCTTCACTAGTGCATATATTAATGCTGGCTGTCATTAAGATGCCAGTGTGAGACTTTGCAAGTCCACCGCCATGGCGGTATTAGTCTACATCTCAGCTAACAACAATCATGTCTTAGATAACTGACTATGTGATAGCTTTACGATTGTTAAGGGGGGGGGGGGGGGTTCTGTCATTGAAGGAATGTCTACCTGAGAGGCACTGGGAAAGCCTTATACATTTCCTTCACAATGATGATGCAGGAGATGCCTTAATGGACCTGAGTTGTACCTAAAACAAAAAAGAAAAAAAAGACAAAACCTACAAAATAAAGCCTTAAAAATCATAGAGACTGCAGCATCTCTTCTCAGCAGCATTCCTCAGTGACCATCAATTGCTGACATGTTCAATAGAACCCTACATGTCCACAGAGAAGAGGATCTAACAAAATATCACCATCACATAGGCCAAGATCCAAGACTCTGTAGCCAGGCTAAATTAGGTAAACATTGTGACCAATAGATTGTCACTGAGGAGTGCTGTTGAGAAGGCAAAAACATAGGCCCCCAATACCCCTGGCCAGCCGCCGTCTGCCTGCTGGTGGTGGTGATGTGGGGGGCAGGGAGAGGCAACCCCCCGGGAGGCAGTGACACCTGCAGTGGTGGAGGCATGGTGGGAGGAGTGGAGGGGCTGGGCTGCGGGTGGCTGGGGGTGGAGTAGGAAAGGCTGGGGACCAGAGCACATTGCCTGCGCGGTCACTCCTTTAAATGCACTCTGGGCCCATCCTGAACAGCCTGGCTCGAAGGAGTTGCAGTGTCGTCGCTGGTTGGACCCGGTGTTGGTGGCGGCAAGTCCACCGCACTGCTGTGGGTGGAGGAGGAGTTGGTGACTGGCTGCTGGCATCATCGCTCCAGTTGTAGGGCCCTGGCGAGATGCTCAGTCTTTGGAAGAAGGGGATAATGTGGTTGAAACCCGGCGGTGAACAGCTACTTCGAAGGAAAATACAACACAGTCAACGCATGGGCTTTCTTTTGGCTGAGTCGCACTATGTTATACCGAGATTGGATTGTAACGGCCGATCCCATCTTGGCCAGCCCCTTAACAGTGGGATTTATGGGCTTGAGGCTTCAGCCCGTAAATCGCGCCCTTGCTCAATTTAATAGCATCGCAATCAGGGACGAACGGGAGCCCACAACATACCTGCAGACATAGGGCCCACAGCGATCGAGTTTCAGGCTTGGAATTGAATGTGGCTCTAAGTAAATAATACTGTGTGTAGGTGATGAATGTACAAGGTCTCTCAGTATACTATTTTAATCCCACTGTCACCCCTGTCTTGGATGGAGCAGCATCCAATATTGATAAAAATGAATGTAAGGGTTGTTGTTGTTTTTTTTCCAAAGAATGGAGCACAGGTTTTGCCATTATTGAAGCTGTTCTGTTGGCAGATTTATGACTTGACATCCTGTTTCTAAATTGTTTTTGTCTGTGATGTCGAATTACCCTCCAAGACTTCCGAGACTTCTGCAGAGATCATAGATTTTCTGGGCCATACATATTGTTATTTATTTATAATGAGCCAACATATTCCGTTGTTCTATAAATGGGTTATTATCAATGCAAAAAACAATAGCAGTAGCAAAGAATGGAGGGCTCTGTCTTTAAGCTTAGAATTCAGTGTTCAAAGGGTTTCCCCAAAGCACCTTGCAATATTTAAAACTCGTAAACTTACAATCTAAAGGCTTTGGGTTATGGGGCTTGAGTAGGCTTAACAGAGCTGACCCGACCCTGCAGTATTATTTGGAGTTCCTTTGGAATCCCTCCTGTATGTCAGCAGGACCTTAGCCAGGCACTCCCCAGTAACCTCAGACCTTTTGCAGCAGCAGAAATACAGCTGGAATGAGAATAGGTAGTTAGTTGACAGAGTCACAATCCGGATACAGTTAGAAAATAACTCAAGGAACCACAACATTAACTATATGTTCCAGAAGCAACTGAACTGTTTATTCCCTTCTTTGCATAGCTCATACATAGCAAAATAACCCCCCCCCCCCATCTATAGTTAAACCCCACTTTGTAGTAAGGCTACCAACCTCCCACACCAGCCCCCTCCTGAGACATCTGACCTGCTATCTTTTACAACCCCTCTGAACATGACACAAAAAAGATACATTGTTACAGTCCTTAACACATCTTATATCCCTGTTGATAGTCTCAGGTATTAGTAACCCAGCATTCCAAAGCCCCAAACAACAATGTTACTTGTGGGATTTAGTGGAGCCCCAAAAGTCAGTCACTGTAAGCCCAAAGAAGTCCAGCAAATAGTCTAGGGCAACTGTGACAGATAAGTTGTGCAAGTTAAGGTGGAAGGTGATAGGCTTTTTTAAACAAGTGTTTTAGTGAGGATTTAAAGGTTTTGAGGCAGTGGGATAGTATAGTGGAGCGAGGCAAGGAGTTCCACAGAATAGGGGCAGTACAAGAAAAGTCTTGAAGGTGGGAATGAGAGGAGGTGATAAGAGAGGTGGAAAGAAGAAGGTCGTTAGCAGAACTAAAAGGGAGGGGGTGGGGGAGTATTTGGAGATCATAGCAGAGATATAAGGGGTGCACCATTGTTGAGGGCTTTATTAGGGTCATGATTTTAAATTTAATTCTGAAGGGCATTGGAAGCCAGTGGAGTGATTGAGAGAGGTACTGTATACACTGAGCATTTAGTACTGTAGATGAGTCTAGCAGAGGCATTCATTATGATTGAAGTGGGGTCTGAAGGGAGATGGGGAGACCAGTGAGTAGCGAGTTGCAGTAGTCAAGATGACATATGATGCGAGAGTGTATTAGAACCTGAATTGTGTCTTTAGTAAGGTAGCAACGTATTTTGGAAATGTTTTTTAGATGAAGAAGGCTGGATTTTGTTAGTGACTGTATGTAAGGAATGAAAGAGAAGGCAGGGTCCAGTAGAAGACAACAGGCTTCAGAGATGGGAGTGATGATGGAATTGTCGACAGTGAGAGAGATGTAATGAATTGAAATAGAGGGTGGGAAGATTAGGATTTAGGTCTTGGACATGTTGAGTTTAAGGTAGTGGGAGAACATCCAGGAAGATATACTTGAGAAACAGTTGGAAACATGCGTTAGAAGAGAGGGGGATAGATCTGATGCTGAGAGGTCGAATTGAGTGTCATCTGCATATAGATGATACTGAACTCCAAAAAATTCTATTAGGATACCAAGTGAGGATGTTTAGATAGAGAAGAGTAGGGTGGCAAGGACTGATCTATGGGGTACACCAACAGACAGAGGGTGAGGAGAAGGAGAAGTACCAGAGAAGGAGACCCTAAATGTTCAGTCTTAGAGGTATGATATGAACAATGAGAGAGCAGTGTCTCGGATGAAGAGGGAACAGAAAATTTGGATTAGAAGATAGTGGTCAACTGTGTCAAAGGTAGCATATAAATCCAGAAGAAGTAGAATAGAAAAATTACCCTTTGATTTGGCGTTGAGCACGTAATGTGTGACTTTTGTAAGAGCTGTCTCAGTGGAGTGTTGAGGTCGGAAGCCGAACTGGAAGGTGTCAAAAAGGGAGTTGGAGGAAATAAATTGGGAAGCGATTGTAGACGAGCCGTTCAAGTAGCTTGGAAGCCAGGGGAAGTAGAGAGATGAAGTGATAGTTAGATGCAGAATTAGAATCAGATGATGATTTCTTAACAATGGATGTAATTACAGCATGTTTTAGAGAGGAAGAAAATGTACCAGTATTTAGGGAGAGGTTGAAGAGATGTGTGAGAGATGGGATTAGTGTTGTAGCGAGGGGAAGGATAAGCTGTGATGGAATAGGATCCACAGGACAGGTAGTAAGGAGAGAGAGGTTGATAGTAGCCTGGAGACTTTATCCACGGTTATAAGGTGAAAAGTGCATAGTGGCTGCGGGAGTGGGGAAAAAGAAGGCTGGGTTAGTTGAGAGGATAACGTGTGCAAGTTACGATGAGAGCAAAATTCAGTGCAAATGTTTTCAATTTTATGCTTAAATGGCTGGCAAGGTCTTCAGCCCTGAGACAGAAAGGGACGGGAGGTGTACAGCATTGATATTAATGATTGTGAAATAGTGCTGTTTGGCAAAGTTGAGGGCAGAGGAGTAGGAGCCCAACATAAACTCCATAGTCGTTCAGCAGTGCGGGATCACCTCTGAATGTATTCTGTTTGTGTGGTGTGTAGAGATGTCCCGAATAGTTCGTCGGCGGACTGTTCCCGGCAAACATATGCGATATTCGACCCACCCCCTATACTTTATCACTGAGCAAACTTTGACCCTGCATGTCACAGTCAGCAGACACATTCCAGCCAATCATCAGCATACACTCCCTTCCAGAGCATTCTAACTCATGGACAGCAGCCATTTTGGAATCATAACTAACTTGCAGTCTTACTGAGAGGAGGCTGAGTGTAGGTGATACTGCATCAATAGGGAAAACCATAGCTAGGCTACTGTACACAGTGTGCAATACAGTCCTGAAGGACTCTTTTGATCTCTGCTGCAAGGACACCCCTGTGTCTCTTCCCCCCCTTATCATCATCCTCCCCTCACCTTAGCACCCAACCCTAACACCCCTCACACTTATCCATAACACCCATCAACCTAACACCTAACCCTAACACCCCTCACACTTATCCCTAACACCCCTCACACTTATCCCTAACACCCCTCACCCTAACCCTAACACCCCTCACACTTATCCCTAACACCCCTCACCCTAACCCCAACACCCCTCACACTTATCCCTAACACCCCTCACCCTAACCCCAACACCCCTCACACTTATCCCTAACACCTCTCACACTTATCCCTAACACCCCTCACCCTAACATCTATCCCTAACACCCCTCACCCTAACCCTAACACCCCTCACACTCATCCCTAACACCCCTCACCTAACACCTAACCCCCTCACCCTTATCCCTAACACCCCTTACCCTAACACCCCTCACACTTATCCCTAACACCCCTCACCCTAACACTAACACCCCTCACACTTATCCCTAACACCCCTCACCCTAACACCTAACCCCCTTACCCTTATCCCTAACACCCCATACCCTAACACCCCTCACACTTATCCCTAACACCCCTCACACTTATCCCTAACACCTAACCCTAACACCTAACCCTAACACCCCTTACACTTATCCCTAACACCCCTCACCCTAACCCTAACACCCCTCACACTTATCCCTAACACCTAACCCTAACACCTAACCCTAACACCCCTTACACTTATCCCTAACACCCCTCACCCTAACCCTAACACCCCTCACACTTATCCCTAACACCTAACCCTAACACCTAACCCTAACACCCCTTACACTTATCCCTAACACCCCTCACCCTAACCCTAACACCCCCTCACACTTATCCCTAACACCCCTCACCCTAACCCTAACACCCCTCACACTTATCCCTAACACCCCTCACCCTAACCCTAACACCCCTCACACTTATCCCTAACACCCCTTACCCTAACCCTAACACCCCTCACACTTATCCCTAACACCCATAACCCTAACACCCCTCACACTTATCCCTAAGACCTAACACCCCTCACACTTATTCCTAACATACCTCACCCTAACACCCCTTACACTTATCCCTAACACCCCTCATCCTAACACCCCTCACACTTATCCCTAACACCCCTCACCCTAACACCTAAGTCCCTCACCCTTATCCCTAACACCCCTTACCCTAACACCCCTCACACTTATCCCTGTGTCTCTTCCCCCCCCCTTATCATAAAGGGAGGGGGAGGATGATGAGGGAGGGGGGAAGAGACACAGGGGAGGATGATGAGGGAGGGGGGAAACAGACACAGGGGAGGATGATGAGGGAGGGGGGAAACAGACACAGGAGAGGATGATGAGGGAGGGGGTAAAGAGATACAGGGGAGGATGATGAGGGAGGTTGGAGGATGATGAGGGAGGGGTAAAGAGATACAGGGGAGGGTGATGAGGAAGGGGGGAAAGAGACACAGGGCAGGATGATGAGGGGGGGGAGACACAGGGGAAGATGATCAGGGAGAGGGAAAAGAGACACAGGGGAGGATGATGAGGGAGCGGGGAAAGAGACACAGGGGAGGATGATGAGGGGGGGAAAGAGACACAGGGGAGGATGATGATGGAGGGGGGAAGAGACACAGGGGAGGATGATGAGGGAGGGGGTAAAGAGATACAGGGGAGGGTGATGAGGAAGGGGGGAAAGAGACACAGGGGAGGATGATGAGGGAGGGGGTAAAGAGATACAGGGGAGGATGATGAGGGAGGTGGGAGGATGATGAGGGAGGGGGGATGAGACACAGGGGAGGGTGATGAGGATGGGGGCAAAGAGACACAGGGGAGGATGATGAGGGAGGGGGTAAAGAGACACAGGGGAGGATGATGAGGGAGGTGGGAGGATGATGAGGGAGGGGGGATGATACACAGGGGAGGATGATGAGGGAAGGGGTGAAGAGATACAGGGGAGGATGATGAGGGAGGGGTAAAGAGATACAGGGGAGGGTGATGAGGAAGGGGGGAAAGAGACACAGGGGAGGATGATGAGAGAGGGGGGATGAGACACAGGGGAAGATGATGAGGGAGGGGGAAAAGAGACACAGGGGAGGATGATGAGGGAGGGGCGAAAGAGACACAGGGGAGGATGATGATGGAGGGGGGAAGAGACACAGGGGAGGGTGATGAGGAAGGGGGGAAAGAGACACAGGGCAGGATGATGAGGGAGAGGGAAAAGAGACACAGGGGAGGATGATGAGGGAGGGGGGAAAGAGACACAGGGGAGGATGAGGAGGGAGGGGGGAAAGAGACACAGGGGAGCATGATGATGGAGGGGGGAAGAGACACAGGGGATGATAATGAGGGAGGGGGGAAGAGACACCGGGGATGATAATGAGGGAGGGGGTAAAGAGATACAGGGGAGGATGATGAGGGAGGTGGGAGGATGATGAGGGAGGGGGGTGAGACACAGGGAAGGGTGATGAGGAAGGGGGGAAAGAGACACAGGGGAGGATGATGAGGGAGGGGGGAAAGAGACACAGGGGAGGATGATGAGGGAGGGGGGAAAGAGACACAGGGGAGGATGATGATGGAGGGGGAAAGAGACAGGGGGGAGGATGATGAGGGAGTGGGTAAAGAGATACAGGGGAGGATGATAAGGGAGGTGGGAGGATGATGAGGGAGGGGGGATGAGACACAGGGGAGGATGATGAGGGAGGGGGAAAAGAGACACAGGGGAGGATGATGAGGGAGGGGGGAAAGAGACACAGGGGAGGATGAGGAGGGAGGGGGGAAAGAGACACAGGGGAGCATGATGATGGAGGGGGGAAGAGACAGGGGATGATAATGAGGGAGGGGGTAAAGAGATACAGGGGAGGATGATGAGGGAGGTGGGAGGATGATGAGGGAGGGGGGTGAGACACAGGGGAGGGTGATGAGGAAGGGGGGAAAGAGACACAGGGGAGGATGATGAGGGAGGGGGGAAAGAGACACAGGGGAGGATGATGAGGGAGGGGGGAAAGAGACACAGGGGAGGATGATGATGGAGGGGGGAAGAGACACAGGGGAGGATGATGAGGGAGGGGGTAAAGAGATACAGGGGAGGATGATGAGGGAGGTGGGAGGATGATGAGGGAGGGGGATGAGACACAGGGGAGGGTGATGAGGAAGGGGGCAAAGAGACACAGGGGAGGATGATGAGGGAGGGGGTAAAGAGATACAGGGGAGGATGATGAGGGAGGTGGGATGATGATGAGGGAGGGGGATAAGACACAGGGGAGGATGATGATGGACGGGGGAAGAGACACAGGGGAGGATGATGAGGGAGGGGGTAAAGAGATACAGGGGAGGGTGATGAGGAAGGGGGGAAAGAGACACAGGGGAGGATGATGAGAGAGGGGGGAAGCGACACAGGGGAAGATGATGAGGGAGGGGGAAAAGAGACACAGGGGAGGATGATGAGGGAGGGGGGAAAGAGACACAGGGGAGGATGATGATGGAGGGGGGAAGAGATACAGGGGAGGATGATGAGGGAGGTGGGAGGATGATGAGGGAGGGGGATGAGACACAGGAGAGGGTGATGAGGAAGGGGGGAAAGAGACACATGGGAGTATGATGAGGGAGGGGGTAAAGAGAGACAGGGGAGGATGATGATGGAGGGGGATGTTAAGTTATTTATGCCCTTTATGGATTAAAACCAGACTCTGCATCAACTATGTAATTTTCGTGGGAGTTTTGACATGGATCCCCCTCCGGCATGCCACAGTCCAGGTGTTAGTCCCCTTAATACAACTTTTCCATCACTATTGTGGCCAGAAAGAGTCCCTGTGAGTTTTAAAATCCGCCTGCCCATTGAAGTCTATGGCGGTTCGCGAACATTTGTGGCGGTTCGCGTTCGCGGTTCGCAAACTTCGAAAACTTCATGTTCGCGACATCACTAGTGGTGTGCCATGGTTGTGGATGAGAGTGAGGGCATATGCGTGAGGTTATAGGGGTAAGGGTGTCAATGGTGGAAGAAAGAGTCAAGTTGAAATATGAAATGGCAGTGTCAGGGCAGTTGAAGTTAGTGAGGAGCTGTTGTGGGTCGAGTGCTTGCAGGTTTCTATGGGTGATCGGGTTGAAGAATGGTAGCGAGAGGAAGGCGTGTTGAGGTTGAAGGTTAAGAGGCTGTGGTCAGTGAGAGGGAGTGGACAGATGACTAGGTTGGAGGTGGTACTGAGATTGGTGAAAATAAGGTCAAGGGAGTGTCCAGCATGGTGAATTAAGGAATCTTTAAGTTGTGAGAAACCAATGAAAGAGGTGAGAGAGTGCAGTTTATCGGCTACCGAGGAGGTGGGATTGTCAATGCCATTGTTGTAGTTGCCAAGTACAAGTAAAGGAATGTTGGAGGAGAGAATGTAAGGGAGTCAGGTGGAAAAATTATCCAGAAAATGAGAGGGTGTTTCGGGTGGGCAATAGATCACTGCAACACGAGAGATGGGTGAGAAGAGGTGGATAGTGTGAGCTTCAAAGGATGAGAACTGAAGGGATGGGACAGGGATTATGAGGTGAAATGTACAGCGAGAGGAAAGTAATACTCCCACCCAGCACCTTGTTTGTTCCCAGGTCTAGGTGTGTGACTGAGGTGAAAGCCACCATGAGACAGTGCCACAGGAGAGGCAGTGTCAGATGAGGAGAGCCAGGTTTTAGTGATAGCCAGTAGATTGAGGGAGTTGTAAATACATGGGTCATGAGTGAAAGTAAGTTTATTGCAGATAGACTGTGCATTCCAGAGGGCACAGGAAAAAGGCAAAGAAGAAGATTTTTGGCAAGTGATGGGTATCAAATTGGGTGTTTCGGTTGTTTGCTGCCCTTGAGGCCGAACGTGGTTGACGGCAGGTGGAAATAAGTGAGGGGCCTGGGTGAGGAGATACATCGCCAGCAGCCAGGAGAAGAAAGAGAAAGAGAGGAGATGGGAATGGGACATACAGTAGTGTTTCTGCTTATGAGGTTTAGGGAAGGGATGACATTGTGACTTGAGGAGGGTTTGGAGCCAATTGAGCACAGGGGAGGAGAGCAAAGAAGGTGAGATGGTTACACTGTTGGGGATGTTATGTAGAGAGGCTGCCTAAGAGAGTCTGAGAGGCAGGTGGTTATAAGGAAGAAAAAAGTGTGATATAGCTTTGTGACAGTGTGCAAGAAAGAAGTAGATTGGGGTAATATTATTCAACTAAGATATTATAGATATAATAATATAATTTTAAATGCAGGGGAAAATAAGTGAGGGAAGGTTATTCGGATTGGCTGTAGTGGGTGGGCAGGGGCAGGTAGGTGAGGGACAGGGAGTCAAGTACTGTGGTTAGTTGCTTGTGTTTTAAGGTAGTAGATGAAAGAACACAGACATTTTAAATGGGGAGGATTTATTTCATGAACCTACATTTCCTGCTCTATGTTACTAAGTCAGCAGCCCAATGTTAGCAATGAACTGACCCAACATTAATGACCTATAGGGGAGATGATCAAACACATATTCACAGATTACACTGCTTTAATAGTAAATGAACATTAGGACCCACTATCTGATTCAGGCAGTGACAGGCACCCCAAGACCGCCTTGACTTTTTCTATGGTTAATACACTATTCTGAATCTCTGAAGAGGCTCTTCTTCCAAACTTTTACCCTTCTTGTCTCCAACATAACCATCTCACTTCCATGCCCTCCACTCCTCTTTTATTCTCCCATGATCTCATTTTACTCAAGCTGTGTTTAAACTATGTGTCTCCTGACATTCCCATTTGCAGGTTACCTTATCTGACCACTAGGAGCAGATACCATATTACATAATAGTGCCATTCACTTTACATAACATATTTTTCATCTCCAACTAATGAATAACCTTCTAACTTTTCACAACTTCCTATCCATGTAAACTCTCCCTTCCTAACCTTCTAATTCCTTATTTGCTCCTCCCCAGGTTTCTGCCTCTTCCATTCCCTTTAGATTGTAAGTAGCGAGTTCCAATCTTATAGGGTGCTTTGGAAAAAAGCACTTTTTACAAAACTCAAAGCTCAAATCAATGCCCTTCATTTTCTGCTGTTGTTAATATTGTATATTTTCTTGTTATTATCCCTGTACAGTGCTACAAAATATGTTGGCGCATTACAAATAAAAGTTAATAATAATATTAATAATAAAGTTTATGGGGAACTGTTATATAATCGTATCTTATTATATTGGACACATACCCCCTTCCCTGTAGATACATAGAAACAGGCAGCTTGCAACAATATACGCAAACTCTTCTCCCGAGGTATCATGAATGTATCAAGCAAAGACATACAAATTTAATTTGTATAATGAGAAACTAGCTTTATGGCATTTCCCTGCCTAATTATGCTCTTAGACACAAAATTCAAGCAAATTTTGCTACAATTGTCTTTCAAGCTGTTTGTACAATTATTTATCATCAACTGAATATTGTGCAGACTTTAACTGATTTTGGGTCTGTATTTTTTAACATCATTAATAAATAATTAATAAACATAATAACAAGCCACAGTACACAGCTAAGATTGTTAGCCTCATGATTCTATATTCATTTTAGTTTCTAGAATCCTATGGCTCCTCTAAACGTGCCTTACTAACTGTGCAGTAACGATCCTAAAAAAAAGTCTCACTTAAAGTGTGATGAGAGCTTTTCCCTCCCTAACAGCCGCAGAGAGAATAAACCACTTAACTCCTGACAATAAAACTCAAATCAAATTACATCTAAACATCTCGAAGGGAAATTGGTTTAAGAAGGAAAAAAAGACATACAAACAAACCTCAAATTATCCTGTTTTCCTGGGTAAAATGTGATTTATGAGGCGTCACTGCTCTCTGCATGGCTCTGTAATCCACAAGCAATGACCCAAATAGCTTGTTTAACCCCATCACTACAGGAGGCAGTGCAAATCACTGCTTTTGCTGTGCAGTGCAGTGCTAATCTGACCAACAGAGAAGCAGCAAAACAGGTTTTTGGGTCAGCTAAATATCTAAATATAATCTGCAAAATAAATATGGAGATCTGTGTAACAGAGAGAAACATCCACCACAATCACTTTGCAGATTGTAAACTCTTAATAGAGTGGGCCCTCTACTCCTTCTTTACCAGTATGTGAAGTTTTGCATTGTTTTCTAAAGCGGGGGGGGGGGGGGGGGGGGAGTTCGATCCTAGAGGGCCACACACATGCCCGTATTTGATGATATCCCTGCTGTGCACACACCTGGCTCACCTGTGCACACAAGGATTATATTCAAATCCAGGCTTGTGTGTGGCCCTACAGGACCAAACTTTCGCACCCCTGGTCTAAAGTATTCATTGTATCCATGTACATAACTAAATCCCCTGTACTTAGAGTTGCAGAATATACTGTCACTTTATAAATTATGATAAAAAATAAAAATTCTGGGCCTCATTAAATTCCAGCAGTAACAGATGAAATTTGCAGCAGTTACAGATCAATAAATTGAACAAGGCCGCAAGTACAGGGCAGAAACCTAAAACACGTAAACCATATGTAACATTTCAGGGCATGATCATGATTAATCAGGCAAGCCCGTAAATTACAATTTAGAAACACAGCCAATAGTAAATGAGACCGTCATCATGACGCCAGTAAAGCATGGCGTTTAAACCACAATCAATTAGTGTTTAGAAGTCCAATTTGCGAACTCACAATCCAGAAATGTTAGAATATAAAAAAATCAATAAATCTGCCATTTTGTCCATGCGAGTTCAATGATATGTATTAACCCATTGATTGCCGGGATCCATATAACACGGAAATCGGAAATCACATCAATGACATCACGGAAATCAAATAAAACTAATTATTTTTGATTGCAGATTTGTGAGCTTGAGACTGTTGTGCAATTAATTCTAATGTCTTTCATCACTTTCCCTGTATTTTAAAGTGCAGTATTGAGTCTTTATTTGCTTTTTTAGTGTTACAAACGGGTATTTAACCCCCTTGCAAGTCCTCTCTAGTACTCGTAGTATTTTTGGCTACATTTGCTATTTACGGGTGTGAAAACAATTGCGGGCTTGAGTATTTTGTAGCAATTGAATAGTGATTTACAATGTTAGTGATTGCGGGTTTGACAGATCAAAGGCTTAGCTCGGTCGGAGTTACGATTTTGACAACCGCAGGGATTTTCAGCCAAAACCCGCAAATGCATTGGGGGTAGCGAAAAAAGGCCAATTTAATAGCAGTAACTTTTGCGGACTACATTACGGGCTACAGTAACTACAATTTGGACAATTTGATGAGGCCCTATGTAAACTAATAATTGCATCCATGTAAACCATAAACATAAAAACATTTTTACAGAAAGTCTCCAGTAGGATTCAATGTTGTTAAGAGACAGAAAAGATAAACAACCTCTGTGCAAGTGCCTGATGTTTTATTGGAAGGGGATTCTGCAGAGCTGGGGAGAAGGAGGAAGAAAATTATAAGATTTCCAGGATTGGATGTTAGCAAGGCAAAAGTAGAACCAGAGAATAAATCAGATAAGAAGGAGAAAATGAAGAAATTAAGAAAAAAGTTAAAGGAGAAGCTGAGGGCTCCTATGGCTGATGTGTAGAAGAAGAAAAGCAAGCTTCTGAGAACAGATCCCAGAGGAACACAAACAGAGCATTGAGAGCTGTTGAATGACCCACTACTTTGCCATCAGGCAGACAGCATTGCATTCTTATAATTTGAAATGGCAATGGCTTGTTTTACTAGAAATACAGTACCCCTCTAATAGCATTCAATTGTTTTTAAATGTAGTTTTATCAATACCCACAGGAATTTATACATCCTTATTTATATTTTTACAATATTACATGCAGTGGGGTGATATATACTTAGGTAAAGAGGTTTCTCTCTATGGTCTGTGCAGTGTTATTGCATTACAGTGTTATAGATATTTTTAACTTGAAGACAAAGCTCCATATAATTATATAGGAATGGTGTTGGTATCACCTCACTAGTGGAGTCCATTGTCTCTTTAAATATTTAACCTGTATGATATTGGTTTGCAGCATTTAGAGGTCAGAGCGTCATATACAATCCCACTACAATTTGAAATACTACCTTACCACTACTATTTATTAAACAATTTCCATTTTTAGACAGTTACCTAAAAAAAAGTCCTTGCTTTGTTTTCCAAGCATGAATAATGTATGAAGCTTTGTGGCTCGCAGAGCTTTGTCCTGATAATTAAAAAGTTCATACAGACTTTTTACACAGTTTCATTTCTTCTTTTTCAGACACTTCAATCACCACCTGGGCTGACGTCACCTCAGTTACAAAGTCAATTTAACCTGATATTGTTCTCACAAACTCTTCAGATAACTAACATAGACTTAATTGGTTAAACCAAAGGTCGTGCAATAGATGGAACAAAGACAGAGAGAGGAAGGAAGACCGAAAGAGAGAAGAGAATGTGAATGAAGAAAACAGAACACAGATAGGATAGCTGATAAAAGAAGGAAGAACAGAGGGGATACAGAAAACATTTTTTTGAACGGAGGAAAGAAATAAAGGAGATTAATCATTTTTTCTTACTGTTCCAAGATGTCCTATCATACTAGGTCCTGACCTTGTTGACTTTAGCAAATCAGGCCCACCTTATGACAAGAAGATATAGTTAGAATGTCCTTTTCTTTCTTCATGTTTTTACAGTGGAGTGTTTTTTCATTTATACCATTACCCATTATAACAATCTTGCTTAATTGGTTTAAATACACATTACAAATTCACACGCAATGACCATAAACCAAATTTACGCAGGTGAGTCTCATAAAGTATGAAACAGTTGTTGTAGAGCATGTACCTAACATATCATCTCTGGGTGCTGTGTCTCGCATCCACATGCTAATCATATTACTAATGGGTGCCTGTAAAAACTTTCTAGTGATGCTGGTAGGTGTCACATCATCCCAAGGTAAAGTAATTGTAATAAGATCACAACATTCCTTGTCTGCGGAGGGATTAGGAACGTAGCACGACCTTGGCGCACTCACCAACAGCGTTCCGTCACCAGCGCGCCGATGGATGCGCGCACTGACAGCACCTTGACCGTAGCACACAGCCATACATCCCAGCTTCCCTCAGATTATATCTAACAGTACCAGGTATGCCTACAACTTCCATCTAAATATTAAACAATTTGATACATAGCCATGCAAAAGATTAGAAAACCTTTCAGATAACTTAAATGGACATTGAAGTAGACATTGACGTTGAAAGTATTTTTTTTTAAATATATTGTATCTGAAAGAGGTATTTGATAATGTACCGTTGTGCGTTTTCATTTCTAAAATGAAGCTCTCAAAGGGAAAAAAATAATTCAATTGTTTAACTGAGCAGGGTACTTGCCCCTGTAATACAGATGAGTATGAGTCATAGTTGTCTGCTAATTAAATCTACATATGCATGTATGCTCCTGTTAGTTTCAATTAAGTTTAAACTGGTTTCACGTAAAGGTATATGGAAGTTTCCCTGATTTTAATTCTTATTTAATGGTTAGGATTCGGTGCTTTCACCACTGTGCTCTGGGTTTGATTTGAGTCAGGGAACCAAGAGGTCACACTAACCTGAAGCCATGCAGGGTTGGGCCTGTTCAGTACTTGGGTGTGAGACGTCCTAGGAATACCAGGAACTGTATGCTGCGGCCCACTGGAGAAGGAACTGGAAACCCACTCCAGTATATTTGCCATGCATACCAAATGGATCGGCATGGTGTGTTACGGTCCATGAGGTCACATTAGTCCGACATACACATGTTGAATCCCAGGCACATAAAAAATTTGAAGATAATTCAATAAGCCACATTGATGTCCCCTGTTTTAGATGGACATTTACTTAACATTCACAAATGGAACATATTCTGTGGATTTAGCAAATCAAATTTTGACAAGCACTTGAAGCTTCATTATAATTAGCATGCTTTTTCTTCTATTACCAGAAAGTATAATATAATAAGTGTAATGGGCAGAAAATCTTTAGTCACCATTGTTATAAAGAACACTCTGCATTATTCTACATGGGCTAAGCAGAAGTGGTTACACCTTTTATGTAAAAAATAATGAAGACTTTGGTTTAATAAAATGAAATGATAATGGTACTTTTACCATTAAGCAACATTACATTTTAGCCACCAGCTGTGACAAACGCTCAGTGTTTCAAAATGTTATTTTACATCCTAGCAGTTTCAAAATTTAATTATTGCAGTGTCTCTAAATCTTAACAGTGTTGCTCTGCTCAACCTTTGTTACACACTGGCCTATGTAGAATGCCAATGCACCTTTATTATATTCCACAGAGCAGTACAAATTATCCCTGCTTCGAATAATGTTCTCCTGCCCACTCCAGAATGTATGTACACCCCCTTCCTCGGTGTCTTGTGATCACAAACATTTACCGAGAAGATATTTGCTTCAATCATGCACTATACCCTGGAGCCAAAAGGCTTAGAAATTCAAAACAGCGGTGAAGGAAGCTTGCTCAATGCTGTCTGGTTTTAGCACATTTCTGCATAATTTTTGCAGAATTTCATATTCAGCTGGTGACAGGTATCAACACAAATGGAGCAGAATTGTGGAGAGCAAAGTGTGTAGCAGGGGTAACTAATAAATGGTATAGTCTCAATGACTAATCACTGATAATATTCATTTTAATAAGGACGTGATGAAGTGACTTGTTTTCTAAGGATCACTGTAGTTGTGTTCCTATACAGTATTTTAAATAACTAAGCTTCATATGAGTGGTGTATTTAGGTGTTTTACTGCCCTAGGCCTGGCCATGCAGATGTCCATTCTTCTTCCAACCTCTAACCAGTATTATTGTAGAACTAATTGATTTTTTTCTTTTTATTTAAATGGAAAACATATTAAATCGAAATAAACTTGCAATGGAAACGATTAAAAGAGTGTGTCCTTGTAAACTAATGGTCCTTCAATTTCTCATGTTGAAAGCACTGTTTTAAATTACAAATTACAATTGTTCTTTTAATCATTTTTATTAAAGGGATTGGAGGTCATAACAAGAGTAGATGTAACATACAAAGTCGGCATACATAGTGAACAATTAACATCTAGGAAAGCTTGAGTCTATTACTCCCTTCTTTTGTTTTTTTGGTATTTTTTTTTCATGAGGATATGCCATAAATTGCCAGTTTGTTTAAAAAAAGATAAAGAGAAAAAATAGATAGGAGACTAAAGGGGGAAGAAATAAGAGAACAATCCAGAGAAAGGGAGGGGGGGGGGGGGGGTCTGTAGCTGTATGTCGCTCTTGCGTCCGGTGTGGGTTTTTCTACCAAGTTCACTGCCTTCCAACTCATGCAAATAGACTCTGCTTTCATAGATTCCTTCCTCCTTAGGTAGATGATCGTCACAAAGCCGAAATGGTAGTTTCCACAGCAAAATAATACATATAAAGAGGTAAAAATGAGGCCACAATATTTATTTTTACATTTAACATTTAGCATAATTTAATTGTAGTGCAACAAAATATTTTACGTACAGTACAGTGACAGTATTAAATCCCTAAACTTCTAGGTTGTGTTTAAACCAGTGCTCTCCTGTTGTCACACAGTGGGGAGCCACTTAACAGTGTGTGGGTTTTCATGAATGAGAAAGAGACCAATTCACAAGCTGAGAAGTCAGCTGTACTTCAGCTCCTGCCCTTCTGCCATATTATAGACATATTAGCGACTTGCCCATAAAAAATAACGGCTAAAAAATTGTAAGGCAAGTAATGCTGTTTGCCACAGAGAGTAAGTGTTTTGGTGGTTTGAGATCCTTGTGTGCTCATTGCGAGGCTGGCGCTGAGCGCCTTTGTTGAGCTGAGGTGTAAGTGTCAGCATTGTGTGCAGTGTGTAGTGTAAATAGGCTGCGTGCGCGAGGGGAAGCTGTTAGTGTAGCTGGGTACTTCCGCATTCTGTATGTTAGTGTTATAAAATGGCAGCGAATGTGTATGTGGTAGGCGGGTTTGTATGATTTAGCATCCCTACTAATGGTGTATGTTGTAGGTCGTACGTTTTTTTCTTTGCTTATTTTTTCTCTCACTTAGGAGATTTTCGAGTGTGTAAACTTTGTTAATTTAACTGAAATCGAGGTTTAATTTGTGTTGCAGAGGTCCTGGGTGTCCCCCCTTGCTGTGGGTAATGTTTTTATTAAATTTTTGTGTGTATTTCTCTGTTTTTTAATGTTTGCCGCTGTGCGCGGGTTGTCCGCTAAGGTCGTATTTTTGCAAGTCTGTAATGGAGGGTTCGCATTTGTTTGCTGCAATGACCCTGCGGCTCCTTGCAGCCGATGTGGGAGCCTCCACCTCCGCAATTGCAGCCCCTCGTTTCGCGAGGGTTTGCATTTGCGGTCCAAAAGTCACAGGGGGTCGTAGGGGCCGTAGCCGCTCATCTCCACCAGTGCAAGGAGCGCCTTTGGCCAGCAACTGCGACATCGCTTTTTGATCCTAATATGGTTGCATAAGTATGCACACCCTTAAACTAATACTTTGCTGAAGCACATTTTGATTTTATTACAGCACTCAGTCTTTTTAGGTATGAGTCTATCAGCATGGCACATTTTGACTTGGCATGATTTGCCCACTCTTCTTTGCAAAACCACTCCAAATCTGTCAGATTACGAGGGCATCTCCTGTGCACAGCCCTCTTCAGATCAACCCACAGATTTTTAATCGGATTCAGGTCTGGGCTCTGGCTGGGCCATTCCAAAACTTTAATCTTCTTCTGGTGAAGCCATTCCTTTGTTGATTTGGATGTATGCTTTGGGTCGTTGTCATGCTGAAAGATGAAGTTCCACTTCATGTTCAGCTTTCTAGCAGAAGCCTGAAGGTTTTGTGCCAATATTGACTGGTATTTCAAACTGTTCATAATTACCTCTATCTTAACGAAGTCCCCAGTTCCAGCTGAAGAAAAAGCATGAGGCTGCCACCACCATGCTTCACTGTGGGTATGGTGTTCTTTTGGTGCAGTGCGCCAAACATATCTTTTGGAATTATGGCCAAAAAGTTCAACCTTGGTTTCATCAGACCATAACACCTTTTCCCACATGCTTTTGGGAGACTTCAGATGTGTTTTTGCAAAATGTAGCCTGGCTTGGATGTTTTTCTTCGTAAGAAAAGGCTTTCGTTTTGCCACCCCATAGCCAAGACATATGAAGAATACAGGAGATTGTTGTCACATGTACCACACAGCCAGTACTTGCCAGATATTCCTGCAGCTCCTTTAATGTTGCTGTAGGCCACTTGGTAGCCTCCCAGACTAGTTTTCTTTGCGTCTTTTCATCAATTTTGGAGGGAGCTCCAGTTCTTGGTAATGTCACTGTTGTGCCATACTTTCTCCACTTGATGATGACTGTCTTCACTGTGTTCCATGGTATATCTTATGCCTTGGAAATTCTTTTGTGCTCTTCTCCTGACTGATACCTTTTAACCATGAGATCCCTCTGATGCTTTGGAAGCTCTCTGTGAACCATGGCTTTTGCTGTGGGATGCGACTAAGAAAATTTCAGGAAAGACCAACTAGAGCAGCTGAACTTTATTTGGGGTTAATCAGAGGCACTTTAAATTATGGCAGGTGTATTCTGACTCCTATTTAACACAATTTGGAATGTGATTGCTTAACACAGCTACATCCCCAGTTATAAGAGGGTGTGCAGACTTATGCAACCACATTATTTTTATTTTTTATTTTCCTTCTCTCCACCTACAAGATTTCAGTTTGTTTTTCAATTGAGTTGTACAGTTTATAGGTCACATTAAAGGTGGAAAAAGTTCTGAAATGATTTATCTTTGTCTCATTTTTTTACAGCACAGAAACCTGAAATTTTAACAGGGGTGTTTAGACTTTTTATATCCACTGTATGGTCTGACTTGATGTAATGTGGCTTTTTAAGGTCCAGTTTGGGCCTATATAGTCCCGCTTAGTATTATAAGGTTTTAAAGGTCCAGTTGGGGCCTATATGGTCCCGCTTGGTGTAATGTTATTTTTTAAGGTCCGGTTGGGGCCTATATGGTCCCGCTTGGTGTAATGTGGGTTTTTAAGGTCCGGTTTGGGCCTATTAAGACTTGCTTGGTATTTTAAGGTTTTAATGGTCCGGTTGGGGCTTATATAGTCCGGCTTGGTGTAATGTGTGTTTTTAAGCTCCGGTTGGGGCCTATATGGTCTACCTTGGTGTAATGTGGGTTTTTATGGTCTGGTTGGGGCCTATATGGTCTTGCTTAGTTTAATTTTGGTTTTTAAGGTCCGGTTTGGTCCTATATAGTCCCACTTGGTATTTTAATGTTTTAAAGGTCAGGTTGGGGCCTATATGGTCCTGCTTAGTGTAATGTGGGTTTTTAAGGTCTGGTTGAGGCCTATATAACCCTACTTGGTAGTTTATGTTTTTTTAGGTACGGTTTTGGCCTATATAGTACCGCTTGGTATTTTAAGGTTTTAAAGGTCGAGTTGGGGCCTATATGTTCCCACTTGGTGTAATGTGGGTTTTTGAGGTCCAGTTGAGGCCTATAAAGTGCCACTTGGTATTTTAAGGTTTTTTAGGTACGGTTTGGATCTATATAGTCCCGCTTGTTGTAATGTGGGTTTTTAAGGTCCGGTTGGGGCCTATATGGCCCTGATTGGAGTAACGTGGGTCAATAAGGTCCGGGTGGGGCCTATATAGTCCCGTTTGGTATTTTAAGGTTTTTTAGGTATGGTTTGGGCCTATATAATCCCTCTTGGTATTTTAAGGTTTTTAACGTCTAGTTGGGGCCTCTATGGTCCCACCTGGTATAATGTGGGTTAATAAGGTATGGTTTTGGCCTATATAGTCCTGCTTGGTATTTTAAGGTTTTTAAGGTCTGGTTGGGGCCTATATGGTCCCGCTTGGTGTAATGTCGGTTACTAAGGTCTGGTTGGGTCCTTTATAGTCCTGCTTGGTATTTTAAGGTTTTTAAGGTCCGGTTGGGGCCTATATGGTCCCCCTTGGTGTAAAGTCGGTTACTAAGGTTGGGGCTTATATAGTCCCGATTGTTGTAATGTGGGTTTTTAAGGTCTAGTTGGGGCCTATATAGTCCTGCTTGGTGTAATGTAGGTTTTTAGGTACCGTTTGGGTCTATATAGACCAGCATGGTATAATGTGGGTTTTTAGGTATGTTTTGGGCCTGTATAGACATGCATGATTTAATTTGGGGTTTTAGTTACTATTTGGGCCTATATGGACATCATGGTATAATGTGGGTTTTTAGATATTGTTTGGGCCTTTATAGACGTCATGGTATAATGTGGGTTTTTAGGTACTGTTTAGGCCTATAGAGACCCGCATGGTATTTTAAGTTTTTTAGGTACCCTGGAGCCCTATATAGACAAGCATTGTATAGTGATGGATATAAGGTACCTATCTGGATGATAAAGGAGAGAGTGGTGGTGAAAGGGATGATGCCTTGCACGCTCTGATTTGTTTGCTTGTTTTAGATCACACCCAGGTCCAAGCAATCTACAGCTGCAAACATTTTTGGACTGGTTGTTCAATGACTACACTTCAAGAGACCCTAAGAAGGAGAACCAACTGTTGGTGAGGGACACATTTTAATGTTATTATTCGTCACCCACCAATCTTGAATTTATCATTGGAAAATGAACAGTGGGTTGAGTCTATTACACTGGGTGGGGCCAGTATAAGATCATTGGGTGAGGCATATAAAGGTCAAAATTACATCATAAGTCATGGGTGGAGTCCATACAAATGGGTGAAGTCTATGAAGGGGAAGGGGCCTTGTCTCACTCTGCCGCCCCTCCGACTTGAAAAGTCCTCAGCCGCCACTGCTCCATATCAATATCAGAGTACACTAGCAGAACATGGCACTGTCAGCAGACTATAAGCTTCCAGGCCTTTTCAATGAACACTCACCTCTGGATTTGCTGTAGCTGTTGAGATCTTTTAAAAGGGATTCTTTGGTCCCACCCAATATTGAGAAAGATTGCTCAGCAGATCAAGAGTAAATATTAGTTCTACAAAAATGGGTGTTCAAGCTTCTACAAGTAAGATAAGGTTATCTTTATTGGGCATCACCAATACCAAAGTGATAAAAGTGCATTCATAGGCAGGGAGGATTATTTGAAAATAGTCTTTATGTGGTGTGATGATAAATACAGTCTTGTGATATGTTTTTCAAAAACACGCTATGCAAGTATGGTACCAAAAAAACTTTTTTTTTTTACTTTTTTAACTAAAAATGAACTAAAATCAAGCATTTAACAGAAAATACTGAATTATTTCAAAGATATGCTGAAACATAGAACAACACAAAGTGCTTTATTTACTAAGAATACTTTGGATACAGCTCAAGAAGCAAGTTACCTAGTAGCTGAGATAATAGCAAAAATATAACTGCAAAACACAGCTGGAGAAGAAACCATAATTTCAGCATGCTGTGCCATAGTGAAAATTATGTTTAGCACTGAATATGAGGCTGAAATTAAGAAGATTTGTTTGGCTAACAACACATTTGTACAAGAAATTCAGTATATAACTGAAAACATTTAAACTTTGGTGAGATATTGTTGGAAAAACAATATGATGCTTGCTATTGAAGTTAACAAATCTACTAATGTTAGTGGACTTGGCTTTCATACATTTTATTGAACAAGAAAAAAGTATTGCACATGATTTGTACCGCAAATAAATCCCACTTTCTACAAAAGGAGAAGATAGTTTTAAAGTTTTAAAGTACATGGGGAAAATTAATTTATAGTGTATGCATTGTGCTGGAATTTGCACTGATGGTGCTCTTTGTATTATGGGGGCTCTACAAGGTTTTATTTATTTGGCGAAAAAGTAGAAAGTCATAATCACACACTGCTTTCTGCACTGAGAAGTTTTGGTTGCAAAAAAAATAACTATTGGTGAATACTTAAAAAGCATGTGCAGATGGCAAATTTTATTAAAAACAGGTATCTTAAACCACATATGTGTTTATGTATGTAAATGAATAATCAGATAATAATATTGCAGTATATAGTGACACCTTTTTATTGGACAAACATCTAAGTTAAAGAGACAAGCTTAGAGCTGTACCTCTCTTTATCAAGTCAGAAACCATGCTGATGAAGGTTTTACTATAGCATTGGAGAATGGAGAACCATGGTGCAAAAAACAGTAAACCTTCCCAAGACCCCTTTCCATAGCTGCTCCCTACTATTACATCCTGCCTGTGCGAAGCTCCTCTGCCAGGAGCACAGCTCCAGGAAGTGCATGCTCCACTTTCCAGCAACATCCTCTATGGATATATATACATACTGTATATACATATATAGTAAGTAAATAGTACATTTGTGTTCAAATTTAAACACATAAAATAAGTAAAAAAACTTATTTCCTGCTCAGAATTCAGAGAAATACAGTTGTTCCACTGCATTCTGGAATCCTGGTCAGTGACATGCCCACAAAGGCTTTGCTCTTGTAATCCAATAATATTTTAAACATGGCATATGCCTGCTGTATTACACGATTAAAGCCGTAAGAAGCCGTAAGAAGTAAAGCCCAAGATGAATTATGCACAAGCCAGGAAACCTACCCATAGACAGCTGTTTCAAGGTTACTGCTTCTCATCAGTGTGGGGCCGTTTCCTAGCTGATGTAGTTGATTTTGTGGGGAGATTGTTTACCACAACAATCATTTACTTTATAGTGGACAAAAGAGCGATAGAAGCCCTCCCCAATACAGTAGTACAGTAAATAAATAGTACACTGGAACATCTAAAATATGTTAAAAAACATGTATGTATATATATATATATGAATATATATATATATATATATATATATATATATATATATATATATATACCGTATTGGTCACACCTTTTTTCCGATTTTTGAGTTTGCGAGTTAGGGGTGGACATCCAAGAGGCAGTTGGAGACGTGTGTTAGATAGAAGGGCATAGATGCGTTGCGGAGAGGTAGATTTGTGTGTCATCTGCATACAGTTGATAATGAAGCCCCAAAGAGTTTATTAGGTTACCAAGTGAGGATACGTAGATGGAGAAGAGGAGGGGACCTAGGACTAATCCTTGGGGTACACCAAAAGACAGGGGGTGAGGAGAAGAAGCGGTGTCGGAGAAGGAGATACTGAATGATCGATTTTGTAGGCATGATGAGAACCACGAGAGAGCAGTGTCTCGAATACCGATGGAGAAGAGGATATGGAGTAGAATTGGATGGTCGACAGTTTCTAAGGCAGCAAAGCGATCTAGAAGAAGAAGACTTGAAAAGTGACCCATTGACTTGGCAGTGAGCAGGTCATTGGTGACTTTAGTGAGAGCTGTCTCAGTGGAGTGTTGGGACTGAAAGCCGGATTGGAAGGTGTCAAGAAGGGAGTTAGAGTAAATAAAGCTGGTAAGGTGGTTAAAGATGAGCCGCTCCTGCAGTTTGGAAGCCAGGGGAAGCAGAGAGACAGGGCGGGCGTTAGATGCGACGTCAGAGTCAGATGAGGGCTTTTTGAGGGTGGGTATAACTATGGCATGTTTTAGAGAAGATGGAAACATGCCAGTATTTAGGGAGAGGTTGAAAATATGTTTGAGAGCTGGGATTAGTGTGATAGAGAGGGGAGAGATGTGCTCAGAGGAAATAGGATCCTGAGGACAGGTAGTGAGGCGAGTGGATGATAGCAGTTTGTAGACTTCGTCCTGAGAAGACTGGGTGTTGTTGGTTGGTTTAGAGGGTGGAGTGTGAGAGCCACTATGAGATGAGAGTTCATTGAGGATGTTTTGAATTTTATGAATAAAATGGTTGGCGTTCAGCTGTGAGAGAGGAAGGGATGGGAGGAGGCGGAGGAGAGTAATGAAAGTGGCAAACAGACGCTTGGGGTTCGAGGACAGAGTTGATATTAGTGATGTAAAGTATTGCTGTTTGGCATGGTAGAGGGCGGAGGAATAGGAGTGTAACATAAATTTGTAGAGGAGGAAATCTGCTGAAGTGCGTGATTTCCTCCATAGTCGTTCAGCAGTGCAGGAGCACCTCTGGATGTATCGTGTTTGTGTAGTGTGCCATGGTTGTGGATGAGAGTGAGGGCATCTGCGTGTGGTAATGGGGGCCAGAGTGTCATGGGTGGAAGAGAGAGTAGAGTTGTAGAGTGAGGTGTGACAGGGTAGTTGAGGTTGGTGATGGGGCTGAGAAGGGGTTGGATAATAGTGGAGAGCTGAGCAGGGTCAAGTGCTAGCAGGTTTCTGTTTGTGGTGGTGGCAGGGGTTGGAGATGGGTGGTGAGAGGAAGAAGTGGTGAAGTTGAAGGTAAGAAAGTGATGGTCAGATAGAGGGGGTAGACAGATGACTAGGTAGGAGGTTGTGTTGAGATTGGTGAAGATAAGGTCAAGAGAAAGTCCAGCATGATGAGTAGAAGAAGGGAAGATGTGAGTGCGAGTGAAGGAACATTGGAGAAGAGAAAGTGAGGGAGCCAGGCAGTAAAGTGAGTGAGTGCCTGGGGGGGCGATAGATCACAGCTACACATAGAGAGATAGGTGAGAAGAGGCGGATTGTATGCACTTCAAAGGATGAGACTTGGAGGGATGGGACAGGGGGTATAAGGTGAAATAAACAGCGAGTGGAAAGCAAAACACCATCACCTTGTTTGTTCCCAGGTCTAGGTGTGTGGGTGATGTGAAAACCACCATGAGAGAGTGCTGCAGGAGAGGCTGTGTCTGAGGATGAGAGACAGGTTTCAGTGAGAGCCAGTAGACTGAGGGAGTTGGTAGTGAATAGGTAACCTGGATATCAGATTCTTGGTGTTACTGGTGTTTGCTGGCCTTGAACCAGAGCGTGGCTGACAGCAAGTGGAGATGAGTGAGAGGCCTGGGTTAGGGAATATATCTCCCACAGCCAGGAGAAGGAGGAGTGAAAGGGAGAGAAGATGGGACTGGGACTTACAGTGCTGTTTCTGCTTGTGAGCGTTAGGGAGGGGATGATGTTGTGACTAGAGGAGGGAGAGGAGCTCATGGGAGCAGAGAAGAGAAGAGGAGAGCAAGGAAGGTGAGATGGTAATTTTGTTGGGGATGTGATATTGAGATGCTGCAAAGGAAAGTCTGAGAGAGAGACAGTAGGTTATAAGAAAAAGGAAAGAATGAGAGAGCATTGTGACAGTGTGTAAGAATAGGAAAATAGGATAGAAGATTGTGGGGGGAAGAATTATTATCCTAAGATATGATAGTAGTAGTAATATAGATTCAGGAGCAGGCAAAAGAGTGTGACAAGGTTTATCAGAATGGCTGTGGTAATAATAATAAGAATGAATGTTGATACTGTTCTAGTCCATATGGGTGGCCTGATATGATTTAACTCATTCCCAACATCAATATAACCCCAAATTGAAACATCATTTTTTTTTTTGATTGACGATTTACGAGCTTGAGACTGTTATTCAATTAAATCTAATGTCTTACATCACTTTCCCATCATTTGCAATGTATTAGTGATTTTTTATTTGCATTTACAGTGCTATGGACATGTCTTTAACCCCTTTGCGGGTCCCTTCTGGTACATTTGCCGTTTCGGGGTGTGAAAATATTCTGCGAGCTTGTGGAATTGTAGCAATTGAATAGCGATTTGAGATTTTAGCGATCGTAACTCTTGCGGACAGGAAATATCAAAGGCTTAAATGGGGCGTAAGTTACAGTTGCAACAACTGCAGGAATTTCAAGCACGTAACCCGTAGACCGTTTGCGGATTGCAAAAAGACACCAATTGAATAGCAAATTAGCTTACAGGCTCCATGACGGGCAGAAGTAACTTACAATTGTGCAAATGAATGAGGGGGGGGGGGGGGGGGGCGGATTTTATTTTTGCACCTGGGCCCTCATGCACTAGCTCTGCCACTGACACAACAGTTGTTTGATGTAAAGAACATAATGACTGCTGCCACATTATGGACTTTATGTTATTGTATATACTATGTTCAGAGGCTGTATATCCATGAAGGAGATGGATGAACAGCTACTGTGTAGAATGGATCCCTAACAATGTCAAAACAGATGTCTGTGACATACCACTTCTTGGTCTTAAGAAGTCTATTACATTTAATGGTAACAGCACCGCCATTTAGTTAGGTTGTATAAATTATGTTAAAACCTGTAAGAACTCTATTCAATTGTTAGCTAAAACCTGTCACCTACTGTTTAAGGGCCTCATTCAGTTGCTACGATTTCGAGCTGCTGGGCCGCAAGTGGAGGCTGCAAGCTATGTAGCTTTTTAATTGGCTTACGTTTGAGGCCTCCGATCGGCTTACGAGCCTCGAGCTGCTATCTCTTGCGATTTGCTAAATCGCAGCTTACTTCCGTCAAAGCCTTTGATCTTTCACGGCCGCAAGAGTTGCAGCCACAAGAAATCCCAATTAGCTATTCGAATGCTATGATCACCTTTCCGTCAAGCCCGTAATTTGCTAAAACCGAGCAACAGCTTACTTACACCAAAGTACTTTTTATTAGAAGTGAAAGTGATTTTATGTCTCAGAATTAATAGCACAACATTCCCCTGCTCTCAAATCAGCAAATAAAAAAGTTTATTTCATGTTAAATTTTCATCATAAAGTTCGATGGGCTACAATCTCCGAGCCCGTAGGACTTTTGATTCCAATCTCCAGGCTCGGAGGTTGAAGCCCATAGGATTTCATGACAGAAATTTTATATGAAATACAGTAGTTATTTATGCCGATTTGCAAGTTTGAGAATGTTGTGCTATTAATTCTAAGACCTAACATCACTTTCTCTTTTAATAAAAGTACAGGAAGGCTTTTTTATTTGCTTATGGATGCTGTTTTGACAGTAAGACCTACGGCCTTGAATGACCTCCAGGCCCGTACCTCGTTATTCGCGGCTGCATGACAGTGACTTGTGGTTCAAGCCTGCAAACTCTGAGTACTGTAAATGTAAAATACAAATTCAAGACATGTTTAATTTATGTCCAAATCCGACGGGCTTGAATAAAGAGTTACGGGCTTGGCGGTTATTCAAGCCTGTCGGACTTTGGACATAAATTAAACAGGAAATAAAGTATTGTATTGTGGCGATGTGCCAGCTTGAAAATGTTGTGCCTTTAATCATCATGTCACCCATTGTGTACCCCATCATTTACAGTGCTGTCTTGAATTTATACTTGCATTTACAGTTTTCAGACTTTGCTGCCTTGAAACACGACTCGCAGCAAATAAATACAGCCGATAGCATTGTTTGCGATCGTCCGTAACAGGGACCTCCTTGCGGCGCCGCCCAATTCAATACAAACGTAGACATAGTGCTACACGGGGCCTTAAGCCAGCTGAAAGGAATAGCAGATTTGCGTCCATTTCACGGCCCTTAATTGAAAGAGGCCCCATGTCTCTTTATTTGTCATAGAGTTTTTCTCTCCTGTTTTTCATAATAAATGCTGTACAGACCTTACACCTAAATTGTGAAAAGAAAATTTGAATTATTAATGTAGTACATTTAGAAGTAAAGCTCATAGGTTTTCTTGCTAAGTATAGATTATTGAAAACAGTATTCAGTTTAAAACAAGTTAATGTTTTTTCTTAGCTTTTAAACTGTGTGTTTTCTCCTCAAGCCGGGCTTATTATGTCCTTTTATGTGTGTCTATCAGGGACATGGCCAACTTTTCTGGTGTGATGGACTAAAAATAAAGTCTTAACAAATTATGTCATGGTACAGGGCCGGTAACATCAGCCCATCCTGCTTCCAAGCTCCATGATAGTTCAGTGCTGCTCAGCGAGCTTTTGAGCTAAATGTCAGCTCTTAACTGGACTGTAAGTTGACCTCTGACTGCAACAAAGCATGTGTAAAGAAAGTGGTTAAGAGAGACAAAGCAGTTGAATCCTGGAGTCTTCAATGGAACGTAACACATCTACTGACAAAATCAGCCAACATGAAATGGGGAAAGGAAACTGGATATCTCCTTCTATGCTAAAGTGTGCATGAGAGAATGTGTCTCAGTGCTTACTTTTCTGTAAATATGCAATGAGGTATCAATAAAGAGAAAAGCTGGCATATTGTGCAGGCTTGCATGTTTTGATCCATTTAGTGGACCCTTAATAGGGTGTGTGGTGGTCTTGTGACCCACCCCCAAGCTGATATGATATATCTATCTAGCATCTTCTCAGGCATAGCTAGATCCACTCAAGTACTGCATCCGTGCATTTGTTATAGTTTTACTCAAGCAGTAAAGGTTTAGAAATATACCAAGTGTACAGCAGAAAGAATGAAGTCAATGTTACGTCAATCAGTGTAGGTGTACTTGATATTGATTAGAGTTTATCACTGATTAAAAGATAAATCATCAAAATACTGCCCTGGGCTATTGTTTTTCCATGAGCCCTTGTGAAAGCTAAACTAAAGGACCTTTTTCTCTGGCAGCTTTATAGTGAGATTAAAACTTTTCATATGTTTTTTTATCCTCTATTACACTAGTTTATCTTATAATTTTAGATATATTAGCTGATTAAGTGGGGATTCCACCCCACAATTTCTACATTCATAAAACATCTCACATTTCTATATTCATTTCAACTCCAGTCCACCCTCTGTTTGACTATACACATAAAATTCCCCTAATCTTAATTTATAGAACATCTCTTTTCCTATGCAAAGTCTACAATCCTTATACATATCTTTCCTTCATTTTCTACCTCCATGTCCACCTAAAAAATCTCTCTCCCTTGAACCCAGACATATCTGTGTTTCTACCAAACACCCAGACACAAAACACAGCAGACACAGACTCCCACTAGATAACTATTGAGGAAGACAGTAAACATTTCCTGGGAGGAAATAAATGTAACTTGATTATTCAAAGCAACACCCTGTAGAGACATTGTGCATTGTGAAATAGCAGTCACATCATATAATTCCAATCCCTTCTGACATGTTTTCTTTTGTGCCTATCAATATCCTTATCTCCTACATAGCTCATAGTAAAATAATCAAAAGGCGGTGGAGATTTGTACATTATTTTCTGCAGTTATGAAATACATGAACAGGACTCATGTCAAGCTGAAGTCATTAATATAGCTATGGCTATGAATAAGCCTCTTGAAGATGAGCTAAACAGTTCAGGTGATCATCCAGATTATGAAAGTACAGAAGTATATCACTGCATTTAGCAGGAGATCCCAGAACAAAGTCTGTAAACCTATGACCATGCTGCATTGCATCTTTTAACCTCTCAAGAACTGTTGCCCTAAGCCTATTAATCATATAGTTTCAGGGTCTAGTCTAGAGACGTTTTTATTTAAATCATATCATGGTAATTTCTTAGATCTTGTCCAGTGAGGTATATATTAATCACCTTCTTATGGTTAAGATTGAAGATGCAGAGAATTGCTTTTGACTCATTACATTTCAGTGGTCTGTAGAGCAATATTGCGTTATGGGAATGTATGAGTTCAAGTGTCAAGAATGACCAAATCTACATGGATGAATGTATTGCATTATATGCTTGGTAGGATGCAGTTGTATACATTTTAGTGCATGTAATATCCAGGTGCATATTTTATCCCTCATATATACCCATGTCAACCTGTTATGTTACTGGGCAACTACATATACACACAACTCAAGATGATCTTTTTAATATGATATTATAGTTCCAAACTGTGGGCCCTATTAAATTCTCCCTCGTAGTTCTCTCGGTGCTCGCAAAAGGCAGTTTTCCTGCTGTTTGCGAGAACCGAATCTCTTGCAGCCTGCTTTACGATATGACTGCGAGAAAATGGCCGAGAATAGGCTCCGAGAGAGCTACGTAGCCTTAAATCTATGCACGAGTCTCGCATATCGTAAGAATCCCTACGTGGACAAAAAGTCCACGCAAGGGATCCGAAAGCCTCTACGTGCTGCCTCGGAACAGCCCGAGACAGCAGTGTGAGGCTCCCCCCTGCACCCTATACACATCCCCATGCTGCAGGAGTCTCTATCGGGACCCCTGCAGCACCCCCACATTAACCCCTTGCAGCGGGGGTCCCCGATCTGCATAGATCAGGGCCCCCGCAGCATTTAAAACTTTTAAATTCCCCGCCGCGGCTCCTTAAAGGGACCGCGGCACACTATCACCCAATCCCGGCCGCGGCACTTAAAATTAACCCCCCTCTATGCTGGGGGTCCCCATCGGGACCCCCGAAGTGTCCCCACATAAACCCATTGCAGGGGGGGTCCCCGATCTGCATAGATCAGGCCCCCCGCAGCATTTAAAACTTTTAAATTCCCCGCCGCGGCTCCTTAAAGGGACCGCGGCACACTATCACCCAATCCCGGCCGCGGCACTTAAAATTAACCCCCCTCTATGCTGGGGGTCCCCATCGGGACCCCCGAAGTGTCCCCACATAAACCCATTGCAGGGGGGGTCCCCGATCTGCATAGATCAGGCCCCCCGCAGCATTTAAAACTTTTAAATTCCCCGCCGCGGCTCCTTAAAGGGACCGCGGCACACTATCACCCAATCCCGGCCGCGGCACTTAAAATTAACCCCCCTCTATGCTGGGGGTCCCCATCGGGACCCCCGAAGTGTACCCATATAAACCCCCTGCAGCGGGGGGCCCCGATCGGCACCGATCGTGACCCTGCTGCAATTCAATTTTAAATTTCCCGCCTCGCGGGTCCTCAAAGGACCGTAAAGGTCCTGAAAGGACTCGCACTAAAAATAATAACCCCAGGCAACTATAATTACCCCATTAACTCATGATGGTCAATCCAGACCACCATAAGGCCTAAATTAACCCATTAACTCATGGTGGTCAATCCAGACCACCATAAGACCTAAATTAACCCATTAACTCATGATGGTCAATCCAGACCACCATAAGACCTAAATTAACCCATTAACTCATGATGGTCAATACAGACCACCATAAGGCTCTAATTAACCCATTAACTCATGGTGGTCAATACAGACCACCATAAGACCTAAATTAACCCATTAACTCATGGTGGTCAATACAGACCAGCATAAGGCTCTATTTAACCCCATCAGTCCCATAAGGGTATATTATTACCATTATGGGCCTGTTACAACCCAACATTAACCACATAAGTGCCATGATGGTCCTCAAGGACCATCATGACACTAACTACAAACACTACACTATAACCCCCAATAAACCATTTAATCTAAACTAACCCCCCTCTACACTAATCTATTAACACTTACACTACCTACCTACACTACCTACCCCCTAATAAACCTCCCCAACACTCTAATTACAAAAAACAAAAAACCTACAGTACAAAAAACAAAAAAACCTACAGTACAGAAAACAAAAAAAAATTACAACCCCACCCCCCACTACAGAAAATAAAAAAATTACACACCTGAAAAGGAAAGACAGATAAACACAATACAATACATACATATAATACATTACATACATTACATACAATACATGACATTACATATAATATATTAAATATAATATATTACATATAATACATTACATACATTACATACAATACATGACATTACATATAATATATTAAATATAATATATTACATATAATACATTACATACATTACATACAATACATGACATTACATATAATATATTACATATAATATATTACATATAATATATTACATATAGTCCTAATCAAATACCCCCTATCTATCTAACATACAATCTATTTAATTTAAAATAAATCCTAACTATATCAAATACATCCCCCTATCTATCTAATATACAAAAAATCCTAACTACATACACAGACCCTTATTCTAAACTAAAATACAATAATTACAGTCCTAACTACATACACAGACCCTAATTCTAAGCTAAAATCAATAAATTAAGACCACTTACCTTTAAGATGTTGCTTCAGATCACTAACCTATGGGTCAAACAAAAAATAAAAATTAGTACAAAACATTAACATCAAATAAATAAACATTCTATACATTCTACATATTCAACTCACCTTTACAGCATGTCCAGTCACTGTTTATCTCTTCCGGCGCGGCCCTGTTAAAAAAAAAACACAATATATGAATACATGAATACAATATATAAACCATAAATAAAATACACAAATAAACATCTAAATATACATTTAACTTACCTCCCCGCGATGTCCCCGGCCTTCTCTCCTTCAGCCCCGGCTGGGCCGCGGAACCATCCGCGCTCTAAAAAAAAAAAAAAAAAAACTAACGGAGGTCTGCACTGGCAGACCTCCCCGACGCTACTGAACCTCCCGGAGTCGTTTCCGGGAGGAAATTGGCATTGGCGGCTTGTGATTGGCTGAAAAAGCTGTCTATCAATTTCAGCCAATCAAAAGTCGTCAATGTGTGAGCCAATCAGGATGGGATACACCCCAATATCCCACCCTGATTGGCTAAAACACTTGTCTATCTTTATGGGAACCAATCACAACGCTCAGATGCCTTCAGCCAATCACTATGGGATACACCCCCACGGAGTGATTGGTAGAAGACATCTGCGCATCCTGATTGGCTCCTACATTGACGACTTTTGATTGGCTGACAGCTTTTTCAGCCAATCACAAGCCGACAATGCCAATTTCCTCCCGGAAACGACTCCGGGAGGTTCAGTAGCGTCGGGGAGGTCTGCCAGTGCAGACCTCCGTTAGTTTTTTTTTTTTTTTTTTTTTAGAGCGCGGATGGTTCCGCGGCCCAGCCGGGGCTGAAGGAGAGAAGGCCGGGGACATCGCGGGGAGGTAAGTTAAATGTATATTTAGATGTTTATTTGTGTATTTTATTTATTGTTTATATATTGTATTCATGTATTCATGTATTGTGTTTTTTTTTTTAACAGGGCCGCGCCGGAAGAGCTAAACAGTGACTGGACATGCTGTAAAGGTGAGTTGAATATGTAGAATGTATAGAATGTTTATTTATTTGATGTTAATGTTTTGTACTAATTTTTATTTTTGTTTGACCCATAGGTTAGTGATCTGAAGCAACATCTTAAAGGTAAGTGGTCTTAATTTATTGATTTTAGCTTAGAATTAGGGTCTGTGTATGTAGTTAGGACTGTAATTATTTTATTTTATTTTAGAATAAGGGTCTGTGTATGTAGTTAGGATTTTTTGTATATTAGATAGATAGGGGGATGTATTTGATATAGTTAGGATTTATTTTAAATTAAATAGATTGTATGTTAGATAGATAGGGGGTATTTGATTAGGACTATATGTAATATATTATATGTAATATATTATATGTAATATATTATATGTAATATATTATATTTAATATATTATATTTAATATATTATATGTAATGTCATGTATTGTATGTAATGTATGTAATGTATTATATGTAAGATATTATATTTAATATATTATATTTAATATATTATATGTAATGTCATGTATTGTATGTAATGTATGTAATGTATTATATGTAATATATTATATTTAATATATTATATTTAATATATTATATGTAATGTCATGTATTGTATGTAATGTATGTAATGTATTATATGTAATATATTATATTTAATATATTATATTTAATATATTATATGTAATGTCATGTATTGTATGTAATGTATGTAATGTATTATATGTATTATTGTATTGTGTTTATCTGTCTTTCCTTTTCAGGTGTGTAATTTTTTTATTTTCTGTAGTGGGGGGTGGGGTTGTAATTTTTTTTTTTTTCTGTACTGTAGGTTTTTTTGTTTTTTGTACTGTAGGTTTTTTGTTTTCTGTGCTGTAGGTTTATTGTTTTTTTTAATTAGAGTGTTGGGGAGGTTTATTAGGGGGTAGGTAGTGTAGGTAGGTAGTGTAAGTGTTAAAAGATTAGTGTAGAGGGGGGTTAGTTTAGATTAAATGGTTTATTGGGGGTTATAGTGTAGTGTTTGTAGTTAGTGTCATGATGGTCCTTGAGGACCATCATGGCACTTATGTGGTTAATGTTAGGTTGTAACAGGCCCATAATGGTAATAATATACCCTTATGGGACTGATGGGGTTAAATAGAGCCTTATGGTGGTCTGGATTGACCACCATGAGTTAATGGGTTAATTTAGGCCTTATGGTGGTCTGGATTGACCATCATTACTTAATGGGTTAATTTAGGCCTTATGGTGGTCTGGATTGACCATCATGAGTTAATGGGTTAATTAGAGCCTTATGGTGGTCTGTATTGACCACCATGAGTTAATGGGTTAATTTAGGCCTTATGGTGGTCTGGATTGACCATCATGAGTTAATGGGTTAATTAGAGCCTTATGGTGGTCTGGATTGACCATCATGAGTTAATGGGTTAATTAGAGCCTTATGGTGGTCTGTATTGACCACCATGAGTTAATGGGTTAATTTAGGCCTTATGGTGGTCTGGATTGACCATCATGAGTTAATGGGTTAATTAGAGCCTTATGGTGGTCTGTATTGACCACCATGAGTTAATGGGGTAATTATAGTTGCCTGGGGTTAATATTTTTAGTGCGAGTCCTTTCAGGACCTTTACGGTCCTTTGAGGACCCGCGAGGCGGGAAATTTAAAATTGAATTGCAGCAGGGTCACGATCGGTGCCGATCGGGGCCCCCCGCAGCAGGGGGTTTATATGGGGACACTTCGGGGGTCCCGATGGGGACCCCCAGCATAGAGGGGGGGTTAATTTTAAGTGCCGCGGCCGGGATTGGGTAATAGTGTGCCGCGGTCCCTTTAAGGAGCCGCGGCGGGGAATTTAAAAGTTTTAAATGCAGCGGGGGGCCTGATCTATGCAGATCGGGGGCCCCCCCTGCAATGGGTTTATGTGGGGACACTTCGGGGGTCCCGATGGGGACCCCCAGCATAGAGGGGGGTTAATTTTAAGTGCCGCGGCCGGGATTGGGTAATAGTGTGCCGCGGCCCCTTTAAGGAGCCGCGGCGGGGAATTTAAAAGTTTTAAATGCAGCGGGGGCCTGATCGGTGCCGATCGGGGACCCCCGCTGCAAGGGGTTAATGTGTGGGGGCTGCGGGGGTTCCTATGGACCCCTGCAGCAAGGTGTTCATGTGAGGACACTTCGGGGGTCCCGACAGGGACCCCCGCATTGAGGGGGGGTTCATTTTAGGTGCCTGGGGGGGGTTTGGAGTACCCCCCACGGCAGGGCTTATGTGGGGGACTGCCGCGGAGGTCCCTTTTAGGACCCCCGCAGCACTTGATGAGGAGTGGGAGCCTGCGATATCATCTCGCAGGCTGTCACTCCTCATGTACATTTACGCAGTGTAGATACGTACGGGCCTGCTGCGTAGCTCATACGTTGCTCGCAGCAGGGCTAATTTAATAGCATTGTAAGTTAGAGAAACTTTGCAGTACGTAGGGCTTAAGTAGAAGCCTCTTATTTACGAGGCTGGAATTTAATAGGGCCCTGTGTTTTAGAAAGTTGTCAAATAAATACATATTTTCCCATGGTTTTATAAACATTTTTAATGAACATGCTATACCCAGTCTAAACCCTGTTTGGTCAATTCACTAATTATAATACCGGGACAAGAATTTAAAAATAAAGTATTAATTAATGTGTTTTTCTGCCTTTGGAATAGTATTGATATTGAATGTGTAGGTTACCATTTTTGGTAAGTGAGTCTGCAAGCTACTAAGAAATACAGATAAGCGAAAACTCACTGTTCCTGCAGTTTTCTGCATTTTGCTATATTAACACAGTACAAAACACGGAGAGCAAGCTTAAACTTATCTTAACAGTTCAAGAAATACCATATTACTATTTTACCATATTCCAAGAACTAAAGCAGATCGTAAGTTCTTTTTGTATTATTCTTTCAGTAAATCCATACTGTAAACTTGATTACCACACCGTGGAAGGGTAGATATCTATATGATTTGTGGTTGCAATCTCTTAAATGGGAACCATTCAGTAATAGCTGGATAATAACCCAACAGTATCCCTTAAATGTATAGGCTATTGCTCTGACAGCTTTAACTAGTTCTATTATAGTGAAATCATAGAGGCATTATATGTATTGCAGGGATAATAACATGTATTTTACTATTTTTGAGCTTGCTGTTCAAATAGTCTAGAGAAGTAACATTACCAAATTATACAGTTCTACTCGATACCTACCTTACCCTTGGTAAATCTTATATAAAATTAATACAATATGTGTAATTTCTTAAGGATACAAAGAGTAAGTATCTCAGCAGTGATTACTTATATATTTCCACCAATACCGGTATATCACAACTAATTAGATACATACAACAACAGGTTTGCCTATTTGGTTCTTGGGGGATGGATCTAGACTACATTTTTGACGATTTTATCCATGTACCAGTTTGGTTTAGTACTTTAAAGTGAGTATAATTGGATCAACCAGAGAAGCAATCAAACAAGATATATTGAAATATGGCCTAGATCTGGCCTTCAATGTCTACGGTTAGCATAGTCTGCAAAAAAAGCCATTTTGCTTTGTTATCTTAAAAAGGATAAATGTCTATAGTTGCATGTTAACTAGCAATTATATCCTTTATGTAAGCAGGAAAATAACCATATAATGCCCAGTAAAGCATAAGTTTGGGCAATCAAGAGCAATGATTTCCAATTTCTAATGATTAGTCAATTATGTTTTCTGATAATATAGAGAAATGTAAGTAGATCAGGTGCTTCAGTAAAATGAAATTATTCCAAATAACTCTTATGTTTAATTCATGTTGCTTTACCTAAGGGTACATAAATAATTATGAGCCTTAAATGCAATAAACTTACTTGCAAAAACGTAATAAACTCCCTTGACTAGAGCAGTAAGATATCAGATGCAATGTGTGTATTTTACTTTAGTTTAGGTTGCAATATTTAATCAGAATTCTAATCTGGGGATTCCTAATTTCACTTTATAAAAAATAAAAAAAAAGGAATAGAACTGATCTCTTCGGGCCTTCTTTTATGAAGTAAACCCCTGAACAGCCAGCTGTCTCTTGAGTTCAATATTGCCAAAGGTACAATGCAAACAATTTAAAGGGCCACAGAAATGTAATTAATTTAACAACCCAACATTTAAGAATTGTATAGAATAAAGAAATAGCAAGTAAAAGTTCATAGCAGTTATACAGTATATACATATACAAATCTTACATAGAAATTAAAATTAAATTAAATTGTCAAAATTGCAATTACTGAAGACCGTAGCATAGCCCACAAAAGTTACTGCTATTACATTGGCCTCTAATAGCTACCCACAATCGATTTGCAGGTTACATGCTGAAAATTCCTGCTGTTGTCAAAATTGTAACTCCGACCCATCTAAGCCTTTGATCTTTCAAGCCCACAAATATTACAATCACTAAAATCGCAAATCACTATTAAATTAGCACAATTCCCCAAGGATGCAATTGCAGTTAAACCCGCAAATGGCAAATGTAGTCCAATATATTACGGGTTCCAAATGGGATTCGCAAGACTAGTTCTTAACACTGCAAAAGACAATTAAAACACACAAAATAGACTTTAAAATATGGGAAAAGCAATGGAAGGCATTAGAATTCATTGCACAACAATCCCCAAGGAACAAATAGGCCTTAAATTGTGTTTTATTTTCTAATATGTTGGAATGGTCATGCATATGCCAATATGAAAAGTCTTGCTGCAAGATGCATAAAGCAAGTAAAGACACACTACTTGATTAAACTGCAACACAAAAACATGAAACTGCCTGGCATATTATACCTTTTTCACTCACAGAGGCTCTAATGTGGACCCTAAAACTAAAAATATATTCTTATACATCTCACTTGTCAGATCTAGATTGGGAAATTATATAGTGGTCAAATTACACCACCACATTACATATATCAAGTACCAGGGGAACATACACCACACTAATCTACTCTAACCTATCAGGTCAGCAGCCAGATTCACTGATACTTACATCAGACACAAGGATCTGTTCTCATACTGATATTGATGTCAGGATCACAAGCTTCATTAGTGCATATATTAATGCTGGCGTTCATTAACATGCTATTGTGAGACTTTGCAAGGTCACTGCCATAGCAGTATTAGTCTACATTTAAGATTACAACAATCATACATCTTGATAAGCTTTAATATTGTGGGAGCTACATGTTAAGGGGGGGGGGGGGGGGGGTCTGTCATTGAAGGAATGTCTAGCTGAGAGGCACTGGGAATATCTTAAAATTACTTCTTTTTCTTTGACAATGCTTTAAGATGCAGAAGATGCCTTCATGGACCTTAATTGTGCCTAAAACCAAATAAGAAAACAGCGGCAACTGCAGTGATGGAGGCAGCGGCAACTGCAGTGATGGTGCTGGTGGCAAAGACATGGTGGGAGGAGAGGAGCGGCCGGACTGAGCGCGCGTGCGGGAGGCCTCTGGGGTGGAGGAGGCAGGGCTGGGGACTAGAGTGGGCCACATGGCATCCACATTGACCTGGAATATTGCACTCTGGTCCACCTCCATCTTGAGCAGCCAAGCAAGGAAGGATTCAGTCATTGGGTGGTGTCACCTCCCTCCCTATTTAGCCTGGCCAGGCTGCTCATGATCTCCCTGTGATTGGTGGAGATGCTGGTCTGGTTCACCTGGGGACCGGCTGTGGCCCGGCTAGAGCCTGGCTCCATAGGGGTGATGGTGGGCCTGGTGGTGTGTGTGGGAGCCAGATTGATGAACTGCTGGGGTAGGAGGAGGTGGTGGCAAGCAACGGTCATCCCTCCAGTAGGAGGGCCCTGGTGTTGGCTGTAATTGTTGGAGGAGGGGGACAGCGGGGTCAAATGCCATTGGTTTTGGTGACCCCCAGATGAAGTCCTCCTCCTCGTAACCAGGGTACCTCTTGTTTCCTTCTCCCCCTACCTGCTGGGCTCTGGCTCACCACTGGACCCAGACCTCCTGGAAGCTGAAAAAGAGAAAAGAAAGGTATATGCATTAATTCATTTGAATAATACAATGATATGTGTTCATTCCTAGCTATCTGATATCTAGGCTTAAACCTGGATGATTCACTTAATTGCAACTATGAGTAGCTATCATTTGCTAAATGTGATCTATTCTTTGTTTCTTGATCTTGAATGTTCTTGGCTCCCAATGATATCTTGATTCATGTCAGTGTCCTTGTTGGTCATCATTTACATGTGTAGTGGGATGTACATGTGGTGTCATGTTGGTGTATGTGATATTCACCTGCCATGGAGGCTAGATCCTGCTGGGCCACCAGAACTGAAGCTCCAGTGGCAGGCACCTGATTCAGTAAGTCCTTGAGCACCCTCTCTCACTCATTGTATCTCGCAGTAACTCGGGGGTCACCACTTGGTGCTGCGGATTCACTGGCCTCCTTGGCCATCATCCTCCTCACCTTGGCCCTGATATCATCAAATCGATGCTTGATGTTCTCACATCCCTTTCCACTGTGCCCATTGCTGTGACTGCCTCCTTCCATGCCTGTGTCCTAGGCCCTGGCCTAATCCCCCCCCCCGCAAGGATAGCGGGGCGCTCATGTATGGCATGGAGGAGGACCACCCTCCTCGTGACTCTAGTTTGGGGTCCTTTGCCTGCCTCTAGCCTTTTGCCCTTCTGACTGTGTACAGTGATCCTGCTCTCCCTCGTCTGACCCTGAGGCCTGTCCCTCCACTGCACTACCATCCTTCCTACGATTAGCCCCCTAACCCTCTGACCCTGAATTTGATGTGCCTATGACTATGGGTACCTTGCTTCCTCCTCTCCTCCACTCCCCACCTCCTCTCCTCCACTCCCTGTCACCTCTCCTCCACTCCCTGTCTCCTCTCCTCCACTACCCGTCTCCGTTCCTCCACTCCCCATCTCCTCTCCTCCATTCCTCATCTCCTCTCCACCACTCCTCTCCTCCACTCCCCACTTCCTCTCCTCCACTACCCACCTCCTCACCTCCACTACCCACCTCCTCTCCACCGCTCCCAAGGACCACCTCTCTCTCCCCACCTCTCCAGTCTTCTCCCCTCATCTCTCTCCACTCCTTTCTCCTCCCTCCATAATTAGGATGTGCGTGTGTATGTTGTGACCTAGCTATGTGTGTATCTATGTGTGTTGTTTACTATATGTGTAATTATTTATAATGTGTAATTATTTGTTATGTGTAATGAGTAAATATGTGTAATCAAAGTTTAAGTGTAAAATTGTAATTATAATATAAATGAATAAAACAGTAAGAACCTGCTCTGAAAACTCTCCTATTCTCTTTCTAACACTGCTCAAACCACCAACTCCGGGCCCTGAATGCTACATGTAGAAAACAGTCAACTCATGGGCGTGTGGAACGCAGCTTTATAATCTCTCTCTGTCAATCATTTTCCGATAGCCCGTTTTCTATTGGCTCTGAGGCCTGTGTCTCTCTCTGTAATTACGGGATTGGATTGTAACTGAGGACCGCATCTAGTCCAGGCCACTAACAGCTTTCCGCCGCGGAAGTGTTTACGCTTTTAAGGCTTTGGCCCTGTAGTTGCGGGCTTGTTAAATTAAAACGATCTGTAACTGTTGCAACTTTTAAGCCCGCTTGGAATTTAATGAGTTATAACTACTGTTTGAAAGATTATCTGCTCAAAATCTGCAGCATTAATTGAAAGGACAAAACTGACACACAGCTCAAATTGCATTAGATATAGTAAAATAACTGATAACCACCCAAAAATAACAGGTGCTGTTTAACCACAGCTTCACACTGAAAAGTGTCTGTCAAAAATAGATCTATCAGGGTGCTGAAATGTGCACTTAAAGCTAAAAGCAGTTAGTAAGCCTGATAAATTCAATATCTGACCGCACAGCAAAAAGAGGAAGTAGATTGCCTTATTTCTATATGAATGCAAAGTAGGTATCCAAAGATCTGAGTTAGTAGTTACTGATATTACTGTCTATATTTATTAATGGACTCAAGCTCATCATAAATAGTTATCTGGCAAAACTGATTCAAATTCATCATTTCTAATGTGAAGTTGAAACCTTCTAAATTGAATTCTTCTCAATGACACCATTACTGGTAAAGCACCTACTAAACTGGACATGCTCCAGAAATGAAAACTGACAGCCATGGCGGTGATGTTGGCAAATTTATTGGATGGCACCATCAAGGGCATACCATTTTGCACATAACGTTCACCTTGGTCCAAAATGAGAGCCCAGTTCTGTAGCATGTGTTGGAATAGATACTTTTGAAATTAAAACGGCATTTTGCTTTTGTTTCCTTATTTTACTCATATATATATATATATATATATATATATATATATATATATATATATATATAGAAACATAGCACTGTTTTCCTGTACTTCTAACCTATTTGGGGAACAGTATCTAAGGCCTCTCCCAGGGAGCTGAATTACTTGAGTTGGCCTTCACAGTGAATATTTCTTGGCAGGTATATTCCGGAAGTAATGTGATTTGGCCAAAGGTTTACATGAATGGAGGAGAGCTGCTCTAGTCAGATATACTGCACCCGTTAGGTCAAAAGTGAAGTTTGGGTTGTTGCTAAAAATATATAAATAGATGGAGGCTGTACTGGGACTGAGGGAGTGCAAGGCCTTGCGGGGGCAAAACTACCTGTGTAGAAAAAGGTAAATAGATTGATATAGAATAAATGAACAATATGTGCAACTTTGAACACTATCGCATGTGAAGGGGATGTACTGTATGTTGATATGAAGTCCAGCAAGTGAGAAAAAATGAAAGTGATAATGGTCACATGGCAAGAATAGGATTCTGAAGGTTTAGGAAGATTCATATGGATAGGAACTGTAGTAAGACACAGAATGGCATTAGTGATGTTGGCAAGAGCAAAATAAAGTAGATACTTATAAGCAGTGGCCAGGAAACTAAAGACACAGCAGATGAGGATGATCAGCAATTAACAGCAGGATCCAATAACCAAAGCTCTATGTCCCTCTCATCAGATAGAAGATGGTAAAACATAAACAGGCTATGCATCAGTAGAGTAACAGTTAAAAACAACAGCATTATGTATCCTGTGCATGGAGAAGAGATATTCTGCAATGCTTTGCAAGTTTGGAAAGAGTGCTACTTTGAAGGTGTGTATCAGAGGAATGGGTTTATAACTGTCCTGTTTGTTTATATCCTATGAGCTCATTGCAGGTAGATATCCTACGACAGAACTAATCTTCCATATAGCTGAATACGAGTGGAATAATTTATAAAGATCTTCACCTCAAATTCCTAAGTTTTGATTATAGTAGCATCATTATAGTATAATACACTATATATCATATACTGTATATACTGAATTTTTATATGTAGCACTTTCAGGAAGAAATTTAAACTCTCTGCAACTAGTATCTAAAATGCCATTAACTCCATCAAGTCAGCAGCAGTTGGAAATATGTGATGGTCCTTAATACTTTTGAAGGTGTGTAACAGGGGAATATTGACTGTGACTATCAAAGCACCAATGAGTCCATAGATATCATATATCCATGTCTTGCATTTTATACCTGTTCTGTCTTTGTTTTATCCTGTGAATGTAATAACAATTAGATAAAAATAGACACCTCAATTTGATCTGAAGACCTCTTCCTCTGCAGACAGCTATCCTACCACTCAGCCTTCCACATGCCTGAGACTGAGTGTAAAAAGCAGTACAACCACTCTGTGAGAGATTTACTGAGGGGGCCCTGCTTGATTTATCATATTTACAATTCGCTCCTCTTTTCCTCACAGAAAACATAGCTATGCCATGTAACTATGAAAATTCCTATAGTAGATTTCAAGATATACCAGGTATAACAGACCAGGTATTTACAAAGAAATTCAATTAGATAATAGACCACTTTAACTGTATTTGCTACATAAGGCTGTGGGCAGGAGAAATCTCATACAGGAATTAACTGCTGCAAAATAATATGATTCATTTTACAAAACTAGTCTACACTTACATAAATATGTATACATTTTACGTACAACATTTTCATCAAATCTGCCGCTCTCAGCAAAACTGCATGAAATATTATTATCTCTTCATATCTTGAATTTTTTCAGTTTTTGACTGAATGTGGTGTTGGTCCCCTTGTTTAATCGTTCAGTCATGTCCGAATCTCCATGACTCTTGAACTGTTACTAGTTCCTTCTCCATGGGACCGTAATTTTGTCTGACCTTTCTGCTATGTCCTGCCCATCTTGGGTGACCCTACATAGTAAAGCTCACAGCTTCACTGAGGTACATAAGCCCCTTCACTACGACAAGGTAGTGATTTAGAAGGGGATTAGTAAGTACCCTTATAAGTTATTAAATTTTAAAACATTATTCACATTTCATAGTCACTAATTAATTAATTATATTTAAAGAGATAAACTAAAGAACTTTATTTGAAGGTGATATATATCAGCACATAACCATTCACAAGAAATTACTGCAAATGTAGCTTAGGCAGCAATTTTGTAGGATTTTCCAAAATTGCATTATATTAAATGAACAGGAGTGCAGTGTAGCACAATCTGTTGCCATAAAGTACATAAGGACCTATTTTTAAATAAGTATAATGCCACTCCCTTACCACTAGACTATGCCCTACATGCTTTGCATTTCGTAAAAAAAGAACAATTTAACTAATATTATATAGGGAATGTAACATTTCCTTTCTCAGCCTGCACAGATGGTTCTAATTAATACCAACCAGCCAATGAAGAACGTAGCAGATTATATATTCTGCCAGTGCTTTGGAAAATGGAAGTGCTTTTAAACCACTTACTTCGAAAGTTCACAACTTTCTTAATTTACTAGCAACTTTAAAAAGGAAAGCACTTTTCCAGACAACTCTTGTGTACTGGTGTAAAGCACATATGGTAACTTCGTTATCCATTTATAGTTGCGCTGCAAAAAATTAGAGGTAGGCATTTTGTAGCATTCTTAATGCATGCCGTCATATTAAAAGAAGTGCAATATATCAAACTGTATAAACTAAATTTTCCAATCAAAATTAAAAAATAGCTGTTTATACATCTTGCCTTTGTTATGGTAAAAATAAAAAATGTCTGGGGGGTCTGTTAGAAGGAATCAGACTCTTATTTAATATACAATGGAGCCACGTGTCTGTCAGAGAATATGGGGCTTCATAACACAGAAAGTAAAAGCTCAGATAATATTTAAGTAGGTTGTAAATGTCTGCTGAAACTTGCTGTACATAAAAGCATCTGACTGGTTGTCACTGGGACCAACATTTCATATTTGCTGACATCAGATAACTGAAGAGAGCCACAAAATCAGACCCTCTTTAACCCTTTCACTTGCAGAGAGCAATGCATTGCTGGACCCTCGGTCAGTGAAATGGTTTAACAAACAAACAAACAAAAATCAAGCAAAAAAATAATAATTCACAGCAATAAATTATAAAGCTGTCTTCTGCTGAGCGGAGCAGTAAACAATTATTCCTCGACTGCACACCAAGCTTGTCAAAACTATGCAAAAAAATGACGTGTAACAGGATAATTGCTATAGGTCCCAGCCTCTTCTTTAGAGAAGCTAAAACACTCATATTTAAAATAGGGCACTAACAAAAATCACTTCACTACATAATTATAACATCAAAGAAAAAAGGATTCTATTCAGTCAGGGAAACAATGTTTTAATCCTTTATCAGATATTCAGATATGCATTGTGATGAAAATTATTTGTAGAAGAAGCTTGCTACCGTGCCAAAGAAAGAATCCGTCTGATGTATCTATCATGCGCTGAATGCAGACATGATCTCTTACTGATTTTCAGTGAGTGTTTCTGATTTTAAATCTGTCCAGTTTATTTTTAGCACAGTGGCTCTTACAGACTTTAATGGAAAAAGTAGTACGGTACTTCTCTATTAAAACTGTATAGTTGGTGGAATATGAAACATCTAGCTGAAATGTATTTTAGAGGTTAGAAGCTCCCAACATTTCAAGTGACATACTATATATGCTTGAAAACTAACCTTTTATGAGATATGGACTAGAACCAGAATCTGTGATACTTATAGTTAACATGTGTACAGGTTTCTCCTGTTCAGGGTAGAATTGCATGGACCACTCTAGTGAGTAGGACCAGACTGATATACTACAGGATATTTTACCCTGTGATGGCCACAAGTGAGCTAAAAGAGGTTGCTCTCAGAGTGCGTTATCGTGTCCACAGAACTAACCTATTAAGGTTAGTTCGTTCTCGGATGAAGCATCTCTATTTTGTTTTTTGTTTATGCAAATGACCCTTAGGGATTAGTCTCCCTAAGGGTGGAAGGGTACTCCAGACATGGACCCCTTGCTCACTGTGCCTTAGGGAGTTATCAGCTACACCTCACTGATGAGACCCAATGAAGGCTGAAACGTACGTCTGGGGTTTGCGGTTTCTCCAGTTCAGGGTAGAATTGCCTGGAATTTCGGGGCTGGACCACTCTAGTGAGTGTGACCAGACTGATATACTACAAGATATTTCTCCCTGGGAAGGGCACAAGTGAGCTAAAAGAGGCTGCTCTCAGAGTGGGTTATCATGCCCACAGAACTAACCTATTAAGGTTAGTTTGTTCTCTGATTGAGCACCTCTATTTTGTATTTTGTGTACACATATACTGCAGAACAGACACATTCCTTATCTCATACACATACATACTGCAGACCAGGCAAACTCATGACTTCTCTCTATGCACCCACATTCTGGAATAGAAACCAACTCCTGGCCTCAGTTTGTCCATGTACTGTCAATATATGCATATCAAGATATTAATAATAATCATTATAAGTTATTTGAATATAACGTTGATTTATAGACAAATATAGCTTCCACATAAAATAGTGTTCATTGACAATAACACAATAAAATTATAATATAATAATCAGTAATATATAATTCACAGATGTTAATAACGCAATCAAATTGAAAACAATATTAATATGATTAAATATTATGAAACATAAATCATCATACCATCTATATCAACAGAAACCTTCTACTATAATATTAAAAAGGATAAAGTAACAATGAAATGCCATTAATCAATATCTCCATTAAGTAGTTAATAATCAAAAACAAAATCAATTTTATAGGAAAAGTAAAATATAGTAGAATCCCATAAATAAACCTGTGCTTTCAAGAGTCTGCCTTGAGATCTATGATCACCTTTCTCCTTCTCTCTTTTCTTTATTTCTGAATAGGGCAGTCTTAAATAGTAAATTCTTATCTAAGGTTTTTTTTTCCTAAATACATAATGAGATCTCCAGCTCCCTTGGGAAACAAACTTAATAGTTTTCAGAGATTCTACCAAATTTTGAATACAATGCTTTAAAGACACACCTGTACTTAGAAAGATCTTAAGAACACCTGAGTGTATTTTTAGATAAATATCTGATATTGGGGACAAATAAATAAAATGCTTGTCTCAGCATTGTCCTTAAACACTTATGTTTACCACCAATTGTTCATTCTAAGCCCACCTGTTTATACAGAATAGTTGCACCATAGCTAAATGAAACTCTTGAGATGCTTTAATTCTAAGAATGGATAAATAAATATATATATATATATATATATATATATATATATATATCAAAGGAAAGAAGGAAAGAAAAAAGGGGGCAACTATAATAATATTCAATTAATTATTGTGATATAGGTTAAGGAGAATGTAAACAATGACACAGAAAAATACCTCATATCAATAATATATTGAAAGGAGAAAATGTAAATCAACTAGGGGAACACTCATAGAATGGCCTAAGATTGTGTATACAACACCACCTAATGGCCAAACCATTCAAATCATAGCGGACCACCAAAAGCCACTAAATACTATATGCAGGATCTCATAAAAAGATAATCTTTATTTCTAAAATTATCAACAAAAGCCGGCACCAGAAGAGGAAGGAGAGAAAGAAAGAGGGAGAAAAAACAAAAGGATAAAAATGGAGGATAGATAAGAAAAAGGGGGAGAGAGAAAGGGGATGTTGAAAAAATACTGTCAAAGTGCTTGAGCGGTGGGACATATATGATAAAAATATCAGGATAGGAGGGGGACCATATTAATGGAGAGTCCCTAACCAAGAATAGTAAATCAATCTGACCAGAAATTATTTTTATTCAGAAGGACAAAGAAAGTCTCACATAGATATGTAGTTGGATACTAAAATAGTATATACTGTATAACATACTTGTAATGTGAACCTAGGTCCAGCAGAATATATATAAAGCCAATATGTCTATAATATGACAGATAACAGCTCTGTGAGTAATAATAGTCCAAATTGTACACACTATATGTGTAAAGAGTATAGAACATATAGTTAAGCAAATAATCTGCTAGCTTATTGGTACAGAAACGTATATGTATATCTCAAAATCTATAAGAAGATAATATCCTTAGATAGTTGGCACTTTTAAGTAACAGATATTGCTAACTACAAAATAATAGAAAATAATCAATTCACATTGGCTGATAGGTATTTACAATAAGGTCCACAGACCAACTATGTGATTGGTCACCCAAATAAATTAACTGAGGTGAGACACACTCTAATATAGCAGAGTACGACTTGCCAGATGAATATATCTTATAAGTATATATAAATACTAACTGTGTCTAATTTTCCTGGACAGGGAACTCACCTAGGTCTTCCCCATCATCTGCTGTACTCGCGCTAGCTTGCACGCTGCGCTGTCAGTCCCCAGCGTCTGGCGTCACTCGTCAGTGACGCCCAGACATCGCTCAGCACAATAGAGAGAATGGCGCATGCATATATATATATCTCCACACATACAGTTGAAAGCAAAAGTATGTGAACCCTTTGGAATGATATGGATTTCTGCACAAATTGGTCATAAAATGTAATCTGATCTTCATCGAAGTCAAAACAATAATAGTCAATCACACTCTGCTTAAACTAATAACACACAAAGAATTAAATGTTACCATGTTGTTATTGAACACACCATGTAAACATTCACAGTGCAGGTGGAAAAAGTATGTGAACCCTTGGATTTAATAACTGGTTGAACCTCCTTTGGCAGCAATAACTTCAACCAAACGTTTCCTGTAGTTGCAGATCAGACGTGCACAACGGTCAGGAGTAATTCTTGACCATTCCTCTTTACAGAACTGTTTCAGTTCAGCAATATTCTTGGGATGTCTGGTGTGAATCGCTTTCTTGAGGTCATGCCACAGCATCTCATTCGGGTTGAGGTCAGGACTCTGACTGGGCCACTTCAGAAGGCGTATTCTCTTCTGTTTAAGCCATTCTGTTGTTGATTTACTTCTATGCTTTGGGTCATTGTCCTGTTGCAACACCCATCTTCTGTTGAGCTTCAGCTGGTGGAAAGATAGCCTTAAGTTCTCCTTCAAAATGTCTTGATAAACTTTGGAATTCATTTTTCCTTCAATGATAGCAATCCGTCCAGGCCCTGATGCAGCAAAGCAGCCCCAAACCATGATGCCCCCACCACCGTACTTCACAGTTGGGATGAGGTTTTGATGTTGGTGTGCTGTGCCTCTTTTTCTCCACACATAGTGTTGTGTGTTTCTTCCAAACAACTCAACTTTGGTTTCATCTGTCCACAGAATATTTTGCCAGTACTGCTGTGGAACATCCAGGTGCTCTTGTGCAAACTGTAAACATGCAGCAATGTTTTGTTTGGACAGCAGTGGCTTCCTCTGTGGTATCCAATTTGTGCAGAAATCCATATCATTCCAAAGGGTTCACATACTTTTGCTTGCAACTGTTTATGTGTATAAATCATGTCATCTAAAAAGGATTACATTAAAATAAATATATCAATTAATTGCTGATTACAAAAGGTCTGACATAACCCCCTTTCTGGAATAATTTATATATTTTATAGGAGTACATTTTTGCTATTAATCTGGATAGTGAGAGGGCTACTTTTTCTGATCTTAGTATTCAAACAGGATACACAACACGATAAAAGCAAGAACTATAGTAGTTATCCCTATCCATTCACATTTGGCTATAATCTCAATGTCTTTTGGTGAGCGTATATGATCATCTACAGTTACTATTATTATCGTTTATTTGTAACACGCTGACATATTCCGTAGCGCTGTACATAAGTTAAGTTCCAGGCAAAGATAATACAAATGAACACATAGCAAAGCATGGAGGGCCCTGTCTTTGAGCTTGGAATCCAATCTTTCCCCGAAGCGCCCTGCAGGATTGAAACTTGCAGACTTACAACCTAAAGGTATTGTATGTGGTACAGGAGGGAGAGAGAGGTGCTGAGCGTGTTATGCCTCTTTAAAGAAGTGTGTTTTTAGTGAGGTTTTGAATGTTTTGAGGCAGGAGGATAATCTGGTAAGTGAAGCAAGGAGTGCCAGAGAATAGGGGCAACACTAGAAAAGTTCTGAAGGCGAGAATGAGAGGAGGGGACAAGAGTTGTAGAACAAAGAAGGTTATTAGCAGAATGAAGAGGGCTGGTGGGGGAGTATATAGAGAGGAGAGCAGAGATGTACTGGTGAGCGCCGTTGTTGATGGCTTTTGTAAGTTAGGGTTGTGATTTAAAATGTTATTCTGGAGACTAAGGGAAGCCAGTGGATTGATTGACATAGAGGTGATGCCGACACTGAAAGTTGTATACAGAAGATGAGTATACCAGAGGCATTCATTGTAGATTGAAGTGGAGATAGTCGGTGGTGGGTAGGCCAGCAAGAAGCGAGTTGCAGTAGTCAAGTCGGAGAGATGATGAGAGAATGTATTAGGATTTTACTTGTGTCTTGTGTAAGATAGTGGTTAATTCTGTAGTTGTTTTTTAGATGGAGAAGGCAAGATTTTGTTAGTGACTGTATGTGAGGGATGAAAGACAGGGCGGGCCCCAGTAGAACCCCAAGGCAATGGACTTAGGAGGTGGGAGTGATGATGTAGTTGTTGACAGTGAGAGAGATGTGAGGAATTGAAGCTGTGGTAGAGGAAGGGAAGATTAGGAGTTCAATCTTAGACATGTTGCGTTTGAGATGGTGGGTGGCATCCAAGAGGATGTACTAGAGAGGTAGTTGGAGACATATGTTAGAAGAGAAGGGGATAGATCTGGTGCTGTGAGGTAGATCTGAGTTTCATCTGCATAGCGATGATACTGAAGCCCAAAAGAGTTTATTAGGGTACCAAGTGAGGATGTGTAGATGGAGAAGGGGAGGGGGCCTAGGAGTGATCCTTTGGGTACGCCAACAGACAGGGGGTAAGGAGAAGAAGAGGTGTCAGAGAAGGAGACACTGAATGATCGATTTTGGAGGTATGATGAGAACCACGAGAGAGCAGTGTCTCGAATACAGAGGAAGGAGAGGATATGGAGTAGAAGTGGATGGTGGACTGAGTCAAAGGCAGCAGAGAGATCTAGAAGAAGTAGAATGGAAAAGTGACCTTTGACTTGGTGGAGAGCAAGTAATTGGTGACTTTTGTAAGAGCTATCTCAGTGAAATGTTGGGGCTGGAAGTCAGATTGGAAGGTGTCAAGAAGGGAGTTAGAGGAAATAAAGCTGGTAGGGTGGTCATTGTCGACGAGCCGCTCCAGCAGTTTGGAAGCCAGGGGAAGTAGAGAGATGGGGCGGAAGTTAGAGTCAGATCAGGGTTTTTTGAGGGTGGGTGTAATTATGGCATGTTTTAGAGAAGATGGAAACATGCCAGTATTTAGGGAAAGGTTGAAAATATCTTTGAGAGCTGGGATTAGTGTGGTAGAGAGGGGAAGGATGAGCTGAGATGGAATAGGATCCAGAGGACAGGTAGTGAGGCGTGTGGATGATAGCAGGCTGGAGACTTCATCCACTGTAGCCGAGTCATAGCAGTTCAAAGTGGCTGTAGCATTGGGGAATGTAGAAGACTGGGTGTTGTTGGTTCATTGAGGGGGTGGAGTGTGTGAGCCACTATGAGAGGAGTTCATTGCAGATGTTTTGAATTTTATGCATAAAATGGTTGGCAAAGTCTTCAGTTATGAGAGAGGAAGGGATGGGAGGAGGTGGTGGGCGGAGGAGAGTATTGAAAGTGGTGAACAGAAGCCTGAGGGTTGGAGGACAGAGTTGATATAAGTGATGTGAAGAATTGCTGTTTGGCGAGGTTCAGGGCAGAGGAGTAGGAGCGTAAGATAAATTTGTAGAGGAGGTAATCTGCTGAAGTGCGTGATTTCCTCCATAGTCGTTCAGCAGTGCAGGAGCACCTCTGGATGTATTGTGTTTGTATAGTTGTTCCAACATCTCCTTTACAGTTGCCGGTGAAAAGGCAATGTGGTCACGATACCACATTTGGGTCTCCTCCATTTAAATGTGGAATATATTGAACAGTTTTTCAATCATCCTCTGGGGAACAATACTTAAGAAAATCTTTTGCAATGTTATTCTCCTCCGGTTAGGATAAATCCTGAAGCCTCTTGGATAAGAACGCCTTTCCATCCAAACTTGTTGGCATAGGATCATTATCACCAAAGATAAGAGTGGTCTTTTGCTTCATCATTTTCGATTCTCTCTTTTGGTTTCTATATTTAATCAAAAGACAAGTGGTTTTAATTATATATTCCCAACATGATGGATTAGGTAGACATATAAAGAGACAAAAGATTTTAACATGTACAAAATGCAACATCCATAATTCATGATTCATCATGGCAATTATTCTCAATGATTCTCAATGGAGATCAAGGATCTTATTTGATTAATATGGACCCATTTCTTCACCATTTCACCGTCTTTTGGGATCTGAATCTTATACACAACCTGTGAAATTTTATTGAGAATGGTATAAGGTCCTTTCAACGAGGATAAAAACATTTTCTCTTTTGCCTGATTACGTAGGAAGTTATATAGATAAAGACATGGTTAATCAACAAAATTGCAGCTGTGTCAGCTTTACAGTTTGTCGTCGGAAGCCATTCTACCCATTTAGTGAATAAACATGTAATATTTAACAAACATTTATTACCCCTGGATGATGTAGTTACCGGACCAATAAAATCATCTGTAAATCTGACCAGGGCATAGACATTCCTCTCTTCTGAAGAGAAGCCCTATGGGTAGGTGCATGGGGTTGAAACTGGCGACATACTAAACATACTTGACATCAACATGTGTGGCCAGTATGCAAAATCGCAAAGTATCTCATACGTAATCTTCTCACCTCTGTGACCTGATGTTGGTGCATCATGAGCATGTTGTAACATCAGACCTCTATATGCAGTAGGGACTACCCATTGAGGTATACCATTCTTAGATGTGAGTATAAGTAAACCATCTACGATGCTAAACTGTGATTTTGATTTAATTAGGATTCTGAAACCTTCCTTACTTGACATATCTATTTTGTTCAGAGGATACTGGATTGGATCCTGTATATGGTTAAAAATGGACCTATGATAGGATCTTCTTTTTGACTACTGATCAAATCTAACTTAGGAGTATCTTGGGACCATCGAACTATGGATAGTTTTGTATCTTTCTGGGATTGCCGTCTAGTGATAGCCTGAATTTGCAATGGACCCATAAGGTGGTCCACTTAAATTAATTCCCCCTCTAGGGCGCCTTGCTTTGCTAGTTTATCAGCTAGATCATTTCCCTCTTTATCCTGACCCTTTATCTTGGAATGTCCCTTTGTTTGCTTCCAATATTGAGTCAGTTCAAAAGTATTTACCATTTCATCTATTGCATGTATTAATTTACCACATTTCTTCCGGGCATTATCATTTTGTTTCCATGCTGGTAAATATTCTACAAAACTATTGTGGGCATATTCTGAATCAGTAATGATTACAAATTCCTTAATGTTATGCTCTATTGCGGTGTACACAGCATAATATATAGCTATCAATTCTGCTATTTGACTACTTTTGGGTCCTTTTTTACAACCCTTGGGAGGAATTGGAAAACTATCTATCCATACATTTCCTAATTCTGCAACTAGTTTATACCTCTTCATATATCTTGTGAGGTGAAAATGTATATTGCTCCATAAGGTATATATTAGAATAATCTTCTTTAAAGGGATCTGGAGCAGTACAAACATGTAAATCCGCTAATCCTTGGGCAACTGGATTTCTTTTATTTGGGCCATATCTTATCTCTAAAGGCCATCCTTGTAAGGATAAGGTCCCAAGCAGTTATGCAGCTATTTGATGGAATACAAGACCTTATTTTATCGCTCTGAATATATTGTAACGGTTGGTTGTTTCAACTATTATTTTCTCACCTTGTATAAAATTCTGAAATTTTGGAGTGCTCATACTGTAGCGAATAGAGCCTTCTCACAATCATTAAATTTTACCTCTACAGGTGATATAGTGTTTTACTCGCACAAGCGATAATCTTATTATGTTGGTCACATTTTTGATATAACAGTGCTTAAACAATTATCAGTATAACCAGTTTCTAAAAAGAAAGGTTTACCTCAGTCTGGGTAAGCTAGGCAAGGGGCCTGACTTAACATCTGTTTTAAATCATTTACAGCTTGGTTCTGAATCTCACCCCATTTCCATGGCTCACCTTTCTTTAACAATCGTATGAGGGGGCTTGTTATTTTGGCATAATTCTCAATAACTTTACAAGAATAATTAGTACTACCTAGAAATTATCTCAATTATTTTGAAGTAGTAGGCATTTTAGTTTTAAGGGCCTCTACCTTCTTTTTCTGTGGATTCATACCATCAGGAGTTATCTCATGATGCAAAAAGTTAACTTTAGTGCGGCACCACTGAGCCTTTTAGAGAGATATTTAAACTCCTGCATGCTTTAATTGGTCCAAAACATGTTACATTTCTGTGATATGTTTATCAAATTCGCTAATCAAGATGTCATCTACATAGGTTAGTGTCCCTCGCTCTTGAGCATCAGGCATTGCCTTGTGCAAGAAGATAGCAAATTCATCCCCTGAATTTATAAATCCAAAGAGTATTCTAGTCCAGGTATATTGTTGATTTACAAATGTGAAAGCTAATTTATGTTGGTCTTCTTCACTTACCTTAATTGTCCAATAACCTTGGGCACAATCAACTGTTGTAAATAATTTAGATCCTTGTATTAGTGCCAATCATTGATCTATATATGGGACGGGCCAAGTAGACATATGGACTCTTATTTACTTGCCTCAAATTGGCACATAAGCATCATGCCCCATTTGGCTTCAAAATACCTGAATAGGATTATTATAAGAACAGTGCACCGGTTCTATAATTCCCCTAGATTGTTTATAATATCAGCCAATGATTCATAAAAGGCAAAGGGTAGTCTATATTGCTTAACAAACACAGGTGGCAGATTAGGATCAGTTTTAATTTTAGTGAAATGTAAATCTGTCAAGCCATAATCATCTGAATCTTTAAAAAATACATCTTGGTAATTCATTAGCACTTGTCTTTATTTTTGGTGTTCAATATCAATAGAGCATCCATCAGCTAGAACTATCTGTTCCTCGGCTCATTCTTTAAACCCAGGGAATACCGCAGGCCGACTAATTTCATAAGCTTTCTCTAGTTGTGTAGATAGATTAGTGGTAATTGAGCTTATCTGCATCCTATTAACTAGATACCTTTCAGATTCTTATTCATCTATATTTTTATTAAAAACTAGTTTGTTATCTGTAATTTCACAATTTCCTTCCATGGAACTGAAGGGATAAAAAGACTGAACAATAAATAATCCTTCTGGTTGAGTATCAAAACATTGGTCAATAATTTGATTATCATTCATATATTCCTCTCGTATCAAACCAATAATTGAATTCGTAAATTCAGATGTGAAATATTCTGCATCATTCCTCCTCTATCTCTTCTCCATATATATTGGATGGGATGCTATGTTATTTGCTAGAATAACAAAAGGTATTTGTGTCACAGTATTTAAAGGTGTATGGGTGATGTTGAGGCCTTTTTGTTGGGTTTGATAACTAAGATTAACAAAAGCATCTGCTCCTTGAATTCTTTGCCCCCTTTTTACCCGTAAGGTTAGAGGGAATTGGACTACTCCTTCTGATATAGTGACAGTTTGTTCCATCTGTATGGGTATTGCATAAGGCATCTGTTGTGCATATTTTAATGCTTTTGAGTCATTACTGAAATCTAATTGTGATTCGTTCAGCTTAGATTATAGAACATTATGGAGACATATTTTAACTCCTGCTAAATCAATTTGAAAAGCAAAATGATGCAACAAATCATTTCCAAGATCGATTGGATATTGGGAATCCTCTATCACCTGGAACAAGTGCACAACCTTTTTATCTCCAATAGAAAGGGGTATTAAACATCTTGCTGTAATAGCATGGCTTGAGGTTTCATGATCAATCTTATGTATTTATTGGTCATAAGGTTGAGAATTACGACTTTTGTTAGTACAACTGTGTTCATAGGTTAAAGCTATTTGGCTTGCTTAGGATTTCTCATACCTATGATATTTATGGGGATAAATAAACCCTCATCTCTTATTTCTATGTTAATTAGATATTCCTAAATTATGGCTATTTCAAATAGTTTAGGGGTATTCCTATTTAGTGAAATAGTTAGGACATTTCCCATTTATATGAGTGTTATCTATGTGGGCCTGGTAAATTTGGATCACATTTTCATGATTTATTTGTTCTCCAGAAATGTCATGGCATTGGATTATTGTCATTTCAGGCATTTGATTTTTTTTGAAAATCAATTTCCACTGAATTTTCCTTTGTTTCTATTACATGACAGTTTCTTGGCTTATTGGATTGTTTAACTTTTTCATAATTTATAGGAAAGTTAACTTGTGACCATACTAATCCATCCATACAGTCCATTATTGGACTTAATCACCTGAGTAGATCTGTCACAATAAAAAATTGAGACTCAGGAACATCCACCACGATTACTGGATGTTTCACTCATTTATTTCCTATCCTAATATTCAACCATACCCTACCTTTGTTCTTCCATCAAAATTATTTACAATGCCAATGAATTATTTCAGAATAGTTTTCTTATTAGCTCTACGTTCTATTTCTGGATACATGTCTTGGAAAAGAACAGTTATTTTGGAGCCTGTATCTATTAACCATTTGATATCTATAGAGTATACATCTTGTATACTAACAGGAAGGAACAATCTTCCCTGACATTCCTCCATCTCACATTAGAAGTGGGAATGTTTTAGATTAGCTATATCCTCTATTTTACCTTCATCATTACATTTGGGTATTATTTGGTTTTCATTTGCAATGGAATTTAAATCATCTACCAATGTAGTGTACTGTTCATTTTCTTGACCAATTATCAACCCTGTTTTAATCATTCGTGGCTTGGTCTGTAATGCATCCTGTAAACATAATGGTTTAACCTGTATATTTTCCGTACCGTTACCTTTGACGTCATTGGTACCCCCTTCTCGCCCTGTGGGAGTTTCTGTGTAAAAAGAAAAGTTAGGAACAGAAAGAAGAAACATCCTATCATTATCTGATCCAGCGTATCCATTTAATTACTGCACTATCTCTCTACTTCCCTTGACTTCTAAACTACTTGAGCGAGTCGTTTACAATCGCCTTACACAATTTATTTCCTCCAACTCCCTCCTTGATCCCTTCCAGTCTGGCTTCCAACCTCAACACTCCACAGAGACAGCTCTCACAAAAGTTACTAATGACCTGCTTAACGCCAAATCAAAGGGTAATTTATCTATCCTATTTCTCCTGGATCTCTCTGCTGCCTTTGAAACTGATCATCCTCTTCTTATCCAAATTCTCCACTCTCTTGGCATCCGTGACACTGCTATCTCTTGGTTCACATCTTATCTAGAAAATCAAACATTTAGTGTCTCTTTCTCTGGCCTATCTTCATCTCCTCACCCTCTAACTGTCGGTGTACCCCAAGGCTCAGTCCTAGACCCCTCCTTTTCTCCATCTATACATCCTCCCTTTGGGCCCTAATAAAATCTTTTGGATTTCAGTATCATCTACATGCTGATGACACCCAAATCTACATCTCTACATCCGAACTATCTCCCTCTCTGCTAGCTCATGTTGCCCATTACCTCTCGAGCATATCCTCATGGGTGTCTGCTCGTCAACTCAAACTCAACATGTCTAAGACAGAGCTCCTTATCTTTACACCCTGTTCCTCATCTACCACCCCACATTTATCTCTCACTGTTGACAATGCCATCATCACTGCCACCTCCAAGGCCTGCTGTTTTGGGGTCCTACTGGACTCTTCCCTCTCTTTCATTCCTCACTTCAATCACTTACACAAGACACATCTAAAATTCTTATCCACTCTCTCATCATATATTGCTTCGATTACTCCAACTCTCTCCTTGCTGGCCTTCCTATCACCCGTCTGTATCCATTTTGAATGCATCCGCTAGACTCATCTACCATACTAAATGATCAGTGTCTGCAGCACCTCTCTGTCAGACACTCTACTGGCTTCCAATAGCCTCTAGAATAAAATTCAAAATTATGACCCTAACATATAAAGCCCTCCACAATAGTACACCCTCCTACATCTCTGCTCTCCTCCCAAAATACACTCCCACCCGCCCTATTCGCTCTGCTAATGACTTTCTTCTCTCCTCCACTCTCATCACCTCCTTTCACTCCCGCCTTCAAGAATTTTCTCATGCTGCCACTATTCCTTGGAACTCCTTACCTCGCTCCACCAGACTATCTTCCTGCCTTGAATCCTTCAGAATCTCTTTAGAGACACATCTATTCAAAAATGCCTATCATCTTAACTTATTGCATCTTTCATTCTCCTGTACCTCACCCACAACCTTTAGAATGTAAGTTTGGGAGTTTTGAATCTTGTAAGGTGCTTTAGGGAAAGCACTGCATATATCTGATTTAAAGCTCAATAACAGGGTATTCCATTATTTTAATTGTGGGGAAATTGTTTATACCTGTACCTAACCGGTGTATAGCGCTACGGAATATGTTGGTGCGTTACAAATAAAGGCTAATAATAATAATAATAATAATATTTGCTTCAGGATAATTAGCACATTTTCAATTAGGAGATTCACATATATTTTCTCTTTCTGTACCATGACCTCCTAATTTATCTTTTCAAATATTACTTAGTCACTGATTCTAGTTTCCAGAACTTTGTCCCCTTTGGGCTGACTGAGTTCCCAATGTTTGATTTTTCTACACATTGAATCCTGTCATAAAGGCCGTCATTTTCTGTGTCAGCAATTTCACTTGTTCTTCTTGTCCTAGGTTAAAGTTTTGTTTTTCAGTTTGGTTTTGGCTATACCTATTAACTCTTTGGTTTTCTGAACTTTCCAAAGTACTGGGTCTTGAAGAAATCAATCTTCTCTCTGCATTGTGGGTTTTTGGTTGCCACCAATAATCCCTAATAGGATTTGGGTTTACATAAAATGAGTTATTTTTATACTGGGCCTTTCATTGGTAGCATGTATTGGCTATATTGGGTTGGCACATATTTTGGTTTAATTTGGCTTTTTACCACCTCAGAATAGGATTTGCTATTTGTTTCAAAAGGCAAATCAGGTTGGATAGGGATTTCTGCTAATTTCTGGATGTGGCCCTTTTCCTTACATTTGTAACTGTTTGCATCATTTGTAATTGTTTCCATCACAATGGCAAGGCATGCAAATCGATCCTCTTAAATTCTGCAGACTCTATATCTGCTTTTTTCTGTCTGCCTATATGCATGTTTTAAGGTGACTAAAAGTTATTTTGGACTTTCGGGAGGTTGAAATTTTCCTATATTCAGAAATAATATATCATCACTTTTGTATAGTTCCCAGTCAATTATATCACTATCTTGAAGGTAAGTAAAAAAATATGTGTATGAATTATCAAATGACCAGGGAAGATATGATATCTTTGCATGAGACCCCTGTATCTCAAGTACCGTATTGGTCTGAATATAAGACGCACCCGCATATAAGCCGCACCCATAAAGTTCAAGGGGAAAAAAAAAGAAAAAAGATAGTACTCAAATATAAGCCACACCCGTAAAATTGGGGAGAAAAAGACTCTCAAAGTGATCAGCCATTGCAAGAAACAGGCTTTCTAATTAGCACTGTAGCTTTTTGTGCAGGTTACAGGCTTTACACGATGTTTGAATCACTAAAACCGTAAATCGCTATTCAATACCGAAGTCTCAAGCACGAAAATCGGCACCCTTAACTCACAATTGCGCAAATCGGCAGTAATTTTGCGTTCGCTAATAGAAGACGCACAACTAACAAGCAAAGTTCGCAAATCGGCAATTTTTTTTTTTACGTTCGCGAATATAAACCGCACCAGTAACTCGCAAACTAAAAAATCGGAAAAAAGGTGCGGCTTATAATCGGACCAATACGGTAATTCAAGCATAATTTTCTCCACAGGATCTAAATGATCCTCAATGGATAATTTGGATCCTTTAGTGTAGGGTTTTACAAATTTTCTGATAGCCTGTGCTGTTTCTTCAGACAACTCATTCCATTGCATTTGAAAATCCCCTAATTTAATTCTTAATTTATCACACATTGATGCCAATTCATCATGTTCTTGTAATTTTTCCTTGGCATTTTCTAATTCCTTTTCTACTTCTCTAATTTTAATCACCTAATGTTATGACATTTGTACTCTTCCTTCGTGTAAATCTCTTAATTGTTCACATGACTCAGATTTCTCATTATTTCTGCTGTTTAAACCAGTGATCATGATTTCTTTTTCAATAGTACGACATTTCCAATATCTGGCAACTTCCATCCAACTAATCCCCAAACGTGCTAGATTCTTCTTACACCCAGAGTTGTTTTGAATTGCATTTATGTCTCCTGACTCCAATCATCCGTGGCATTTCCATCAATTATCGGTTTAATGTTAATAAGATATTCTGACAATTCTGATGGGTATTCACATTTCTTATTAATGTTATGACTAATGTTTCATACCCCTATTACCCCTAGTATTAGCATCTCACCCAATGACAACGCCCCTGTCCTATCTCAACTGGGTTGGCCTTCTGCCATTCTGTTTTTCAAATAAAGACTATTGTATCAAAAAATTTTAAATTGACAAATATCAATTCACTAATCTATAAAAAAGTTATCTCAGCAGTGCCTCCAAATATATTTCAAGATATTTATAACAAGATATTAATAATAATCAATATAATTTATTCATGTATAACGTTGATTTATAGACAAATATAGCTTTCAAATAAAAAAGCGTTTATTGACAATAACACAATCAGATTATAATATGATAATTTTAATCAGTAATAAATAATTCACAGATGTTAAAAACGCAATCAAATTGAAAACAATATTAATATGATTAAATATTATGAAACATAAACCATCCTACCATCTCTATCAACAGTAACCTTCTACGATAATATTAAAAAGGATAACGTAACAATGAAATACTATTAATCAATATCTCCATTTAGTAGTTAATAATCAAAAAACAAAATCAATCTTAGCAATATAGCATACCAAAACAATGTATTAGCAGAATATATATTTATACACCAGTAGAACTATATGGCAATCAAAGGAATAATACTTTCGTAAACCACATATGGAAAGAGTGAATTACTATCTAAACAAGGAAAATACATATCTAAGAGGTGATAGAACAAACTGATCAATATCTATATATATTGGTAATAGTTAATTGTTTTGTAACATAATTAATTCAATAGCAAAATAGATCAATTTATCTGTCTTGAACAGGAAAAATACATTTTGTAATGGGAGAGGAGAGGTCAAAATTTCTATGTAGACCAAAGAGAGAAAACTACCAAACTAAGAAGAATACAGATTTTCTTCCTTTCTAGACTTATCCGATCCTTTTTGTTTATGTCTTTTAATAAGACACTATCACTCTCTTTATAGGGAGAGATAAAGAGCCCATATCTGCATTATTCTCTCTTGACAAAATCCAGACAAAAATTGACCCACATTTTTCCACAGAAATATTGCAGAACAGATGCATTCCTTGTCTATTCCCCCTTCACATACATACTGCAGACCAGACACACTCCTCCATGACTTCTCCCTATGCTGACTGTGTGATGACGCTTTGAAAGTAGCCCAGGAAAGAAGTAAAGTGGTAGGTAGTCGGAGATGGGAAAAGATTTGTCCAACTGAATGCAGAATTACAGAGGATAACAAGGAGAGACAAGGAGACATGGTATAATGAGGAATGTAAAGTAACAGAAGAATATAACAGAATGGGAAATTCAAGCTATCTCTTAAAATTGGGCATCATAAGGGAACCTTTCATGCCAAAGTGGATTTGATGAAAGACAAAAATGAAGAGGTGGCAAAAGATGAGGTGGCAGGAATACACAGAAGACCTAATGCAGGAAGATTATTAACAGTATTGATAATCTCAATAGTTTATTCAATAAGCTGGTGCCAGACATCTCAGAGATTGAAGTTAGTTGGGCCCTTGGAAGTCTTGCTGTTAGCAAGGTTGCCGGAGTTGATGGAATCCCAGTTAAACAGTTCAAAATTCTACAAGATGATGCTGTGAGAGTGTTGCTTGCATTAAGCCAATATATTCAGAAAACTGAACAGTGGCAGATATTCCAGTTATCGAACAATTGCATTAATTTCACATGCCAGGAAGGTAATGCTTAAGATCCTGCAAACTCGGCTCCAACAATATATGGACCAAGAACTATCAGATGCACAAATATAGTTTCCAAGAGGCAGAGGCACAAGAGATTATTTTGCTTATGTCGGCTGATTAATAGAAAAAGCAAGAGAGTTCCGGAAAAAAACATTTACCTCTGCTACACATCTCATCCTCCTCCTGAGGAATTTGTATGTGAACCAAGAAGCCATGGTCAGAATCGAACATGGAACAGAATGGTTCAAGATCGCGAAAGGAGGACAACAAGATTATATATTTTTGCCCTATGTATTCAATTTATATGAGTAATACATCATGCGTAAGGCTGGGCTGGACAAATCCTAAGCCAGATTTAATTTTGCTGAGAGAAATAATAACTTCAGATACATGGATGATACTAGTAAAGAAGAACTAAAGGGCCTATTGGTGGCGAAAAAGAAAAGAGAGTGCAAAAGCTGGCTTGCTGTTCAACTTTAAAGAGATGATGGCAAACAGCAGTCTCAGTTCCTGGTAAATAAATGAGGAAGAATGGGAGGCAGTGACAGAGTTTATTTTCCTTGGTTCCAAGATCTCTGCAGAAAGTGTCTGTAGCCATGAAATTAAAAGGAGGAGGAAAGCTATGGCAAGTCAGAACAAGTTTTTAAAAAGTATTTATATTACATAAAGCCCAAACATTTGTGCCATATCATGAGAAGACAGGATTCCAGGACAGGATTCCCAGACTTTGATGCTGGGAAAGATCGAGGCACGGAAAAAAGGTGACGCAGAAGCGGAGATAGATAGACAAGGTCATTGAAGCAATGAACATGAGCTTGAAGGAGTTCAGAGAGGCAATGGCTGACAGATGCCTGGCATGCTGCAGTTCATAGGATCATGGAGAGAAAGACATGACTTAATGACTGAACAACAAGTAAAATGTGCAAAATAGTCAGAGAATCATTAGATACTCCCACTATATATTCTTAATATTTTGTTACAACTTGCAACATGTTTAAAGCTAAATTTCTCTTTAGTTATTATTTAGCTAAAGACATACATGACTTTATTCACTAAAATCATCAAGATTATATACAAGTTATTATCTTATTAAGGTCTGGATTTTACTCAACATGTTTAGTATCTTTTCTTATCAAAATTAATTGGAATATGATTACTAAAATGACTATATTTTTAGAGATTAAAGATAATCTTTCATTTTTCTTATAGGATGCTGCAAGAATAATATAATTTAATTTAATGGGTTTATACTTCTCTGTGGTTACTAAAAGTAATTTTAACAATAAACAAATTATTTCTTGTCTTACATTCTTTGATTTTAATTGAAAAGATGAGAGACATAATTTATATAATAATCAGACTTTTTATTCTGATCCTATATAATATATTTTATATTAATTATAATATGTTCAAATATGCCATATTATTAATTAAAGAAATTAAAATTCCTCCTCCACTTGGCTAATTATTAGCAATAATAAATATCAACCAATATGATCCTATTTTCAGCCTAATCTTAATATCTCTTATATCAAGACACAAATTATCCATCCCATACTTTGCTCAAGTTTATAGTCCATCTTGTAACAGCTAGTGAAAATGTTCAAATAGCCTAATAGTTCTCTTAAATTTTAATTTTAATTTCAATCTTCTGGCCATCTCTTTAAAAGTTACCAAAATAATTGGCTGGTTGCGTTTTATATTGTAGAGGTGGATGAAGGAAGACATGGGATGGGGTGAGAGATTGGGACGAAGATTTTTTATTTTATAAATATTTTATAGATGGTAGAACTTTTTATACATTACAATTTTGGACTTTGCTTTTAGGTACAGGATCACGTGTCATATGTTTGGATATTGCACATTTTAAATCAACTCACTTATTTTTTATTTTAGTATTGTAATATACATATATTACTGCAGATTATCAATGCACTGTAAATATAGTTTGCACTAAGGCAATGTTTCAGTTTTAATATTATTTTAATGTGTGAATAGGTAGGTTAATTAGTAACTTGGCGCTGACCACATATAATATTATTTAGTGAGGAATTATCTATCTATCTATCTATCTATCTATCTATCTATCTATCTATCTATCTAGAGTTTCTGTGCGTCTTTTTTCTCTCTACGTGTGGGCTGTTTGTTTATGAAGACAGGGTGCAGTAAAGCTTGCTGTAATTAGGCTCTGTTGTTGCACACCGAGGTCAGTCCCCCAAGAGTCACGCTTTTATGGGTGCTTAACAATGCAGTTCATGGCAAACCTAATTATTATGGAAACGTACATAGCTGCAGCAGATGTAAAAATAATCCAGTCACAAATGTAATAATCAAAGACTTTATGATCATATATTTTTAACCATCTGGTAATGACTTTTTCCAGTTTTAAATTAGGATTTATAAAATAATTGTATTTCCACAAACATTAAAGAAACGATAGGACCACTGGAATATCTTTGAAGTACCTAACTGAATGTACTAAACAGCAATTCTAGTCAAAATTAGAAAAAATATGAAAAGCTAGATAGAAGCAGTCGATATCATAGCAACATAGCTGCAGGCTGCATGAATGAATGTGTGCCAACTATAGCTTTTATTATATTACCTGTGGAAAGCTTATTGCACATTTTAGAAGCAATGTGAAAGGGGTGCAGCTTAAGCATAGATTTATTACTGTATGACAATTGCTGGTGCACATGTACACATTTAAATGCAGATACACTTAATTTATATATTGAGATTTGAAGCCATGCAACTTGTGAGAGCACATAATATAATGCATTTACATTATCAGATACATTTTAGAAGCTGAAGAGCAGTCAGTCCATTACTAAGTCCAACTTTACTGAAAAAAAGCAAGATGTCCTGTGACACTGACACTCACAACAGGCTTGCTGATCTTAGATACTGGATTCACTCTCAGCACTCAAAGTAGTAGTATTGGAGAAATGTCATATATTTGAGAAGCATGTGACAAAACTGACAACATTAGCATAGCAGAAATGTAGTGCATGAGCCTAAAAAGCATTTGTATAATTTTTTGTCTTAAAATAGAGAAGTCAATTAATATCTAAAAAAATCCCTGTATACTGTGGAACTACACAGTTATCAATTGAGGAAGCATGCAGTATCTTGCGGGCAGGGATAATATTCTCTATAAGTGGCAGGATTGTTCTGCCCCCGTACATATTCCTCATGTACAGGCTGCATGTGTCAGACCTTTTGTGAGAGGAATAATATTTATAGGTAAAGGAAACGCAACTCCCAGAATACTCTTTGACATAACTTCTTCAGTGTCAAGTCAGCTATTTAACTTTCTTCTCTAGAGAAGGAAACTTTGAGATGTTCCATACAAGGATATTGTCCTGAAAACCTGCGCTGAGTTTTAGCTAAGAGGATAAATATTACATTATTTTATTCTGAAATTAATAATATATATATATATATATATATATATATATATATATATATAAACCCAGTGCGTATCAGGCATTAGATCACTGACAATCCCCCCAGCCGAATGATCTTAAATGCTGTATCCAACTACATATTTAATCTAAAAAGACCATGACTCATGTTATGTTCAATTACTATCAATACGGTCATGGCTGTTGACTTGCATAGTCCCATTAGCATCTGTTAATCACACATAGTAGTTATACAAGCAATTTGTTGCATGTCATCCTCTTAACATTATGATAGCAGAATCATTTGTGTGATTTAATTCACAGACATTATGAATGCCGTCCTTTGTCTTACATCAAAATAATTAGGTGTTTACAAGTCATGTGATCATTGCAATAATTTTTGTTCAGATAACACTTGCATATCAATGAAATGTGATATCAGTGTGGCTCAACTATATGGAGATAGTGATAGTACTCCTGGCCAACTGGTCACAGTGAAGCATTCCATGCAAAATTACACATCTTTACTAATAAACATGGCAGGTGATTGTCCATGACAGATTAACTTTGGTTAGCACTGCTCGTAGATGAGGATCAGGAAAATTTGTTTATTGTTACAGTAATAGCATGAAACATTGTACTGTAAATACAATTATTGCTAGATTTTTTTCTCCTCTTTTTGTAGATTTTTACCAACATTTTTGATTCTATGCTGATTTTCTGAACACAATTTATGTGTGTAATTGGATTTCATACTCTATGAGCTAATGAATCTTTGCTCTTTAATAGTTATTTCTATTAAATGGAGGAGATATCTATTCATCAGAATATGGTTCCTGTGGTGTACTGACCAAATGGGATTCTAGTAGATGCTAGGCATCATTATTATTATTATTATATAATATTACTGTACTGTGCTTTACATTGGTCATTTTTTGCAAAACTGCCTCTTGCCCTCTCAGATCCACCTACACCACCCCCATGATTTTAATGCACATTAGGATACATTTATGTGCTCTGTGTATAAAATAAGGTTTTTTTATACTGTTATCACGGTTTCTGTGTGTTTTTATTTTTTAATATTTTGGTAAATCAACATTAATTACGTTTATGCAAGAATCAAATGTTTGTATGTAGATCATCTTCCTATATAGCTATCCCTTCATGCATTTGAGTACTGTAAACATATGTTTGCATGTCACTAATCTACAGTTAATTGGGATGTGATGTTGTCATGGCCAAGTGTTTACACTTTCTATGTTAAAAGTTCAATACATTGTTATGTGAACATTCCAGCCCATTACAGTGACAAAGGCGTGGTTTCTAAGTGATCACATGTATTAATATTTCCAAAATGCATTCAAGCACTATTGTAAGTGTTATGATTTTTTTATATCATGCTTGAACAACATTATTGGTGATGTGTGTGAGTTAATACTCAGGAACAGTATACATTGTACAGTATGACCAGTCCCCTGTAGGGTTGCTAACCAAATGACATGTATTATAAATAATGAATTAATATTAAAACACTTGCTATAATTTCACAGAAATATTATTGTTATACATCTTGCCACATGCCCAACAGCAATGGTGTGGGAACATACAGAATGGGTGTAACCAAGTTTGGCCTTGATGTAGGTCAGTTTGCTGTTGCTCCATGTGCCTCTCCACAGCCTTCTTGTGTGTTTGTTGGCCTGAACATCTTGACCACATTAGTGCAATCCTTCTTGTCATGATTTGTTCCTAAATAACCCATGTGGACAATGCTCCCTGGGACAACACAGTGCCTGGCCTGTGCTATCTAGCGATATATCCATATAGCCTGCATCAATGTCACTCCCTCCTGTCTTTAAAGTCAGAGGCTGTCCATTATGCCATTTCCCCACCCCATTTTCTTCGAGCTAAGGTTCTGGTGTAGATGCCATACCTTCCCATGGATGTGGGTAGATGATCTGTGTCAGCAGTGTTCTGTGGTGATGATCACCAGTGTTGCTGAGTATTATTTGAAGTGTATCTATCCCTTTATTAGTCATTGCAATAGAGCAGCTGCTGTGGTCCCTGTGTATTTCCAGATTTGTATCAACCTGTTGCGCAATGTGTTATATATTCCCCTGGTACTTGATATATGACATGTGGCAGTGTAACATTGCCAATAGTTTTTGTTCTTATATAGATATGATGGCTGAAATATGTATATGAATATATATATATATATATATATATATATAGTATCTCACAAAAGTGAGTACACCCCTCACATTTTTGTAAATATTTTATTATATCTTTTCATGTGATAACACTGAACTACACTCTGCTACAATGTAAAGTAGTAAGTGTACAGCCTGTATAACAGTGTAAATGTATTTGCCGAGCATGAGCATGAGGGCTGCCGGCACTGGGGATTTACAGTTCATTGAGGAAACCATGAATGACAACATGTACTATGACATACTGAAGCAGAGCATGATTCCCCTCCCTTCGGAGACTGGGCCGCAGGGCAGTATTACAACTTGATAACGACCCAAAACACACTTCCAAGACGACCACTGCCTTGCTAAAGAAGCTGAAGGTAAAGGTGATGGACTGGCCAAGCATGTCTCCAGACTTAAACCCTATTGAGCATCTGTGGGGCATCCTCAAACGGAAGGTGGGGAGTGCAAGGTCTCTAACATCCACCAGCTCCGTGATGTCATCATGGAGGAGTGAAAGAGGAGTCCAGTGGCAACCTGTGAAGCTCTGGTGAACTCCATGCCCATGAGGGTTAAGGCAGTGCTGGAAAATAATGGTGGCCACACAAAATATTGACTTTGGGCCCAAATTGCAAATTTCCAGTTAGGGGTGTACTCACTTTTGTTGCCAACGGTTTAGACATTAAAGGCTGTGTGTTGAGTTATTTTGAGTGGACAGCAGATTTACACTGTTATACAGGCTGTACACTTACTACTTTATATTGTAGCAGAGTGTCATTTCTTCAGTGTTGTCACATGAAAAGATATAATAAAATATTTACAAAAATGTGAGGGGTGTACTCACTCTTGTGAGATACTATGTGCATCACATATAGAGTTGTCAGCAGGCGGGCTTGGCAAAACCCATTGCTAACGCTGCGGACCTTTGCTAACGCTGTGACTAGGCTCAGCCCTACGACCCTGTAACACTTTCGGACCGCAAATTGCGGAGGTGGAGGCTCCCACATTGGCTACAATGAGCCCAAGACTCATTGCACACCGCAAATGCCGACAAAACACCCAATGACTAAATACAGACTTACACAAACAATACAAGCCGCGGGACTCGCAAAAATACGACCTTAACGGACAACCTGCGCACAGCCAAAAACATAAAAAAAACAGAAAATACACACACCAAAAAAATTACCCAGAGCAAGGGGGGACACCCCCTTGAAATCGAGGTGTAACCTGTCTTGCAAATGTCCTGTCTGCATGACAGGTTACACCTCGATTTCAGTAGAATTTAAAAAAGTTTAGACACTCGAAAATCCCCTAAGCAACAGAAAAAATGGCCGCCGACAAAAACGAAAACGAGGCTACACGACCCCTAAAGCCGCAAAACACCGCCAGGCACATACAACTTTTACTAAAACCCATACGACCTACAGCATACACCATTAGCAAGGACGCTAAATCATCCAAACCCGCGTACCACATACACGAAAACGAGGCTACACGACCCCTAAAGCCGCAAAACACCGCCAGGCACATACAACTTTTACTAAAACCCATACGACCTACAATATACTCAATTAGCAAGGACGCTAAATCATCCAAACCTGCATACCACATACACATTCGCCGCCATTTTACAACATTACCTTACAGAATGCATAAGTACCCTGCTACACTAATGGTCTATTTACACTACACACTGCACACATTGCTGACACTTACACCTCAGCTCAACAACATTGCAAATATACGTTGGATGCTGCAGGTGCAGATGCTGTCAAAACACATTGTTAGCTCTTGAGACCATTGCTTGCTGCATATATTAATTACAAAAAGGTAAGGTATATTCATTTAGCATTTAATTTATTTAGTAATTAATTATCATTAAAACATACAGATATACAACACTTTAAAAATACACCATCGCAATAAACGGTGAAGGCGCTCATTGCCAGCCACATGATGAGTGCCAAAGGCGCTCACCACGAGGCTAGCAATCACCTCAAAATTAAAACACTTAATTTGTGTGCAAAACGCCATTCCTTAACTTACAATTCTATTGCCGTCATTTTTTGATGGGCAATTCACTAATATATTTGAGCCTCTGTGAGTGTTACATATAATTTGTCAGGCAGTTCCATGTTTTTTCTTGCAGTTTGGTCATGCACTGTGTCTCTAATTGCGTTATGCATCCTTTTGCATGACCAGTGCAAAATAATATGATAAACATTTTTTGTATATTTGTTCCTTAGAGACTGTTGTTAATTCTAATGTGTTCCCATGCCTTCCCGTGCTTTTAAAGTACAGTATTGTGTGTGAAATTGCTGCTCCAGCTTTAATAAGTGTTTGAAAAAGGCCTTGCGAGTCCTATTTAGTACTCGTAATATTTTTGACAGAAACTTGATACTTTTTTAATTTGCAGATCAGACTTAATTTGCTAGCTAGAGCTACGGGTCTAATAGAATATCAATTTTGTTTAACTTTAATTAATTAGTGTTTATATGTTTAGACCTGTGCTAAAACCAATGGAATTCTAAGGCTTATTCTGCATCTTTGGCTGGCCCGTAGTATTTGGGGGCAAAGAACTTGTAAACATATTAAGAGTAGCTAACAGAATATGTGGCAATTTTAAGAGCAGTTTTAAGTGTGTATAAATTTAAGAATTGGCCAATAGAATAGGGCCCATTGAGTCGTTTCTGGATTTTCATTGTTATAAAGTCAGTATTTTTGCCCATAACCATACAAAGACCAACATCTAAGTAGCATTAGATTTCATAATTAAACACTATTTCATACAAGGCTAGGCACTTCTTTAGTAATCTCAGTTATGTAATCAAGTCTCATTACTGTGCAAGTTTACTAAGTTTACATTCAGTCATTGGAATGTTTTTTTTTTTTAATCTGTTCAAAATGTTATTACTGAAGCTGTATTAAGGAAAGTCATTGGGCCCTTTGAATCAAAATAAGATGGAATAACTTTCAAGCATCATGTCTTTGAGGCGAATAGAAGACTACTGACTTAAACTACAACTTTATTAACATTTCCTATTAAAAAAGTAAAAATTACATATTTCCAGAACCTTGCATTGTTCTTGTACTATGGAATAGAATAGTACGTTTTACATTTCTCCATACAGAAAAACAGACATTGCATCATTCAGTGATCTGCCTAGCAGCCCTTGCAAAGTTTAGTGAATCTAGAGGGATGTTATGCAAAATCCAAAACACTTATACACTTAGCTTTGAGTTAAAATTATGTTATACTTGGAAGTAAATCACAAACTTGTGAATCAGTACAAAATGATGAGAAACAATATCTCAACATCTACATGGCTTGAAACAATAGTTTATTCCTATGAATAATTGCAAAATAAATACATATCAGAATATGATTTTTTCTTGTAATTTTTGTTTAAAATATATGGCACTGGAGAGAAATTAAAGTCTTATGAGAAATGTGAATCCATCACATGCCCTGCTCAATCTGAAATTTGCAACCAAGCAGTGTATTTGGTCCTAAAATGCTACAGACACTCCCCTTCTGAGCTATTTATTTATATATAATTTAGCATTTAACATCTGTAAAAACAAGATAATGATCAATCTTAAAGGCAGACATCCCTACATATTAGTTGATAGAATGTATTTTTATAAGACCAAATCTAAAACAACTTAAATAAAAAATTTTTTTGCTGTAAACTGTGATACAACTGGCATGTGTTTGCTATTAATACCTGTGAATTATGCAAAATAAAAATTTTCATGTAAAATTAAACATGGCAGCCTGCATCACAACTTAGGTAATGGTAATTCTGATATTTAATAAGCCAGGGTGTTTTTTGAGGGCCAAAAAATATTCCTTTAAATTCTGTTAGCACTCAGTTACTTTATATTCAAAACCAATATTTCTGTCTATACTACACATTTCTAATCACATACACATGTAAATTTATGACTACTTATACAGTCATTTGACTTTTTTTAGCAAGATCATTAACAATGTTGTATTGCATGGGAACGCGCATAATTGATTAATAATGTGGCTACTGACCTTTCGTCCTTCTAAGTACACTACAATTTATCATGAAAACATATTTTTTATGGTCAATTCATAACTGAAAAATTATGTTTCTAGTCATTATTGTGATTTTTTTGATATCAAAGAAAACATGTTTTTGTTTTTGTCGTATTAGTTATGTTATAATAATTATAAAACAGCATTCATACCTCCCATTTTGACTATGTGAGTGCAAATGATATGTATCACATATCAGTTGTTGTACAGTTGCATCAGAATTTAGGGTATGTTTTACTGTGTTTCTGATATACTGTAATGGAAAAGGGCTATGCACTTTTTGTTGTGTATCCTGTTGCTTGTGACATATATGCTAATGAGAGAGAACCCAAGAACAGTGGTAACATCTGAAACAAGAAATTGTACATATAAAACCATTAATGCATTGCCTGTTAAAAGACTAGCCCACCCATAATAGTCATCAGCATCATGGATCCAAAGCACGTCAGAGTCATGAGGGCAATCATGTATGTCTCATCCATCGATAGGTATAGCATGTACATAATACTGTTGTCTGTTAGACACCATTGTGTGAGAACTGTCATAATGGACAGCCCTTAAAGCAGTGGCGGCTCGTCCATAGGGGCGTCGGGGCAAGCGCACCCCCCCAAATATTTTTGTGACCTGCAATAAAAACCCCACAATATTTTATTAGTAAAACATAAATAACAATTAAATATAATGTGTACATCAGCTTTTAAGTGTTTTAAAGTAAGGAATGAAGCAAACTATTCCCTGGGACACTGTCACTTTAAGATAAACCCTTGTGTGTATGCATTAACTGCTGTGTGCTACACTATCTATTGTAGCTTTCCCCTGCACGCAGTGTGATCAGATTACACTGCACTTACACTAACCTTTAGACTCTATGAATGAGTCATGACCGTTAATGAAATCCGCCCACCAACCAGGGAGAAGCTATGCATGGGCAGTGAAAATGTATCCATTTCAATGACTGACAGTCTTCCATCATTGACCAATCAATGATGGAAGGCTGTACAGTTGTCAGGAGAACCACCTAAGCCCACCCAGACCGTTAGCCCAGGGCGCCCACCAGCTAATAGAGCCTCGAGTTTATTGATTGACAACTCCCCTGTTAATATAAACCTTACACTATAAGCCAGCCCTCTTTTCGTTTCTTGCTACCGCTGAGACTGAGACCTCCCTGGTTGAAATGACTCAGACTGACCCAACCTACTCCAGTAATTCCTAACTGCCCTGGCCAAACCCCTAGTTCCTCCTAATAAACTTAGGGATACCCTAGTAGTACCCCACTATGCCTGCCTGCCTGCTTGACACACAATTACCCATGTGGCCTCGTGCCAAGCCCGGTGATGACCCTGTCACCCCGGTCACCCCCCCCCCCCTGGAGGCCATCTGGCCACCTCAGTCGCCGACGGACCATGTGGTCACCCACCCAGCATAAGCCTGACGGACCCGGTCACTCCTAACCCCCAGACCCGGTCATCACTCCCCCTAAGGACAGGAGGCCCATGGGGCCCCGTGCCAACCCTGATGTGACCCCACTAACCACCCTGACCTAAGTCTCACCCAGCTACTACCAGCTGAGGTCACTTGGTCTTGGGGGTAGGTAGGTGGCTTGGTAGTACCAAGCCAAGCCACCTACCTACAACCCTGACCCAATGACCACACCCCACCATGGCCCAACTAGCAACCCACCTACCAGCCTGACCTAATGACCCCCACCCTGACCTAACTACCAGCTTGGTAGTTGGGCCAGGGTGTGGTGTGTGGTCACTGTGTCAGGGTGATAGGTATGTGGCTTGGTAGTACCAAGCCAAGCCACCGACCTACAACCCTGACCCAGTGACCACACACCACACCCTAGCCCAACTAGCAATCCACCTAACAGCCTGCCTGACCTAATGACCCCCACCCTGGTAGTTGGGCCAGGGTGGGGTTTGGTCACTGGGTCAGGGTGATAGGTAGGTGGCTTGGTAGTACCAAGCCAAGCCACCTACCTACAACCCTGACCCAGTGACCCACACCCCACCCTGGCCCAACTAGCAACCCACCTACCTTACAGTAAAAAAAAAAACACAACAAAAAAACACAACAATACAGCCCCCCCCCCCCCCCGCTATACCGTCATCTATTTCTTCTATTGGTATCAGAAATTAATACTATTGACTCTCTACTTGTGAAGCCTTTCAGCACCCTAACCTATGAGGAGAAGGTGGAAGTAAAACGGTTAGGACCTGACCAACCAGAGATAAATCTGCAGCAAATCGCAAGAGATAGAGGGAAGCAATATATCCGCACTTTCAATATAGAATGGTACAAGAAGAAGAACTGGCTTTGTGGAAGCATTTCTAGGAAGTCCTTATATTGTTTTCCATGCATCCTATTTGGTGGTGACGCTGCTTGGACCAAAACTGGAGTGACTGAGGTCAAACATCTAGCAGATAAAATGGCGAAACAAAAAACTTCTAAATCTCACTTGCATAACAGGATCAAGTTTGAGATGCTTGGACAGGCGAACATTGCAGTTCAACTGGACCAAGGATACCAAGTCAGTATTCAAAAACACAATGAAGAAGTGGCTAAGAACCGGTACATCCTTTTGAAGATAATTGATTGTGTTCGCTTTTGTGGCGCTTTTGAACTGGCATTAAGAGGACACGACGAAAGTGAAACATCGCTAAATCCAGGAGTGTTTCGAGGCCTGGTGGATTTGGTTGGCAGTATCGATAGAGCAATGGAACAGCATTTGAAGACTGCAACTGTGTTTAAGGGCACGTCCAAAACCGTGCAGAATGATGTACTGGACTGCATGCTGGAAGTTATTAAGGAAGTGATTCACCAGCAGCTTAAGGAAGCCCAGTTTGTGGCAATACAAGTGGATGAAACAACCGATATTTCCACTAGGACACAGTGCGTTGTAGTCTATCGCTACATTGACAAGAAGCATCAAGTGGTGGAAAGATTTGATGGCTTCACGGAACTGAAAGCAACGGATGCAGACTCGATTGCCGCTGTTGTGCTGGAAAGTCTGAATACTGTTCTCCCAGAGCCAGAAGACAAGATGAAACTCATAGCTCAAAGCTACGATGGGGCCAGTGTGATGCGTGGAGATCAAGGAGGAGTTCAAAGAAAAATAAAAGACGTGTACCCGAACGCACACTACGTCCATTGCTATGCTCACCAATTGAACCTAATAATGGAGCAAACAGTTTCAAGGATTGGAAGAGTTCGATTTTTTTTTTCCAACATAGGCGGCATACCAACTTTTTTTTCACGCTCTTCAAAAAAGACTGGAGTTCTGGATGAGGTAGTTGGTAGAAGACTTCCAAGAGGTGCACCGACACGATGGACCTTCAACGTTAGGACCGTGAACATCATCTACGAGAACAGAGATGCTCTACTTGAGTCTTTCCAGACAATTGAAGCATGTCTAAACTTTGATCAAACATCTATACGTGAAGCCGCAGGTTTCATTGGAATGCTGGAAGACAGGGAGTTCCTTTACTTCCTTAAATTATTTCATTTAATAATGCCACATGTTGACATCCTCTATAGTCAGCTTCAGAAGCCAGACACGGATACTGTTTATATCCACAAAGTCACAGAAGAATTTGTCAGCAGCATCCAGAAAATCTGTAATTCTGTTGAAGAGATAGAAGCAAGTTTGCCGAGCGTTGTAACATTCCGCAGACTGAGTACGGAGATCTCAACCTTGAGGCAACTTTTAAGAGAGGTATGTGACATAGTGGTGGTTCATGCAAAATAACTTTTTTCATTTTCAAAACACCTAGTCAGTGCCAAACTTGTTCAAAGTGACTTGTATAAAACCCATGACACTTGCTTTCCAACTCAAGCTCTGGAAGACACTGTGCAAGCATATCCAATACTGAAGAAGGAACAATTACGCACTGAGCTGTCACTTCTGTATGGGAAGACAGATTTTCATGCTTGTACAAGTGCTGTTGCTCTGCACAAACTTTTACATCAATTGAATCTGCAGAATGATTTCACAGAGACAGTGAAATTATTAAGAATCCTGATTACAACACCGATGACAACTGCAGAATCAGAAAGATGCTTCTCCACATTGAAGAGGATAAAAACCTTTTTAAGAAGCACCATGTCCCTGGAGCGGTTGAATGCATTGGCGATGCTCTCAATGGAAAAGCAACTGATTTCCGAGATCCCAGACTTTAATGAAAAAAACATTGAGAAGATTTGTTCTTTGAAAGATCGCCGTCCAAAATTTAAATACAAGTGATTGAAGCAAAGAAGAATGCATACCCCCAGGGTGTGCAAAGATAAACTGCGTTAAGCAGCACCACCTCACTACCAAACATAACTAGTGGTAAGTAAAGTATGAACGGTGTGTGGGTGTGCATATGGAAGGAGCTATGAAAGGTGTGTGCATGGTCAGTAACAATTGTTGAAGCCTTGGCATGGTTTGAAGGAATTGGAGGCACTTCCAAGGATAGCAATAACTTCTGTACGGGAAGCCGTAATTTCATGTCAGTACGAGTGCTGTTGCTCTGCACCAACTTTACCATCAATTTAATCTGCATAATGATTTCACAGAGACAGTGAAGCTATAAAGAATCCTGCTTACAACACCGAAGACTACTGCAGAATCAGAAAGATGCTTCTCCACATTGAAGAGGATAAAAAGGTATTTAAGAAGCACCATGGCCCTGGAGCGGTTGAATGCATTGGTTTGAAGGAATTGGAGGCACTTCCAAGGATAGCAATAACTTCTGTCAGTACGAGTGCTGTTGCTCTGCACCAACATTACCATCAATTTAATCTGCATAATAATTTCACAGAGACAGTGAAGCTATAAGGAATCCTGCTTACAAGACTGATGACTATTGCAGAATTAGAAAGATGCTTCTCCACATTGAAGAGGATAAAAAGGTATTTAAGAAGCACCATGGCCCTGGAGCGATTGAATGCATTGGTTTGAAGGAATTGGAGGCACCTTCAAGGGTAAGTAAAGTTCTCAGAAATGGCACCACCGAACTACCAAAAATAACTAGTGGTAAGTAAAGTATGAATAGTGTGTGGGTGTGCATATGGAAGGAGCTATGAAAGGTGTGTGAATGGTCAGTAACCATTGTTGAAGCCTTGGCGTGGCGTTACTGCTCATATGGTTATCCATATGCTAATTCAACGTGTTTGTTTGACATTGAGTATTGTGTTGTCTTAACAGAAGGGAAATTTTGTTGTTTTCTTGAATCCCAAGATCCACTGGTTTGGGCCTATACAGTCCTGATTGGTCTTTTAAGGTATGTTTGGGGCCTATATGGTCACACTTGGTCTTTTAAGGTATGTTTGGGGCCTATATGGTTCCACTTGGTCTTTTAAGGTTTTTAAAGTATGGTTTTGTTCTTGAATGGTCTGATTGATTTGCTTGTTTTCTTGCAACCCCAGGGGCAAACCCTCTGTGGCAGCAGATTTGTTTGTACTCGTTGGTCAACTTACTGAACGTGAATACCCTGAGAAGCAGAGCTGACTAATGGTAAGTGTCACTGCTTTAATTTTTCTGTTAATGCGTATAGGTGCAATTATGATATTGCTGTAGTCTTGTCAAATGAGTTTTTTCAATCTATATTGTATACCAATGAATTTAACACATTGTTACTTTACTTCTTGACATTGCTGAATTGCTGATCATGTATTTCAATGGGCGTTGCAAGTATAAGGTCATTGGGCGGGGCTTATAAAGGTCATTATGATGTCAGGGGAGGAGTTATAAAAAGGGGTATGGTTTGAAAAAGGGGAGGGGCTATGTTCGCCCTGGCGCCCCTCCAACTTGAAAGTTCACCAGCCGCCACTGACTTAAAGAGGTAAGAGTTTGGAACGGATTGTGAGAACATTTGAGCCTATACAACAGGCAAACATTTGAGCCTCAGCCCTTGCACAAGAATATGTTAGAGGAACATGTAAGGGACAGGGTTATAAAGGCACATGGACATTGGGATATAGGGCCAAATGCAGGCCTATCCTGTTAAGTCCCTACCATTGCTGTTGTGCATGTGAGAATATGTATATATAAGATACATATGTTAAATTCAATCTAGTGTTTGTGTATTCATGTATGATGATAAAATATGATTTATTTAAAACCACTTCAGCAGAATTGTGATATAGAACAGGGTTATATTATGATCTATTTATATTACCTTCACATATAAATATCACTGCTGTTTGTACATAATGTAGAAATATGAGCTAACAACTTATAAGATAATGCATGAACATTCTTTGGTCATATTAATTCAGGCCATTTGTTAACAACATGCCTGTGTCATTGTTATAGCCTGTACTGATAACAGGCACATTGAGCATGCATTTCACTTGCTGAAGAAAAACTGAAGGGAAAATGCCCCAAGAACAAACAGGAACTGAAGACAGTTGCAATAGAGGTCTGGCAGAGCATCACCAGGGATGAAACCCAGCATCTGGTGATGTCTATGCGTTCCAGACTTCAGGCTGTAATTGACTGCACAGGATTTGCCACCAAGTATTAAAAAGTGAAAGTTTGATTTACGACTGTTAATCTGTCCCATTACTTTTGGTCCCTTAAAAAGTGGGAGGCACATATACAAACTGTTGTAATTCCTACACAGTTCACCTGACTTGGATGTAAATACCCTCAAATTAAAGCTGAAAGTCTGCAGTTAAAGCACATGTTGTTTGTTTCATTTCAAATCCATTGTGGTGGTGTATAGAGCCAAAAAGATTAGAATTGTGTCGATTTCCCAATATTTATGGACCTGACTGTATATACAGTAGATATGACTATGTTGTTATCCAAATGTTCTTAATCTCTACATGCCGATGATTTCTTAATATATGATTTATACACATCCACTATACCTTAACATGTGTATACTGAAATATGATATGGATACACATATCAGTTCATTAGCTAAGTGTAATGCATTTTAATTTCACAAATCAGTAACCATTAGAAACTAATCGACACTTGAATTATGGTATCATATCCACAGAGCACAGTCTTAAATGTAGCGGACAATGCATTAATAACAGTGAAAATGCAACCGTGGAGCACAAGAGGCTGTATAAAATGTGATCTTATGTTGCCTTAAAGGAAACACTGTATAATGGTAATACATAGAATCTACTAGGGTCAAATGTGATAGAAGTAAACATCAATGTCTGCTTAATGAAACAGATGCAATTAATCCAGAATTATGCAATCCAAATCATATACACACATAAGGTGTGATTAGTATAACACAGCTCTGAAATGATCAGTGTATGGTCATATTCAAAGAAATCTAGGGAGTAAAAAATATAGAAAGATCTGTATGAACAGTACAGTGCTTTATACTGTTACTGTAACAAGAACATACTAACCTTATGTTCATCTACAAACAGTGCAAACAATGCTGTATCTGTTATGTCATGCAGATAGTTTGCATTGATGTATCTCACAAAGAATGCTTAGCTGTGACTACAATCAGAAGGCCAGGAGTACTATAACTAGCACTATAAGATATTGTTTAGTCACACTGATATCACATTTTAAAGGTATTCAGGTATTACTATATGATAACTGTTTGTTATGATTTCATGACGTCTAAACATGTAGATATGATTATTGGTAACAAACAAAAGGTCATCAGCTTTAATATATTTTAATAAGATCAGAAAAGCCTACTTGGTTTCATATTGTTAACATGGATGACATGCTTAGCTTATGCATGTATAACAGATGGGTGTGAGTAACATATAATTGTAGGACTATGCAATTCCACAGCCATATGTGTATTAGTACATATTGAAAGTAATATCCATCATGGTGCTTAAACATTATAATTGTATTTATTTATGGTGTGTGAGATCATTCTGCAGGGGGGTGTCATAAATATAATATATATATAAGCCACTGTATATAGGAGGAGGTGAGACCAGGGGTACACCCTTGTTCAGACAGTTTTCCCCCCTTTGACTTCTATAAGACCATAGACATGAAAAGCAGCACATGGCTTTATTGGTGGTAAGCTACATACAAAGGATCAACAAGATACAAGTGATAACCACTTACCCTACTGACCTCTGTTAGTTGAAACAAATGTTTCAATCATTCTATTGACAACATTGTAAGGCCATTTGACAGCTTAATTCACCTCCATTAACTTCCATTGATGTCTACAGTCCCACTTTTTACAGTGGCTGCAGGTTTGATCCCAGTGGGTGCCCAATTTGATAGCCCAGCAGGGAGGAAGTCTGCTGTCACAGTGTGACTAGTGGGAAGCTCATCTGGTTGCCATTAAAGCTGTACTAACCCCATATTATGAATACATCTATTAACTCTGATCTCACACCTCTAGCAGACCTTACATTATTACTGATGTCTGTCAGTCTATGAGGTCCACTGAACCTTAATGTACCCCTACTCTGTACCCCTTAATGAGATATCCCCTGAGCTGTAGCCCCCTTCCCAGTGTACCCTATATAACACACTTTATCCAATCCCTAAAGATGGCAGTACATTGCAATATGTAACATCACACAACGTTAATCATTACAAGGCTGTAAATTAAACAATTCTGTAGTCTACAATACTTTAACCATTTTAAGTCCATGTGATCTTTTGACAGACACACAAGTCCTGCTGGCCCTATGGTCATGACAGTTTACTTACATTAGTTTGCAGCACTGCTTGCAGATTAACAAACATCCTTAATGGGTGTGAAAATGCCTAAAATAAAAAGTAGGTTTAGCAGTAAATAAAATATTAAATGGGTAGTACATCATTCTCTCAACTCTTCTCAATTGTATTCCTCTTTGACCATGAATTGGGGAAATGTTAACCTTAACCATATGTGTCCACAGATAAAATTATCATGGACTATGTGATAGTAGCAAGCCACATCTTTACTATATATCACCATCACATAGACCATGACCATCTACTCTGTAGACTGGCATAAGTCATTTAACATTTTTACCAACAGATTGTCATTGAGTCCTGTATTTGAAAAGGATTAAATTAGGTGCAGCCCCTATCTCCTTTCTGCCTAGTCACAGTGCTCAACTCCTGTGCCACCACACCCTCTCCTATATGGGGGTCTTAAGGGAGATGCAGGTGGAAGCATAGCTGGAGGTGAATGTTGAGGCATGCTGATGGAAGTGGAGGTATTGATGCAGAGGGAGCTTAGCAAGACTTGTGGCTTGGAGACTGCTCTGGAATGGAGGATATTGTGCTTGCCAGATCCATTTGTTGTTGATCCATGTTGGATCAGCATACTTTGGATATTCTGTATTTGTACCAGCATGGCCAAATAGGTCTCCACTTGGATATGATAACTCATCTCTGGAAACATTTTTCTTAGTGTGTGTTCCACAGTGTACTGAGTTGATATCATGTTGATGACGCCAACTATCATGCTCTTCTGCAGCCTATGGAAGGTGGCAAGTTCTTTGATGTTGGTCTCAAATGATGGCCCTGGGGGTGGGGAATGTGGGACTGCCAGTGAAGGATGCAAGGGTTTTGTTGTTGGTGGTGGCGGCATTGAGTAGAAGTTTTGGGTGGTAGTGGTGGCATGGTGGGAAGGTGCTGAGGTGGTGGCAGTGATGGTCATCTATGTTGCAGGAGGAGGTGTTTGAGGAGGAGCAGTTTGGGGTAGTGGTGTTGATAGATGATACCGAGGCCCCAGGAGGATTGATTCATTGAAGGAGGTATCCAATGGGGTTAAAGTTCACCCTGGTGGATCCCCCCCACTGACCACATACTGTAAACTGCTCATCCTCATATGCTGGGTCCTTCTATGTCAGAGGTTCCTACCATTTGTGGTCGGGCCCCTCCCCTCATGTGGCCTGTTGCTACATCATATCTGACTTGCAAAGAGGGCCAAGGGCCAAGTGATAGTGAGGAGAGAGGGGAGGGAGAGTGAGGTACTGGAAGCATGTTCACAGGTAGGGAGTGAGAGTGGATTTATAAAGAGTGGAGAGAGAGGGATCCTCCCACAATTCCAGGTAAGTAACCTGGATATTTGTGGTCGGGTGCCTCTCCTCATGTTACATAGTAACATAGTTGCATAGTAATTAAGGTGAAAAAAGACTTTCAGTCCATCAAGTTCAACCTGTTAAGATCTCCTCTGATCTGCAATATCCGGAATAGTTATTAATTAAATTATTGATTAAATAATTATTAATAGTATAGTATTGAAGGATGAATAAAGAGTTAGTCCATCAAGTTCAACCTTTTTAGATCTCTATTGATCTTTTTAATGTGGACTATTTATTATTATTTATTAGTTGTTATTGGATCCAGAGGAAGGCAAACAGAAAAAAAAAAAACATTGAAACTTTGCCAATTGTCTCATAAGGGGAAAAAAAAGCAAAATTCCTTCCTGACCCCAGAAACTGGCGATCAAATTTCTCCTTGGATCAATATTCCTTTGCTAGTTATCTAGGATAGCCTTGAATGCCCTATTTATTCAAAAATATATCTAACCCCTTTTTGAAGTTGTCTATCGAATTCGCTGTCACCACCTCCTTTGGTAGAGAATTCCACAGTTTAACCACCCTAACTGTGAAGAACCCTTTTCTTTGTTTAAGGTGAAATCTTTTTTCCTCTAACCTCAAAGGATGTCCTCTTGTCAGTTGAAAATCTCTTGCTACAAAAAGTTCACTTGACAAAGCCTTATATTGACCCTGGATGCATTTATATAACGTAATCCTATCTCCTCTTAGACGCCTTCTTTCTAGCGAAAATAAGTTTAATTTTGTTAGTCTTTCTTCATAACTTAGCCCCTCCATTCCCCTTATTAGTTTTGTAGCCCTTCTCTGTACTTTTTCCAGCTCTAAAATGTCTTTTTTATGAGGAGGTGCCCAAAATTGTACTCCATATTCCAAATGAGGACGTACTAGAGATTTGTATAGTGGCAGAATTATATCTTCTTCCCTGGCTTCTATACCCTTCCTAATACATGCTAATATTTTATTTGCCTTTGCAGCCGCTGCTTGGCTTTGAGTGCTGTTACCTAGGTGGTTGTCCACTAGTATTCCCAAATCCCTTTCAATATCTGATACCCCTAGATTTGCTCCATTATAGATTGCTTGGCTATTGTTCCTTCCCAAATGCATAACCTTACATTTATTTGTATTAAATCTCATCTGCCATTTAGCCGCCCATTTCTCTAATTTATGCAAATCCTTTTGTAGGGAAAGTACATCATTATCTGATTTTATTACCTTGCACAACTTAGTGTCATCAGCAAAAATGGAGACACTACATTCGAGTCCTACTTAAATGTCATTAATAAATATGTTAAAAAGGAGAGGACCTAACACTGAACCTTGAGGAACCCCACTTATCACATTAGACCAATCGGAGTATGTTCCATTTACAACAACCCTTTGCTTCCTGTCTTTTAGCCAGCTCTCGATCCATGAGCAGATATTTACTGCAATTCCTGTATCCCTTAGTTTGCTCACTAGTCTTCCATGTGGCACTGTATCAAATGCCTTTGAAAAATCTAAAAATACACTGAGTTGCCCTGATCCAAGTTCCTACTAACCTCCTCATAAAAACTAATTAGATTGGTCTGACACGACCTATCCTTCATAAATCCGTGTTGACTGCTACCTATGATCCTGTTCAAATAGACATATTCTTGTATTCTGTCCCTTATTAACCCTTCTAAAAGCTTCCCAACTACAGAAGTGAGGCTCACTGGTCTATTCCCCGGATTTGCTCTAGATCCCTTCTTAAATATAGGTATCACCTCTGCTTTTCTCCAGTCATCTGGTAGAGACCCTGTAGCGAGTGAGTCTTGAAAGATTAGATATAATGGTTTGGCTATTACAGAACCCAGCTCCCTCAGTACCCTTGGATGTATTCCATCAGGACCTGGGGCTTTATTAACATTTATTTTCTCCAACCTCTTTTGTATTACTTCCTGCGTTAACCAATTATTTAGTAAAGGTAGTGTAGCCCCATTATGTTGCGGTATCCCAAGCACTGGTACCTCCCTTGTGTATACCGAAGAAAATAACCTATTTAGCTCATCTGCCTTTTCCTGGTCACTAATTATCAGATGGCCTGTGTCCCATTGTAATGGTCCTATCGATTCCTTCCTGGCCTTCTTCCTATTAATATATTTAAAAAATATTTTAGGGTTAGTCTTACTTTCCATTGCAACTGACTTCTCATTTTCTATTTTAGCCAGTCTAATAGCCCTTTTGCAAGACTTGTTGATTTCCTTATAGTCACATAAAGCTGCCTCTGTTCCCTCCTTCTTGTATAATTTAAATGCATGTTTCTTTTTCCTCATCATGATCTTTAAGTCATTGTTAAGCCACATAGTATGTGATTTTTCTCCTATTCATTTTATTTCCACATGGTACATGCTGATGAGTATGTTTCATTAGTAAGGATTTGAATGTTGTCCATTTATTTTCAGTATTCTTCCCTGTAAGTTCTTTGTCCCGGTCTATATGTAGTATTGCTGCCCGTAGCCCATTAAAGTTAGCCCTTTTAAAATTTAGAGTTTTTGTTGGCCCCTTACAACTCTGTTTTTTGTATTCAATCTCAAATGAGACTGTGTTGTGATCACTGTTCCCCAAGGGTTCCCCTATTTTTACATTTGATATTATATCAATATTACTTGTGATGACTAAATCCAATAATGATCCCTGAGTGTACTCAAGAACCTGCTCCCCTTAGCTGAGCTGCTGGTCTCATTTATCCAGTTTATTTCAGGGAAATTAAAGTCTCCCATTATTAGAACTTGCCCATGCTTAGCTACATTTCCAATCTGTAACAATAATTGTATTTCCTCACTTTCAGCTATATTTGGGGGTTTATAGCATACTCCCACCAATATGCGTTTAGAATTAGCTCCTCCACTATTTAGCTCAACCCACAAAGATTCAATGATACCGTTAGTGCCAGCATAAATATCTTCTCTGACTATAGGCCGAAATTCAGGCTTAACATAAAGACAGATCCCTCCTCCTCTTTTACCATTTCCCCTATCTTTCCTAAATAGGTTATAACCATCCAGATTAACAGTCCAGTCATGAGATTCATCCCACCATTTTTCCGCAATGCCTATTAAGCCCCATTTTTCTTGTACTGCTAATATTTCTAGCTCATCCATTTTCCCAGGCAAACTTCTTGCGTTAGCATTCATACACTTTATGTTGCTATGGCTCTGCTGTTGTGAAGTGCCTGCCACTGTATTTGAGGCCCCTATTAATACCTCCCTACTTTCTATTGTAACCCTCCCCCTTCTCCTCCCCCATGGGTAACTAATTCATCCCTTTCCCTCTCTTTTCTATTTACCCCAATAATTCTATATAGTCCCTCTCCCCACCTACAAGTTTAACAATTCTGAGCCCAAGTGAGAAGTCAGCCCAGTACTCTAAAAACCCCAAACCCTCTGCATTGCACCACTTTTTTAGCCACGCATTAACCTCCCTAAGCTCCTCCTGCCTCCCTGGGCTAGCACATGGCACTGGTAGTATCTCAGAAAATACTACCTTGGAGGTCCTTGCTTTAAGCTTATTCCCTAATTCTCTAAAATCATTCTTTAGAACGCTCCATCTTCCACTAACTTTGTCATTGGTACCAATATGTACCAATACCGCCGGTTCATTACCAGCCCCTCCCAATAATTTATCCACCCGATCCACAACATGCCGAACCCGAGCACCCGGGAGACAGCAAACTGTACGATTGCTGGGATCTGGGTGACAAATTACCCTGTCTACCTTCCTAATAATAGAGTCCCCTACCACCAAAACATGTCTGTTGCTCTGCCTATTCTGCCCTCCCTCTCCTCCAGTAGAACTGTTCTCCCGGCTGTTAGAGGGAACAGCTCTATCTGGCATTGCCATTCCTGAATGGACATCCCCAACAGTTTCACTCAATCTGGCAAATCTGTTGGTGTTTACCAACTCAGAACTGGCCTGCCTCCTCCTGTTCCCCCTGATTCCCCTTCTAACTGTAACCCAGCTACCTCCCTGGCCATCCTCACTAGCCCCAGCTCCTCCCTCCATACTAGGCCCAGCTAAACTGTGCTCCATGAGCACCACCTCCCTTTCCAGTGGAGCAGTATCACTAAGTGCTGCAATTCTCTCCAGATCTTCAATTTGAGCTGCCAGAGAGGCAACATGCTACACCGGTCACAGAGGTATGGACCCTGGATCATCTGTTCCAGTAGTGCATACATTTGGCAGGATGGACACTGAGTGAGGTTTCCACTGGACTGACTCATGATTATCAGTTACAAAAATACAGTGAGAAAACAAATCAATGTATTTGTATAAAGATGTATTTTCCATACCTTAAACCAAACAAAACAGAAACAATATATACGTTTGTTTTCTGTTTTTTCTTATAATACCCCTTTTCTTTGGATTTCCTCCTTTTATTTAATCTCCTACACACTAACTACACTTACATTAGAAATGATTGCAAGCTCCCAAGCTCGCTCTTCCCCTCTTCCCTTGTTAAAATAGACCCCGCCTACTCGCCTGTACAATGATAAATGAGCACAGGATAGAAAACACTGTCCTGCCCCACAGAACCGATTCAACAGAAAACAACAAAATGCACACAGATATAACTTACACAGGCCAAGCCACACCCACTCTCACCTGTACACTGATTACTGCAACAGGACAGAAAACTGTGCGGTGACTTACAGAGCGGATTCAAACCAGACCTCACACAAATGCACCCAGATATAACTTACACAGGCCAAGCCACACCCACTCTCACCTGTACACTGATTACTGCAACAGGACAGAAAACTGTGCAGTGACTTACAGAGCGGATTCAAACCAGACCTCACACAAATGCACCCAGATATAACTTACACAGGCCAAGCCACACCCACTCTCCCCTGTACATTGATTACTGCAACAGACAGAAAACTGTGCACTGACTTACAGAGCGGATTCAAACCAGGCCTCACACAAATGCACCCAGATATAACTTACACAGGCCAAGCCACACCCACTCTCACCTGTACACTGATTACTGCAACAGGACAGAAAACTGTGCAGTGACTTACAGAGCGGATTCAAACCAGACCTCACACAAATGCACCCAGATATAACTTACACAGGCCAAGCCACACCCACTCTCACCTGCACACTGATTACTGCAACAGACAGAAAACTGTGCACTGACTTACAGAGCGGATTCATAGCAGTGGTGTGGCCTGTTGCTATGCCCCAACTGGCCAAAAAGAGGTCCAAAAAACACAACTGAAGCTTACTGACTAAGCTTGGAAAAGGCTAAGCAGATTTAAGTTTGCAGGGTCAGGAACGTACCCACTATAGCAGTTTGCCTTCCAGCGCTGACCATAGCTTAAATGATATGAGCAGGAGTTTGAAGATGCGGCTCCTGTGCCAAAGTAGTGGCCGGAGTATTTGGCCCAAACGAGTGAGAACGATACGGATACAGTGAATGAACGTTGTGATCGAAAAAGGTTGACTTGAAATGCTGTGGATTGGGTGGTGAGAAGGTTTGTCTATGAGTGATGACACCAGGGTGCGAAGTGTATAGACTGGACAGGTAGTGTCGTGAGTAGGGTAATAAGTGATTTAACCAGTGAGTTGCTAGATTTAGTGGAGTGCAAGAGAGAACAGGTATCATATGAAAAAGTGAGATCAAGCTTAGTTAGGAAGCATGGTTGGGAAGATGAAATAGTGAATTTGCTAGAGCGAAGAAAACCATAGAAGGCTAAAGGAGCCTCAGCTTTAATAGTAAAGAGGACCGAATGCATTGTTGAAAAGACAGGTGATGATGTGTTTGAAATTGTCTCCAGTGATAGGATGTCTGGTGGATTTTGGCTTGTGGTTCTGTTTAGAAAGGCCTTTGAGAAAAGTTTAATTCGGGCTGTAGAAATAACAGATTAATAAATAAAGTAATTAATACAATGGGTTTGTGCAAGATAAAACTGAACTCTGGTGGGGTAAGTTTTTATGGTAGTAACGTGGAGTTTGGGATAGTGGTGACAATGACTGGTGAATCCTAGGAATTTGGCAACTGTGACTGAATGAGAAACGCGAGATCTCAGCAGAGAAACAAAAATAAACAATAATAAAGCACAGAGGAGCCAGGAAATAGCGGGAGAAAGGAAACAAAGGGGGCAAGGAATGATGAGAACAAAAAAAAGGGAGTGGAGGGAAAACAGGAATCAGAAATGGGGAAAGAAGGACGAAGACTCACAAGGCAAAGAAGGAGGCTATAGGAAAGAGCGAGTAGGCAGCCCAGCAGTGCAGCAGAGCAAGGCAAGCAGAGCAGTGCTGGAGAGTTTCATACACAGTTTGGCGTGAGGGCAGCGCTGAAAGCATGTGCACAGGTAGGAAGTGGGTTTATAAAGTGTGGAGGGAGAGGGATTCTCCCACAATTCAGGGTAATTAACCTGGATATATATATATATATATATATATATACATACATATATACATATATAAAGAGTGAAGTAGGTGAGAATGTCCAGTAATCTAGATGAATAATCAGAGTATTGCAGTATATAGTGATACATTTTTTATTGGACAGACATATTCAAAGTTTTCATGACAAGCTTTCGAGAGCGAACCTCTCTTTGTCGAGTGAGAGGCAATACTAATTATAGATTCCCAAATGAAGCAAAAAAAAATCCAGGATACACAAATAATGTTCTGTTCAGCCAACTGTGAAAGTATGTAGGAGTGAAGACCAGAGTAAGTAAATTGGGGTCGCAAATAGTTTCACAACTTAAGGAACCCTAAAGCTGTAACCAAACACAGAAAGAAAGCAGAGAAAATAAATAAATAAATAAATATATATATATATATATATATACAGTGGATATAAAAAGTCTACACACCACTGTTAAAATGTCAGGTTTCTGTGCTGTAAGAAATGAGACAAAGACAAATCATTTCACAACTTTTTCCACCTTTAACGTGACCTATAAACTGTACAACTCAATTGAAAAACAAACTGAAATCTTTTAGTTGGAGGGAAGAAAAAAAACCAAAAGCAAAATAATGTGGTTGCATAAGTCTGCACACCCTTTTATAACTGGGGATGTAGCTGTGTTCAGAATTAAGCAATCACATTCCAAATTGTGTTAAATAGGAGTCAGCATACACCTGCCATAATTTAAAGTGCCTTTGATTAACCCCAAATAAAGTTCAGCTGCTCTAGGTGGTCTTTCCTGAAATGTTCTTAGTCGCATCCCACAGCAAAAGCCATGGTCCACAGAGAGCTTCCAAAGCATCAGAGGGATTGCATTGTTCAAAGGTATCAGTCAGGAGAAGGATACAAAAGAATTTCCAAGGCATTAGATATACCATGGAACACAGTGAAGACAGTCATCATCAAGTGGAGAAAATATGGTACAACAGTGACATTACCAAGAACTGGAGCTCCCTCCAAGATTTATGAAAAGACGAGAAGAAAAATGGTCTGGGAGGCTACCAAGAGGCCTACAGCAACATTAAAGGAGCTGCAGCAATATCTGGCAAGTACTGGCTGTGTGGTACATGTGACAACAATCTCCTGTGTTCTTCATATGTCTGGGCTATGGGGTAGAGTGGCAAGACAAAAGCCTTTTCTTACGAGGAAAAACATCCAAGCCAGGCTACATTTTGCAAAAACACATCTGAATTCTCCCAAATGCATGTGGGAAAAGGTGTTATGGTCTGATGAAACCAAGGTTGAACTTTTTGGCCATAATTCCAAAAGATATGTTTGGCTCAAAAACAACACTGCACATCACCAAAAGAACACCATGCCCACAGTGAAGCATGGTGGTGGCAGCATCATGCTTTGGGGCTGTTTTTCTTCAGCTGGAACTGGGGCCTTAGTTTAGATAGAGGGAATTATGAACAGTTCCAAATGCCAGTCAATTTTGGCACAAAACCTTCAGGCTTCTGCTAGAAAGCTGAAATTGAAGAGGAACTTCATCTTTCAGCATGACAACGACCCAAAGCTAACATCCAAATCAACAAAGGAATGGCTTCACCAGAAGTAGATTAAAGTTTTGGAATGGCCCAGCCAGAGCCCAGACCTGAATCCGATTGAAAATCTGTGGGGAGATCTGAAGAGGGCTGTGTACAGGAGATGCCCTCGCAAAGAAGAGTGGGCAAATCTTGCCAAGTCAAAATCTGCCATGCTGATAGACTCATACCCAAAAAGACTGAGTGCTGTAATAAAATCAAAAGGTGCTTCAACAAGTATTAGTTTAAGGGTGTGCAGACTTATGCAACCATATTATTTTATTTTTATATTTTTTCTTCCCTCTACCTAAAATATTTCAGTTTGTTTTTCAATTGAGTTGTACAGTTTATAGGTCACATTAAAGGTGGAACAAGTTCTGAAATTATTTATCTTTGTCTCATTTTTTTACAGCACAGAAACCTGACAGGGGTGTGTAGACTTTTTATAGCCACTCTATATATATATATGTATAATCATGAATGTTAGAGGTTACAAGAAATGTTGGTAATGAGATAAGAATTCCATATTTACATTAAGGCCTGAGTTATTACTGTTAAAGAGCATAATCATTTTAATTTCAAATGTTTTTCTTTCCTGAGTGTTTTTAAAAAGACCTTTGAGTATTTTTACTTTGAGATTTTTCATAGAGTGATTCATCAGGGTGAAATGGTGCCCAATTGTAGTACAGTTATTGTCCTCCCTGTGCTTATTGAGGGAATGTCTGTGCAGATTCATCCTCATATGTACTTTCTGACTGGTTTCCCCAATGTAACAGCCTATCTCACAAATAGTACATTGTATCATGTAGAGTACATTGGATGGTGTACAAGAATATGACCCTCTGATGTTATAGGTCTTGTTGTTGTGCGTGGCTGTGTCCTCTTTGCAGATGTGTGGACACAATTTACACCAATTTTTATTGCAAGGCTTTGGCACAAAAAAAAAAAAATCAGTGTAAAATCTGCACAGACATTCCATCAATAAGCACAATGAGGTGGTTGAAGCCTGTGTGTGTTTCAGGCCTGTGTGTAAAATATGTTAACTAGGTGTAAATATTACAGTAAATTATGTATATAACAAATTAAAAAATAAACTCATTCTTACCTAAAAAGAACTAAACAACAAGAAACCCAACTCTCCTAATTACCTACGCAATACAGTAAACCCAACAAAGGTCTAGACCAGTGCGCTTGCTTGGAAGCTACAAAACAGTCAGTGTTTTAATGGTAAACAGGCTCTTTTATGAGCTGTCAATTAACATGATGTTTGCCTTTCTGATTGATTCCTAGGGCTAATGAACAGCTCGAACATCAGCAAACAATGCAGATTGGCTAATCTACAGAAACGTCTTATAACCCAGACCCTGTGTAGACTAGGTAAGGCCTTTTTTCTACCAGATGAAACATGGGTTTGCCTATAACGAGGTTAGTATGCTTAGATTGCCTAATTGCGATTGAAATCGCTAAGTAGCTTATGGAAAAAAAAGTCTTTCGCGGTTTCTCGAGAGTCTTTTTGCGCAGCTGCATATCTGATTTGAAAATAATTGTTAAACATTTAAAATTAAATAAACTATTAGATACAAGGTACCACTGATTTAACTTTTTTGAATATGTAACTCATGTTATAGACTAATGTGACACTGTTCCAGATAACAAACTAATTCTTAGTCTGCATAGGTAGTTGGATGGATAGGATATTGGCTGAAGGAGAGGAGTCAGAATTTTAGTCAATGGAATACATTCAGAGGAATTGATGATTTTTTTTCGCAGCGAGCCTGCGGCCCTCGCGAAGCCCGAAGGCGCTCTTTGCCAGCAACTGCGGACCTCGCAACATTTACGTAGTTACAAAAGGAAAATACGACCCATTACAACTTCGCAAAAATCGTCCAAAACCTGTGGACATCAAAACATGAAAAACACAATAAATACACACAACAAATACATAAAAAGCTTATCTACAGGAAGAGGGGGCACCAAGAACCTGCGAAAACTGAAGTTACACCTCAATTTAACTCAAAATAAAAGAGTTTAGACACTCAAAAATCCTCTAAGCAAGAGAAAAAAATGGCTGCCCAAAAAAACGAAAACGAGGCTACTGTAAAAATTTGCAACTATAATTGCAGGATATGATGTAAAGAAACAGCTGCATATGAATTATTTGCAATCCAGGAGCATCAAGAAGTAGGAGACATCCCCACAGGTTCTCGAAACACAGTCTACTGGTAGCCAAACAAGACAATTGTATCACATGAGTAGTAGCTGGCGGCAAGAAAGCTATGCAAGTAGCCAGACAATGGGTAGGTGTCATACGAAGAAGACAGCTCAGAAGCATATTAGCCAGGCCTTAGGACACTTGTCACAGAAGAATAGCAGCTGGCTACAGGGATGCTGTATAGGGAGTCAGACTGTCAACCCCTATAGATCCTCATGAACATTACTCCCCCTGGGGGTCCATAAGGACCCCCATAGTCCATAACACTAACCCACTAAAATATCTATACTATACTAGTTACTTAAAATTAAAGAAATACAAGAGAAAAGATTAACTAAAATAAAAAAAAAGAATTAATTTCCACATTCATTCACATTTATGTGCTTACATATTCTAACCATTAAATAATTTATCACGCTTCCAAAACACAGACAACATAAATTACACAAAACAGTAAGAACACAAATTCTTCAAACTCATGGAATAGAAAGACAAACTTAGAATAAGCAATGATGATAAATAAATGCAAATTTATCTTTTTGACCTTAGGGTACTATGAGTTTGAATTTCAACATTTATAATACATTCTGCTTAAATAGTCACAAGTTCTAAATTATGTGATCCCAACATCTGTGGTGCACCTGCTGTCTTATTAAATGATTCTCAGTGGGTGGAAATAATCTGATCCCCCACCACTGTGTGAATGGCTGAGAACCTAACTAATGCATTAGAGCATTTGGGTTAAGGATAAAGCTGAGTGCTTAGAATATAACTAGGCTGGTGAGAGGTTCCTTGTCTGAGTTAAATATTAGCAAGCGGCATCCCTGATAACAAAACCTGCAACTTTAATATTTGACAAAAAGTGTTCTGGGACATCATAACATCATGTATATATTCACGTGTGAAAGCTGAATAATGATTTGTATTTAATCACAAAGACTCAAGGTACTGTGAAATCAGTGATCTATATCTACAAAACTTTTTTTTAAACTTATATTCTCAGAGTGCCATTCACATACATGTCATATTAATATGTTCTATATTATAGTCACATGTGGGTCCTTTGTCGCTATTCTCTTCAGCAAATCAAAATACAGCAGTGAATTCAAATCAGTGTTAACTTGCTTCATTTCTTCTGTGTTTTCACTGGCAAACAGAAATTGTATTTTTTAGTTCTATAAGGAGTCTCATATATCGTTTCTCTGCCTCATTTCTAAAACTTTTCTCGTGCTGCCCCATAAATGTGAAATTTTCTGTCCTGCTCTCCCCTATCCTTTACAGTTCCAAACATTCTCTGAAAATTCACTCATTCATCGAAGCCTACCAAATCTTTTCTGTCCCGAGACAAGGGCAAGGCGATCATGTGTGCCCCAAACCTTTCTGCTTTCAGACACAAGAACACCCCTAGATTGTTAGGGTTTTATCAACGCGCCCAGCTGCCTTTTTCCAGGTATCAGGATACATGCGCCAGATGCCAGGTTTAAGCTGACTGATGGAGGAGCATACCAGGTATTTCAGGAAAAATAATTTAAACATACGGGAAAGACATACATTAACATGAACTGGGGAGTGAACAAGTTTTAATTCCCCACCTAACTGCACAAGAACGGGGGGGGGGGGGCAAGAAGGGCCTCATGGGGGCTAAGGAGGGCCGAGGAGGGCTGCAGAAGCGAGGAGAGCCGATGAGCGCCATGGGGGGCTGAGGCAGGGTGAGCACTGGGCCCCTCAAAGGTTTACACCGTCTCCTCCTGTTTGTCATGTTTCTCCTATGTATCCCTTGTATTTAGCACTACAGAATAAATAAACAAACAATATTTTTGAAAACTTGGCTTATTATAAAGGGCGTTAGGGTTAGGATTTAAGGTTCGGATTAAATTTAACACTCACACTAAGAAAAAATTGAACAAGATCTCTGCGACCAACTGTCTAGCCATCTAGTGGCCACTGGCCGCTACTGTAGGTGAATAGATTATAGGAAAGATCCAAACTCTATAATATACATACTCTCACACAAGTTCTTTCACACACAAACTGACTCTCATTTTCTGTTTGCACTTCTAAGTGCACTCCCACTGTATTCAGTGCATGCTCTCTCTCTCTCTCTCTCTTTCTCTCTCTCTTCCTCTCATGCAATGTCTCACTCTATTGCAAACACAATGAGCCTTATGTCTTCTTGAGTTTGAATGAATATGTTTCTAAGCCATCCTTGGATGTATTAGCATCATGAGCACTATGCAGAAAAGATGTGAGGCAGAGGGACAGATGGAAAGGGATAACATATGAAATCTACTGAATGATCAAAGCCATTTCTTTATACCACATTAAAATGACCAGCAACTACGCCAGCCTAATGAGAACATGCCGACCAGAAGTGTATAATTTCAGTATATTTACCTATGGGCAGCCATTGTCATGTTTGAGCTGTTTATTTGAGCTGATTGTCAGAGAGGAAGCATGCCAGTATGTCAATTATCAGACCTATTTGTGAAGTTTAGAAAGCATCAATTAAAGGGGAAAAACAAATCTTCATGAGGAAAGTGCTTGCTCCGTCTATGCTCTTACATATTAACAGCCTTATTAAATTGCGATTTGACCAATTGAATAGGGCTCTATATAAGTACAGAGCAGAAGTTTTTAGTTAGTGAACTTCTATCCAAAAGCAAGGTCTTCACTAACTAAAAACTTCTGTAAAAAAAATATGCTCTGTGCTTATATAGAGCCCTATTCAATTGGCCGAATCGCAATTTAATAAGCCGTAAATGTTATTAAGTTAGAGGAACTATGGAAAGTAATTGTATGTGATTATTTACTAATGTACCCATATAAAGCATTATTATTACTTCCTAAGACTTCTTTAACCAAGTCAAGTCACAACAAGCAATCACATGTTCAGCTTTTCTGTGTCCATTTAATGTTAGTTTTTTGCAAGGAAGATGACTGATCTAAATTATAGAAAATATCTGTAATGCACTGGATACTTTAGAGTATTTAATACAATACAAACATTTTTTGCAACGAAGATTAGCAATCTATATTTTAGAAAAATAACATTAAATGGACACTGGCTGTCCTTTAAAAGCAGGACAATTTGTTCATAATCACTGAAATTATGAACCATTACCATCAAAACCCTGCTGCATATTTTCATCTAAATAATACTCATATAAATAAGGTGGGGTAAAATAAAACAGATAACATCCTCATAGTAATTTCTGGTTTTTAAATATAAATTATAAATGTAGATTTTGCATTAAATTACAAGCAATATATCACTGTCATGTTAATTGTATTATCCTTATTATAGCTCAGACTATAACACAACCCCTCCTGAATAAAATAAATTGGTTTCATGTCATACGTGTCAAATATGAGGTCAATTACTGAACAAAATAAAGTGCTCTATAGAGAGGAAATGTTAGCATAGTTGCCAACAAACACTATTTATTTAATGCAGAATTAAATCTCACTGGAGGTCAGTGTGTGACATGCTGTCCACTTCAGTACTGAGGACATGAGGAGGCTTTAGCAGAGCGGTGTGGAGGCTCGGGGGGAGCAATGTGTGCCCGCTGCCTCTCAGCCTGCCCACTCCCTGAATACAGCGCTGTCAATCTATCAGCTGTCACCAATGTGCAATATAATATATGTACTTGGTGGAAAGAAGCAAGCAAGAAATGTAACACAGAAACATTTCTGTATAATTTCCTACTTTGTGTCACTGGAGGAAATAAGACAGATGAACCTTTGTAAGGCCAAACCTACAGAAATCCCTCCCTTACCAGTACTATAGGCACAGCATAGACAGTGCATGATCAAATACAAAATAATGCAGTTTGTCACACAAAAGTAACAGAGTAAAATATTAAAATGCTGTGTACTGCTCTTATGAAGACTGGTTATTGCGACACCTTTATTAGATATAAGCATTAGGTGTAAATATATATTGATAGATACAAATACATAGATAGATAGATAGATAGATAGATAGATAGATAGATAGATAGATAGATAGATAGATAGATAGATAGATAGGTAGGTAGGTTATTGGGGCTAGCTATGCAACAGGCTCCTTAAGAAAAGGCATGAAGATATATGAGAGACTTCAAACCTTCAATCGATGATGTATTGTCGCTGGAATAGGAGCTGCCCAGAGGGAAGTACAAAACCGAACAACGAAAACAGAGACCACTCTGTAAAACCTACCTTAGTAACATGCAGTATTGTAACATGAGCTGCTAGTAATGTGCACAAATACACTTTCTAGTCACCTCCCACTATCATGCTGCTAGTACAGTAAGCCTGTATGGAGCACATTCTGGGAGACTCCCACTCCAGAGACAATACATCATTCAGAGGGTGGCGAGATGATGAGCTCATAGTGCCTAGGGGCACGATTAGAAAATGGTAACTCATTGTTTATATGCACAGAAAAGGTATTTTTTTCATAAAGGTTTTCTTCTTATCAGGTCCTACCTATTTATTCTTTGTAAGAATGCTAAAGTGACCCTTTAAAGAACCAATGTAGTGCATGTAGACTTACAGCTCATATGTTTGTTTCCTGCGCAGGTAGGAGGAGATAAGCAGTTCTATTTGAGGAGAAAAAAGGCAGTTTAAAATCTAAGAACAAGTGGTAACTTTTATTTATTTTAAACTGCATACTGTTTCTAATAGCCTATGCACAGCAAACAAACATTAGAACTGTGCATGTAAATGCACCACAGTGGCCTTTTAAGGATCAATTGCTAATGTACAGATGCAAGTTATAATATGATACACAAACATATTAACAAACGTATTAACCAGAAACGGCACCAGTAACTGTGGGAATGGAAGTCATCAGCGGAGCTCACATGTCAAAGTATATATTATATATATCACATATTATATTTGTCCTGCTACGAGTCGTCGTCACGCTGTTTGCGTGGTCCGTACGAATAGCGGGCTTAGCAATGAGCGCCGCAGGCGCTCATCGCCCGGCGAGCCTCGCGAAGCGAGGCGAGCCGTTAACCCGTAGAACTTTAGCGGGCTTAGCGATGAGCGCCGCAGGCGCTCATCACCCGGCGAGCCTCGCGAAGCGAGGCAAGCCGTTAACCCGTAGAACTTTAGCGGGCTTAGCGATGAGCGCCGCAGGCGCTCATCGCCCAGCGAGCCTCGCGAAGCGAGGCGAGCCTGTGAGCGTAAGGGCCGTTGCTCACGCTTGCGGGCTCGCATAGCGAGCCCGCGGCCCTCGCGTAGCGAGGGCCTGCGGGCAAGGGCCTCAGTTGCTGGGATGGATCCCAGCAACTGAGGCCGTTGCTCACACTTGCGGGCTTGCATAGCGAGCCCGCGGCCCTCAGTTGCTGGGAGATGTCATCTACACCCGGGGACCCGCGCCAGACCCACAACCCACCGCACAGTAGTCCACCAGCCACCCGGACAGGCCTCCGACACCCACGGAGGAGGCTGGGAACCCCGCCCCCAGGGACAGGGCCGAGCCCGACATCCAGGGCCCCCAGGACATGGTGAGCCCGCGGCCCTCGCGTAGCGAGGGCTGCGGGCAAGGGCCTCAGTTGCTGGGATGAAGCGCCATCCCAGCAACTGAGGCCCTTGCCCTCAGCCCTCGCTGCCCTTGCCCGCAGCCCTTGGCCTCAGTTGCTGGGAGATGTCATCTACACCCGGGGACCCGCGCCAGGCCCACAACCCACCACACAGGAGTCCACCAGCCACCCGGACAGGCCTCCGACACCCACGGAGAAGGGTGCTACCCCGCCCCCAGGGACAGGGCCGAGACCGACATCCAGGGCCCCCAGGACACGGTGAGGGTCATGAGGAACACAGCAGAGGGAGAGGGGGGAAAGGGTGGAAAGAGAGGGAGGGAGAGGGGGGAAGAGACACAGGGGGTTAGAGAGGGGGGAAGACACACAGGGGGTTACAGAGGGGGGAAAGAGACACAGGAGAGGGAGTAGATGGGGAAGAGACATAGGATAGAGGGGAAAGACAGGGGAGGGAGAGGGGGTGGAAGAGACACAGGGGAGAAAGAGGGGGAGGAAAGAGAAACGGGAGGGAGGGGAAAATACATAGCGGAGGGAGAGGGAAAAAAGAGACACAGGGGAGGGAGGAAAGAGACACAGGGGAGGAAGAGGGTGGGGAAAGAGACACCTGGGAGGGAAAGTAGGGGGAAATGACACACAAGGGAGGGAGAGGAGGGGGAAATGAGACACAAGGGAGGGAGGCGATGGCAGAAATGAGACACAACGGAGGGAGAGGAGGGGGGGAAGGAAACACAAGGGAGGGAGGGGAGGGGGAAAAGGAGACATAAGGGAGAGGAGAGGGAAAAGGAGATACAAGGGAGGGAAAGGAGGGGGAAAGGAGACACAGCAGCACCCCACCACTAATGCTCCAGCAACATCAAAACAGATTGTCAGCTCTTTAACACAATGCTTCAAAATAGGTAAAGTATATTAATTTATTAATGTATTATATATTTCATTATTATACACCAAACAGCATTAGCTACCTTACAATTTCATTGCCGTCATTTTTTGACGGGCAAGTCGCTAGTATATATATATATATATATATATATATATATATATATATATATATATATATATACAGTTGCAAGCAAAAGTATGTGAACCCTTTGGAATGATATGAATTGCTGCACATATTGGTCATAAAATGTGATCTAATCTTCATCTAAGTCACAACAATAGTCAATCACACTCTGCTTAAACTAATAACACACAAAGAATTAAATGTTACCATGTTGTTATTGAACACACCATGTAAACATTCACAGTGCAGGTGGGAAAAGTATGTGAACCCTTGGATTTAATAACTGGTTGAACCTCCTTTGGCAGCAATAACTTCAACCAAACGTTTCCTGTAGTTGCAGATCAGACGTGCACAACGGTCAGGAGTAATTCTTGACCATTCCTCTTTACAGAACTGTTTCAGTTCAGCAATATTCTTGGGATGTCTGGTGTGAATCGCTTTCTTGAGGTTATGCCACAGCATCTCAATCGGGTTGAGGTCAGGACTCTGACTGGGCCACTTCAGAAGGCATACTTTCTTCTGTTTAAGCCATTCTGTTGTTGATTTACTTCTATGCTTTGGGTCATTGTCCTGTTGCAACACCCATCTTCTGTTGAGCTTCAGCTGGTGGAAAGATGGCCTTAAGTTCTCCTTCAAAATGTCTTGATATACTTTGGAATTCATTTTTCCTTCAATGATAGCAATCCGTCCAGGCCCTGACGCAGCAAAGCAGCCCCAAACCATGATGCCCCCACCACCGTACTTCACAGTTGGGATGAGGTTTTGATGTTGGTGTGCTGTGCCTCTTTTTCTCCACACATAGTGTTGTGTGTTTCTTCCAAACAACTCAACTTTGGTTTCATCTGTCCACAGAATATTTTGCCAGTTCTGCTGTGGAACATCCAGGTGCTCTTGTGCAAACTGTAAACGTGCAGCAATGTTTTGTTTGGACAGCAGTGGCTTCCTCTGTGGTATCCTCCCATGAAATCCATTCTTTTTTAGTGTTTTACGTATCGTAGATTCGCTAACAGGGATGACACTATAGGATTCTTTTTCACCTCATTGAGCAGTCTGCGCTGTGCTCCTGCAGTCATCTTTACAGGACGGCCACTCTTAGGGAGAGTAGCAGCAGTGCTGAACTTTCTCCATTTATAGACAATTTGTCTTACCGTGGACTGATGAACAGCAAGGCTTTTGGAGATACTTTTATAACCCTTTCCAGCTTTATGCAAGTCAACAATTCTTAATCGTAGGTCTTCTGAGAGCTCTTTTGTGTGAGGCATCATTTACATCAGGCAATGCTTCTTGTGAAAAGCAAACCCAGAACTGGTGTGTGTTTTTTATAGGACAGGGCAGCTGTAACCAACACCTCCAATCTCATCTCATTGATTGGACTCCAGTTGGCTGACACCTCACTCCAATTAGCTTTTGGAGATGTCATTAATCTAGGGGTTCACATACTTTTTCCACCTGCACTGTGAATGTTTACATGGTGTGTTCAATAACAACATGGTAACATTTAACTCTTTGTGTGTTATTAGTTTAAGCAGAGTGTGATTGTCTATTGTTGTGACTTAGATGAAGATCAGATCACATTTTATGACCAATTTGTGCAGAAATCCATATCATTCCAAAGGGTTCACATACTTTTGCTTGCAACTATATATATATATATATATATATATATATATATATATATATATAGTCAGAAGATCAATTATACATATAATTGACAGTAACAATCAATTTTCAAAGAATAATATATATTACATTTATATCAGGGCTGTCCAAGTCCGGTCCTGGTGAGCCCCACACAGGCCTGTATTTGCGGATATCCTTTCTGTGCACAGGTGAGTCAATCAGGACGACTGAAGAAACAATTACCTCACCTGTATGCAGCAGGGATATAATCAAATCCTGGCATGTGTGGGGCTCTCCAGGACCGAACTTGCCCACGCCTGATTTATATTATTTTACTGAAACATTGGCATATTTGCAAATGTTTGCACAAGACTTTGCTCAAGACTTACAGGTGGTAACCGACTCCTTGTTATGACTAGACAGTGAGTAGAGTAGGGGTTGAGAAGTTAAATAACTATTTCTGCTATAAAAATGATTTAGAAGTCCCCTGAAGATCTATTACTAGACCTGGCAATATGTTATCTGATACATGCAGGCCACTGAACAACCAGCTCAAGAAATGGAGTCTAAAAGAATCTACGGTAATTTGTGAATTGAAAGAGGAAAGCCCAAGTCACCCCTTTCCAAGACTAATAGCCTGTTGTGACCTTGTCTCAATGATAAAGACTCATCGAATTCTTTGCTTTCACTGTTGCCAGCAAGCAAGTGTAATTTTGCAATTGTTATTCATTTGTCTGCATGCCCTGTACACAATTCTACATTTAAGATAAATCTTCTCAGGACAGCTTCCTCATAAGAACATCCACTCACAGTCTGTCCTTTCTAGGGAAGCAATTTCAGCCACAAGAATATTACCCTGCATCTTCCAGGAGCACAGTGAGGCAGCCAATGGGAGCTGTTCATGTTATACCATTTTCTTTATATCTTCTTAAAGATTCACTCTCTTATGTGAAAGTAATTTATGCTTTAGACACATTACTCATAGAAGAAGAATTGAAATATCTAAGTATTCATTTTAAAAATGTTTTTGTTAGTAAATCTAATAGGTGAGTAAGCAATGTTATAAAGAGAATATTTCTACAATTTTGATTAACATAATCCAACGTTTCTACAATAAAAGAACAATACAGAGAACATCTTTACAGAATAAGGTGCAAATATATTATGTTTAACAACCACTATTAAACATTTAAATATAGAAAAAAATATACAAATTAAGTGCACTGATAATTGTCACTTTTCTTTGTAGTGAAAAGAATTACCAATTTGTACAAATTGTTTAATTGTTATAAAAAAACATCAATATTGCACTTATTCTCTATTGAATGAATGTGGGTCATTTATAGGCTACATAGTACCGGTAATTGAGTTTGAAAACAAACTTTTCGTTCATCAAATAAAACGTTTTAGATCTCTTCTGATCCTTGTAATGTGTATTCATTTTTAGTTGATTCAGAGAAATGCAAACAAAAAACATTTTTTAAACATTGTTAATTGTCTCTTAAAGGAAGAAAACAAATCTTTCCTGACCCCAAATACTGGCAATCAGACTCCTCCCTGGATCAATATTCCTTCTCTAGTTATCCAGGATAACACTAAATGACCTTTTTTATTCCAAAACATTAATGAGAAGAGCAGGAAAAATTATCTTTAGGTTAATTTAATACATAAATGAAAGATTGTACTTACAAAACATAAACATTTCAAAAACATGACCACAATCTCAACTTATAGCCACTGGGTACAGGTTTAATCCTAGGTAATCTACTTAATACATAATCCACATGTAGAACCTCTGTTTTAAAATTAAAGCTCAGAAAAGTTTAAATAATCTGCCATAATACATACATTAAAAGAGATTATCTACCTATGTTTTATGCCAAACAATAACTATTTGTTTTGTAAGTACAATATTTCTATTATCTGTGTAGTTTACGGGCCTCGCGATGAGCGCCTTCGGCTCATTGCAAACGTTGTGCAACTCGCTACGACGTGCTGAGCGCCTTGTTCGGCAAAGTGTTAGTGGCTTTGGTTAAGTGTTCCTGGCTTGAGTTAAGTGTTACTGGCTTGGGTTAAGCGTTACTGGCTTGGGTTTATTGTTACTGGCTTCGACAAAGTGTTACTGGCTTCGGCCTCGTTTTGATCCTGTTTTGAGAAAATGTATGTTTTTGCGGCCACCATTTTTTTTTACTCTACCCCCAAATGAAGTCAATTAGGGCTCAAATTAGCTTGCTACTTCACTCACAGGCTCCCTGCTGCCCCCCTGAGTTGTGTGTAAGGTTTTTAATTTATTTTGTACATTATTTTTCTTTTTGGGGCGTTTTTTGGAGTTACAGGCTTCGGCTAAGTGTTATTGGTGTTGGTTAAGTGTTACTGGCTTCGGCTATGGGCATCTTCAATCTCTTTCTATCCTCCATCGGTGTAGCTTAATCGTGCAAATGACAACTCTGATGGGGCAGAGGACCCTAGAAAGACAAGTGACAGTTAAAAGTGCTCTAAACTGTATACCTTTGTCTATGATTAAATGTTTCTAAATTACACAAAGGAGCACCTAACCCCAAACAATTTGGGAATTTACTAGGACATGCAATGAGCCACGATCCACAGTGGCTCATCGCGCATTAGCTATACTCAGGTCTCTTTGAGATTTACTTTGTTATGATAATTAGGTCAGCAATTAGCTGTGGTAATGACAGATGCAGCACTGTGTATACACTCCTTATCCACCCCTACACATAGTGAACGGAGTAGAGCATGCGTATTGTAAGGGTTAGGCATGTTCAGCACAGGCTGCTTGTGCAAGCATCATTTTAGTTGGCAAACCAGCAATTTTTGGCAATACATAATTTATGGTAAATTACAACAACAAGTCCGGAGAAATGATACCATGCCCATGCATGGCCAGTTGCACTACATATTAAGAAAATACCTACCTAATGTTACCATACTACACTGTCATTACCCCTATGAGCCCGGGTATACCCTGGGACACCTATTTAAGCACTCGGGGAGCCATCAGAACCCCTCCCCCCCCCCCCGTGCTTTGGGATGGAGAGCACATTAACTCCATCAAGGTCCCTTTGGGTCTCTAAGTATGACCATAGAAATAATTAAACAACATTTTAAAAAAATACAAAAGTTAAACATGTAGGGGGGAAAATCATACGTATCCACCCTTTGACAACCCTGCAACGATGATCTGTTATACCCTCATCCTCAATCTTTGTCACTCGATAAACAAGCACATCCATATTGATAGTAGACGTTGATCCTCTTCAATATTGCTTGATGGGCATCAACATAAAAAAAGCAGCCACTCTAAAACTTAACTAACATAGCTCTCTGAGTAGACAGGTGAGTATATAGTTCTACAGTATGTGTTTGTGTGTTATTTGTTTTCTTCTCAAGTTGGGCGGCGCTTCCGTTTAGGTGGGTGGATCGCTCTCTTATTTCGGGTTTGTGAGAATACTGAATATATACAGATGGTCCCTGAGTTAAGGACAAGATATAAGTTCCTGAAAAAGGCCTTTAAACAGGATTTGTATGTAACTCAGTTCCCTGAATATTAATAACAACAATACTACTATAATGGCTCATATGTGCCAATAATAATAGATTTTAATACTGTATTAATAATCATAATACCCCTGTACTGTATAAGTTACAGAAACAATTGTGCTCTTACTTTTAATTCAAACAAACAGAACATAAAAAGAAACTCATACAGAAACTTTAAGTATGGGTTGTCTGTAACCCGGGGACCGCCTGCATTTATATATATATATATATATATATATATATATATATATATATGTGTATACATACATACACACATATATATATATATATATATATATATATATATATATATATAAAATGTTCTTATTTTTGTTTTAAAGACAATCTAAGTAGCATGATGGAGTTATGTCCCATATGTTAACTGATGATATTTATGTTTGAACAATTAATGTATTATCTTTTTGGCATATTCCTGCTTTACACCAGTTAAGTGAATCAAAATGATACTAACTGGCCTAAGCACACATTATACTGAAAATCTGATCCTCAAGAACTAGAAGTAGAAAAGTCACTAACTTTGGTTATATGAAGACATCATTCAAATCTGCCCCCTTGGGTATGCTTGAGCATCCTAAACAATATTTTTAATTATGGTTCCTAGGAATATGTTCAACAATTCAAAACTACTTGGCCTCCTTTTGAAGTTGATAAGTTTCTGGGGAACAGTACAACCATGGATCTATTTCTTCCTTATTTCTCAATGCAAGGTAGTGTGGGTTAATTGAAAGCCTCCAAAATCAGCAAGAATAACAACATTTAGAGATATGGAAGATTTCAGAATTTTACTAAAAATTAAATAGTCCCTGTATGGTTCTGCCCACTACAGCCTATGCAGACACATACTCTCTAGGGCTTGATGTGCAGTGAAGTGTCCTAGCCTATCAATATTTTGAATGCATTTAAACAAACATGCTTTAATAATTACCACAGTTGTGTTTGGCATGACCAGGACAACTTTAATGGTTTTATAAAGGACTCTTTAAAAATGATTTAGGTAAGGCTAGTTAACAAAAAAAATTGCTTTATTATACTTTTACTGTGATTTTCAACAATTACTTATTATTTTCGCATATGCCCCAGGCTGTTTAATCTCTGGATCTTTTCCCCTGATAGTGTATTGTGGTTATAGTAGGCATGCCCAGGGTGTAGTGCCAAATTGAGAATAGCTCTCTGATAAACACGTTAACAATCAGGAGCCTCATTCAATTTGAAGCCCGCATCTCTGGGTATTGAGGCCATATGTCTGCAGGCTTCCTGAGGGCTTGCTGCAGGCTCGTGGTCTGCTACAAATGTGGTACTATTTAATTGAACAAACCCACAAGTTACGGGCCGAAAGCCAAAACGGTAAATAATGCAATCGTATGTAGCATTTCAGGGAGGAAACATGATCAATTAAGCAAGGCCGTATCTGCCCATTTAGAAACAGCCAATAGAAAATGAGACCATCATCATTACATCAGTAAAACATGGAGGTTACATGTCAATCAATTAGGTTTTGGAGGTCCAATATTCGATCAGACACGTAAAACACAAAATAATATAAATTAATGCCAATACTGTTTTAGTCCATGTGGGTGGCCCGATATCTATTGACTCATTGATTCCCGAGATCAATATAACCCTGAAATGAAACATAAAATAAAATGTTTTTTTGATTGCTGATTTGCGGGCTTGAGACTGTTGTGCAATTAATTCTAATATCTTTCATCACTTTCCCCGTTATTTTTTATTTGCATTTACAGTGCTACGGACAGGGGTTTAACCGCTTAGCGGGTCATATCTTCTACATTTGCCATTTACGGGTGTGAAAACATTTGCGGGCTTGAGGTTTGGTAGCGATTGAATAGCGATTGACGATTTTAGAGATCGTAACTCTTGCGGACATCAAAGATCATAGGCTTAGATGGGGTGTAAGTTATGGTTGTAACAACCGCAGGGATTTCAAGCCCGTAACATGTAGCCTGTTTGCGGCTCACAGAAAAAACGCCAATTGAATAGCAAAATAACTTGCAGCCTCCATTACGCGCTACTGTAACTTCACTCCACTCACAATACTTAATTCAGGGGGTTGAAACATCTAAAGCTTATATAGCCGGGCAGCATAATTGAAAATAGTAATTAATTGTTGTAATGAACAGTAAAAGTTTAATAAAGTGTACTATAAGGCTTTATAAGACCACTAAAGCGGCCCTTTAAGTAACACCTGTTTAAACTTCTGTGAAATGAACTGGCCCGGATCATCCATGAGGCGACCTAGGCATTAGCCTACAGGCACATCTCTAACATGGGCACCTCTATATTTTGCAGGAATAAACAATTTGTTGTTATCCTCTCTTGAGTCATGTAGCGTGGATCTCTCCAATAACAGCTGTGACTGTAAAGCTCTACCTGCCCATGCGGAGAGTGTGGAGGAAGGAGGAGGAGCGCAGGAAGGAAGTGACAAGGAGCTATGGAGGTACTTCCTGCAGCAACAGGGAGGATGTGAGGAGAGACAGAAAGGCTGCAACACACAATGAGGGTATGAAATGGCAGGAGAGGAATCAGCAGGTGGGAAGTTATAAAGTGTTGGCTATAAGTGACTATGACATGGATCCAAAATATCTTTATTTTTGTATAATTTCTCTACTACTGTCAATGTGTGTGTATATGTGTGTGTGTGTGTGTATATGTGTGTGTGTATGCATGTATATGTGTGTGTGTATGTATACATGTGTATGTATGTATGTATATGTGTATATATGTATGTGTGTGTGTATATATGTGTACTGTATATGTATTTATATGTTTGTTTGTGTATGTATTTATGTGTGTGTGTGTGTGTGTGTGTATGTATGTACTCATACATCTATGCTACTGCTCACTGGAAATGAACAAACCCTCTGAATATGAATCTGCTTTGACAACATTGTTTCAAAAAGAAAAAACACACAGTGGTGCATTATCAAATACTCTTGCAATGAAGAAAAAAAGTTAATTTAATGTGTAATTCTTACTTAAAAGAATGGAAAGATGGATATTTGAACTAAGTAAAATACTGCTTAGCAACTCACAATCATATTAACATCTTATACCAGCTTACCTTTAAAATACACAAAAAGAAAGGTGGCATTTCCACTTTTTGGCATATTTACATCTCAAGCAGGTCAAACAGGTGACTCAATCTACAATCCCTATGATATGTTTTTAGTTAGGCATTTATCCCTAACATTCACAGTGCATTTCTGCTGGTTACTTTAAACACAAAGCTAGTGCCTATAAAGCTGCTCACAGACAGCTGTTTTCATCCTTTATGAGATTGGATTCTGTCTGCTGCCATGTGCAGCTTGAATGGATCCTCAAATCAAGTACACAAATCAGTTATGATGGTAGGAAAGGAGATAAAACCAGCACTGTAAAAATAAAAAAGAAAGGAAAGAGAATTTTTATGCACATCTACAAGTTAAAAAAAATATTTACCCAGAGAAAATGTTATTGTTTTCTTCCTACAACTTTGGATTTTGGGTGATATATATATATATATATATATATATATATATATATATATATATATATATATATATATATATATATATATATATATATATATAGTAAATAAATAGTACATATGTGTTCACATTTGAACGTCTAAAATAAGTTAAAAAAAAACTTTTTTCACGCCCAGAAATACAGTTATTACACTGCATTCTTGCATGTCCCTGCCAATGTTCCCAATGTGCCAACAAAGGCTTAACTCTTTCGATCCATAACCATTTCAGACATGACTTTCCTTATGCTGTGTCGCATAGCTTTGAGCAAAGCTAAGGTTGGAATATACACAAGCTAGGAATCCCACCCACATACAGTCAAACTATTATGACCACCAGCTAATATCCAGAATAACCTTGGTGTGCAGCACGGACAGCAGCTAGACAGTGTGTTAGCGAGTCAAAAGGATGATGGAAGGTTGGCAAGGGTATCTAGAGCCATGCAGACTGCAGTGCATCCGACAGCTGTTGAAGAGTGCTTAGCGGAGGATCCATATGGTGAACATGACGATCAAGGTGGTCCATCATGCATATGCTCAATGGGGTTCAAATCCAGGGAATTTTGATGCCAGGGAAATACTTGGAAGTCTTTGTCATGCTTCAACCACTCCCGGACAATTCTAGCCGTATAACATGTTGACTGTCCTGCTGGAATACCCTGTCTGCTCCAGGACAGTCAACATGTATGGGCGTACTTGATCTGCAAGGATTGATAGTTAACCCAATCGGTTGAGGGTGCCTTCCGGAGGTAGGAGTGGACCCAGACAATGCCAATAAAACATTCCCCAGACAATAACACTGCCGCCACCAGCATGTGTTCTTCCAACAATGGTTGCAGAGTGTTTGTTCTCTGAGGTTTCGCACCTTACACACCAACATCCACCCAATCAATGGAGCAGAAAACGTAACTAATCAGAGAAAGCAACCCTTTGCCTATCAGAAGCCGTTTCTGACGATGAACCCTCATCAGCATGGGTGTAGTGACCAGATGTTTGCTTCGGAGCCCCATACACAATAGGGGTCATTGTAATGTCATTTTAGACACACATCTGGTATCCCCATGGTTCATTTGACCTTTGCAGCCAACATTCACCTCTGACATCAATGGCACATGGAGCTTTTCCGTGTAGACCCTGTTTATTCGCAATGGTGCAGTTTGTCCAGTTATGGTATACTTTGACCACAGAAGCACGTGAAAAGTTCAAAACAAACTGCTCTGTTTCAGAAATACTGCACGCTTTGGCCCGAAAGCCGATGATCTTCCCATTTTTATAGTCAGATAAATCACATCTTTTTACCCATGACAGAGATGGATGATATGTTTGCAGAATAACTATATACCCACCAAGCCAGCTCACGGCACATGATGAATTTCATTGCGTAGGCACTGCTGACATCAAAAGTAGTCATAATATTGTGACCCGACCCTGTATATGGTATTCCCATTAACATACAGATGTGAGAGCTGGACCATAAAGATGGCTCCGCCATAGAATTGACAACTTTGGACTGCAAGAAGATACAAAAAATCTATACTACAGGACATGAAGCCAACCTAGTTACTGGAAGGTTTGGTCATGAAGCTGAAGCACAAATAATTGGCCATATCATGAGAAGACAGGATTCCACAGAGAAGACTCTGATGCTGGGAAAGATTAAAGGCACACAAAGAAGGGGATGACAGAGGTGGAGATGGATAGATGAGGTCATTGAAGTAATGAATATCAGCTTCATGAAGCTCAGTGGCTGACAGATGTGGCAAATTATCACATATTAAAAATATACTTCTTTAAAGAACTACAAACTGTTTTTCAAACATAAAAAATAACACTAATATATGACCTTTTATATGTAATTATGCTACTGCTACCATTTTGTTCTCTCTTGAGCAACTTCCTGTGCTGGAATGAGAAAATAGACAAAGCTTCCATATTTGCACAACTAATGAAGAGCTCATTAGTTTACAAGGATACACGCTTCTAAAAAAATTAGCAGAGAGAATCCTACAGAAAACGATTAATTGCATATAAAGTTATAAAATATAAAGGTTTCTTTCATTTTTTTAGTTTCTGCAATAATTTTGCCCATTATCAATTTTAGTTAATCAAGACACCATAAAGCAAAATTGTGACCAAAATAGTCTTTTAAGTATGATCCACTTTAATATGAGTTTGTATAACAAATAAGTGACCTATAGCTTAGAAAACTTACATTAAAACAAATGATGTGTGGATGCTGCCTTGAGAAGCTATTGTCAAACTGTTCTGAACAACCATCATCCCCTTGACTTGATTTACAATTACTTGACAAGATTTAATTTAAACAACCACTGTAGTCCTTGAAATTAAATATACTCCCGTGGAGAGATACGCTTAAAAAAACAAAATATGTAATGTGAAAAACAATACAAATTAATAATTATATACAATTATACTACTGTAGAATGTACCATTTTCTATCTGAATAACAACTTATTGAGGTGAAAGCGGGCTTTGAAGTCACAAGAAAATATCTGGACTATGGGAATGTGGCATTTATAACTGCCATGCTCTTATTAGCAGTAATGTAAAGCTTGTTAGATTAGAAGGACACATCCTCCTGAGAATGTAACCGCTGAGAAAGACAAAATGTGATGGCTGTCTTTTTGCTTCATAAAACTGCTTTGTTCACATCAAGCTTAGTTTTTAAAATATATATAGAAAAACATGTTTAACAGATCTTGTTAGGGGAGGAGCAACAACTTTTCCTCTGGCTTTTTGTTGTTATATCTTCTAGTCTTTTTATAGTGATTCAAGCATGCTCTGTAAGGTGTGTGTCTCGGGATAGCTCTACAATCAATGGAAGAGAAGCTCAATAGGATCAAGTCACCGCTGTCCGTGGTGCTGAATTTCACATTCCACCATTGGAGGATAGTGACATTATCAGAGGTTCCCAACATTCATAGGAAATGCCACCTTCAACATGTAGGTTAAGACTGGATAGACAGAAAGATATTTACATTCTGATATCAATAATTATTTAACAGCTATTAAATAATTTAATTATTTAACAATTGCCGCGCTCCACTAGACTATCATCCTGCCTTAAAACCTTCAAAATGTCACTAAACACTTATCTCACCCATACCCGTTAGATTGTAAGTTTGCCAGTTTTCAATCCTTTTGGTGCTTTACAGAAAGCACTATGTACATTTTATTTTGAAACTCAATTTACAGGGCTCTCCATTCTTTTGCATGGTGTTAAACAAGGTTTTGATTTGTATGTAACCCCTGTACAGCGCTACGGAACATGTTGGTGCATTACAAATAAACAATAATAATAATAATAATAGTTTGCATGCATTATGCAGAAATAAGATGTCCATCTTTGATTTATGGTATTTTTTGGCTTAGCCTCTTCTACAAGGCATACTCATCCGCATAAACAACAAACATTTTTTTCCAGTATGGTGTTATTATGGTGTATTTTTAGAAAGAAGGTGTGTGTGATTAGAGTTGTTGTTTTTTGAAGATTGGAGTTTAAATTCTGTTCTTATCTAATCTCTTATTGGAGGTAGGGGAATAGGAAAGAGGGGGATTTGTAATATAATAGGATATTCCAGAATTTGACACATACTACCTTCTCCTTCCCCTCAAACCTGCTCGGATGAAGGCAGCTTGCAACAATACATGCAAGCTCACAGGCAATTATTTTATTAAACCTTTTCTTGTTTTACATATTTATACTTAGCCAGGATCAAAGTGTGTAGCAAATATGTATTTTATATACATATAGAAATGTATACAGGTAGTTACTATACACAGGCAAGACATCAATTATTTAAAAATAAAAGGATCTATCCTGTTATATGTACACACGGGAAGCCTCCTGGTGCCAAGTGCATGGGAAGCCTCCTGGTGCCAGGCACACTCACGTGCCATGTCCCAATGTACTAGTACTCCACAACCCACTAACTCTCTAACCCTAACCCTCTTACCCTAACCCTAACCCCGTAAACCTGAGTTCCAAACCCTAACCCTAAGCCCCTAACTCTCGTACCTTAACCCTAAACCCCTAACACTAAGCCCCTAACCCTCTAACCCTAACCCTAACCCCCCAAACCTCAGTTCCTAACCCTAACCCTAAGCTCCTTATCCTATTACCCTAACCCCCTAAACCTCACTTCTTAACCCTAAGTCCCTAACTCTATCCCCTTACACCACTTACCGGGCCTAACCCTAAATCTAACCCTCTAACCCTAACCTTCTAACTTGCCGGGCACTTAGACACAGCTAGATCGGGCCGGCGGCAGACCTCTTCACCGCGCTTTTCGTGCATACATATAACAGGATAGGTCACCTAATCCTAACCCCCTAACCCGAAAACCCTAACCAGAAACCCCCCTAACCCCTTACCGGGCACTTAGGCACAGCTAGATTGGGACGTTGTCGGCGCGCTTCCCGTGTGTACATATAACAGGATAGGTCCAAAATATACCTTAAACAAGAGAATATGTCCAAGGAACCCTGTTTTCTCTTAACTGTATATAACCACATAAAGAGAACGCAGTTTAAAATGCTCACTATTTTATAAATAATAACCAAACTGTGCTCTGCCATCATATACGTTTAGTTACAAAACTAGGCATATTTATATTCACTCATGTGAAAAGTGGACACAATACAAACTAACAGGAAACCTTCTAAACCAGCCAACCTCTAACCCGTAATCAAAATGATTTGTCATTTATAATTGTGTAGATTTATTGAAAGGAAGAGTGTTTGAGATAGGAAGACAAGCAATTAATTAAATATCAATTTAAACAGTACTCCCAGCACCATTTATTTTAACTGAGGGGCTGATTATCCAGTTGTGATTTTAGATTTTGACCTGTTAACAATCTATAATATTTTCATTTTGTCACATTTAACATCATGGTCAGGAGGAGAAAAAAGCGTTTAAATCAATGACAATTTGATCACAAAGACATAACAAGAATAAAATGGATATAATATTATCCCCTTGGTTTTCAGTCTTAATTTAGGTTTTGCAATCAGGGTGACTCTTTTATAGAAGGTGAGATTGACTCATTTGCTTTCATAATTACTTCCAATATGTAATCATCAGAGAAACTCTATAAACGTACTTTGCACAGAAAAGACTCCTTTCTGCCTAATAAAAAGATCAGTGCAAGTTCATTATTTCTGAGTGGAGTTGCATTTTAATTAGGAGCTACCAGTCCATCACTATACCCCCAATTAAGCATTATGGGTCATCTGTGCAATCACACCCCAAATATTAATCCAACTACATTTATGAAATCATATTAATCCTGATGCTTTCAATGGAATAATATAAAATTCCAATGAAAAAGATTATTTTTTCTTTTACTACTAAATATATATACCTTAAGTTTCACTAGGCAAGTTAATCAATCTGGAAGGAATATACATTCAGCATTCTATTCTTCAGGCGAATCTGAGTCAGAAATTGAGATAGTTTTGTATGGAAGGAATGTCTTGTAGGGGCAGCTTGGGGAGGAGTTGGGTGCTGTCGCTAGGTTTAACTCCAGCCATGAGAACTGGCTACTTAAACTGGCTTAACAAAAAATAATGTAAAAAAAAAAGAAAGACTATTAATAGGATTTCATTGTTGCATTAATTAGATTTTACTGGACACAAGGAAGGAAAGTGTAACCAAGAAAGAATACAACAGGTAAAATGATTTCAGTAAAGCCATATAGTTTATTATACTAGACACAAGGACAGGATGAAAGGATAAAGGAAAGAAAGAAAGAAAGAAAGAAAGAGAAAGAAGAGAGGAAGAGAAAGGGAGAAAGAAAGAGAGAAAGAGAAAGAAAGAGAGAAAGAAAGAAAGAGAGAAAGATGATTCAAGTGAAACAAGAAATATATTTTACTGGGAACAAGGAAGGAAAAAATTCAAGTTATGAAAATAATCAAGAAAGAAAGCATTTAGTATATTTTACTGGACAAAAGCAAGGAAGGGAAAAAACAAGGAAAGAAGAAATGAAGAAAGAAAGAAAGAAGAGCAATATGATTCAAGTGAAACAAAAAGTAGAGAAGTGGAGGGCTACTCATTTACAAAAATTATTGTCAGAAAAAAGAAAGACTATTAATAGGATTTCATTGTTGCATCAATTAGATTTTACTGAGCATAAGGAAGGAAAGAGTAACCAAGAAAGAAAACAACAGGTAACAGGATTTCAGTAAAACAATATAGTGTGTTTTACTGGACAAAGGGAAGGAACTAAAAGAAAAAGCAAGGAAAGAGAGAAATGGAGAAAGGGTAGGAAAGATGTAGGGAGAAGAAAAAAGAAAGAAAGAGATGAAGGAAGGAAGAGAGAGAAAGAAAGAAGGGAGGAAGAGAAAGAAAGAAAGAAATTATTCAAGTGAAACAAGAAATACATTTTACTGGGAACAAGGAAAGAAAAAAAATAAAGTTATGAAAATAATCAAGAAATAAAGCATTTAGTATATTTTACTGGATAAAAGGAAGGAAGGGAAAAACAAGAAAAGAAGAAATGAAGAAAGAAAGAAATAAAGAAAAGAGGAAGTGAGATTTCAGTGAGACAATAAGTAGATATTGCTGGCACAGGTCCTCCTCTTTGCTTGTACTTCCCTACCTGCATATAGTGCTCAGTCCCTAGAGGCTGCACAGTATCACAGTACCACTATGTGCATGGGCATATGGCTGTAGATCTGCTTCCTATAGGGAGATCAGTGCTGTTCCCTATGGACAGATACATGTGTACAGCAGAGATCCATCAGGGACAATGGTGCCAGGTGCACAGTGTGCTGAGAGATGATATCCAGGCAGATGAGGATCTAGTAAGATGCTGTCAGTGTGGCTTTGTGCTGGCTTATTATAACCCCCAGCCCTAATATCAAGACAAGGGATATCCTTCTATACTATCTGGCTGCTGATTAAG